>JAQQAF010000001.1:35147608-36347608 GCA_029747655.1 Ensete ventricosum | reverse complement strand
AGTTGTCAATCCATGTTTTCATACTATGATGTTTCGAAGCGAATCAGAAGCCCGCTTTTATATTTCTCCCACAAGGGTTCTCCATGACTGTGTACGTACCAGTCATACCACTGGATCACGTCTCCTTCAAGTTGAATGAAGGCTATCTACATCTTGGATTTCTCCAGAGTCTTGTCAAAACAAAAAAAATTTTTGACACGTGAGATCCAGTCGATTGGGTCTCCATCTTCCCATCTGGGAAACTCTACCCTCATGCATGTGTGTCTTGTGTCCTACCTATGATCATACTTTTTAGATCAACTCCCTGTGAAATTTTCACCATGTTAAGCTTTGTTGGGGCTCTCTGATAGGCTTCTTCTAAATTCGTGGAGGAGTTCTTGGGATTTGTCTTATATGCATGCCTCGAAGGCTTTAAACCTTGTGTCTACTGCATCATCCGTAGTCATCGTGTAGGATTATTGATCAGTGATATTTAGTTCTTGTTTCTATTGTTGAGTCAAGGGCATATGTCGTAGATGTAGTAGGACTTGGCCACAACGAGATTGCCGATGTCAGCAAGCGGTGGGGAGGAGAGGAAGATGGGTGTGATTGCTGCAACTTGGCTCGACGGCAGCAACGGTAGAGGAAGTAAGGTGCGGGTAGCAGCAGCAAGGGATGGTAGGGAAGGACAGCAGTAGGGGTGGTTGTGCGTGGCCAAGGAAGGACAACGATAGTCGGTGGGGAGAGGCAGCAGGCGGTGTTGGATGAGGCACTATCGATGATGGATGGGCTGTAGGAGAGGCAACAATAGTGGCAGCAGGCGGGGAGAGGCTGGAGACGGAGCAGCATCGATGGTAGAGGCGGCTAAGGTTGCAATTGAAGAGAAGGCAATAGTGGCAAGCAGGGGCAGCAGCTGCTGTAGAGGGGGATGCAACAGTAGATGGTTGGGAAGAGAAGGAAGAGGGCAGCGGTGGCAAGCGCGTGGAGCAGCGATCTAGGAGGGCAAGGCTAGGAATGATGGGGTGGAAAAGCTGTAAGAAGCAAAGGATGTAGCGACAGGGGATGGCGAGGTTTGTGGCAAGGGATAGTGACAGAGGAGCAGTAGTAGCATCAGTGATGGGCACGGGAGGAAGAAGACAATAGTCAGCGGTTAATGATTGATGCGAAAGAGGAAGGGAGGAACGAGGTTGAGGAGGGCGCGGTAGGTGGCTGCGGCGAAGGGCGACCGGTTTTGCAAGAGGGCAGCGCTAGTGGCAGGGGAGGATGAGAGGTAGCCAACGGTAGATGAGGAGAAAGGAGAGGAGGCAGCAAGCAATGGGGAGGAGAAGAAGAACGGGCTGGTAGGATGTGGCTGCGGTTGTGGTTGAGGAGGAGAGGGAGATGGTGGCCGGTAGTTGGGAAGAGAAGCGGTTGTGGAAAGGAGCAACAATAGGGGCACCGACCATTATGGATTGGGAGAAAGAGGAAGGCAGCCGATAGATGAGGTGGCAGTGACAGCAACAATAAGGTTGAGTTGGCTGGCGGCAGATGAGGGATGAGAGGAAGGCGGCCGGTTTCAATCTTCTTTTTCTTATCTCTTTTCCCTTTTTTTCAAACGCTGCAGCGAAGATGATTGTAGCAAGATGGCAGAAGAGGCAGATGGAGATGGTAATGACTAAAGAAGGTAGCGGCAAACAATAGCGACGACGACGATGACAAGAGGAGCATCTGTAGAATCACTGTAGGAACACCGAGGATCACTGCTCTGATACTAATTAATAGAACCCCATAGGATTCTATCATGGTTGGAGATAGAAAAGGTGGGATAAACGATCACTTTGAGGGGATCAGGCCTCCTTAATCACATCGAGGGGATTTGCCAACTTGATTTCTATAGGGGATCGACCTTCCTAGGGTTTTGCCTATTGGCTAAAACTCATACTTATTTATTGATTGATCGTAAAAGAGTTTACAGCCATATTTATAGGGCTCTGCCAAGAGTCATTCTAGACTTAGACTCCTAACTAATTGATAAACTCCTAATTGAAAATAATAACTGACTCCATCCTAACCGAAGATAAAAACCAACTCTAACCAACTTGTAACTGACTCGATTGGGCTCACCTGACCCATAACTGACTCCAACTGGAGAAACTAACATGACTCAGCTTGAATTAATTATGAAAAGATGGACCCAACTTAGCTCGGGTCCTAATAGGGTCTAATAGAACCTAATAGGGTTGGGTCCATCAATTCACAATAAATTCAAGTTGAGTCATATTGGTCTATTAGTCGGAGTTAGTTACGAGTCGGGTGAGACCAATCGAGTCAGTTATGAGTTGGTTGGGGTTGATTACTATCTTCAGTTAGGGTAGAGTAGATTATTATTTTCAGTTAGGAGTCCATTTAATTTCTATTAGTTAGTTAAGAGTCCAAGTTCAATAGGACTCTAAGTCTAAGCATAGAGGGACTTTTGGCAGAGCCTTATAAATAATGGTATAAACTCTTTTATCAATCAATTAATGAAGAAGTATGTGTTTAAGCCAATAGGCAGAACCCTAGGAGGGTCGATCCTCTATAGAGATTAAGGAGAAAGATCCCCTCGAAGTGATCTAGGAGGTCTGATCTCCTCAAAGTGATCATTTATCCCCCTTTTCCATCTCCATCCATAATAGAATCTTGTGAGATTCTATCAATTGGTATTAGAGCATCAACATAGACCTTTGATAGCAACAAATAATGGTAGCTTGATAAAAAATAGGGCAGTAGCATGCGGTTGAAATCTGTAGCATAACTTTTATTGTAAAGATGGTAACTATGCGATGATGAGTTGTACAACATAATAGATGAATACTTTTTTGGGCTTTTTGGTTAAGGATGACTAAATTATAGCAGTAGTAAGGTAAATTACCAGAATCTGATGTAATTCTTATGGAGATTGAAGGGGTGATCTGCGGCAATGGAGATAACGGCAGAGTTTGGCGACGATCTTAGCAATTATAGGAATTGCTTGGGTGGCTAACAACGATGATAGGTGGTTGTGGAAGTGATAGGACTCCAGTAGGGTTGAGTCCTAATCTACCTAGAAGTAGTCAATAAAACCCTGCTAGATTATAATAAAGTCACTCCTATCTTATAAAGGAGTATGACTAGAGTTTAGATTAGCTCTTAGGGCTTAGAAGTCGTCGCCCCCCTTAGTGGGCAAGTCGGCCAGGGTTTCCCCCTGCTTAGGTCGGCTATAGAGCCAACCTAGCCGCCCCTTGTTCCTATTAAGGTAGGATGGCTATAGGAGGGGCAAAAGGGTAATTTTATCTAGATAAGTGCCCCCTTGGGCTAGGACATTGATCCCTATTTAAGATGTAGCCGCCCCCTTCTTTGAAAGCAAGCAATTATCATCTTTAATTCAGCCTTTGTGCCGAGTCTAGGAGGGAGAAAACCCTGTAGCGTTCCAAGAGTTGATCCCCCTTATGGATCAAAATCTATAGGGCTCCTTTTGGGGTCTTATCAGGAAGAGCAGCGAGACACCATAGAACACTGCTCTTATACCAAGTGTTAGAACCCTTACGAATTCTAAGCTTGGGGTTGATCTCTATAGGGGATCGACATCTTGGAACTCTATAAGGGTTCCCTCCTCTAAGGTATTATGCATAATGGCTGAAAGGAATTTGATATATTGATGATGAAAAAGGGGTGGCTACAAGTGTTTATATAGGGACTCGACGAGATGGACCACGCCGAGAAATGTGGCTACTTCGTGAGACGGTCGACCACACTGAGAATTATGCCATTTCCTTAGGATTATGGCAGCCCTTCGATGAAGTCCATTGATATATCAGTCTAAATCAAGTCCGATATGGGTAGAGGTTGCAGCTTTCTAGAGCTTGCCACAGGGTCGAGTCCATCGATTCACAATACATTCAAGTTGAGTCATGTTAGTCTATCAGTCGAAGTCAGTTATAGGTCGGGTGAGCCCAATCGAGTTAGTTATGAGTTAGTTATTATCTTCAGTTAGGATGGAGTCGGTTATTATTTTCAATTAGGAGTTTATTTGATTTTTATTAGTTAGTTAGGAGTTCAAGTTTAGTGGGACTCCGAATCCAAGCCTAGAGAGACTTTTGGTAGAGTACTACTATAAATAATGGTGTAAACTCTTTTATCAATCAATGAATGAAAAAGTATGAGTTTTAGCTAATAGGCAACACCCCAAGAGGGTCGATCTCCTATAGAGATCAAGGAGGCAGATCATCTCGAAGTGATCAAGGAGACCCGAACCCCTCGAAGTGATCATTTATCTCCCTTTTTCATCTCCATCCATGATAGAGTCCTGTGGGGTTCTATCAATCTGTGGTTCAGATATCACCATATTGGAGTATATGAAGAGACATACCAAAGACCACTTTTTGGATGCACGATGGCCCCTATAAATTTTTGGTAATGCCCTTCGGCCTCACCAATGCTCCCTCCACTTTTCAGAGCTTCATAAATAATATTTTTTAGAGTTATCTTCGTAAGTTTGTGCTGGTCTTCTTCGACGACATTCTTATCTACAGCCCTTCGCTTAAAAGCCATCTTTTTCACTTACGACTTATTTTGATGATTCTTCAAGAACATAGTCTTTTTGTCAAACAATCAAGATGCAGCTTTTTACAGAATAAGGTGGAGTATTTTAGGCATATAATCTCGGAGGAGGGTATGACAGTAGATCCTTCAAAGATCAAGGAAATGCAAGGCAGGCCGACGCCCCAGAACATAAAGGCCTTACGGGAATTCCTCGAACTAACTGGCTACTACCGTAAATTTGTCAAAAATTATAGAAAGATCAATAGCCACCTCACATCTTTGCTGAAGAAGGATGCCTTCCTATGGTCGGACAAAGCCTCTGCAGCCTTGGATGCTCTCAAGGCTGTAATGTCATCTACACCTGTGCTGGCACTACCTGACTTCGATAAAACGTTCATGATTGAAGCTAACGCATCGAGAGCTGGGATCTATGCCATTCTCATGCAAGAAGGCCGACCCCTCCCCTACACCAGCAAAACCTTATCTCCTTCACACCTAAAGATGTCCATCTACGACAATGAGATGCTTATAATCATGCACACGGTGACAAAGTGGAGACCCTACCTGATCGCTTGACACTTACAAATAAAGACCGACCACAAGAGCCTCAAATATTTTTTAGAGCAGAAGATATCATCCCCTAAGCAGCAAAAAAGGGTAACAAAGCTTCTTGGATATGATTATGAAATAACTTATGAAAAGGGGAAAGAGAATATGGTTGCCGATGCACTCTCCCGGCTACCCAAGCAAGTTGAATTTTTGGCCATCTCTCTTCCTATTAGTGACTTCCTTGAAGACATCAGAAAAGAATAGCAAGATGATCCGGAGACTCGGGAGACCATACAAAAATTGGAGGAAGAACCAGGCTCTGTGACGTATTACAGTTGGGACTCAAAGGACATACTGTCACGGTCTTAGCTGATTTTGCCTTAGCCGTGTGGCATCCATGCGTGTCCGTCCGCAAAGGTCAGCCTTCCCGATATCTCCTAGTGTCCCTTAGGACTTGTAAAAGAGAAAACGGGCCAGAAGAAGCAATTTCAATGAGATCCACAAGCAAATGCTCAAGCAAACACTTTATAAAGATAATACAAATTACACCCGTGGACATTACAAACTCAGAGTAGTTACACACAAAGGATATTGATCCATTATAGACCGAAGTCTCCACAAGTGTTTACAAGACACACTCATATTTACAAGCCAAAATTTGCCACAAAGCAAATCAAACTAAGGCTGCCAAGCTTACTACAAGCCCGCTACTTATTGTACAAGGTATGTACACAAACCGAAGGACACAGACAAACATGAGCATTTCATCGAACACATTATTTATATTTTTATACGTGACATTCTCCCCCACTTAATCCTTCGACATCCTCGTTGAAGTCACTGTAGACGCTGCATCTCCTTGCACTTTGCTGAATCATCAATCTTTTGCGTTGACTACAACACGCCCTTTGGCTCCCAGCTGCTCTCCGTCACTGTTGTTAGATAATCGAACTCTGATCCGCTATGCTGCTTCAACTCACCAATGATTGACTCTGCTGTGGAGTTGGCTGAGTTATGTCGATCCTTGTTGACTCTCGCGAATCCTTCTGATTATGGAAAAGACCTACCTTATTATGCACCAGTATCACAGTATACTTATGTTGCTAGAACTAGATGGATGTTTGTTGGAACTTTTAACGAGCATCGCCTCGTAAACTTTGAAGTTTTTTTGGTCCTTCCTCCATAATATTTGCTCATTGATCCTTCTTACACTTTTATTTGTCACTTCCAAGTAGGTTCGCATCACTCCTGCTTTCGAATAGCATTCAATTAGAAAATGAAGCGGACAATCTACTCTTAGTAGTATTGATCACTAATGGTGAGGATTCGATAACTATTGTCTTCCATAAGCTTTCTTTGATGGGTCACTAAACTTATGCAGAGCTCCTTTGCTAGATAAGTAAGAGAATTGGGATACTCGACTTTACCCATTCTCTTAGGAGTTGAGAAGGTAAGGTTACTTGGCTTCGCTCGCCTCCTCAAGTGAAGAGAATTGAGGTACTCAGTTTCGCCCATTCTCTTGAGTTGAGAAGGCAAATGTTACTCGATTTTGCGTGCCTCCTCGAGTTTGTATTTCATGCATTGAGCTGGTGACTAACATTCGCTCGCTCTTTACTCACACTTCTGAAGCACTTGAAGTATTTGCACTCCTTGCGTTGAGTTAGCTACTATGATTCGCCTTCCCATTGCCATTAAACTTCTGGAATACAAGAAGTTTTGCCTGAAAAGTGTAAAAAATTTACCCCAACTTGGAGTCCCCTAACTTGGAGTAAGTCTTTGATAGTCCTAGTCACCTCTGGGATTGTACCATCTTCTCTCTCACCTTTGTCGCCTACTCTTGTGAGTAGAAAAGGTATAGTACCGTATACTGCCTACTTCATTCCTTGGTCGAGCACTCCTACATCAACCCGAAGTCCCTCGCTTTCGGCTATCTTAATGAGAAGCCAATCGACATCGGCCTTATGAAGTTCCTTGGCCTCTACCCTTTCGCCCTATCTTGGTACTTGGAATTTGCCTCTGCATTCTCCACTTCCTTGGTCCCTTTTCGACCAATGCTCTCCCTCTATGAGAGCAAGGGATCGATGACTCCATGGAAGTCTCGCATCTATGGTACCATGACGCTGCCAAGCCCATGGCCCTACTATCTATTATCTTACATCTGCGTCCCTTCCTTTGAGATCGGTAGATCTGCCTCTACGGCACTGTGGCGCTCCTCCGAGTCCACCTCCTTTCTAACTGACACTTTGCTTTTTGGGTAGCTAAGCCCCTCTGGAGTCGTCGTCGGTTCCTTGCCCCTTTCGACCACATGCTTCAACACCACTGTGTCCTCCTAGCAGTTCTCCTTAGTCAATAGAAAGATAGACTGCAACTCTCATGCATAGCCTCCACCATCTTGTTGCAGGGCTCGCGTCGATTCTATTCTCCTTGACTCCCTTGGTAGCAACGTTCGCTTACTTGGCCTTCTCCTCTGACTTGCTGGGCTCCCTTAAGTGAATGTGAGCACTAAAGCAATCCAACTCTCTAGTCACTCTAACCATACCTTTGTATGATCAAGACCCCTCCATGGGACTCACTAGTACTTGCAATCTAACTTCTCCCTCGGTGGTACACAGCCCTCATATGTTGATGACCAAGGCTTTCATCTGATGTAAGCTTCAATGTGCACACACGGAAGACCCACCGCTGCGGTACCATGGTATTCACTCCTTGAATTCACAGCCCTTCTTACCGTTGTATTGTTAACCGAAGTGAATCTCCCAGCAGCTCCTAATCATTTATATGATCACGTCCCCCTCCGTGGGACTCACTGGTACTTGCACTTGGACTTCTTCCTCGGTGGTATACAAGCCCCATATACTGATGACTAAGGCTTTCATCCAATGCAAGCTCCGATGCATACACGAAGACCTACCTCTGCGGTACAATGACATTCACTCCTTGAATCAATAGCCCTTCTTCATGTTATGTTGTACACCAAAGTGGAGCTCCAGTAGCTCTTGATCATACCTCCGTATGATCTTATCCATCATGGGACATGTCTGCATGTATTGCATTGCCATGAACTATTCCACCATGATTTGTTGCACCATGTTGCCTCCTGGTGACATCTCCATTGCATACAGATTCTTGTGTGATGGACTCGGACTACGACTTCTCCATCTGTGGCCTCTACCAACACATTGTAGGGACTCTGCCATCTCTGATTTTTGGTTCGCTCCCTTGGCAATTCACCTTCGTCCACCCACTCCTGGGTCACCCCCGGATAAAGCGTAGCTCTAGGACAGTCCGTCACCTAGTAGCTCCTGAAGTTCCCTGACTTCGCTAGAATTGGTACGCCATTGTTTAGATCCTGGGCCTCTATCGCCTACTAGCATAATATGCACCACTTGTTCCTGACAACTCGAATGGCAACACTATGACATATTCTTTAAGAGTACACACCTTTGCGTCCTCTTGCCACATGCTAAGGTCTTCCGAACTTAACTTTGTCACTACAAGTTAAGTCACCTTAGTTCCCCCGTCAAATGCATCTCTGAGATAAGGTGCATGTGCCTCAAAGCTCCATTCGTCTTTGGAATCATGAAAGATAAGTCCACCCCATCAAAATAAATAACCCAAGGAATGACATGATCCCACTCTTGCCTCTACAAGAGTTCATGCCCTTGACCACTGTCCATGGAAAGCTCCGTGTCTTTGCTCCATGTTCCATCTTCTATGTTGACTCCATTCATGCGGCCTGGATATTTCACCAAGTTCCGCCCAAGTCACTCCACTCCTCGATTTACATTGAGTTGATAGTGGCTTCGTATCCACCATTCCATGGGTCAGCCCTCCATTGAGTTCTATTTTCACATCGACTCTAAGTATGCCTTCATATGATGTTGCCTTGGATTGCTCCCCCACTTGATCTCAAAATACATCCACTAATGCATTACCTCATTCGAGATTATGCGACGATTCCTCGTCACTCGCTTAGTCTGTTGATATTGTTGAGATATTACCTTGAGAAACTCTTCCTCAATATGTGCAGTCCATTACACATTATTCTCCCTCTGGAGAACTAGAACTTATCCCTCTTATATATCTATCCGATTGGAGCAACTTTCCTCCTTGCATTCTTCCCATTGAATGTTTCAGAGAACACCATCCTCTTTGGACTACTCTGTCTCGCTGAATAACATATGCCTTGCTCTGCCCCCACAAATGCACTTGCTAGATTGTGACTCTTCACCAATATAGTCCCCATTGCACCCCTTAAGGTTTAACAACGTGCTGAACTTATTGCATACTTCAGCCACCTATGGACGTATCCTTTCCATGCCGGAGAGAAAATTCTGATGCTCCATGGCGTTGAGTTCCGATTGCGCCTTGGGATAGCCACTAACACTATGTCATCCATGTATAAGCCCTTGCATGAGTATCGAATCCTTCGAGGTAGCAATTCCCCTCACCTCTGTGAGCTTTGCAAAACTCTTTCGGTCATTGCATAACACCTCCCACTTTGCACGGTCTCATCTTTCACCAAGCGCCCCGCTTGCCTTAAGCACCATCAAGTTTGGTTGCCAACATCGAGCCATAGCTCGAATTCAGCCATACCAATCTTTGTGCACTACGCATTCTTCTTTGCTTGCTTGTCCTCTTGATGCCTCTCACGCAAAGGGTTATTCATTCCTCTAAATACCAAACATTAATGCCCGCTCCTCTGAGCGACTCCTTTCCCTACATCTCAATGTCCATTTATCCCAAACGGTTGCGCGTGCTGACTATCCTCCACAAAGCCCAGCTAGGTCCCCCACGTTTGTATGGCGAGTGTTCCTACATGTGCTTGTCCAGCCCTGATAGCACAATGTCACGGGCTTAGCTGATTTTGCCTAAGTCGTACAACACCCATGCGTGTCCGTCCATAAAGGTCAGCCTTCCCCGAGATCTCCTAGGGTCCCTTAGGACTTGTAAAAGAGAAAACGGGCCAGAAGAAGCAATTCCAACGAGATCCACAAGCAACTACTCAAGCAAACACTTTATAAAGCTAATACAAATTACACCCATGGACATTACAAACTCAGAGAGGTTGCACACAAAGGATAATGGTCCATTACAGACCGAAGTCCCCACAAGTGCTTACTAGACACACTCTTATTTACAAACCAAAATCGACCACAAAGCAAACCAAACTAGGGCTGCCAAGCTTAATGTAAGCCCACTACTTACTGTACAAGATATGTACACAAACCGAAGGACACGGACAAACATGAGCATTTCATCGAACACCTTATTTACATTTCAGCCATCTCTCCTCCTATCATTGACTTCCTTGAAGACATAAAAAAAGAATAGTAAGATGATCCTGAGATTCGGGAGACCATCAAAAAATTGGAGGAAGAACCAGGCTCTATGGCATATTACAGTTGGGATTCAAAGGACTTACGGTAAAAAGGATGTATAGTGCTAGCGATGAATTCTCTCTACACCAATACCATCCTATAGTAGATGCATTCTCACCAGTAGCTAGGCACTAAGGATTCCTTTGATCATACAAGAGAATCAAACAAAATTTCTATTGGAAAGGGGTAAAGAACTCCATTGTTGAATTTGTAGCACGGTGCGACACTTCTTAACGACATAAAGGCAAAATAGTGACAAGCCCTGGGAAGCTGCAACCTCTACCCATCCCAGACCCAATATGGATCGATACTTCGATAGACTTTATCGAAGGGCCGCCCCCATCCCAATGAAAAGGTACAATCCTCATTATGGTTGATCGTCTCACCAAATATGCTCACCTTTGCACCATCTGCAACCCTTACACCACCACTAGCATTGCTTGGATCTTCATGGACAATATTATGAAATTGCATTGGATGCCTAGATATATTATGAGTGATCGTGACAAGGTCTTCACCAGCAAATTTTGAACAACATAACTAATCTAGCTATAGAGTACCAAACTGAAGATGAGCACGACGTACAATCCACATATCGACGACCAGACTAAAGTGATGAACAGGTGCTTTGAGACATATCTCAGATGCTTCACTAATGACTAGCCAAAAGAGTGGATGAAGTGACTCCCCTGGGCCGACAGGTGGTATAACATGACTTATCATTCATCGACAAAATGTACTCCTTTTGAAGCCGTGTATGGCCGACCACCTCTTGTAATCCCAAAATATATAACCGGCTCATCCAAAGTAGATCAGTTAGACAGGAAACTCATGGACAAGGATAAAATTATGAAATTATTGAGGATAATCTCTCGACCCAAGCAAGGATAAAGTAGTAGTACGATATGCACAAAAGTGAAAGAGAGTTATCAGTGGGAGATTGGGTCTTCCTTTGGCTCCAGCCCTACAAGCAGACATCCGTCCACACTAGAACATCCATGAAGCTTTCACCCCCTTTTTACAGGCCCTACTAGATTACAGAACACATTGGAGCAATGGCATATTGGCTGGACCTACCTGCAGATTCAAAGATTCATCCAGTCTTCCACATATCATGTCTGAAGCCCAAGCTTGGAGAGTACGAGATAGCCCAAAGTCATCTATTGAACACTACTGCCCATGGAGAGATCTAGATCCAACCAAAGGTAATTATTGACCGTCGGATCGGGATGCACCGTCGACGTCCCACTACTTAGGTGCTAGTGCAGTGGACAAATTTACTTGTAGAAGATGTCACATGGGAGCCCTTTGAAGATTTAAAGATCAAATTTTCAGAATTCATGGAGTCTCAGCCTCGAGGACAATGCTGATATGAAGAGAGCGGGTCTATTAGGATCCTAGTTGGGTTGGTTCCTAAATTCACTGAGTCATGGAGTCAATAAAAAACTAGAGTCATGTAATAAATCCCAAATCAGCCACCACCCCCCAGATTGAAGTGGTCGGCTAGGGTTAGGGAGGAGTCCTCATGAAGTAAGAGTCTTATAGCTACCAGCCATCCTATTTGTGAAAGTCGGCTAGGGTTTAGGAGTAGGAGATTGATTAGGAGTTAGAGTCTTATTAAGAAAAAGTTTACTATAAGTAGGAGTCCTATTAGAATTAGTGTTTGGGAAACCTATATAAACACTTGTAGCCACCCCCTTTTCATCAAGCAATCAATACATCTTTTTCAACCATTGTGGCCAACAACCAAGGAGGGAGGAACCACTATAGAGTTCCAAATATGGTTGATCCCCTACAGAGGTCAACCAAGGCTTAGAATCCTACGAGGTTCTAACAATCTGATAGGACTCTAGCTATGTCGGGTCCTAATCGATTGAGTCGAGTCTATATATTGGGCCTTGTTGGTCGACCTAGACCTGACATTGACTCGGTTAGGAGATGAGTTAAGCCAATTTGAATCAATCAGCCCAAATCCTAGTAGGATTAGGATTCGGTTGAATTGGGGTTTGATTAGGAATAGGAGTCGAAGCAGAGTCAATATCCTAGTCATGATTGTAATCAATCCTAATTGGTTGCCCACCTTGATTGGGAAAGTCAGATAGGGTTGGGATGAGAGTGTTTCACTTGGAGTAGGAGTCTCACTAAGAGTGTTTTACTTGGAGTATGAGTCTCTCTAGGATTAGAGTTTAGAAGTCCTATAAAAGTATGTAACCGCTCACCTCTTTCTCAAGCAATCGATCTATTCTCTTTTCAGCATTGTGGCTGAATACCAGGAGTGAGGAATCCCTATGGAGTTCCAAGGAGGGTTGATCCCCAACAGAGATCAATCCAACATTAGAATCCTTTGGGGTTCCATCATCTGGTATCATAGAAGCGTTCTTTGCGTCTCGCTGTTCTTCCACCCTTACCGCTACCATCATCATCCCCACCATCATTAATTGCAGCAGATCCCACTTTTGTTGCTGCTGCTACCAACTCCATTGTTATCATCCACTATAGCTAACCCTAAAGGTGTTGTTGTCCTCTATCTACAGCCAGATCTAGTATTGCTCCACCTCTGTTGCAATCATTACCACTGCTACATCTATTCTTACCTACATCACAAAATTGCGACACCTATCTTTGCTATAAACTTGTTATGTCATCTTTTTTCTTCATCACAAAATTACTGCATCAATCTTTCGTCTTTCTCATAATTTTGCTGCATCTGTCGCATATGGTACTGTTGCTATCTTGCTGTCATATTTGTTGCCATATTGCTATCACTACCCTCATCTATCTTGCGGCTATTTTTGTCGATTTCTTATTGTCGTGATGATTAAAATATTGCTACCATATTGCTAAAACTTCCACTGTAAAATTGCTATCTTTTTGACATAAAAAATATACTGCCATACTTTTCAGTGTTTCTTGCCGCATCCATAACCGATCTCTGCCAAACATGTTGCTGCCATCAACATCAACTCTAAGGCCCAAACAGCAACACAAACCGCAGCCCTAAAGAGTAACCTGTCATAACTTTTAACCTAGAGCTTGGCATCTTCCTGCCGACAACCCATCCATCGATCTATGCCCTTAACTCGATAGCAAAAGAATAATCTTAACATTACTGATCTAGAATCCTATGCCATGACATTAGAAGATTTGATCGACATAAAGCTGGAAGCTTTCGAGGCACGTCTGGAAGACAAACTACATTCCCTCTTTGCGGAGTTCAAATTGGGCCGATTCGAGAGCCCGAGGAGATCTTAGCACGGCGAGAGTTCATGATAGAACCCTAGAAGGAGCTTTATAGATTTTAATCCTTGAGGGGGATCAACCCTTGGAATGCTGTAGGGGTTCCTCCCTCCTAGATTTGGCACAAGGCTGAAATAAAATTGTCAATTGCTTGATTCAAGAGAGGGGGTGGCTACATCATTATATAGGGATCAAAACCCTAGCCAAAGGGGGTGCTTGCCTAAGTAAAATTATCCCTTTACCCCTCCTATAGCCAACCTACCTTAATAGGAACAGGGTGACTAGGTTGGCTCTATAGCCGACCTAAGTAGGGGGAAACTCTAGCCAACCATCCCAGTAAGAGGGCGACGACCACTAAGCCCTAAGGGCTAATCTAAACCCTAATCATACTCCTTTATAGGATAGGAGTAGCTTTATTATAATCTAGCAGGGTTTTATTGACTACTTCTAGGAAGATTAGGACTCAACCCTGTTGGAGTCCTAGCAAATCCACCCTCTTAAAATCAGCCTTGTCCTTAAGGCTGAAGTTCCATGAACTCAAGGAACCGGGTCATTAGCTCCTCATCAACTTGGGTGTTAGTTGGAAGAACTTGAGCTGAGTCTTCGTCTTTCAATTTCCATTTGAGGTGGGATACCTGGAGGATCAACTATAATTTTGATCTGGTGCACGGATCTGATCTTCAGGTTGGGGCCCCAATATGATCCCCAATTTTGCAAGGCCCAAAGAAATAAGGAGACCACTTTCTTGAGGCTTGAATTTCATGCTGGTGGAGATGGAGATGAAGGGGGACTTGATCTTTCTCAGGAAACTTTCTTCTACTCCGGCATTTGTCAGGGGGAAGTTTCTTCCTTGCATGGGCTACCATATGGTTAGTCTTTAGTGATAGCCAATCTTTCTCTTGGAATGGTTACTACCCTCTGGTATGGTTCAGGATGATGAGAGCCCAATCTGGCGTGAGCATGGATTGTAATTCTTCTAGTTTAACTCCTCTTTCAGACTATGGACCATCTTGTATAAGAATAGCCCAAATTTCAACTCTTGACGCATCGACCTCAATGACCAAAGTGCAGCCAAAATCGGATAGCGTTAGGACCGACGTCATCGTCATGGCTGCCTTGAGTCGTTCGAAGGCTACGGAGGCTTTATCCTACCACAAGAAGGAGTATTTCTTCAGTAAGGACATGAGCGGGGCATTGATCTTGCTATAATCTTTCATAAAAATTTGGTAGTAGCCCATAAGTCCAAGGAAACCGCGTAATGATTATACGTTTGTAGGTCTCGGCCATCCTTGCATTGCCTCAATCTTTGTCGGGTCCATCGCTACCCCATACTCTAATATAATGTGCCCAAGATACTCCAATTTACACTGTAAGAAGCTGCACTTTGACTGTTTAACATAAGGAGTATTCTCCTGAAGAATCATTAGAATAGTTCGTAAGTGCTGAAAATGTATATCAAGCGTAGGACTATAAATGAGAATATCATCAAAGAATACCAATACGAACTTGCGTAGAAAACTCCGGAGATGTCATTCATCAGGCTTTGGAAATTAGAATAAGCATTCATAAGTCTGAAAGACATTACCAGAAACTCGTAGTGGCCGTTATACGTGCGGAATGTAGTTTTAAGAATATCTTTAGTGTATACCCGAATCTGATGGTATCCGGATCAGAGATTCAATTTAGTGAGGATTCGAGCTCCTTTTAATTCGTCCAAGAGTTCATCTAAGAATGGGATAGGATATTTATCCTTGATGGTGATGGTGTTTAGAGCCCCGTAGTCAACACACATCCGCCATGTACCATCTTTCTTGTACACTAGCAACACCGGTGAGGAGTAAGGGCTGCAGCTCGGTCGAATCACCCTAGTGTCAAGCATCTCTTTAACAATATTCTCGATTTCATCCTTCTACAAGTGAGGATAGTGGTACAGTCACAAATTTATTGGAGGTTTGCCTGGCAAAATAGGAATGCAGTTGTCATGCGACCGGTTAGGGGGCAGCCCGTGCGGCTCCAAGAAAACATCTACGGATTCATTCAGGCAAAGGGCAAGCTTAGGATATCAGTTTTGTACATTCTCCCCCATAGAGGGCTGTTGAATATGCATCAAGAATCCACCATGTGCTTTGTGCAAAACTTTCTCCATTTGTTGCGATGAAACGGTGGAAATTTGGCTCCCACGCTTGCCTCGTAACGTGACCTATCTCCCTTTGTAATAAAATTTCATAATTAATTTAGAAAAATTTCAGGAGATATCACCTAGTGTTGTGAGCCATTCGATCCCGAGTATGACTTCATAATCGTCAATGGGTAGGAAGAAGAAATCAGCTACCACCTCTTGGTCTTAGAGGAGTAGTTTCACCCGCGGGCACCGTTGGTCACAATTAAAGATTCGACCATCTGCAACCTTTACGTCAAACTTGTTGCAACCTTCAATTTGAAGCACCAAACGTGCAGCAACCTTACTATTGACGAGTTGCTGTTTTAGAAGTCCTCCAACTTTCATCATCTGCGGGTTGGAATAGCCGGCCAATGCGTGCACTGCGTAGTTGGCCAATTGGGACTCTTCCTCCATGGCTTCTTCTTTGTGTTCAAGGGCTTCTTCATATATTTCATTGTCCTCATCCTCCATTGGTTCAACCACGAGGAGTCGGCCCTTTTTGCAGTGATGTTCGCAGCTCCATGGTTCGTCGCAATGCCAACACAACTCGGCCGATCGTTCGCGAAGCTCGTCTCTTGTCAACTTTTTTGGTGCAGGGGCTTGGATGGTAGTAGAGGGGGCAGCAGGCCTCGGCATGGCTGGTCGGGGAGTGACCCTTGTCCTTCGTATCTCATGGTTCAATTGTTCTTCCTGGATACGTACGAAGGAAATTACTGCCATAAGAGTGTACGATTGTCGCGCCTTTACTTCTCCTCGGATCTCTAGCTTTAGGCCCTCGATAAAAGTACCTAAAAGTTATTTCTTAGACCAATTCTCAATCTTGTTAGATAAACGTTCAAACCTTGTTTGGTATTCTTGTATTGTAGAGGTTTGACGAATCTTTGGCAATTGTCCGTCGATGTTGTTGAAATCGGTTGGTCTGAAGCGGTCTAGTAGTCCTTCCTTGAATCATTGCCAAGAGAGACCTCCATGGGTGTGCTTAAACCAATTAAACTACTGAATAGCATCTCCCTCGAGGTGGATGGCAGCAATCTCCACCTGATCGGGTCTCCTTCTTCCCATCTAGGGAAGTCAACCTCCATGCAAGGATTATTAAGATCAAAGGTGATGTGGCCATATTCTTGAGGATCGTCTCACTGATCTGAAGTTTCTCTGTGTCGTGATTTCCTCGGGTTCGACAGTCGGCCAATGCTGAATTCGACGAATAGGGATCACATCTTCTCTTCCATGTGGTTTCCAAAGGCTTCAAGGTTTGGATCGATAGCCTCCTTTGATGCCATAGCATACGCCTCTAGATATGTAATATTAAGATCTTTTTTCTGTTGTTGGGTTAATGGCATGGGAATTTTGGAGAAGGGGGTGGCTAGTTGGAAGGTAAATCGGTTTGGATGGAAGTAGGCTGCGGTTTAGGGCAGATTTGGGACTGCGGTTTTGTAGTGTTTAGGCTGCGAATTGGTGTGGTTTTAAGGCTGTGATTGCAGTAGATAAAGGTTAGAAAAATAGATTTTAGATCTGGGATAGATGGCAGCAAAGGTAGGTGTCTCGGTAAGGAAAGTTGGCTAAAAAGGTAAGTGGATCGATAAGGAAGTAGGCTGATTTGGGTGGCTGATTTGGGGGCTGCTTGGATTCGGTTTAGGGTAATATTTGAAGGGTTTTTAGTGAGGATGGTAGGGTTTGGAGATGAGGAAAAGAGAGTCTGAAATCCCACAAAAAATAGCACTCAAATCTGATAGAATTCGGTGAAAAGAAGTGCTGCGATGTGCTGTCCTGCTGAACACGTTTTACGTCAGAGAAATGATGACTTCTTGACGTAAATTCCAGAGGAAAGTTCAAGGAAATTATACAGAAACCCTTAGTTCAGATGTTGTTAATACCAGTAAAAAGTTTGACAAAATTTTGGCAGCATAACAGTAGGGAAATAGGGCGAAAGATAAAAGCAGATTCATTCATCAGAAAATTCTAGAACTGCATGATGGTCAAAGATTACACAAAAATACCAGTTCCAGAAGGATTTTTCTCATGAAATAAATCCAAATGAAAGACAACTTGATCTTGAGAATTGTGTAAAAATTTCAGCCAAAAAGGATGAACAAAAGTTTAGTTTCAAGAGGCCCATAGACAGAAGGCAGATTCTGCATTGTAAAATTTCAGTACTGTGCAATAAAGAATTACAGTGCTATAAGTCCCGATCCAGAAGGATTTTTTTTATGAGATTAGTCTTAAATGAAAGCTAAGATGATCTATGAAATTATATAAAGGTTTTAGCCAAAAAGGACAATTAAAAGTTCAGTTTCAAGAAGTAACAATCGGCTAAATATTTTTGTAGCATTTCGCCTTTGCAACGATGATAACGTTTGCAACGAACAAAATTTGTAGCGGACAAAATTTGAGAAAAATCTTTAATATGTAAAGTAAGGAATCTTGTAGTATTGAAGAGGCATAGATGATAAAAATATACCATAATTCCATATCAAACACAAGGTGCAATGGCAGACTGATTTGATCTACTGCTGGGGTGGAAGGTGGAGGCGTGTGTCGTAGAAATTGTGGGAATTGCTTGGGAAGGTGGGGGCGGCTGAGATGGCTACATGGGTAGCATGATCGCTGCTCTAATACCATATGATAGAACCCCAGAAGGAGTTCTATAGATTTTGATCCTTGAGGGGGATCAACCCTTGGAACGCTGTAGGAGTTCCTCCCTCCTAGATTCGGCACAAGGCTGAAACAAAATTGATAATTGCTTGATTAAAGAGAGGGGGTGGCTACATCATTATATAGGTATCAAAACCCTAGTCTAATAGGGTGCTTGAATAAGTAAAATTACCCCTTTACCCCTTCTATAGCCAACCTGCCTTAATAGGAACATGGGGCGACTAGGTTGCCTCTATAGCCGACCTAAGCAGGGGAAAACTCTGGCCAACCAACCCAATAAGGGGGTGACAGCCACTAAGCTCTAAGGGCTAATCTAAACCCTAGCCATACTCTTTTATAAGATAGGAGTGGCTATATTATAATCTAGCAGGGTTTTATTGACTATTTCTAGGGAGATTAGGACTCAACCCTGTTGGAGTCATATCACTTCATATCACAAGGAGAACCCCATGGAGAAAGGAGAACAAGCGACAGACTCCTCGTGCCTATGCTGAGGGTGGACTTTCCTATATAGGAAGATAGAGACCCGACCAAGTGGATTTCGTGCGTTGAACGATATTTTCGTTACTACAAGACCCCAGATGCATCCATGGGGGAAATTGCTACAATACACATTCAGGGAGATGCAATCTAGTGGTATGACTAGTTCAAACACATTCATGGAGTCCCCAATGGAGGTAGTTTAAATGCGAGCTACTAATCCACTTCGGACCGTCAGAACACGAGAACATCGATGGCCAACTTGCAAAGATCCGCCAGACCTCACTCGTCCAAAATTACTAGACCAGGTTTGAACGTCTTTGAAATCAAACTAGAGATTGGTCTGAAAAGTAATTGTTAGAGATATTCATCGAAGGGTTGAAGTCGGACATCAAAGGAGAAGTTAAAGTGCGACAACCCTATACACTGATGGCGGTCATCTCCTTTGCCCAACTTTAAGAGGAGCAACTGAACAATGATGTCCAGAGGACTAAGATCACCACCCGACTACCAGCCCCTAAGCCTTTGGCCCCCTACTACCAGTCAATCCTCCGAACAAAAAATGTTGACTCGAGAAGAACTTCGTGAAATATCAACGAATGGGCTATGTTGGGACTCTGACGAGCCATGGAGTCGCGACCATCGCTGCAAGAAAGAAAAACTTTGGTGATTGAACCGATTGAAGGACCCAAACCTGAGGATACAGATCTCGAACTTGAGGAGGAAGATGCGGGGGAAGAACCATAGTCTGTCATCGGCATAGTGCATTCCTTAGCCGGCTACGCGAACCCATGAACCATGAAGATCGATAGGTTCTTCAAGCATCCGCCAATCGCCATTCTTATCGACATCGAATGCACCAATAGTTTGATTGACAGCAAGGTTGCTACTCGATTAACTCTCTGGATTGAAGATTGCAATAGGTTTGATGTGAATGTTGTAAATGGTCGAACCCTCAACTGTAGCCACAAGTGTTCGCGAGTGAAGCTAATTATGTAGGGCCAACAGATCATCGTAGATTTCTTCCTATTACCGATGGACAACTATGAAGTGATATTCAGCGTCGAATGGCTATCCACTCTAGGTGATGTTTTCTGAAATTTTTCCAAATTAATTATGAAAATTTTTAGTCATAGGAAATAAGTGATCATATGAGGAAAACGCGAGGGAGAAGTATCGACTATTTCAACGCAACACATGGAGAGGGTGTTGCATAAATCATATATCAGCTTCTTAATGCAACTTTAAGGGCTACAAATATAGGAATCGATAATGAATGAAGATACAAACCTTCCTTCATTGTAATAGGACTCCAGTAGGGTTGACTCCTAATCTCCCTAGAAGTAGTTAAGAAAACCCTACTAGATTGTAATAAAGCCACTCCTATCTTATAAAGAAGTATGGCTAGGGTTTAGATTAGCCCTTAGGGCTTAGTGGTCGTCGCCCCCCTTACTCGGTTAGTAGGCTAGGGTTTCCCCCTACTTATGTCGGCTATAGAGTCAACCTATCTGCCACCTGTTCACTCTAAGGCAGATAGGTTATAGAAGGGGCAAAAAGGTAATTTTAATTAGGCAAACACCCCCTAGGGCTAGGGTTTGAAGCCCTATATAAGCATGTACCCTCCATCTCTTTTTATTAAGCAATCATCTATTTTATTTCAGCCTTGTGCCGAGTCTAGGAGGGAGGAACCCCTATAGCGTTCCAAGAGTTGCTCCCCTCAAGGGTCAAAAACTATAGAGCTCCTTCTAGGCTTCCATCTTTTGATATCAGAGCAACGATCTTACTGCCCCTATAGCCATCTCAGCTGCCTCCACCTTCCCAACCAATTCCCATGATTGCTGCAACATGCGCCTCTACCTTCCACCCCAACCATAGATCAAATCAATCTACCACTGCCTCCTACATTTGATCTGGAGATCTGATATATTTTTATTACCCACGCTTCTTAAATACTGCACTTATAAGACCCTTAAGAAGGGCAAGGGCAATGAAACACCGGACAAGGCAAAGGTTGCCAAGAAATACCTGGTAAATGACAAAGGACAGTGCTTCCACTACGGTCAAGACAGGCATTGGAAGAGAAAACTATAAGGACTCCCTTGCAGATAAGGTGAAACAGAAGCTTGGAAAAGCTTCAGGTATATTCATGATCAGTCTCCACTTATCAGATTTTCATGATAACACATGGGTATTGGATACCGGGAGTGCTTATCATATCTGTAATTTGTTGCCAGTTCTGGCAAGACCTAGGAGATTAGCCAGAGGCGAGATCGACCTCAAGATGGGCAATAGAGCAAGAGTTGTTGCAGTTGCTATTGGAGAGGTCACCCTACATTTGCCTGGTGGAGCTATTATAGCATTAGATGCATGCTATTTTGTTCCCTCTAGTATCAAAAATATTATTTCTATCTCTTGTTTGACAATTAGTAGATATAAATTAGTTTTTTAGAATAATAGTTGTTCAATTATTATGCATGATGAGATCATCACTAGAGAGACCGTTACAAATGGCTTATATGTGTTAGACACTTCTTCACACGAGGTGAATAATGCATATTTATGACATTATAGGCTAGGTCATATATATGAGGGAAGGATTCAAAAGTTGCTGAAAGATGGATACTTAGATCCATTTGACTATGAGTCATATGCAACTTGCGAACCTTGCCTTCGTGGAAAAATGACCAACTTTCCTTTTAGTAGAACTGGAGAGAGAGCCACAGAGTTATTGGAACTCATACATAGTGATGTATGTGGTCCCATGTCGACTCAAGCTATAGGTGGTTACTCATACTTCATTACATTCACTGATGATTTCTCTAGATATGGACACGTGTACGTGATGAAGTACAAATCTGATGCCTTTAAGAAATTCAAGGAATATAAGAATGAGGCAGAGAACCAAATTGGAAAGAGTATTAGAACTCTTCGATCAGATCGAGGAGGAGAGTACTTGAGTACAGAGTTCATCCATTTCCTCAAGGACAATGGGATTCTATCCCAGTGGATACCTCCTTATACACCTCAGCTCAATAGTGTCTCAGAAAGGAGGAATCGCACGTTGTTAGACATGGTGCGGTCCATAATGAGTTTCGCTGATCTACCCATCTCGTTCTGGGGATACACCCTAGAGACTGTAGCTTACATTCTGAACAGAGTTCCATCAAAGTCGATAGTGTCTACACCATATGAGATATAAAAAGGAAAGAAGCCCGATCTTAAGGTTGTTAAGATTTGGGGTTGTCCTGCCCACGTTAGAAGATACAACCCTGACAAGTTGGAATCAAGGACGGAATGGTGCACATTCGTGGGATACCCTACGGAGACTTTAGGGTATTATTTCTATCATCTCGAGGACTGAAAGGTCTTTGTTGTCAAGAGAGCTGTGTTCCTTGAGAAAGAACACATTCTTGGTGGAAACAGTAGGAGCAAGATAGAATTGAGTGAGGTTGGAGAACCTAGCACCATTCTAGAGCCCGAGTCTATTCAGGTACCTAACACATAAGTTCCAACTTTGCATAGGACTAGTAGAGTATCTTACCCTCCTCAAAGATATGTGGGACATATAAGCGGAGATAACTCTTAGGATGTTGATCCTCAGACCTACGAGGAGGCTATTATGAGTATAGACTCTGAGAAGTGGCAATAAGCCATGAATTCTGAGATGGATTCCATGTACTATAACAAGGTTTGGAACCTTATGAATGCACATAAAGGTATTATACTTATCGGCTGCAAATGGATCTTCAAGAAAAAGATCAGAGTGGATGGAAAGGTAGAGGCCTATAAAGCAAGGTTGGTAGCTAAAGGATATCGTCAAAGACAAGGAGTTGACTATGACGAAATATTTTCACCTGTAGCTATGCTTAAGTCCATTAGAATTATTTTGGCCATTGCAGCACACTATAAGTATGAGAACTGGCAGATGGATATCAAAACGATATTCCTCAATGGCAACCTCGAGGAGGAGGTGTATATGATACAGCCAGAGAGATTCTTATCCAAAGAGAGTCCAGATAAAGTGTGCAGGTTACTTAGATCCATTTATGGATTGAAGCAAGCTTCTTGAAGTTGGAACATAAGACTTGATGAGGTGATCAGATCTTATGACTTCATTAAGAACGAAGATGAGCCTTGTGTGTATAAGAAGGTAAGTGGGAGGCTATCACCTTCTTGGTGCTATATGTGGATGACATCCTAATCATTGGAAATGATGTAGGAATGCTCTCCATAGTAAAGGCTTGACTATCCTGAAACTTCTCCACAAAAGACTTAGGGAACCATCATATATTTTGGGGATCCAGATCTATAGAGATAGATCCAAAAGGATGCTTGGCTTGTCCCAGTCTAAGTACATAGACTCCATTGTCAAAAGGTTTAGCATGGAGGATTCCAAGAGAGGTCTCATACCGATAAGACATGGAATATCACTTTGTAGGAGTACGTCCCCAAAGTCTCCTGAAGAAAGGGCAGACATGGATAAGATACCTTATGCCTCAGTGAAAGGGTCTATCATGCATGTGATGCTATGTACCAGGCCTGATATAGCACATGCTCTGAGTGTTACGAGTAGATATCAAGCAGATCCAGGTTTAGAATACTGGAAGGCAATAAAGTGTATCCTTAAGTACTTGAGAAGCACTAAGGATCTTTTACTGATATATGGAGAAGGTAGCCTTCAAGTTGAGAGCTACACATATTCAAGTTTTCAGTCTGACATTGATGATAGCAAGTCAAATTCAAGGTTTATTTTCACCTGAATGGAGAAGCAGTAAGCTGGAAGAGTTCCATGCAAGATACTACTGCTGACTCGACCATAGAGGCAGAATACATTGCTACATCAAAAGCAGAAAAGGAAGGGGTTTGGATGAAGAAGTTCATCAAGGATTTGGGAGTCATACCAAGTAGCGTGGAGCTGACTCCTCTATATTGTGACAATGATAGGGCGATAACTCTAATAAAGGAACTCATGTCTCAATTGAATTGTTCTAAGGAGGTTTCATCTGATTAGAGCGATCATGACCCGAAAAGATATAGCAATGGAAAGAGTTTCATTCGAAGATAACATTGCAGATCCACTTACGAAGCCGTTAGCTCAGATTGTATTTGAGCATCACAGGGGTCTGATGGGGATCAGACACATAGGTGATTGACTTTTGGTCAAGTGGGAGATTGCTGGTTACAGGTGCCCTGCAAGACAATCACATAAGTGATGGCACGTGTGACACGCTATGTGATCTTTTTTCTTATGATAATATTGGCATATTCTCACATTATATGTTACATATATATTGTGATGTCCATGGTTATGTGCAATGGGAGTCGGATCGTGATGAGATCATGATAATGCTATCGATTTACCTTTAAATATAGATCCTAAATAATCCCGGTCATAGGTTACTCAAGAGGGACATTGAGATAACCGAACAGATCGGTATACTATATACTCGTCCATATGATGGAGACAGCTGGTCTCATAGTCGATGAGTCAAGTGAATTATTATAAGAATAATAATTTACTATATCAGAAGGAGTTCTGATGGGAGCAACTCATGGCCAGCTCGGTATCGGGCCTAGAGGGTCATACAAATATGGTGGATGCTTCAGCGAATAGGGGATTCGATGAAGATCCAATTAGCCCCTATTCTCATTAGATGAGACTCTATGTTGATGGGCTCCTTAATTAATACCCAATTAGAGGCCTAAGGAGATTATTGGATAAAGATCCAATAATACAAGATTAGTGGGTAATTGGATGGAGATCCAATACCCACTAAGGCAGGAGCCCTAGGATTTTTTGGTGGCTCTCTATAAATAGGAGTGGAGACTCATGGTTGATAGGCTGTAGCTCTAGCCACCACCTCCTATTCTCCTCCCTCCCTTTGTGCAAGAGTTACGAGATCAGATTAGAGGAGTTTCGCTGCAGAGATCCATCGTGTGGATACCACTAGAGAGGAGGACATTTGACCTCCTTCATCTTCTCCATCCAGATCTAGAATATAGGAATATACGATCTCCCTAGGTAACCAATCTCTCACACATGATGCAGTTTTTTTGTTTTGTATTTTTCTCGCTGCCCCAATCTTTTGCATGATGATTTGATATGCATGGGAAATAGGTTTTTGTTTTGATTTTCACTGTACATGTGATGCACCCGCTGAGGTTTCTCAATATCAGACATATAAGTAATTGACTTTTGGTCAAGTAGGAGATTGCTGGTTACAAGTGTCCTACAAGCCAATCACGTGAGTGATGGCACTTGTGACACGTTGTGTGATCTTTTTACTTATGATTAATATTGGCATATTCTCATATTATATTATCTATTACATATATATTGTGATATCCTTGGTTCTATGCAATGGGAATCAGATCGTGGTGTGTCATGATAATAAGATCGATTCACCTTTAAACACAAATCCTAAATAATCCCGGTCATAAGTTACTCAAGAGGGACATCAAGATAACCGGACAGACTAATGTATTATATACCCATCCATATGATGGAGGCGACTGGTCTTATAGCCACTTATATGGAGACACTACGGATATAGTACAGGTGCTCATTGGAGAATGAGTTCACTGATTGATCTGCTAATGGAATGATTATGGTTGATGATACCTAATGTCAGATAGCGATTCCATAGTCTTAGTTGTGTATCTGGTGTCTTTGACTTGAGACACCAAGGATGCCTTGTATGAGTACTTCTTTCTTTGACACCAAACTTACAGGTTTGGAAAGTTCTAGATCTGGGACAACTGGTCGGGATTGGTAGCCAACCTTACGAAGGTAATTGAGTGTCAATAGAGGATCATCCACTCTCAGTATCATTGGAGAAATATCTCATATGTGCTTGCTTAGACAAATCCCTAGCCAGGGTCATTCAGATTGAGAGAGAAAGAGTTCTTCGGGTTAATCCGATTAGAGCGAGACTATGACGAATTTCGTATGTGACCTGATAGTACCATGTCCAATATATAGTCTTTGGGATATTAGTTGGATGAGGGATTATAGATATATGGTAACTATGGACAAACAAGTCTGATGGATTTGATCCCCCTATACCGTTTGGGGACTATGGCGTAGTGGCCTAGTACATCCATAGTCGATGAGTCAAGTGAATTATTATGCGGATAATAATTCGCTAAATCAGAATGAGTTCTTTTGGGAGTGACTCACGGGTAGCTCAATATCGGGCTTAGAGAGTCGCACACATATGGTGAATGCTTCAACGAATAAAATATTGGATGGATATCCAATTAGCCCCTATTCTCATTAGATGAGACCCTATGATTAAGGCCCAATTAGAGGCCTAAGGAGATTATTAGATAGAGATCCAATAATGCAATGTTAGTGGGTAATTGGTTGGAGATCCAATACCCACTAAGGAGCCCTAGGATTTTTTTTGGTGGCTCTCTAGAAATAGGAGGGGAGACTCATGGTTGATAGGCTGCAGCTTTGGCCTCCCCCTCCTATTCTCCTCCCTCCCTCTGCGCAAGAGTTGTGAGATCAGATTGAATGAGTTTTGCTGTAGAGATCCATCGTGTGGATACCGCTAGAGAGGAGGATGCTTGACCTCCTTCATCCTCTCCATCCGGATCTGGAATACAGGGATATACGATCTCCATAGGTAAAATAAATCTCTCACGTATCGTGATTTTTCAGTTTTTGTATTTTTCTCACGATCCCAATCTTTTGCGCGATGATTTGATCTACGTAGGAAACCAATTTTTTATTTTGATTTTCGCTACGCATGTGATGCTCCTACTGTGGTTTCCCAACAATTGATTCACTTATGAAATGTTGTATGGTTAATGATACCTAATGTCAGATAGCGATTTCATAGTCCCACTTGTGTATCTGGTCCTTAGACTTGAGACACCAAGGATTCCTTGTTTGAGTACTCCTTTCTTTGACACCGAACTTACAAGTTTAGAATGTTTCAGATCTGGTACAGATGGTTATCGGGATTGGTAGCTAACCTTACGAAGGTATTTGAGTGTCCATAAAGGATCATCCACTCTCAATATCACGTGACAAATTTCTCATATGTGCTTGCTCAGACAAATCCCTGGCCAGGGTCATTTGAATTGAGAGAGGAGTTTTTTGAGAGAATTCAATTAAAGTGAGTCTCAAACAGATTCCATATGTGACCTGACTATACCATATCTAATATATGGTCTCTAGGATATTAGTTGAAAGAGGGATTATAGATACACGGTAACTGTGGACATACAGGTCTGATGGATTTGATCCTCTTGTACCATCTGGGGACTATAACATAGTGGCCTAGTACGTCCATAGTCGATGAGTCGAGTGAATTATTATGAGGATAATAATTTACTATGTCAGAAGGAGTTCTGATGGGAGTGACTCACGGCCAGCTTGGTATCGGGCCTAGAGGGTCACACACATATGGTAGATGCTTCAGCGAATAGAGAATTTGATGGAGATCCAATTACCCATATTCTCATTAGATGAGACCCTATATTGATGGGCTCTTTGCACGAGGCCCAAATAGAGGCCTAAGGAGATTATCGGATAGAGATCCAATAATGCAAGGTTAGTGGGTAATTGGATGAAGATCCAATACCCACTAAGGTAGGACCCTTAGGGTTTTTGATGGCTCTCCATAAATAGGAGGAATGCTCATAATTGATAGGCTACAGCTTTAGCCAACCCCTCATATTCTCCTCCCTCCCTCTATACAAGAGTTACGAGATCAGATTGAAGGAGTTTTCACTACAGAGATTTATCGTGTGGATACCGCTAGAGAGCAAGATGTTTGACTTTCTTTAGCCTCTCCATCCTGATTTGGAATATAGAGTTATATAATCTCCCTAGGTAATCAATTTATCACATGACGTGGTTTTGTCGATTTTTACAACTTCTCGCGACCTAATCTTTTGCACGATGATTTAATTTGCGTGAGAAACTTTTTTTGTTTTGATTTTTAATGCACATGTGATGCTCCCACTGAGGTTTCCCAACACTACCACTGCTATCATCCCAAGAAAAGACTATTGAAGGACCACCCGCTTGGCATCCCGAGCAAAAATAAAACTGTAGGTTGACAAAGGCAGGAGCCAAAGGAAGTTTGCTATGGAGGATCGAGTCTTCTTTCATCTTTAGCCTTACCAACAAAACACCATGAAGACTCGAGCCTCAAGGAAGTGGTCTCATTGTTTCTTTGGACCCTATAAAATTGGAGAGCACATTGGAGCCATGCCCTACAGATTGGATCTGCGCGCCAACTCCAAAGTACACTTGATCCTCCACGTGTCCTACCTCAAATTGAAGCTTAAAGAGGATGAATTAGCCTAGAGCCATCTACCTAGCATCTCGACTGATGGAGCAGTCAATGATCACATTGGATCGTAGGATCATGATGCGCCATCTATGCCCTTCCATAGGAGTACTAGTGCAATGGACCCACTTGCCCACTAAGGATGCTGCCTGGGAGCCCTATGACAAATTGACGCTGAAGTTTCCAGAGTCTATGGAGGCTTAGCCTTGAGGATAAAGCTGATTTGAAGAGAGCGGGTCTGGTAGGACCTTAGCTGTGTTAGGTTCTAATTGATTGAGTCGAGTCCATAGATTGGGCCTTGTTGGCCAACCTAGATCTAATATTGAGTCGGTTAGAAGATGAGTTGCGTCAATTTGAATAAATCATCCCAAATCCTAGTAGATTAGAATTCAACTGAATTGGGGTTTGATTTAAAATATGAGTTGGAGTAGAGTCAAGATCCTAGTCATGATTATAATCAACCCTAATTGACCACCAACCTTGATTAAGAAAGTCAGCTAGGGTTGGGATGAGAGTGTTTCACTTGGAGTAAGAGTCTCACTACGAGTGTTTTACTTGGAGTAGGAGTCTCTCTATGGTTAGGGTTTAAAAGTCCTATAAAAGCATGTAGCTACCCACCTCTTTCTCAAGCAATAAATCTATTTTCTCTATAATATTATGGCCGAATACTAGGACGGAGGAACCTTTATAGAGTTTCAATGGTCGATCTCCTATAGATATCAATCTTGCATTAGAATCCTTTGGGGTTCTATCATTATCCCCATTAGAAACCTTTTGGTTCATATCAAAAATAAGACTAGATTATTGGTCAAAGGTTTCAACCAACAAAAAGGTACTGATTTTGAAGAGACCTTCGCTGCTTTGGCAAGACTTCAAGCCATAAGGATGCTCTTTGCCAATGCTTCTTTTAGAAAATTTAAATTATTTCAAATGGATGTTAAAAGCCCATTTCTTAATGGTTTTATTTCTTAAGAAGTTTATGTTGAACAACCACCCGGCTTTAAAAATAATTTTTTTCCAAATCATGTTTTACATTTATCAAAGATACTTTATGGATTGAAGCAAGCCCATAGGGCTTGGTATGAGAGATTTAGCTCTTTTCTTATTTCAAACAATTTTTAGAAATACAAGGTGGATACCATATTATTTATTAAATATTTTAAAAATAATTTTCTAATTATTAAAATTTATGTTGATGACATTATTTTCGATTCTACTGAGTCTTTATGTGAATCTTTTGCCAAAATTATGAGCCAAGAATTTGAAATGAGTTTGATAGGTGAATGAATATTTTTCTTAGGATTACAAATTAAGTAATTAAATGATGGTATTTTCATAGGTCAAACTAAGTATACTTTGGATTTGTTAAAACGATTTAGTATAGATAGTGCTAAGGCTATAAACACACCTATGAGCATCTCTATAAAATTGGATTTGGATAGTGGAGGAGAAATTTTTTATCAAAAAACTTTAGAAGAATGATAGGTAGTTTGCTATATCTAACTACAACTAGACCAGTTAAAAGAATATTTAGTTATTTAAAATAAACTTCAAATCTAGGATTATGGTATCCTAAATCCAAAATTTTTGAATTAATCACTTATGCTGATGCCGAATTTGGAGGTTGCAGAATATATAGAAAACGTACATATGAAATGCGTCAATTCCTAGGTCATGCATTTGTTTCTTGGTCTTCCAAGAAGTAAAACTCTATCGTATTATCTACACCCAAGGCTGAATATGTAGCGGTAGGTGCATGATGTGCACAAGTAATCTGGATGAAGAACACTTTGGAGGATTATAGACTTTCTTAAAAAATATTCCTATAAAATGTGATAATATAAGTACAATTTATTTAACAAACAATCCTTTTCAACATTTTATGACTAAGCACATTGATATCGAACATCATTTTATTGGGGATCACGTTAGTAATAATGATATATCTTTAGATTTTATTGATACAACACATCAATTAGCTGATATTTTTACTAAACCATTCAGTGAAGAATAATTTAATTTTATTATAAGGGAATTAGGCATGTTGAATCTACCAAATGCATGAACTCTTTTCATATTGATAGAATCCCAGAAGGAGCCCTATAGATTTTGATCTCTGAGGGGGATCAACCCTTGGAACATTATAGGGGTTCCTCCCTCCTAGAACTTGGCATAAAGGCTGAAGAAAAGATTAATCTTGCTTAATGAAAAGAGGTGGAGGCTACAAACTTATATAGGGCTCAAAACCCTAGCCCTAGGGGGTGCTTCCTAAGTGAATTCCCCCTTTTGCCACTCCTATAGTCGACCTGTCTTAGTAGGTGTAGGCGGCGGCTAGGTTGGATCTATAGCCGACCTAAGTAGTTGGAAACCCTAGCCGACTAGTCCAATAAAGGGGGCAGCTGTCACCAAGCCCTAAGGCCCCAATCAAAACCCTAGCCACACTTCTTTATAAGATAGAAGTGGCCAGGTGGGGTTTTATTACAATCTCCTAGGGTTTTTATTGACTACTTCTAGGATGATTGAGACTCAACCCTGTTGTAGTCCTATCAAGCCCGCCCTCTTAAATTAGCCTTGTCCTCAAGGTTGAGGGTCCATAAACTCTAGGAACAGGGTCTTCAGCTCCTCGTCAGACTCCCACATTGCATCTTCGGATGGTAAATTATTCCACTTCATGAGTACTTCAGTTGAAGGGCATCGACAGCACATCACAATCCTCCGATCAAGTATAGCTTCAGGTTGAGCTTCAATCTCGCCATTATTTGTAGTGTTCGATAGTTGAGTCTGCACCAACTCGCGTTCTCCTAATTTTGACTTTAGCAAGGATATGTGGAAGATGGGATGGATCTTAGCATTATCTGAAAGCTCTAATTTGTATGCCATGGCCCAATACACTCCAAAATCTAATATGGTCCATAGAATCATGGAGATAGCTTTATCGACGCTCTGGTGTTGATTGACAACTACTTGTATGGTTATAGATGAAGGTAGACCCAATCTCCTACTAAAAATTCTTGCTCGCTCCGGTGAGTGTCTGCTTGTTGCTTCATACGGGCTTGAGCGATAGAAGCTTATCCCTATCAATTAAGTTTTGATCGACCTGATCTACTTTGGCCGTACCAATTATATATTTTGATATTACAGGGGGCAGTCGGTCATACAATGCCTCATAAGGGGTATATTTGGTTGATTAATGATAAGTTATTTTGTACCACCATTCGGCCCGAGGAAGCCACCTTGTCCACTCTTTGGGTCGATCACTGGTGAAGCATCATAAGTATGTCTCGAGGCATCTGTTCACTACTTCTGTTTGGTCGTCCGTTTATAGATGGTAGGTAGGTTTGCTCATCTTCAGTTGGGTGCCTTGTAGTTGGAAGAGCTCAGTCTAAAATTTACTTGTAAACACTTTGGCATCCCATGTAGTTTTATAATATTTTTCACAAAAAGTTTAGCAATACTGGCAGCGGTATAAGGATGTCTCACAGTACAAAAATGAGCATATTTAGTTAGATGATCTACCACCACAAAAATCATGCTTTTACCTCGAGATGATGGCAGTCGTTTGATAAAATCCATGGAGATGTCAGTCCATACTGAGTCCGGTATAGGTAGTGATTGTAGTTTTCCTGAATTTTCCATTGTTTAACCTTTCTACTGCTGGCATACATTACATTTGGATACATAATCATAAATTGATTTTTTCATGCCCTTCCAAAATTTTTTTTTTGCTCACCCTCTTGTATGTTCTCAGAAATCTAGAGTGTCCTGCTAAAGGTGAAGAGTGCATCTCATGCAAAATAATATGAATGCAACGGGAAGAGGGAACAATCATAATTCAGCTTTTGCAGCGCATGTCCTTCGAATCCCAAGTATAGCGGCCCATGGAACCCAGATCCTTCTCCAATTTTTCTATGATGTCTTGGGTCTCTGGGTCATTCTTCCATTCCTCCCTAATGTCTTTGAGGAAATCGGTAGAGGGAAGGGAGATGACTGAAATTTTGGATTCTCCCAATAGTCGTGATAGAGAATCTGCAACAATATTTTCTTTCTCCTTTCGATAAATAATTTCGATAAAGCCAAGAAGTTTAGTTACCCATCGTTGCTGCTTTGGGGAAGATATTTTCTGCTCTAAAAAATATTTAAGACTTCGGTGGTCGGTCTTAATCTGGAAGCTTCGGCTGATCACGTAAGGTCTCCACTTCATGACGGCGTGTACGATGGCAAGCATTTCCTTATCATACTCTGACATTTTAAGATGTGAGGGAGACAAAGCTTTGCTGGTGTAAGCAAGGGGTCAGCCATCTTGCATTAGAATAGCCCCAATTCCAACTCCAGATGCGTTGGCCTCAATCACGAAGGTGCGGCTGAAATTGGGTATCACCAGGACCGACGTCATCGTCATGGCTACCTTAAGCCGTTCGAAGGCTGTGGAGGCTTTATCCAACCACCAAAAGGAGTCTTTCTTCAGTAGGGACGTGAGTGGGGCACTGATCTTGCCATAGTCTTTTACAAATTTTTGGTAGTAGCCCGTGAGTCCAAGGAAGCCAAGAAGCAATTTTATATTTGTAGGTCTCGACCATCCTTGCATTGCTTTAATCTTCATCGGGTCTACCGCCATTCCATCCTCTGATATAATGTGCCGTAGATACTCTACTTTATTTGGTAAAAAGTTATATTTGACTGTTTAACATAAAGGGTGTTCTCCCGAAGAATCGTTAGAACAGTTTGAAAGTGCTAAAAATGCATATCAAGTGTAGGGCTATTAATGAGGATATCATCAAAAAAGACCAACATGAACTTGCATAGAAACCTCCGAAAGATGTCATTCTTCAAGCTTTAAAAGGTAGAAGGAGCATTTGTAAGTCCGAAAGGTATTACCAAAAACTCATAGTAGCTGTTATGTGTGCGGAATGCAGTTTTCAGAATATCTTAAATGCATACCCGAATATGATGATAACTAGAATGGAGATCTAATTAGTGAAGACTCGGGCACCCTTTAGTTCATCCAAGAGTTCATCTATGACTAGTATAGGAAATATGGCTTTGACGGTGATGGCATCCAAAGCCCGGTAATCAATGCACATCCGCCACGTACCATCCTTCTTGCGTAGTAGCAACACCGATGAAGAATAAGGGCTGCAGCTTGGTCGAATTACTCTGGTGTTGAGCATCACCTTGACGATGTTCTCAATCTCATCCTTCTGCAAGTGAGGATAATGGTACAGTCATAAATTCGCTGGAGGTTTGCCCAATAAAATAGGTATGTGATGGTCATGCGGTTGGTTAGGGGAAGCCCTCGTTGCTCCTTGAAAACATGATAGGACTCCAGCAGGGTTGAGTCATAATCTCCCTAGAAGTAGTCAATAAAACCTTGTGAGATTGTAATAAACCCCACCTAGCCACTTCTATCCTATAAAGAAGTGTGGTTAGGATTTAGATTGGGGCCTTAGGGTTTAGTAGCCACCGCCCTCTTTACTAGCCTGGTCAGCTAGGGTTTCCCCCTGCTTAGGTCGGCTATAGAGCCAACCTAGCCGCCACATGCTTCCTCTAAGGTAGGTAGGCTATAGAAGGGGTAAAAGGGTAATTTTAGTTAGGCAAGCACCCTCTAGGACTAGAGTTTGGAGCCCTATATAAGCATGTAGCCTCCATCTCTTTTTATCAAGCAAGATCAATCTATAATTCAGCCACATGACCGACTACTAGGAGTGAGGAACCCCTATAGCGTTCCTAGGGTTGATCTCCCTCAAAGATCAAAATCTATATAGCTCCATCTGGGGTTCTATCATATGGTATCAGAGCAGCATTTCTGCTGCCCCTATAGCCATGTTTGATGCCTCCACCTTCCCAAGCAATTCCCACAATTGCTATGACGCACGCCTCCACCTTCCACCACGGTCGTAGATCAAATCAATCTACTGCCACCCCCTGCGTGATCTGAAAATCTGGTATAATTTTATCATCCATGCCTCTTCACTACTATAAGATTCCTTACTTTACACGTTGAAGATTTTTCCCTAATTTTATCCGCTGCAAATTTAATCCGTCGCAAACATTATCTTTGTTACGAAGGCGAAACGCTGCAGAAATATTTAGCCACATTTTTGCCTCTTGAAACCAATTTATTTCTTGTTCTTTTTTGCCAAAATTTTTAAACAATTCTAAGGATCAACTTGGCTTTCATCTGGGATCAATTTCTGGAAAAAACTCCTTCTAGAACTGGTTTTCGTATGCAATCTTTCATCATCACGCAGTGCCAAAATTTTTATGATGAAGAATCTGCCCTCCACCTAATGGCATCTTGAAACTGAATTTTTGTTCATCCTTTTTTGCCAAAATTTTTGCACAAATTCATAGATCGTCTTAGCTTTCATCTAAGACTAATCTTTGGAAAAAACTCCTTCTAGATCTAGACTTATAGCGTTGTAATCCTTCATCGTGCAGTGCTGAAATTTTATAATAAGAATTCTGTGATCTTGTTTGCAACAATTTTTCTACCGTTACGCTGCCGAAATTTTCTTGATCCACATTACTACTACTATCACCATCTGAACTAAGATTATGATATTGAAATTCTCTATAAATTTCTCAGATTTTTGCTGGAATTAATGTCGAGAAATTGTTGCTTCTTCGACGGGAATTTTGTTCGGTAGTACAACGTATACCGCAGCGATCTTCCATCGAAATTGTTGAATCTCAGATTTTGATGATGAAATTAATTAATAGATTATTGATCTAACAAGATTGTTAGAGTTGATTGATGCAGAATTAATTATGACAGAAGGGTTATTACAATCACGGTTGGCCAAGGTTAAGTCCATGCATCGAGTCGATGCATTTGGGAACTCGCCAGGGGTATGTCGGAAGTTCGCCGAGGGTATTGGGAGTTTGCCAGGATGGCGCAAGGGAGTTCGCCAAAAGAAGATCGAGACTCGTCGGAAGATTATCGGGGATAGCCGAAAAGCTTGTTGGTAGTCGGGATGGCCTTGTAATGGATATTTTGGTAATTATGATTATATTTAATTAAATTATAATTAGCATCGTGCAGGTCTAACTATGGCAGGATCAATGAAGTTACAACTAGATAATGGGTCAAGATACAGCCTAGGCATCGGGTCGAGTTCGGACGATGCGATGGGATCTCGTCAGAAGTTCGCTAGGAGATTCGTCGAAGGAATCAGGAAGTTCGCTGGGAACGCGAAAGGAGATCGCCGGGAAGTAGACCGGAGGACTTGCCGCAAGATTGCCGGAGGTTGCTAGAGATTACGGGAGTTAGGTCTTAATTAGGCTTAAATTGGTCATTAAGTGTTGTAATCATTGATTTGTAGTTAGAAGTTAGAGTCCTAATTGAGTTGGATTTCGAAGGAATCCAAATCACCTCAATGAGGCAACCGGATCCACTACTGGGTTTGGTTGAGCTAAGGTTGAGCTCAATCAGTTGACTAAAGAGTTGTTTAATGTAAAAGTCAAGCAGAAATTCAAAAAGTGGAGGGAACCACTTTTGCAAAAATTTCAGCGGGTAAACCACTAGTGAGTGGCGGTTGGTCCACCCATACCATAAAATCTGGGCGGCGGCCAACTACTAATGGTAGGTAAACCGCCTAGGTCGGCGGGTAAACTGCTTGTACCTTAATTTTTCGGATACGGTTAGATTTTGGCTCCGATTTTGAAGCCAATTTAGGCCTATAAATATCCTAAGATTTCTTACATTCAGAACAACACTTTTGGGGGAGAGAGCTTAGAGTTGTAAATCTAGTCTCCCTTGTAAGCTCAAGTGCAAGGGTTTGATCTTCACCCAGAGAAGATTGGTAGTGGATGCCGGTGTGCCTCAAGAAGGAGGACTCAGAAGTGGACGTAGGCCGTTGGCGCCGAACCACTATAAAATTGTAAGTGTTTCATACTTACATTGCTTGAATGTTGCTGAATTAATGCTTCCAACTTAACTAAACTCCTTAAAAGCAAGACGATAAGTTCTTTTCCTCAAACGTGATTATCTTTCCGGCTTCTTACTTTTAATCACTCACTTATTTTATTAAAATAAAAAGTTTTGGATTTCTTATTCTATCTTATTCGAAAGGCTTTTGCTTTAGAAATAAAAATCTTAGCTTGTACTAATTCAACCCCCCCCCCCCCCGAGTGCCAATTGATCCTAACAGAAATTTTATTGAATCTCGCTACCATCTTTTCCAGATTTGAGACTCCCCCTCTCTCATCTTTAATTCCTACCGCTACTCCTAAAAAAAGCCTAACAAAATCACAGCCAAACAACCATCCCAATCAGCCCTAACCGCTGTCTACTTCGTTATCGATCCACTTGCCTTTTCAGCCAACTTTCCTTACCGATATACCTACCTTTGCTGCCATCTATCCCAGATCTAAAATCTATTTTCCTAACCTTCATCTACTGCTATCATAGCCCTAAACCACACTAATTCATAGCCTAAACTCCACAAAACTGTAGCCCCAAATTGCACCCAAAACAGCCACAAACCGCACCCAAAAACTACAGCCTTTGGTCCACCAACCTTTTAGCCGCCTAATCTCCCTTATCCCTTCAACCGCAACATGCATCTTTCGTTTCCCAACGCTGCCAACAGCAACCTCATGCTGCCATCCTCTTTGATCGTAGCCAGCAGCAATCCTTGTGGCAAAAAGCTACCAGCAGCGATCTTTTGTTGCAATCTATTTACAACATAGCCCGCAACAATTGTTCACTGCCAACTATCTTGATCGAGATCAACAATAAATTGAACACAATAGCAGTCGTCTCTCGCTCTATACCGCTGCTGCCCTCCTCCGTAACAGTCGTGTACATCGCCGCCCCGTCTTCCTCCTATTGCAACCGCACCCTTGTTGCAACCGACACCACCTGCATCCACAAAGTCGCACTGCAGCCACAGTCGACGTTGTTGCTGCCCTCTTCTTCCTCTGCCATTGCTGCTGCCTTCCGACTTAGATCCCTTGGCTTCCATCTTCCAACAAATATCAGCCACCTAAAAAATTACACCCTTGACGGCATTGCAGCGTCAACATTACAATATCAACGAAGGACCATAATCGATATTATTGCTGCCATTTTCTTCCTCCACCATTGCTGCTACCCTTAGCTGCCATCCTCTACTTGGAGACTTCACCACCACAGCCCCAACATCACTGCCATTGCTGCCTTCAACCTGAAGATTGCGGCTACACTCTTTAATCAGTTTGATTTGACAAGTTGGAGATCCTTATGTCATGACATTGGTGGGCTTATTCGAAGCCAAATTGGAGGCTCTTGAGACGCATATGGATGTTAAATTATACACTCTCTTTGAGGAGTTTAGATTGGTCTGATCACCAAGAGTGCAAATTTGGATTGTAAAAAGAACCTTAGCGAAGAACTAGCGATGATCCATCAAACCTCCACCATCCAAGAGTACCAACCAGGTTTGAAAGGTTATCTAATCAAATTTATGATTGGTCTAAAAAATAGATATTGAGGACTTTTATTGAGGACTTGAAGCCCGAGATTCAGGAAGAAGTTAAAGTACGACAACCGTACACACTTAAGGCAGCCATCTCCTTTGCGCGACATCAAGAGGAGCGATTGAACTATGAAGCTCGGAAGACTAGAGTTGTTCCCCGACCAGCAGCACCAAAGCTTTCACCTCCTCCTACTATCAGCCAACCCCCTCAGCCATAGAAATTAACAAGAGAAGACCTTCATGATGGATCAACAAAGGGCCTATATGGGTGTTGTGATAAACTGTGGAGCCTAGAACACAAATATAAAGAGGAGACACCACTGATGATTGCACCCACTGAAAAACTCAAACTTGAAGTTACGACTCTTGAGCCCAAGGAGAAGGATACAACACAATGGGCTACTCGTATGGTCCCTACCGTAGCTGGCTACACCAATCTATAAAAATTAAAGATCGAAGGGTTTCTCGAGCAGCAGTTTGTCATCATCCTCATCGACGTCGGGAGCACACACAACTTCATGAGCAGCAAGGTTGCTACCCTCTTAATGCACCAAAATGAAGATTATAATAGGTTCGAAGTCAACATAGCTAACGGCCAAATTCTGAAGTGCAACCAGAAGTGCTTGCGGGTAAAACTGATCCTACAGGAGTAAGACGTAGTTACTTATTTTTTCCTCCTCCCTCTTGATAGTTTTGATATAGTGCTTGGCATTGATTGGTTGTCTATGATTAGAGATGTTTTCTAAAATTTTTCAAAGCTAACCATGAAACTTTTGAGAAAAGGAAAGCAGGTGATTCTACGAGGGAGCCCAGCGACTACAACCACAACACAACACTTGGGGGGTACCAAAAGAAAATTCCAGTGGTCTCCCAATTCAAATTCAAGGGTTTCATGAGATTGAAGATAAGAACCGTCTCCCAAAGCTTGCTGAAATTTTGGGCGTCTCCACCAAACTGAGCCGATTACCTCCTCTGAAGCTGTCCGACCCCCCTATGTTGAACAGGATAAAATTTCTACCAGTTATTGCTCGGCCATATTGCTTCCTACAACCTCAGAAGGTCAAAAATAAAAGGGTCGTCCAAGAGATGATAGAGAAATGGATTGTTCGGCCATGCTTATTTCCTGCTACGACACATCCCTACATCCTTTTCCCTAGAGATAAGCTACTTCTAAAGTGTTACATCTCGTCGAACTCACCATGGTTGCTAATCTCAGGTGATTTCCATGACTTTCCCCAGGATCGGTCCATGATGCTTAAAGACTTCCTTGATGATGACCTCCAATCTACGGCCCAAGACCGCGAGAAAATTGAGCCCCACTAGTGGTGAAATCAAAAAAGGGGAAGGATCATTCACAGGACTCAATGAAGCATGAACATTATCTCTCTCATTATAAAGAAAAATGCACCACCTTGGCCGAGTGGAACTATAGCCCTCACGACCATAATGTCATCCACACCAAACTGTGGCCAAATATTATTATTGGAGCAGACACATCCAGAGTGGGGGTCAGCACCATCCTCATGCAAGATGATCAACAACATGAAGAAGTGAAAATGGGCCCCGAAAAATCACCACTCCTACCCATCTCAGACTTAAATCAAGCTCACACCACTAGAGATTTTATTAAAGGATAACCCTTACTCTGAAAGAAGGCACGACTACTATTATATAGCAACCACGTGGCAGCCCATGCAAGGAAGAAACTTCCATCAACAAACGCCGTAGCAGATGAAAGTTTCTTGAGAAAGATCAAGTCCCTTTTCATCTCCAGCTCCACCAACATGAAATTCAAGCCTCAAGAAAGTGGTCTCCCTATTTTTTTGGGCTTTCCAAAATTGGGGATCACAATGGGGCCCTAACGTGGAGGTCAGATCCGTGCACCAGATCAAAATTACAGTTGATCCTCTAGGTATCCTACCTCAAATGAAAATTTAAAGATGACGACTCAACTCAAGATCGTCCAACTGACACCCAAGCTGATGAGGAGTTGAAGACCTAGTTCCCAGAGTTCATGGACCCTCAACCGTGAGGACAAGGCTAATTTTAAGAGGGTGGGTTTGATAAGACGCCAGCAGGGTTGAGTCATAATCTTCCTAAAAGTAGTCAATAAAACCCTCTGAGATTATAATAAAACCCCACCTAGCCACTTCTATCCTATAAAGAAGCGTGGTTAGGGTTTTGATTGGGGCCTTAGAGTTTAGTAGCCGCCGCCCCCTTTACTGGGCTAGTCGGCTAGGGTTTCCCCCTGCTTAGGTCAGCTATAGAGCCAACCTAGCCGCCACCTACTCCCTCTAAGGCAGGTAAGCTATAAAAGGGGCAAAAGGGTAATTTTAGTTAGGCAAGCACCCCCTAGGGCTAGGGTTTGGAGCCATATATAAGCATGTAGCCTCCACCTCTTTTTATCAAGCAAGATCAATCTACAATTCAGCCATAAGGTCGACTACTAGGAGGGAGGAATCCCTATAGCGTTCCAAGGGTTAATCCGTCTCAAAGATCAAAATCTATAGAGCTCCATTTAGGGTTCTGTCAAAACATCCATGAATTCGTTCAGTAAGAGGACAAGCTTAGGATCTGAATTTTACATGTTCTCCTCCTTGGATGGCTGCTGGATTTGCATCAAAAATCTACCAACTAGTGATGGGCTGATGTTTAAGAAGTCCTCCAACTTCCATCATCTGCGGGTAGGAGTAGCCGGCTAGTGCATGCACTGCATAGTCCGCCGATTGGGGCTCTTCCTCCATGGCTTCATCTTTGGGTTTGAGGCTTTCTTCAGATGGTTCACTGTCCTCATCCTCTACTGGTTCAATCACGAGAAACTGGCCCTTTTTGTAGTGATGTTCTCGGCTCCACGGTTCATCACAATGCCAACATAACCCCTTGGCTGATTGTTCACGAAGCTCGTCTTTTGTCAATTTTTTTTTGTGCGGGGGCTCAGAAGGTAGAGGGGGCTGAAGGCTTTTGCATGGCTAGTTGGGGAGTGACCCTCGTCCTTCATACTTCGTGGTTCAATCGTTCTTCTTCGATTCTTGCAAAGGAATTATCGCCAAAAGAGTGTACGGTTGCCGTGCCTTTACTTCTCCTCGAATATCTGGTTTTAGGCCTAAAAGTCCCTAAAAGTTACTTTTCATACCAATCCACAATTTGGTTAGATAAACATTCAAATCATATTTGGTATTCGTGTATTGTCGAGATTTGTCGAATCTTCGCCAATTGTCCGTCAATGTTGTCGAAATCGGTTGGTCCGAAGTGATTGAGTAGTCCTTCCTTGAATCGCCACTAAGAAAGAACTTCATAGGTGTGCTCATACCAATTAAACCACTTAATAGCATCTCCCTCGAGGTGGATAGCAACAATCTCCACTCTTGTAGCATCGGCGATTCGGTGAACTGAAAATATCCTTCCGTGCGTGCAATCTATCCGATCTGGTCTCCTTCCCATCTAGGGAAGTCAACATTCATGCATTAAGTGTTTGGATTAAGGATGATGTGGCCATGCTCTTAAGGATCATCTCGCTGATCTGAAGTTTCTCCTTGTTGTGATTTCTTTGGGCTAAGTGGTCGGCCCATGCTGAATTCGGCAAAAAGGGATCGTAACTTCTCCTTCATGCGGCATTCAAAGGCTTCAAACTTGGCATTGATGGCCTCCTCTGATGCCATGGTGTATGCATCTAGATCTGGAATGTTAAGATCTTTTTTCTATTGTCAGGTTAGTGGCATGAGAATTTTTGGAGAGTGGATGGCCGGTTGGATGGGTGAATCTGGTAGATGGAAGTAGGCTACGGTTTAGGGCTGATTTGGAATCAGTTTAGGGTATGGTTTGGAAGGGTTTTTAGTGAGGATGTTAGGGTTTGTAGATGAGAGGAAAAGAGTCTAAAAACCCACAAAAGATAATGTTGAAAAACCTCAGCGGGAGCATCACATACGTAGCAGAAATCAAAACAAAAACCAGTTCCCCACGCAAATCAAATCATCGTGCAAAAGTTTGGGTCTTGAGAAAACCACAAAAATTGATAAAACTATATCATGTGATAGATTAATTACCTAGGGAGATCATATATTCCTGTATTTCCAAATCCGGATGGAAAGGATGAAGGAGGTCAGACGTCCTCCTCTCTAGCGGTATCTACACGATGAATCTCTATAGCAAAACTCCTCAAATATGATCTCGTAACTCTTGAGCAGAGGGAGGAAGGAGAATAGGAGGGGGAGGGCAAAGCTATAGCCTATCAACCATGAGTCTCCCCTCCTATTTATAGAGAGCCACCAAAAAACCCTATGGCTCCTGCTTTAGTGGGTATTGGATCATTATGTAATTACCCAATAACCTTGCATTATTGGATCTCTATCCAATAATCTCCTTAGGCCTCTAATTTGGCCTTAAGCAAGGAGCCCATCAGCATAGGGTCTCATCTAATGAGAATAGGGGCTAATTAGATCTTAATCTAATCCTCTATTCGCTGAAACATCCACTATATGTGTGTGACTGGCCGTGAATCGCTATATAGATTAATTAGATCTTAATCTAGGCCCGATACCGAGCTGGCCGTGAATCGCTCCCATCAGAACTCCTTCTAATATAGTGAATTATTATCTCTATAATAATTCACTTGACTCATCGACTATGGATGTATTATGCCACTACACCATAGTCCCCAGACGGTACAGGGGGATCAAATCCATCGGACCTATTTATCCATAATTACCATGTATCTATAATCCCTCATCCAACTAATATCCCAGAGACCGTATATTGGACATGGTACTGTCAAGTCATATATGGAATCAATTTGTCTTGCTCTAATCGGATTCTACCGGAGAACTCTTTCTCTCTCAATCCAAATGACCCTGGTTAAGGATTTGTCTGAGCAAGCACATATAGGATATTTCTCTCATAATACTGAGAGTGGATGATCCTTTATTGACACTCAATTTCATTCGTAAGGTTGGCTACCAATTCTGATAACCAATTGTACCAGATCTGGAACTTTCTAAATCTATTAGTCTCGCGTCAAAGAAAAGAGTACTCATACAAGACATCATTGGTGTCTCAAGTCAAAGAACTAGATACACAACTGAAACTATGGAATTACTGTTAACATTAGGTATCATTAACCATACAGTATTCCATAAGTGAATCAATCAGTGAACTCATTCTCCAACGAGCACATGTATGATATCCTTAGTGTCGCCACAGAAGTGGCTGTGAGACCAACTATCTCCATCATATGGATGGGTATATAGTACACTAGTCTGTCCGATTATCTCAATGTCCCTCTTGAGTAACCTATGTCCGGGATTATTTAGGATCTGTGTTTAAAGGTGAATCGATCTCATTATCATGATCTCATCATGATTCGATTCCCATTGTACAGAACCAAGGACATCATAATATATATGCAACAAATAATATAATGTAAGAATATATCAATAATAATCATAAGCAAAAAGATCGCACAATGTGTCACACGTGCCATCACTCACGTGATTGGCTTGTAGGGCACCTATAACTAGTAGACAACACTCAAATCCGATGGAATTCGACGATGAAAGGTGTTGCAATGTGCTGTCCTGCAGAAAATATTTTATATCTGAGAAATGATGAATTCTCGATGTAATTTCTAGAGGAAAATTCAAGGAAAATATGCAGAAACCCTAGTTTCAAATGTGGTTAATATCAGCAAAAAGATTGATAAGATTTTGATAGACTAACGGTAGGAAAATAGGGTAAAAGATGGAAGGTAGATTCTTCATCGTAAAATTCCAACACTACGTGATGATGAATTAAGGCATAATAAAACTGGTTCCATAAGGAATATTTTATAGAGATTAATCTCATATGAAGCTAAGTTTAACTATGGAATTGTGTAAAAATTTTGGCCAAAAAGGAGAAGCAATAAACCGATTTCAAGAGGCAAGTAGGCGGTTGAAAATTTCCGCAGCGTTTCACCTTCGCAACAACGATAACGTTTACGACGATTGAAATTTACAGTGGATAAAAGACAAAAAATCTCTTTAACATGTAAGGTAAAGGATTTTACAGTATTAAAGAGGTGTAGGTAATGAAAATATACCAGATCTCCATATCAAACGCAGGGGGTAGCGACAGACTGATTTGAACTACGGCTAGGGCGGAAGGTGGAGGCATGTGTCACAGCAATTGTGGGAATTGCTTGGGAAGGTGATGGCGGTTAAGATGTTTACAGGGGCAGCATGAACACTACTCTAATAGCAGATGATAGAACCCCATAAGGAGCCCTATAGATTTTGATCTTTGAGGGGGATCAACCCCATAGGGAGCCCTATAGATCCTCCCTTCTAGAACTCAGCACAAAGGCTAAAGAAAATATTAATCTTGCTTGATGAAAAGAAGCGGAGGCTATAAGCTTATATAGAGCTCAAAACCCTAGCCCTAGGGTGGTGCTTCTTAAGTGAATTCCTCCTTTTGCCCCTCCTATAGCCGACCTACCTTAGTAGGTGTAGGCGGTGGCTAGGTTGGCTCTATCGTCGACCTAAGTAGGTGAAAACCCTAGCCGACTAGCTCAGTAAAGGGGGCAGCGACCACTAAGCCGTAATGTCCCAATCAAAACCCTAGCCACACTTCCTTATAGGATAGAAGTGGTCAAGTAAGGTTTTATTACAATCTCACAGGGTTTTTATTTACTACTTCTAGGGTGATTAGGACTCAACCTTACTGGAGTCATATCATATATATATATATATATATATATATATCATTATCTTGATTTTTTGGTTTTCATGAGTTAAGTTGTTTTTTTTAATCAAGATTGTTTCCTATGATTCCTTCTTGCTATTAAAAAAAAATTGTTGAAATGATTCATGGTTTTCATGACTTGATCTTTCATTTTTCATGTAATGACATTGATGCAAATTTTTGTATAATTGAATCCTTCCCTTCTCTTTCTTGTTTTGATAATGACAAAGGGGAGAAAAAGAAGTGTGATCTTGTATATCTCAAAATAAGTAATATTGTTAGCTTACTAGTTGTACTATTCTTCTTTTTGTTGATGACAAAGAGAGAGAAGTAATGATGATGTGAACTTATGCTTGATAATTTGGATGGTATTAACTCGCTCTTTTAGATTATGATGACATTTTAATGTACATTGATGTTTTGAAAGTATGTTGATTTGGAATTATCCATGTTATAACTTGATGAGTTGATATTATGCATACTATACTCATGATGGTGCATATGTATGTAGCATGCATATAAAGACTGAAAGTCACCTTCTTCAAAATTGCTATGACTTGAATGCAAAGAAATTATGATTAGAAGGTTATCATTCTATGAATTCAAATTTATTTCAATATGACATATAGATAGGGGGAGTTTAGTTAAAACTCCATCATCAATTGGTTATCATCATAAAAAAGAGAGATTGTTGAATCTCAGATTTTGATGATGAAATCAATTGATAAAATATGATCTAATTTGTGTTAGAGAAAAATGATATAGGATTATCTTCGATCATGAAAAGGTAAAACGATTGAAGCAGTAAAATTAGATATTGGGCCGGAGTCAGAGATCCGGCATCAGGTCAGAAGAATCGGACATTGCATCAAGATCAGATGTTACGAAAGTCGACATGCCGATGGATTGAACAATATGCCGAAGGAGAGCATGATGCATTAAGAGTTCGGATGAAAATGACATGTTGGACAACACAAGATTTACACTTCGTAATTGTTTAGGTCATAATTATCATAATTTAACACTTAAATGAGTTAATTTTTGGTGTAACCATGTTAACTCTATTAAGGGCCCATTGGGCTATAATTGGAGCTGATTTGGGCTCATTAGGGAGGCCCATTTAGTGACCCAATGCTAGGTTTGACAGTGGCTGATAGGAACCCAAAGGTTTTTATCGAAGATAAACAATCGTTGTAGGGGTGACAGTGGAGTGGATGAACAGCGAGATGCCAAGAACGTTGCTCTGATACCATATGATAGGAACCCCTAGGGTTCTATCATGGATGGAGATAGAAAAAGGGGATAAATGATTACTTCGAGGGAATTGAGCCTCTTTGATCTCTATAGGGGATCGGCCCTCCTTGATCTCTATAGGGGATCGAACCTTCTAGAGTTTTGGCCTATTGGCTAAAACATATTTTCTTCCTGGATTGAGCAAAAAGAAATAGTTACAGCCCCTATTTATAGAGACTCTGAACCAACTCTTAATTAAACTTGGACTCCTAAAATAGACTCCTACTTGGACTCCTAATCAAATAGACTCTAGCTCCCACTAGGACTCCTAATTGACTTGATTGGACTAACCAACATGACTCAATAAATAATAGACTCAATAGATGAGGACACAACCCTGTTAGGGTCCTATCAGACCCGCCCTCTTCAAATCAGCCTTGTCCTCAAGGATGAGCAGCATCAAATTCCAAGAACACTTCAATATTTATCGCGCATTACAAATCTTTGATCAATTAAGTAAGATCTTCACTTGTTGTAAGCAATGGGCCAGTCTTCTGATGTAGTAATCATTGTAGTCTTCTGAAGAATCTTGTTAGGACTCTAGCTAGGAGAGTCCTAATTTAGTTTCATTAAAGAAAGCAAATATGTAAATTTTAAGGGCATTCATGTAAATCCAATCTAGTCGATCCCTAATAAAGAAGCAAGGAGGCCGACTAGGTTAGGTTTAGATGGGAGGAAGATATTTTGAGGGAAGAATAAGATACATGTCACCCTAATTAACCACCCCTTATCCTAGTTCAAGAGGGATTGGTAATGGAGGGGTTAAGTTAGAGTAGGATTAGGATTAGTTTGGAGGTTGCTTCTTAGAGTTGGAGTTGGAGTTGTTGGATGTAGGAGTTGTTTCCTAGAGTTGGAGTAGGAGTTATTAGAAGTTGTTAGGAGTAGGAGTCTTAAGTAGGAATCCTATTAGGAGTTGGTGAAGCCCTATAAATAGCCTTGTATTCTCCCCTCTTTTATCATCAATAAATTTATTTTTCAGCCATTGTGCAAGAAACCAAGGGGGGAGGAGGAACCCCTATAGAGTTCCATGGAGGCCAATCCCCTATAGTGATCACCCAAAGCTTAGAATCTATAAGGGTTCTAACACTTTTTATCAGGGCAGCGTTCTTAGCATCTCATTGCCCTTTCATAGCCGTCCGACAGCCCCCTATAGCGGTCCAAAGCAATTCCCACAACTGCTTGAAGATCGTCACTAAATTCTACCGTTATCTCCACTACCACAAATCATCCTTTAATCTTCCCGTGAATTGCAACAGGTTCTGGTTTCCTACCTTACTGTTGCTGCAATTTAGTTCTCCCTATTAAAAAAATCCAAATAAATTTGTTCATATTTGCTGCATAAACTTTTTGTTATAAATTTTTCATCTTTAGGATGAAAGTTACGCTACAGAATTCTAGCCGTACACCCTTGACTATTTGATTTGCTGCTATGTTTTTACTGATCTAATCTCTACGAAATTTTTATGATGGCTTTAGCACTTCCTATCTTTGGATTTCCTTCTAGTTTCGTTGAAAAATTCTCAATATAAGCCACTAATCTTTTATGTCTAAACTGCTGCACTTTAGATGTAAAAATATACTCGAGTACCTTCTCGTGATCTTTAATTTTGCTGAACCTTTTGCTGCTATTTTCTTCCATGAATTTTTTTATCAATAGTACCTTTGCCTTACCAGCAGATTCTCTTTGAGTTTTACTTGAATCCTTATTTTGAACTATTGGAAAAAAAATCTTGTCTATACTGCTGAAATCTTTCGACAAAAAAATCTACCATAGTACCTTATCGTATTCCATGATCTTGCCAAAACTTTTGCTACCGAATTCTTCCATGAATATTTTGACTGCTGTAAAAAATTTTGACTATACTACTGAAATCTTTTGCTGAAAAACTTCTACAGCAACACCTTCTTGCATTATTTGATTTTGACAAAACTTTTGCTGTCATTTCTTTTCATTGACAACATTACCTCACCCTTAAACAGTAGATTCTCCTTTAGTTTCACTTGAATTTTTGTTGAAAATTTCTGGAAAAAATTACATCTTCACTACTAGAATTTTTTCGACGAAAAATTTGCTACTGCATCTTTGTCTTTCTTCTTCTTCTTAACCCACCGAAAACCAACAATCTTGCTGCCACAACCCAAGACGTCTTTAGAGTATCCCTTTAGCCTTAAGATGCAACCATTGTAACCTATTTTTATACCCCAAATAACACCCAAAACCATCACCCAAGATAGCAACCTATCACAGCCTATCGATGTAGAATTCTACAACACTACCTTTAGTTGTTTTTGCTGCACCCATATATGATCCTTACTAAAAGTGTGGCTGCCACTCACATCATCTTTAGAGCACCCCTCTAGCTTTAAGATGTAGCCATCGTAGTATTTTTTTTATCTCCACAGACAACCCAAATCGGAGCCTAAACAGCGGCCTTCCACAGCCACCGAACCTTCCACTGATCCTTACCCTCCGCAGTCATCAATGCTACAAAACTGATTGATGTCATCAACATCAACCCTAAGCCATCCATCTAACCCTAAACCTCTATCACCAAACCCTCCTTATAGCTGTTAGGATCAATTGGCACTAGGGGGGTGGGGGGGGATGAATTTGTGCAAGCTAAAATTTTTCTTTCTAAAGCAAAAGCTTTTCGAATAAGATAGAATAGGAAATCAGAAGCTTTTCATTTTTAATAAAACAAGTGAATGATTAAAAGTAAGTTGTTAAGGAAGCCGGAAAGATAATTACATTTGAAGAAAAGAACTTATCATCTTGCTTTCAAGGAGTTTTGTTAAGTCAAAAGCATCAATTCAACAATATTCAAGTAATACAAGTATGAAACACTTACAATTTTATAGTGGTTCGACGCCAACGGCCTACGTCAACTTTCAAGTCCTCCTTCTTTGGGTGAAGATCAAACCCTTACACTTGAGCTTATAACTCTAAGCTCTCTCCCTTACCCCTTTTCTTTTTCTTACAATTCTCACACAATATTTTCTCATAATATAATCCCTTAAAAGTGTTGTTCTGAATGTAAGAAAACTTGGGGTATTTATAGGCCCCAAATTGGCTTCAAAATCGGAGCCAAAATCAAACTGTATATAGAAAATCCAGGTACGAGCGGTTTACCAGCCGTCAGCAGCTGACCGTCGCCCATATTCTATGGTATGGGGCAGTTCACCCGCCACTTGGGTGGTTTACCTGCCAAAAGCTATTGCTCATCACCCGGATTCTATGGTATGGACGGACCAACCGCCGCTCACTAGCGGGTTACCCGTCAAAATTTCCGTAAAAGTAGTTCCCTCCACTGCTCGAATTTTGGCTTGACTTTTACGTTGACCTGCTCTTTGGTCAACTGATTGAGCTCGACCTGAGCTCAACCAAACCCAGTAGTGGATCTGGTTGCCTCATTGAGTTGATTTGGATTCCTTCCAAATCGAACTCAATTAGGACTCTAACCCTAACTATGACTCAATGATTACAACACTTAATGATCAATTAAGCCTAATTAAGACCTAACTCCCACATACTCCGACAACCTTCGGTAATCTTGCAGCAAGTCGTACGATCTTCTTCCCAGTGATCTCACTTAGTGTTCCTAGCGTGCTTCCCGATTCCTTCGGTGAATCTCCTAGCGAACTTTCGGCGAGATCCCACTGCATCGTCCGAACTCGGCCCAATGCCAATGCTTTATCTTGGCCCATCATCTGGTTGTAACTTCATTGATCCTGCCATAGTTAGACCTGCACGATGCTAATTATGACTTAATTAAATACAATCATAATTGCTAAAATATCCATTACAAGACCATCCCGACTCCCAGCAAGCTTTTTCGGCTACCCCCAATAATCTTTCGGTGAATCTCGGTCTTCTTTTGGCGAACTCCCTTGCGCTATTCTGCCAAACTCCCGATACCCTCGGCGAGCTTCTAACACACTCCTGATAAGTTCCCAAACGCATCGACTCAATGCATGGACATAACCTTGGCCAACCCTGATTGAAATAATCCTTCTATCATAATTAATCCTACATCAATCAACTCTAACAGTCCATTTAGATCAATAATCTTATCAATTGATTTCAACATCAACATCCAAGATTCAACAATCTCCCCATTTTTGATGATGACAATCAATTGATGAAAGGAGTTAATCCTAACTCCCCCTAAAATCATACCACTTAAATTTAATAGACACTGACTCTTAAATTCAAGCAATCAATCATTCAATGCAAATTTCAACACAAATTTGCATCAAGTCATCAAATCATGAATTATAAAATATCTAAGTTATATCATCAAGTGTTATCAATGAATATTTTTCAATGTCATGTGTCATCAATATATATTTCTCCCCCTTTGTCATCAACAAAAAGGAGAAATATAGAGCTAATAATTTTAAAAACACATGATGAAATATTGAACATGGGTGGATGTGAAATGAAATGTCCCTCATTCATGCCAAAACAAGTCATTTACTCAAGTGGGTGTTAATCCAAAGAGTAATAACCTTGCTCTGATACCAATTGTTAGGATCAATTGGCATTAAGAGAAGGGGGGGAGGGGGGGGGGGGGGGGGGGGGGGGGGGGGGTCGGTGAATTAATGCAAGCTAAAATATTTCTTTATAAAGCAAAAGCTTTTCAAATAAGATAGAATAGGAAATCTGAAGCTTTTTATTTTTAATAAAACAAGTGAGTGATTATAAGTAAGTTGTTAAGGAAGCCGAAAAGATAATCACATTTGAGGAAAAAAACTTATTGTCTTGCTTTCAAGGAGTTTAGTTAAATTAGAAGCATCAATTCAACAACATTAAAGCAATGCAAGTATGAAACACTTACAATTTTATGGTAGTTTGGCGCCAACGGCCTACGTCCACTTCCGAGTCCTCCTTCTTGAGGCATACCGACATCCACTACCAATCTTCTTTGGGTAAAGATCAAACTCTTACACTTGAGCTTACAAGGGAGACTATATTTACAACACTAAGCTCTCTCCTTACCCCTTTTCTTTTTCTTACAATTCTCACACAACATTTTCTCAGAATATAATCCCTCAAAAGTGTTATTTTGAATGTAAGAAAACTTGGGGGTATTTATAGGCCCCAAATTAGCTTCAAAATCAGAGCCAAAATCCAACCATATCTGAAAAATTCGGGGTACGGGCGGTTTACCCGTGGACTAAACCACCATCAGTAGTGGGCTGCTGCCTAGATTCCATGATACGGGCGGTTCACCCGTCACCTGGGCGGTTTACCCATCGAAAGCTACTGCCCGCTGCCCAGATTCTATAGTACAGGCGGTCCAACCGCCGCTCACTGGCGATTTCTCCGTCGAAATTTTTGCAAAAGTGGTTCCCTCCACTTTTCAAATTTTGACTTGACTTTTACGTTGATCAGCTCTTTAGTCAACTGATTGAGCTCAACCAAACCCAATAGTGGATCTGGTTGCCTCATTGAGTTGATTTGGATTCCTTCCAAATCGAACTCAATTAGGACTCTAACCCTAACTATGACTCAATGATTACAACACTTAATGACCAATTAAGCCTAATTAAGACCTAACTCCCGTATACTCCGGCAATCTTGTGGTAAGTCGTTTGGTCTTCTTCCCAGCGATCTACCTTCGCGTTCCCTGCGAGCTTCTCTATTCCTTTGGCGAATCTCCTAGTGAACTTCAAGCAAGATCCCACCGCATCGTCCGAACTCGGCCCGATGCCTAGGCTTTATCTTGGCCCATTATCTGGTTGTAACTTCATTGATCCTGTCATAGTTAGACCTGCACGATGCTAATTATGACTTAATTAAATATAATCATAATTACCAAAATATCCATTACAAGACCATCTCGACTTCTGGCAAGCTTTTCGGCTACCCTCGATAATCTTCCAGTAAGTCTCGATCTTCTTTTGGCGAACTCCCTTGCGCCATCCTGGCAAACTCCCGATACCCTCGGTGAGCTTCTGACACACTCCTGGCGAGTTCCCAAATGCATCGACTCGATGCAAGGACTTAACCTTGGTCAACCCTGATTGTAATAATCCTTTATCATAATTAATCCTGCATCAATCAACTCTAACAATCCTGTTAGATCAATAATCCATCAATTGATTTCATCATCAAAATTTAAGATTCAATGATAGCCCCTACAGTAACCCTAAATCATAGCCCCAACAGCAACAAAAAAATAGCAACCATTTAGCCCCAAACTATAGCCATCTACCCTTGACCCACCACCTCTTTCGGCCATTAATTCACCTAACCATTTCATATCACTGACTCAATAGTCGGAGAAGGATATTGACATCTCAAATCTGGAGGTACACGCAATGGCGTTTCAAGGTTCAAACGATGCTAAGTTGGAGGCGTTTAAATCACACGTAGAGGATAGATTGCGCGCCTTATTCATCGAATTCGGATTGGGCCAATCTCCGAGCCCAACAAAATTTCAGCAAAATGCAAGTTCAGAGAGACCTCTTAAAAAGAAAGAATGAGCTACTGATATGAGGCAGCCACGCATGAGGGTGGACTTCCCTTGATGGGAAGAAGGAGACCTGACGGGATGGATTTCGCGTGCCGAACGTTACTTCTGTCATCACCAAACATCGGAGATTCCATGGTGGACACCACTATCATCCACCTTATAGGAGATGCTATATGATGGAACAATTGGCTTGAATACAACTATGGGATTTCGACGTGGATACAATTCAAGTATGCGTTACTGAACTGCTTTGGGCCGACCAAGTACGAGGAATATCAATGGACAACTTGCCAAAATCTGATAAACTACCACGATCCAAGAATACTAGACCAGGTTTGAGGAAATCTTACTTTGCTCGTGATTGGTCTGACAGACAATTATTAGGGACGTTCATCGAAGGACTCAAGCCGGAAACTAAAGGAGAGGTTAAAGTGTGGCAGCCTCCCACCGTGAAGGTCGAATCTCTTTCGCCCAAATCTAAGTGGAATGGCTGAACCAAGATGCTCGGAGGATGAGAACCACTCCTAGACCCATGGAATATGAACCTCCTTCTGCTTCCAGCCATCCTTTGCTGCCAAAATAATTAACAAGAGAAGAACTACACAACCGATCGACAAAGGGTCTTTATTAGCATTGCAATGAACTTTGGAGCCGCAAGCATTGCTACAAAAAGGGCCGTCTCCTACTGATTGAACCTCTTGAAGATGTGGAACCTGCAAACAGTGAAAATAGGAGGACTTTTAAAGCAACAACTGATCACCATTCTTATTGACACCATGAGCACCAATAACTTTATGAATAGCAAGGTTGTTGCCCAATTAATGCTCCAAAATGAAGATTGCAGCAGGTTAAATATTGAGGTCACCAACGGCCAAATTTTGATGTGCGACGAAAGATGTCCACAGGTGAAATTGTTGCATTAAGAGGAAGAGATACTTACTGATTTCTTCCACCTTCTTCTTGATGATTATGAGGCCATGCTCAACATCAAATGGCTGATTACACTAGGTGATGTTTCTTAAAAAATTTCTAAATTTATTATGAAAATTTTCAGCCATGAGAAACAAGAGATCCTACATGGAAAACGCTGGAGCGACGTAACGACAACTTGCACACAGCAAATAGAGAAAGTTTTGAACAAAGAAAATAATGGCTTCCTAATGCAACTTCAGCAACACTCTGTGAGAGAGCCAACAAAATTTGAAGACCCAAACATCCTCCAATTGTTTGCTGAATTTTCAGATATTGTCGTCAAACCACATAGCCTACTTTCTAACCGCTAGCATGACCACCGAATTTTGATTCTCCCAAGCAAACCAGTAGCAAACTCTCAGCCATATCATTATCCTCACTTCCAGAAAGCTGAAATAGAGAGAATTGAATATGAGATGCTTAAAATAGGGGTCATACATCCAAGTTGCAGCCCCTACTCTTAATCGGTACTAGCTTTACCCAACTTCGACAAAGTGCTTATTATTGATATATTGGGAGCTAGAAATTATGTTATCCACATGCAAGATAGCTGACCCCTAGCCTATATCAGCAAAGCCCTCACTCTAAATCACCTGAAGCTACCAATCAATGACAAGGGAATGCTAACCTTTGTTGAATTTGTTGCTTGGTATGATACATGATAACAGCATGAAGAGGAGATGAAAGTAAGTCTTGAAAAATTACAACTTCTACTCCTTTTAAACTCAGATCAAGCTTACCTTACCATGGACTTTACTAGAAGGCAGCTACCATCACAGAGGATGGCCTGGCTATCAATAAAGAACAACCACATGTCAGCCTGCATAAGAAAGAAACAGCCGCCCGACAAATGCTGGAGTAGAAGAATGTTTATTATTAAAGATCAAGTCTTTCTCCATATTCATCTCTACAAGTAGGAATTTATGAAAACTTGAGCCTCACAGAAGTGGTTTCCTAGTTACTTTGGACCCTACAAAATTGGAGATCACATTGGAGCCATAAATTATGGATCAGACTTGCGCACTAATTCAAAATTATAACTCATCCTCCAAGAATTTCACCACAAATGGAAGTTTAGAGAGGACAACTCAGCCCCAATTTATCCATCTAACACCCAAGTTGATAAAGAGGCCCAAATTTAGCTGATGATTTCTTGGGATCATGGGATCATGAAATATCATCGTCCAATCACTACTGCTAATGTGATAGAACCCCAAAAGGAGCTTTATAGATTTTGATCCTTGAGGGGGATCAACCCTTGGAACACTATAGGGGTTCCTCCCTCCTATATTCGGCACAAGGCTGAATTAAAATTATAAATTGCTTAATAAAAAGAGGTGGAGGCTACACGCTTATATAGGGCTCCAAACCCTAGCGCTAGGGGGTGCTTGCCTAACTAAAATTACTCTTTTACCCCTTCTATAGCCTACTTGCCTTAGAGGGAATAGGTGGCGGCTAGGTTGGCTCTATGGCCGACCTAAGAAGGGGAAACCCTAGCCTGCTAACCCAGTAAGGGGGGCGACGGCCACTAAGCCCTAAGGGCTCTTCTAAACCCTAGCCATACTCCTTTATAAGATAGGAGTGGCTTTATTACAATCTAGTAGGGATTTATTGACTACTTCTAGAGAGATTAGGACTCAACCCTACTGGAGTCCTATTAAACCCGTCCTCTTAAAATCAGGTTTGTCCTCAAGGCTAAAGTTCCATGAATTCAGGGAACCGCGTCTTTAGCTCCTCATCAGCTTAGGTGTCAGTTGGAAGAACTTAAGTTGAGTCGTCATCTTTAAATTTTCATTTGAGGTGAGATACTTGGAGGATCAACTGTAATTTTGATTTGGTGCACGGATATGATCTCTAGGTTAGGGCCCTAATTTTGTAAGGCCCAAAGAAATAAGGAGACTACTTTCTTGAGGCTTGAATTTCATGCTGGTGGAGTTGGAGATGAAGGGGGACTTGATCTTTCTCAAGAAACTTTCTTCTGCTCTGGCATTTGTCAGGGGGAAGTTTCTTCCTTGCATGGGCTGTCATATGGTTGCTCTGTAGTAGTAGTTGTGCTTTCTTTTGGAGTGACGGCTATCCTTTGATAAAATCTAAAGTGGTGTAAGCCCGATCTGAGTCTAAGGTGGATAGAAGTGGTGATTTTTCGGGGCCTATTTTCACTTTGTGCTGTTGAGCCCCCCACACTGGAGGGGCTCAATTTTCTCGCGATCTTGGGTCGTAGATAGGAGGGCATCATCAAGGAAGTCTTTAAGCATCATGGTCCAATCCTGGGGAAAGTTGTGGAAGTCACCTGAGATTTGGAAGTGCTGCATCAGTAATCATGGTGAGTTTCAACATGATGTAACACTTTAAAAGTAGCTTATCTCCGGTAAAAAGGATGTAGGGACGTGTCGTAGCGGAAAATAAGCATGGCCAACAATCCGTGTCTCTGTTATATCTTGGACGATTCTTTTATCTTTGACCTTCTGAGGTTGTATGAAGTAATCTGGTCGAGCAACAACTGGTAGAAGTTTTGACCTGTTCATAGGGGGGTCGACCAGCTTCATAGGAGGTAGTCGGCTCGGTTGGATGGAGATGCCCAAAAATTCAACAAGCTATGGGAGAGGTTTTTTTTCCTTCAAACTCATGAAACACTTGAATTTGAATTGGGAAACCACTGGATTCTTCTTTTGGTACCCCCTCCAAGTGTGGTGTTGTAGTTGTAGTCGCTGGGCTCCCTCGTAAAATCATCTACTTTCCTTTTCTGAAAAATTTCATGATTAGCTTCAAAAAATTCTAAAAAATATCTCCAATCATGGACAACTAATCAATACTAAGTATTATATTAAAACCATCAAAAGGGAGGAGGAAAAAATCAGCAACTACGTCTTGCTCCTGTAGGATCAGTTTTACCCGCGGGCACTTCTGGTTACACTTCAGAATTTGGTCATTAGCTACCTTGACTTCGAACCCGTTGTAATCTTCTTTTTGGAGTATTAAGTGGGCAACAACCTTATTGCTCATGAAGTCGTGTGTGCTCCCGGTGTCGATGAGGATGATGATGGACTGCTGCCCGAGAAACCCTTCAATCTTTAATTTTTGTAGGTCGGTGTAGCCGGCTAAGGTAGGGACCGTGCGGGTGGCCCGTTGTGGTGTATCCTTCTCCTTGGGCTCGAGAGTCGTATCTTCAAGTTTGGGTTCTTCAATGGGTGCAATCATCAATTTGTTGTTGGTCGCAATCAAGATAGTTGGCATCGATCGATTATTGTGGGCTATGTCACGCCCCTCCGAATTATATCATAAATCGAGAGGTGTGACCATGTCATAAATCGATAATATTATCAACAACATAATCCATCAAGGATCCAGACAATCATTTGAGGATACTAAGAATAACATGCAAAGTCATTCAACCACTTTCATAGAAACCTGTGCAGATTATAATATCTTCATATTCTCTTAAGGAATCACAACCGATCCAAAACCAATATGGCTAAATATAATCCATATTCATAAAGTCCACCAATGCGATAAAATCCATATGACTTTGGAAAAATAACCATACACCACCACTTCATATATTATACAGCAAGTTTAACATTCAAGATCCGAAACAAGAGGGTAGTTTTAAAAATATTACATAGTTATTCCTCTTCAAAATACGTCTACAACTTTACTTTAGATACAAGGTGTACACATACAATGATAACATATTGTCAAATGAATATTTAGCCCAAGAACTTCTTGCTTTCCCATTACATTAGCCTGCATCAGAGTGAGCTAAGATGTTTTATAAATGTCGAGCTAACCTGAAGAAGATTAGATAGCAACAGAGTGAGCTAAGATGTTTTCAAGTTTCAAACAGGTTCAAAGCAAGGAAAGATGTTTTCAAGTTGAACCTGATATAAGAGTGCAAGGTAGGGAATACATAAGTCTTCACATATAGCATCAAATCAGATTCACAACCACAAGGTTCATCTCGTTCGAAGCATACATGAATCCATAACAATTTGAGAAGGTATTTGCAGCATATATGACAATCAAAAGTATTTTGGTATATATCAATGACATTTAAAGTTGTTAGGGGCATATCAATAATACATTATATACTTAGGAACATGTCAAAGGAACAAATATCAAACTTAAACTCGTATGTCACATTTGAAGTTGGATGAATATCATAGGCATAAGTATGTCAAGCAGCATATCAATGGCAAACGAAATAATTTGGAGCCTATCAATGAGAATACAAAACATTTCGATGTATATCAAGGAGGTATAGGATATATTTTGAAAGTATATCAATGGTGTATGAATATTCTCAAAAGCGTATCAAATGAACAAGTACGAACGGGAGCTCAAATATCATTCAGATATAATATTCATTTCATTCTTATCCAAAGCACACAAATAACTCAAAAGCAATAATTTGGATATCATATCAACAACATAGAGAGCGAAGTGGGACCATAAACATAATGTGGAACATCCATCGCTGAATGACCACCAAACATAAGTCTCCTATGTCTAGGAGCTCCATCCACCCACATCTGAGTGAAGACATAGGGGACTGGACAAGCACGCGGGCTCTAAGCATAACTCCCTTTACCATTTCTGGTAAAGATTCACATTGTCCCACAAACACCGGAGTTTAAAAGGCCATGAGCAATAAATTTGGCATATATCAGAAGCACATACGGAACAATAAATCATAAATGTGACTAAATAAAATAATAGAATATAACATCAATTAATATATAACATATTCTGATATGTAAGGAAGTCAAGGACAAGAGCATTAGAGATTTCAGTTTTGAAATGTAAGAAGTATAGACAGAAATGATACAATCCCTATTCCGGCTGAATTCTGAAGGCAAAATACAAAGTTATTAAGATAATCAAACATACTCCAAATTACTGAAGAAATGTGTTATTGAAAAGATAAATCAATCTAGTTTCATACGAAATAAGTTTCATACAAATTAAAGGTCTCTACAAAGAGTTATTGATAATTTTGTAACCAAATGGCCGGAATCACAGTCTTTGTTTTATAGAATTCATATGGTCCATCAAAATGAGATTTTGACAGTCATTTCGACTCTAAATCATTCAATCTTAGGTTCAACAGAAAGGTCTGAAAGCCTATTTTCTAAAAAATTAAGTTTCACATAAATCAGGAACTCCAACACGAAGATATAAGAAATATAGTGATGAAAGGTCTTGAGATACAGATTCTATTTTACAGATTTCGTATACTCAATTGAAGTAAACGTTTGGGCTAGCAAATGAACTCCAAATTCTTCAAACATAGGTTCAAAAGAAAGATATTTGAATCTATTTTTGAAAAACCTAAGTTTTATCTAAATCTGATATCTATATTAAATGTTACAGTAAGAAAAAGGCAGATAGGTCATAATCTTGATAATATTATAGATTCATACTTAAGCAGCCAACAAAAGATTTCGGATTAGTTTCAGAATTTTTGTCATAAATCAAGGCAAAAACAAAGATACATTTCAGTAGAAGAAAGATAGAACACTTGCCTTTAAATATTTTAGTCCCAAAGGTGTGGATTAGATCACAATCTCAAAATCCCCAAATTGATTCTTCTTCTTTTCTTCTCTTCTTCCTCTTATTCTCCTTCTTCTTCTTCTTCTTCTTCTTCTTCTTCTTCTTCTTCTTCTCAAGTTCACGTTGCAGCCAAAACACCCCTTTTTTTCTCTAATTGTTAATTGTTTAGGCTAACATATGTGTTAATAGGTGACAAACATGCAAGCAATGTACTTATGTGTCACCCATGCACATGCAAAAGTGGCACTACTTTAAACAAGGTAGTGACACATGTTCTCACCATGTTTCTTTTTTTTTTAACTTAATGTGAATATTTTATAATTGATTTTATTTTTTTTAAAGATTCACACTTAAGTTCTTAGCAATTAACTTTCAATATAAAATTATTTAATCAAGAGAATTAATAAATAAATCCTTAAATTTTACAAATGGGTCATCATAAATAATTTAAAATATATCATTACAAATATTTAAAAAATGAGGGATATTACATTCTCTTCCCTTTAAAATAAAATTTTAGTCCTCTAAATTTATCATACCTTTATCGGCAAACAGATGAGGATAGATTTTCTTCATTTCTTCCTCTAGTTCCCAAGTTGTTTCATCCATAGAATGATGTCTCTATATCACTTTTACTAGAGAAATGACCCGATTCCTTAGTATTTTTTTCTTTCTTATCAATAATCTGTATAGGTTCTTCCACATAAGATAAGTTGTGATCGATTACAATCGACTCATACTGAATGATGTGAGAAGGGTCATGTATATACTTTCTGAGCATTGAAATATGAAATATGTCATGGATACGACCCAAGGATGGTGGCAAGGCAATCCTGTAAGCGACAAAACCAATCCTTTCAAGGACCTCAAACGATCCAATAAATCTAGGGCTTAACTTTCCTTTCTTCCCAAATCTTACTATTCCCTTGGAAAGAGAGACCTTCAAGAATACAAAATCCCCCACTTGGAACTCAATTTCTCGTCTTCTATTATCAGCATAGCTTTTTTGATGACTCTAAGTAGTCTTTAGTCTTTCTCTTATAACTTGAATCTTTTCGGTAGTCTCTTGCACTTTATCGGGTGATAACAATTTTCTATTGCTAACTTCCTCCCAACAAATAGGTGTTTTGCACTTTTGCCCATACAAAGCTTCATAAGGGGTCATCTGAATACTAGACTGGTAACTATTATTGTAGGTGAACTCAACAAGAGAAATATCTTTATCCCACTCACCTTTCCAATCCATGATATATGCTCTAAGCAAATCCTCAAGTGTTTGAATTATTCATTTTGATTGCCCATCGGTTTGAGGGTGATAAGCAGTGCTAAACTTGACTTTAGTGCCCATAGATTCCTGTAATCTTCTCCATAATCTAGAAAGGAATCTGGAGTCTCTATCAGAGATGATCTCCTTTGGAACACCATGAAGCCTTACTATTTCACCGATATATAATTCAACAAGTCTATCAATAGAATATATCATATTGATCGGTAGGAAATATGTCGATTTTATAAATCTATCAATAATCACCAATATAGCATCATGCTTTCTAGAGGTTCTGGGTAGACCGGAAACAAAATCCATGGTGATACTTTCTCATTTCCATTCAGGAATATCTAAAGGTTGTAACAAACCTCCAGGTCTTTGGTTTTTAACTTTGATTTGCTGGCAAGTTAAACATTTTGATACATATATTACAATCTCATTTTTCATGCCTTCCCACCAATAATGACTTTTAAGATCTTTATACACTTTTGTGCTACCCGGGTGCAAGGTGAATTTGGAACTATGACCTTCCTTCAGGATTTGAACCTTGACATTTGGGTCATCTGGAACACGTACTCTATTCCCCATTCTCAACAGGCCATCCTTAGAAACACGAAAACCAGGCTTTGATCCTTTTTCTACTTCATTCCTCAAGTGGATTGAACGTGGATCTCGTAATTGTCTATCTTTAATTTGTTGAAAGAAATCAGATTGAACTTGGATAGAGGCCATCAATATCATTGAGTTTTGCTCATTCCTAATAGATTTCTCATCACCATTTCCATCCAATAATTCCCATTGTTTCATAACCAAACTAGCCATAAAATTTACATATTTTCTACTAGTGCATCAGCTACAACATTGGCTTTACCCGGATGATGATATCGAATGGTGCAATCATAATCCTTTAAAAGTTCTATCCATCTTCGTTGCCTCATATTTAACTCCTTTTGAGTAAAGATATACTTTAGACTCTTGTGATCGGTAAATATTTCGAACGTCCGCCCATATAAATAATGCCTCCAAATCTTCAGTGCAAAAATAATTGCTGCTAACTCCAAATCATGGGTTGGATAATTTAGTTCATAACTCTTCAGTTGTCTAGAAGCATAAGCAATTACTTTCCCTTCTTGCATCAAAACACATCCAAGGCCCTTCCTTGAAGCATCAGTGTAAACTACAAATCCTTCATTACCACTAGGAATTGTGAGAATAGGAGCACTAGTCAATCTTCTTTTTAGCTCCTGAAAACTTTGTTCACATTCATCAACCCATTCAAATCTCACATTTTTTCGAGTTAACTTGGTGAGGGGGTTAACAATTCGGGAAAAACCATCCACGAATCTCCTATAATAACCTGCCATGCCCAAGAAACTTCTAACTTCAATTACATTTGTTGGTGCTTCCCACTTAACTACTGCTTCAACTTTCTTTGGATCAACTGAGATGCCCTTACCTGAAATCACATGGCCTAAGAAGGTAACTTCATTTAACCAAAACTCACATTTACTGAACCTTGCATACAACTTCTTTTCTCTTAGTATTGATAATATATTTCTCAAGTGCTCCTCATGCTCTAGGTTATTCCTTGAATACACTAATATATCATCAATGAATACGATAACATAGTTATCTAAGAGTGGATGAAATATCCTATTCATTAATTCCATGAAAGCTGCAGGGGCATTAGTCAAATCAAAAGGTATTATTACGAATTAATAGTGACCATACCGAGTTCTGAAAGCAGTTTTAGGGATATCTTCTTTCTTGATATTCAATTGATAATAACATAACCTCAAGTCAATCTTGGAGAATACTTATGCATCCTGCAATTGATCAAATAAATTATCAATTCTAGGTAGAGGATACTTATTTTTTATTATCACTTGGTTCAATTATCTATTATCAATACAAAGCCTCCATGTCCCATCCTTCTTCTTAACTAACAGTACTGGAGCACCCCATGGTGAAACACTGGGTCGAATAAAACCTTTATCTAATTGTTATTGTAGTTGCTTTCTCAATTCTTCTAGCTCTAGTGGTGCCATTCTATAGGGAGGCTTGGATATTGGTGTTGTCCCAGGGATAATATCAATAGTAAATTCACTCTCTCTATTTGGAGGTAATCCAGGCAAGTCATCTGAAAAAATATCAGGGAACTCTCTGACTACCAAAATTTCATTTAGATGAACTACTTGATTTAAGTTCTCCTTTACACATATAATATAGCAAGAACAACCCTTTTACATAAATCGACGAGCTTGAAACGCCAATATTAGGCAAGAAAATGAGTCAAGCCTAATACCCTTAAAATAGAAGATGGGCTGATCTGGTATGTAAAAAGTGATTATTTTTATATAACAATCAATACTAGCATGATAGGAAGATAGCCAATCCATAGCAAGTATAATATCAAAGCCCTAAATCTCTAGGAGAATTAAATCAGCAAGGAGTTCATGTTCTCCGACAAAAATCAAACAAGACGGATAAAGCAAGTTTGATGTCAAAGTATCCCCAACTGTAGTAGTTACATACAACTCATAATCCAATGGTTTAGGTTGAATGCCCAAGTGACAAGCAAAAGTTTATGAAACAAAAGATAGATTGGACCCGGGATCAAATAAAACCTTTGCATTCTTATTAGAAACATGAATAATACCTTCAACTACTGATTTAGAAGCCCGGGAATCCTGTTCAGTGATGGCATAAACTCTAGCTTGGGTTGTTGTTCTGGATGGCAATGACTCTTTCTTCTTATTCAGTGGACAATCCTTTACTTTATAATCTAGTTTTTCACAAGCAAAACAGGCTCCAGTCACCCGAAAAACTTACTTGTTTCATGATTATATCAACATTTTGCACATGACTGAGTTCTCTGAGGTGGCTTTCCCTTCTCTAATCCTGACATCTCGTTCCTCTTATTACTATTTTCATATTCATTCATTCTCTTACTTTTGCTTGTAAACTTGTCCTTGTAGTTCTTACCCATAATTTCCTGTATCTTCTCTAAGTCTCTTTCAATAATTAAGGTCCTTTCTACCACATCAGCATATGAAGGAAGTTTTAAGGCTGATATCCGACTCCTTATCGCCGGTCTTAGACCTCTCTCAAATCTTTTTGCCTTTCTAATTTCATCATCGGTCATGTGAGTGGCAAATCTAGAGAACTTAGTAAATTTAGCTTCATATTTTGCTATAATCAAGTTTCCCTGTATAAGATTTAAGAACTCCAATTCCTTCTGCTCCTTGATACAATCTGGAAAATATTTATCATTAAACTTTTCTGTGAATACTTCCCAAGTAATGAGCTCATGCATGATTTCACTGATTCTCTTCGTTGTTCTCCACCAATGTTCAGCTTCCCCTTCAAACATGAAAGCGACAAAAGGAACCTTTTGATCTTCAGGATAATTTAAGATATCAAATATCTTCTCTATTTGTATCATCCATTATTCAGCCACCATTGGATCAGGTTCACCGCTAAAACTTGGAGGACTTAGCTTTTTGAACTGTTCTATTCCCAATCCAGCCTGAGTTGATGTTCCAGCTTTATCATTTCCTCCTTATTGGACTTGTTATTGTATCACATGTGTCATAGCCTCAAGGGTTTTCATAGTTCCACTTAATTGATCAGCCACAGGAGGACTTGATGACCTCGTCATTCTTGTTTCCTAAAATTATCAAACAGAAAATTTTTATTTGTCAATCACTCTATAAAATCACTAAACCTCTACGTATAGTTCAAATATGATATATCTACAATATGTCTTAATGACTTAGTAATCCTCAAACCATGCTCTGATACCATCTCTGTCACGCCCCCCGAATTATATTATAATCGAGAGGTTTGACCATGTCATAAATTGATAATATTATTAACATAATCCATCCAGGATCCAGACAATCATTTGAGGATACTAAGAATAACATGCAGAGTCATTCAACCACTTTCATAGAAACCTGTGCAGATTATAATCTCTTCATATTCTCTTAAGGAATCACAAACGGATGCAAAACCAATACGACTAAATATAATCCACATTCATAAAGTCTACCAATGCGATAAAATCCATATGACTTGGGAAAAAGAACAATACACGACCACTTCATATATTATATAACAAGTTCAACATTCAAGATCCCAAACAAGAGGGTAGTTTTAAAAATATTACATAGTTATCTCTCTTCAAAATACGTCTACAACTTTACTTCTGACCCAAGGTGTACACATACAATGATAACATATTGTCAAATGAACATTTAGCCCAAGAACTTCTTGCTTTCCCATTGCATTAGCCCATATCAAGTATTTTTGTAAATGCCAAGCTAACCTGAAGAAGATTAGATAGCAACAGAGTGAGCTAAGAAGCCCAGCAAGCATCAAAGAGGTTCAAAGCAAGGAAAGATGTTTTCATGTTAAACCTGATATAAGAGTGCAAGGTAGGGAATACATAAGTCTTCACATATAGCATCAAATCAGATTCACAACCATAAGGTTCATCTCGTTCGAAGTATATATGAATCCATAACAATTTGGGAAGGTATTTGGAGCATATATGACAATCAAAAGCATTTTGGTATATATCAATGACATTTAAAGTTGTTAGGGGTATATTAATAATACATGAAATACATAGGAACATGTCAAAGGAACAAATATCAAACTTAAACTCGTATGTCACATTTGAAGTTGGATGAATATCATAGGCATAAGTATGTCAAGCAGCATATCAATGGCAAACGAAATAATTTGGAGCCTATCAATGAGAATACAAAATATTTCGGAGTATATCAAGGAGGTATAAGATATATTTTGAAAGTATATCAATGGTGTATGAATATTCTCAAAAGTGTATCAAATGAACAAGTAACGAACGGGAGCTCAAATATCACTCAAATATAACATTCATTTCATATTTATCCAAAGCACACAAATAACTCAAAAGCAATACTTTGGATATCATATCAACAATATAGAGTGCGAAGTGGGACTATAAACCTAATGTGGAACATCCATCGCTGAATGACCACCAAACATAAGTCCCCTACGTCTAGGAGCTTCATCCACCCACGTTTTGGTGAAGTCATAGGGGGTCGGCAGAGCACGCGAGCTCTAAGCATAACTCCCTTTATCATTTCTGGCAAAGGTTCACATTGTCCCACAAACACCGGAGTACAAAAAGACATGAGCAATAAATTTGACATATATCAGAAGCACATGCGGAACAATAAATCATACATGTGCCTGAATAGAATAATAGAATATAACATCGATTAATACATAACATATTATGATATATAAGAAAGTCAAGGACAAGAGCATTAGAGATTTCAGTTTTGAAATGAAAGAAGCAAGTATAGGCAGAATTGATATAATCCCTATTTCGGCTGAATTCGGAAGGCAAAATACAAAGTTATTTAGATGATTAAACATGCTCCAAATTACTCAAGAAAGGTGTTGTTGAAAAGGTAAATCAATCTAGTTCCATACAAAATAAGTTTCTACAAATTGAAGGTCTCTACAAAGAGTTATTGATGATTTTATAACCAAAGGTCCGGAATCACAGTCTTTGTTTGCAGAATTCATATGGTCTATCAAAATATGGTTTTTACAATCATTTGGACTCCAAATCATTCAATCTTAGGTTTAACAGAAAGGTCTAAAAGCTTATTTTCTAAAAAATTAAGTTTCACATAAATCAGGAACTCCAACACGAAGATATAAGCAATATAGTGATGAAAGGTCTTGCGATACTGATTCTATTTTATAAATTTCGTATACTCAATTGAAGTAAACGTTTGGGCTAGCAAATGAACTCCAAATTCTTCAAGCTCAGGTGCAAAAGAAATATATTTGAATCTATTTTTGAAAAAACTAAGTTTTGTTCTGAGATCTGTACTAAATGTTACAGCAATAATAAGACAGATAGGTCATAATCTTGATAATATTACAGATTCATACTTAGGTAGCCAATAAAAGATTTCGGATTAGTTTCAAAATTTTCTTCATAAATCAATGCAAAAACAAAGATACATTTAAAGGTAGAACACTTGCCTTTGAATATTTTAGTCTCAAAGGTGTAGATTAAATCACAATCTCAAAATCCCCAAATTTCTTCTTCTTTTCTTCTCTTCTTCCCCTTCTTCTGCTTCTTCTTCTTCTCAAGTTCACGTTGCAGCCAAAACACCCCTTTTTTTCTCAAATTGTTAATTGTTTAGGCTAACATATATGTTAAGTGACAAATATGTATGCAATGTACTTATGCGTCACCCATGCACATGCACAAGTGGCACTACTTTAAACAAGATAGTGACACATGTCCTCACCATGTTTTTTTTTTTTAACTGTGAGTCTTTTATAATTCATTTCATATATTTTTTTAAGATTCACACTTAAGTCCTTAGTAATTAATTTTTAATATAAAATTATTTAATCAAAAAAATTAATAAATAAATCATTAAATTTTATAAATGGGTCATCATAAATAATTTAAAATATATCATTATAAATATTTCAGAAATGAGGGATATTACAGGCTGCGATGTAAACAGATTACGGCGAAAGATCGCTACTGGTCGCTTTTTGTTGCAAGGATCGCTATTGATTGCGATCAAGGAGGATGGCAGCAAAAGGTCTCTTATGGTAGTGTTGGCCAGTGAAAGATGCGTGCTGCGGTTGAAGGGTTAAAGAAGATTGAGCAGCTGAAAAGTTGATAGATCGAAGGTTGCGATTTTTGGGTGCTGTTTGTGACGGTTTTGGATGCAATTTGGGCTGTGGTTTTGTGAAGTTTAGGCTGTGAATTGATGTGGTTTTAGAGCTATGATAACAGTATGAAGGTTAGGGAAATAGATTTTAGATCTGACATAGATGGCAGCAAAGGTAGGTCTATCGGTAAGGAAAGTTAATTGAAAAGATAAATGAATCGATAAGGAAGTAGGTTACGATTAGGGTTGATTTAGGTGACTGTTTGGGTTTGATTTTGTAATATCTCTCCTTCTTAAAAATTATATAAGGACCTATTTATAAAATTGAGAAGAAGATGAGAGGAAGAGGAAGAAGGAGAGGAGAGAGAAGAGAAGAGAAGGAGAAGGAGAGGAAGAATTAGAAGGGTGCTGCAGCTGCGGCTGGAAAAAAAAAAAAAAAAAAAGAGGAAGAAGGGGAAGGAGGCTGCGGCATGTGTTGCTGCACCTCTGTTTTCTGCAAGGAAACAGAGGATGTACAGTGAGTTGGGGGAGAAGAAGGGAAGAAGAGGAGAATAAGAGAAGGGAAAGAAGAGGAAGAAGGGGGGGCTGCAGCTAGAAGAGAAGAAGAAGAAGAAAAGGGAAAAGAGAGGGAAGAAGAAGAAAGAAAGGGGCTGCAGCTAGAAGAGAAGAAGAAGAAGAGGAGGAGAAGAAGAGAAAAAGAGGAAGAAGGGGCTGCAGCTGTGAGAGAAGGAAAGGAGAAGAACAGAGAAGAAAAGAAGGGGCTGTAGCTGGAAGAAAAGAAGAAGAAGAAGAGGGAAAAGAGAGGGAAGAAGAGGAAGAGAGGAAGAGGGTTGCAGCCGTTGTTGCTGCACCTCTGTCAGCTGTGAGAGAAGGAAAGGAGAAGAACAGAGAAGAAAAGAAGGGGCTGTAGCTGGAAGAAAAGAATAAGAAGAAGAGGGAAAAGAGAGGGAAGAAGAGGAAGAGAGGAAGAGGGTTGCAGCCGTTGTTGCTGCACCTCTGTCAGCTGTGAGAGAAGGAAAGGAGAAGAACAGAGAAGAAAAGAAGGGGCTGTAGCTGGAAGAAAAGAAGAAGAAGAAGAGGGAAAAGAGAGGGAAGAAGAGGAAGAGAGGAAGAGGGTTGCAGCCGTTGTTGCTGCACCTCTGTTTCCTGCAGAGGAAACAGAGGAGGTGCGGTGAGTTGGGGAAGAGAAAGGAAGAAGAGAAGAAGAGGAAAGAAGAGGAATAAGAGAAGAAGGGAAAGAAGGGAGAGGAGAGGAAAAGAGGTGGCTGCGGCTGTGGCTGTGGCTGCAGCAGTAGCAGCTGCGGCAGGGGGAGAAGAAGAGGAAGGAAGAGGAAGAGACGAAGGAAGGAAGAAAGGGGGCAGCACCTCTGTTGCAGAGAAAAGAGGTGCTGTGCGATGGGGAAGAGAAGGGAAGAAGAGGAGAAGAGAAAGAAGAGAAAGGGGGAAAGAAGAAGAGGAAGGGAGAAGAAGAGAAGAGAAAGGGAAGAAGTGGGTTGCAGCTATGGCAGCTGCAGCTGGGAAAGAAGGGGGGAGAGAAGAAGAGAAAATAAAAGGAAGAGAAGAAGAATAGAGGAAGGATAAGAGGAAAAGAGAGGAAAGGAGGAAAAAGGGGGAGAAGGCTGCAACTAGGGCTGCGGCTGGGAGAGAAGAAAGGAAGAATAGAGGGGGAAAAGTAAAGGGAAAATGAAGAATGAAGATAAGGCTGCTTTTGGGGAAAGACGAAGAAGAGAAAATGAAGATAGGAAAAATAAAAGAGAAAGAGGGCTGTGATTACACGAATGAGAGAAAGAAAAAAGAGAAGGAATAAGAGTTGAGCCGGTGATTGTGTCTGTTATTCGTTCTCCATAAGAAAAATAGGAAGAAGAAAATGAAACAAAGCGAAAAAGAAAAAGAAAGAAAAATTTGAGCCTAATGACTATGGATCAATGATCTTTGAAAGGTAAGTATTTCAATCCTTGCTTCTATCCTTGCTTTTATCTTGATATGATCGATTGAATTAATATAACCTTGCAAGTGTCCTACTCTTGTTTCTATCTTTTTATAATCAATTAAATGTTATAACCTTGCAAGTGTCATAGTCTCGCTTCTATATTGTTATGATCGATTGAATTATTATGATTTTACAAGTATTCTAATCCTTGCTTCTATCAATTGAACTGTTATAACCTTGTAATTGATGTCTTTCCTACCTAGATGTAAAGAATTGAGTCTAGTTTTGAGATTTTGATTATTGTTCACTGAATTGCTTATAACTTCATGTTGGAGACTTCGGTTTATGCAAAATCTGTTTCATGAGAAACTAGACTCGCATACCCTTCTGTCCATACCATCTGAGTAATTTGGAGCATAATTGATTATCCAAAGTTTCATGCTATATGCTTCTTAAATTTTATTGGAATCATATGTTTATTGATCTTTGCCTATTATTGTTTATCTCTTGAAAATAGATTCTTCTTCAATTGAGCTTTGAACTCTTTACTCTTATTCATTGCCTATCTGAATGCTCTCTATGAACGTTTATGTTTACATCTTACTATTTCATATTGGCATATGTATTTTTCATTATTCCGCATGTGCTTCCGATATATGCTCATTTTTATTGCACCTGTCCTTTTGTACTCTGGTGTTTGTGGGATATTAAGGACCTTTGCTAGAAATGGTAAAGGGTATGTTATGTTGGGAGCCTGTGATGCTCTACTATGTTAGGCTTGGAGCCTGTAATGCTCTATTATGTTTGGTGGTCAGATGGACCACATTATGTTTGTGATCCCACATCACCATCTATGTTTTTTATATGCCATCGGATCATATTCTGTCTATGATCCAATTAAAACTCTTTCTTGAATTGAGCCTTACATTATTGTTCTAAATTCTTATGCATTCATGTTCTTTATGCTTTGCCTATCTAAATCTAAATTATAAATGTTTATGTTGACACCATACTTGCTTCATGTTGGCACATATATATTTCGTTGTTCCGCATGTGCCTCCGAGATATGCCACTTTTATTGCTCATGTCCTTTTGTACTCCAGTGTTTGTGGGATAATGTGAACCTTTACCAGAAATGGTAAAGGGAGTTATGCTTAGAGCCCACGATGCGCTACCGGCCCCCTATGACTTCACTCAGACGTGGGTGGATGGAGCTCCCAAACGTGGGAGACTTATGTTTGGTGGTCATTCAGCGATGAATGTTCCACATTATGCTTCACCCTCATTGTCTTTGATATGATATCCAAAGCATTGCTTTTGAATTATTTGTGCGCTTTTAATAAGAATGAAATGAATGTTATGCCTGATATGATATTGAGCTTCTGTTTCTCATTTATGCACATGATAAGCTTTGATATTATCCATTCACTACTGATATACTTCGTAATATGTTTACGTCCTTGACATTCTTCGAAATGTTCTATATGCCATTGTTATATTCCGAAATGTTTCAATTGCTATTGATATGTTCCGAAACATTTCACACTCTATTTATATGTTCTGAAATGTTTCATTTGCCATTAATATGTTTTGAAAATGTCCTATGTGCCTTGATATGCTTCAAAAATATATTTACGTCATTGATATGCTCCAATTACTCTGTATTCCGTTTGTTATGAACCAAATATGTTTTAAATGAAATGATATTTGAACTTCTATATCTAATGAGTTAATATCAATAATTTCTTATATATCTACTTTGTATCTTTATACCAGCTTGTTTATATGTCATTCGCTCTTATCTTGGATTTGTTAAACGTTTACTGAGCTTTCTAGCTCACTCCTTTGTTATCAAATCTTTCAGGTCAGCTTGATACTCATTGAATGTTAAGATTGTGCTGAGATAGTGGAGAGCTATACAGATTGTTAGTAAGTATTATCAGATGATTTATTGTGGTTCTTGTATAAGTATATTTCATGTATAATAAAATATTATCGATGAATTTGATTGATGTCTCATGTAAAAGTTTTAAATGACATCTTACGTTTGGAGTTAATTTGGAATGCAGGGTGTTGTCTATGATGAAGTGAAATTATGGTAAATGGTTAGTTTGGTAATTGTATAGATTCTTTTGTTGCTGAATCATAAGTGTGGTTAATATCTGTTAATTTGGTTTTGAGTTTCGTAAATGTTTGAGTGATGCGATGTTTGACTATAAATTGCATAGGTTTTATATATATGAATTTTAAAGTATGAATGTTTTCTCGATATCCTCAAATGTTTGATTGGATCCTGGATGGATTATGATGATTAAAATTATCGATTTATGACATGGTCACTCCTCTCGAATGTGATTTAATTCGGGAGTGTGACACATCCACTCTCGGTATCACGAAAGGAATATCTCATATGTGCTTACTCAAACAAATCTCTGGCTAGGGTCATTTGCATTGAGAGAGAAAGAGTTCTCCGATAGAATTTGATTAAAGCAATATAAACTGATTCCGTATGTGACCTGATAGTACCATATCCAATATACGGTCTCTAGGATATTAGTTAGATGAGGGATTATAGATACACGGTAACTATAGAAAGACAGGTCCGATGGATTTGATCCCCATGTACCGTTTGGGGACTATGGCGTAGTGGCCTAATACATCCGTAGTTGATGAGTCGAGTGAATTATTATAGACATAATAATTCACTATATCAGAAGGAGTTCTGATGGGAGCGACTCACGGCTAGCTCGGTATTAAGTCTAGAGAGTCACACACATATGGTGGATGCTTCAAAGGATTGGATAAAGATCCAATTAGCCCCTATTCTTATTAGATGAGATCCTATACTGATAGGCTCCTTACTTAAGGCCCAATTAGAGGCCTTAGGAGATTATTGGATAGAGATCAAATAATGCAAGTTTAGTGGGTAATTAGATAAAGATTCAATACCCACTAAGGCAAGAGCCCTAGTGTTTTTGGTGGCTCTCTATAAATATGAGGGGAGACACATGGTTAATAGGTTGTAACTTTGGCCTCCTCCTCCTATTCTCCTCCCTCCCTCTACACAAGAGCTGTAGAGATCCATCGTGTTGATACCGCTAGAGAGGAGGACGCTTGACTTCCTTTATCATCTCCATTCGGATTTAGAAATACAAGGATATACGATCTCTCTATGTAATCTATCTATCACATGACATGGTTTTTATGACTTTCTCGTGATACCAATCTTTTATACAACAATTTGATCTGCATGGGAAATCGATTTTTGTTTTGATTTTCGCTGCGCATGTGATGCTCCCGCTAAGGTTTCCGAATAGTGGTATCAGAGCCAGGTTCTCGTGCGAAAGATTGGTTTTAAACTACGTGTGATGAGATTGAATTATGTAGAATCGTTCAACGCATTCTTGCTACGTTTTCACAGTGAACGTAGCGAGGAAAGGGGCAGCCAGCCATAGCCAAGCCCTCTACAAGGGCGGCCGGCCACGATTAGGCCCTCTATAGGGCAACCGGCCATGGCCAGGCCCCTACATGGGCGGTCGTAAGTGGCTAGGGCCACCAGCAAGAGTGGTTGCCCGCGGCCAAGCCGCAGGGGGTAGCGCCTGCTCGCGGTCTGCCCGCAAGGGGCGACTCTTGCCAGCGGCTAGGCCACAAGGGCAACGCCCGCAACTAGCCCGTAGAGGGGCGACGCCCATAGAGGTGCTGGCTGCAGACACGGCTCTTGCCTGCTTGCTAGGTGCCGCCTGAGGGCAGCGGCACCTGCCGTAGGGGCAGTCGCCCGCGGGCAATGCGACGACCAACGACGCGCAGCCCGAGCGACGACGGTGTAGAGGGGGCAAGAGAGGTTAGGGTAATCCTTTTGAGAAAAGGATGATCTTGCCCCTCTAATTTAGGGAAATTTTGAGGATTGTCCTCGTGTATAAAATTTTCAAAATACCCTCAATAATTATAGAAATTTCAAGGATTATCCTCTTATCTAGAATTATAAAAATATCTTATATACTTCTGGAAATGATAAGCATGTCCTGATTTCCAGAATAAATTAATTAAATAGTTTAATTAATTATTATATATCTTGTAATCCTATATGTGATGTGATGTACATGTAATGTATGCTGTGGATGGATGATCATGAGCCATATGTTGTGATATGTGTAATTGTGATTATTATTATTATTATTATTATTAAGGCCTGCGAGCCTCTATTTTTCTTGTTTATTGTCGGATCTACATGCTTGGGATTATTTGTAATTACATGGAGAGGCGCGGTGGGAGCGTGGAGGTGACAGTGGAAACCACGATGCCGCGGTGGAAGATCACAACGCATGGTGATGCAATAATCCGATGAAATCGATGATAACGAGATCAACAATTATAGGGCATGGAGATGCGACGATGCACACATAGATCCTATTGTGAGTGATTAGTCTCATTGGCTCAGGCTTAATCATATTAGGTGACGGCTCATGATCATCCGGTGTGGCTTGCATATATGATGTGTTATACACTTACTAGATATATGTATATATATATATATATATATATATATATATATATATATATATATATATATATATATATATATATATATATATATATATATATATATATATATATATATATATATATATATATATATATATATATTTGCATGTGATGTAGATATATATTAAATATGTATGTGTGTGACACGACATATTAGGAAACCGATACAAAACGAAAACCTCTCCTATGATAATATTAAGTCGGTAAGCATGAGGCAATAAGATTGACCCACATGGCCTTCCATCAGTATAGGAAGAAATTGAATCACGACATAGGTTGAGTTGGTTGAGTCATATGAGGCTCACCTATGTGATCGAGTTTTTGCCTATGACATATAGATGTCACCGATGACCTGAGGACATGATATGACTTGGTCGAGTAGTCGAGAGCATATCTATCGAATCAGACTCATCTTGTAACGACAGTGATAACTTAATTGAACTTAATGGTTGGTCGAGCAGTCGAGACCATGATGATTCAGAGGCTGAACATAATGAAAATTATAAGGAGTTGTGATTGACCAGAGTTGTCTACCTTACGGGCTTAGTGTAATTGATTGAGTTCCTTGAGGAGAAGAAGAAGAATAAAGAAGAAGAAATTTAGGGATTTTGAGATTGTGATCTAATCCACACCTTTGGGAATAAAATATTCAAAGGTAAGTGTTCTATCTTTCTCCTACAAAAACTTGTCTTTGTTTTTGTAATTTATTTATGAAGAAAAATTCTGAACTAATCTAAAATCTTTTGTTGGCTGCCTAAGTACGAATCTATAATATTATCAAGATTATGACCTATCTGTCTTGTTCTTACTGTAACATTTAGTATAGACCCCAGATTTAGACATAGCTTAGTTTCTTCAAAAATAGATTCAAATATTTTTCTTTTGAACTTGAGTTTGAATAATTTGGAGTTCATTTGCTAGCCCAAACATTTACTTCAATTAAATATATAAAATCTGTAAAATAGAATCTGTAGCTCATGACCTTTCATCACTATATTGCTTATATCTTCCTGTTGGGATTCCTGATTTATGTAAAACTTGATGTGTTAGAAAATAGGCTTTCATACCTTTCTATTGAACCGAAGATTGAAAGATTTGGAGTTCAAATGATTGTCAAAACCCTAATGTTGATGGACCATATGAATTCTACAAAACAGAGACTGTGATTCTGGACCTTTGGTTGCAAAATCATTAATAACTCTTTGTAGAGGCCTTCAATTTGCATGAAACTTATGCTGTATGAAACTAGATTGATTTATCTTTTCAAAATACCTTTTTTGAGTAATTTGGAGCATGTTTGATCATCTAAATAACTTTATATTTTGCCTTCAGAATTCAGCCAGAATAGGGATTGTATCAATTCTGCCTATGCTTGCTTCTTCCATTTCAAAATTGAAATATCTAATGCTCTTGTCATTGACTTCCTTACATATTAGAATATGTTATGTATTAATTGATGTTATATTCTATTATTATGTTTTGGCACATGTATGATTTATTATTCCGCATGTGCTTTCGATATATGTCAAATTTCTTTGCTCATGTCCTTTTGTACTACGGTGTTTGTGGGACAATGTGAACCTTTGCCATAAATGGTAAATGAAGTTCTACTTAGAGCCCGCGTACTCTGCTGGCCCCCTATGACTTCACTCAAAAGTGGGTGGACGGAGCTCCTAGACATAGGAGACTTATGTTTGGTTGTCATTCAGCGATGGATGTTCCACATTATGTTTATGGTCCCACTTCGCCCTCTATGTTTTTGATATGATATCCAAATGATTGCTTTTGAGTTATTTGTGCACTTTGAATAAGAATGAAATGAATGTTTTGTCTGAATGATATTTGAGCTTCTGTCCGTTACTTGTTCATTTGATATGCTTTTGAGAATATTCATACACCATTGATATACTTTCAAAAAATATCCTATACCTCCTTGATATGCTCCGAAATATTTTGTATTCTCATTGATAGGCTCCAAAATAATTCATTTGCCATTGATATGCTACTTGACATACTTATGCCTATGATATTCATCCAACTTCAAATGTGATATACGAGCGTAAGTTTGATATTTGTTCCTTTGTCATGTTCCGAAGTATTTCATGTATTATTGATATGCTCCTAAAACTTTAAATGTCATTGATATATACTAAAATGCTTTTGATTGCCATATATACTCCAATTACCTTCCCAAATTGTTATGGATTTAAGTATGCTTCGAACGAGATGAACCTTGTGGTTGTGAATTTGATTTGATGCTATATATGAAGACTTTTGTATTCCCTACCTTGCACTCAAATATTAGGTTCAATTTGAAAACACATTTCCTTGTTCTGAACCTGTTTGATACTTGCTAGGCTTCTTAGCTCACTCTGTTGCTATCTAATCTTCTTTAGGTTAGCTTGGCATTTATTAAAATACTTGATACGAGGCTAAAGCAATGGGAAAGCAAGATGTTCTTGGGCTAAATGTTCATTTGATAATATGTTATCATTGTGTGTGTACACCTTGGGTCTAAAGTAAAGTTATAGATATATTTTGAAGAGGGATAACTATGTAATGGTTTCAAACTACCCTCTTGTTTGGGTTCTTGAATGTTAAACTTGCTGTATAATATATGAAGTGGTGGTGTATGGTTGGTTTTCAACATCATATGGATTTTATCCCATTAGTGGATCTTATGAATGTGGATTATATTTAGCTGCATTGGTTTTGGACCGATTTTGTGATTGATTAAGAGAATATGAAGAGATTATAATCTGCACAGGTTTATATGAAAGTGATTGAAAGACTGCATGTTATTCTTGGTATCCTCAAATGATTGTTTGGATCCTGGATGGATTATGTTGTTGATAATATTATCGACTTTTAAGATAAGGTCACACCTCTCGAATGTATTATAATTCGGGAGGGGCGTGACAGAGATGGTATCAGAGCATGATTTGAGGATCACTAAGACATACAGATAAATATATCATATTTAAAATAAATATTAAGGTTTTTTGATTTTTTTTGAGTGATTGACAAAGAAAAAGATTTGAAAGAGGTCTAAGACTGGCAATAAGGAGTCGGATATCAGTCTTAAAACTTTCTTCATATGCTGATGTGGTAGAAATGTCCTTATTATTGAAAGAGACTTGGAGGAGATACAGGAAATTATGGGTAAGAATTACAAGGACAAGTTTACAAGCAAAAGTAAGAGAATGAATGAATATGAAAATAGTAATAAGAGGATCAAGATGTCAGGATTAAATAAGGGAAAGCAACTTCAGAGAACTCAGTCATGTGCCAAATGTAGATATAATCATGAAACAAGTGTTTTCGGGTGACTAGAGCCTATTTTGCTTGTGGGAAATTATATCATAAGAAGTAAGAGTCATTGCCACCCAGAATGATAGCCCATGCTAGAGTTTATGCCATCACTGAACAGGATTCCTGGGCTTCTAAATCAGTAGTCGAAGGTATTATTCATGTTTCTAATAAGAATGCAAAGGTTTTATTTGATCCCGAGTCCAATCTTTCTTTTGTTTCACAAACTTTCGCTTGGCACTTCGGCATTCAACCTAAACCATTGGATTATGAGTTGTATGTAACTAATGCATTTGGGGATACTTTGACAACAAACTTGCTTTATCCATCTTGTTTGATTTTTATTGGAGAATATGAACTCGTTGCTAATTTAATTCTCATAGAGATTCAGGGCTTTGATATTATACTTGGCATAGATTGACTATCTTCCTATCATGCTAGTATTGATTGCTATACAAAAATAATCACTTTTTGCATACCAGATCAACCCATCTTCTATTTTAAGGGTATTAGGCATGACTCACTTCCTTGCCTAATATCGGCATTTCAAGCTCATCGATTTATGCAGAAGGGTTGTTCTTGCTATATTATATTTGTAAAGGAGAATTTAAATCAATTAGCTCATCTAAATGAAATTTTGGTAGTTAGAGAGTTCCCTGATATTTTTCCAGATGACTTGCCTAGATTACCTCCAGATAGAGAGAGTGAGTTTGCTATTGATATTGTCCCTGGAACAACACCAATATCCAAGCCTCCCTATAGAATGGCACCACTCGAGCTAGAAGAATTGAGAAAGCAACTACAAGATCTATTAGATAAAGGTTTTATTCGACACAGTGTTTCACCATGGGGTGCTCCAATACTGTTAGTTAAGAAGAAGGACGGGACTTGGAGGCTTTGTATTGATTATAGACAATTGAACCAAGTGACGATAAAAAATAAGTATCCTCTACCTAGAATTGATGATTTGTTTGATCAATTGTAGGGTGCACAAGTATTCTCCAAGATTGACTTGAGGTCAGGTTATTATCAATTGAACATCAAGAAAGCAGATATCCCTAAAACTGCTTTCAGAACTCGGTATGGTCATTATGAATTCATGGTGATGCCTTTTGGTTTGACTAATGCCCCTGCAGCTTTCATGGAATTAATGAATAGGATATCTCATCCACTCTTGACTAACTGTGTTATCGTATTCATTGATGATATATTAGTGTATTAAATGAATGACCTACAGCATGAGGAGCACTTGAGAAATATATTGTCAATACTAAGAGAAAAGAAGTTGTATGCAAAGTTCAGTAAATGTGAGTTTTGGTTAAATGAAGTTACCTTCTTAGGCCATGTGATTTCAGGTAAGGGCATCTCTATTGATCTGAAGAAAGTCGAAGCAGTAGTTAAGTGGGAAGCACTAACAAATGTAACTAAAGTTAGAAGTTTCTTGGGCATGGCAGGTTATTACAGGAGATTCATGTAGGGATTTTCTCGAATTACTAACCCCCTCACCAAGTTAACTTAAAAAAATATGAGATTTGAATGGGTTGATGAATGTGAACAAAGTTTTCAAGAGTTAAAAAGAAGATTGACTAGTGCTCCTATTCTCACAATTCCCAGTGGTAATGAAGGATTTGTAGTTTATGCTGATGCTTCAAGGAAGGGCCTTGGATGTGTTTTGATGCAAGAAGGGAAAGTAATTGCTTATGCTTCTAGACAACTGAAGAGTTATGAACTAAATTATCCAACCCATGATTTGGAGTTAGCAGCAATTATTTTTGCAACGAAGTTAAATATGAGGCAAGAGTCTAAAGTATATCTTTACTCAAAAAGAGTTAAATATGAGGCAACGAAGATGGATAGAACTTTTAAAGGATTATGATTGCACCATTCAATATCATCCGAGTAAAGCCAATGTTGTAGCTGATGCACTTAGTAGAATATCTGCAAATTTTATGGCTACTTTGGTTGTGAAACAATGGGAATTATGGGAAGAAAATGGTGATGAGAAATATATTAGGAATGAGCAAAACTCAATGATATTGATGGCCTCTATCCAAGTTCAATTTGATTTTATTCAACAAATTAAAGAGAGACAACTACGAGATCCACGTTTAATCCACTTGAGGAAAGAAGTAGAAAAAGGATCAAAGCCTGGTTTTTGTGTTTATGAGGATGGCCTGTTGAGAATGGGGAATAGAGTATGTGTTTCAGATGACCCAAATATCAAGGATCAAATCCTGATGGAAGGTCATAGTTTCAAATTCACCTTGCACCCAGGTAGCACAAAAATGTATAAAGATCTTAAAAGTCATTACCGGTGGGAAGGCATGAAAAAGGAGATTGCAATATATGTATCAAAATGTTTAACTTGTCAGCAAATCAAAGTTGAACACCAAAGACCTAGAGGTTTGTTACAACATTTAGATATTCCTGAATGGAAATGGGAAAGTATCACCATGGATTTTGTTTCAGGTCTACCCAGAACCTCTAGAAAGCATGATACTATATGGGTGATTATTGATAGATTTACCAAATCATCACATTTCCTACCGATCAATATGGCATATTCTATGGATAGACTTGTTGAATTATATATCGGTGAAATAGTAAGGATTCATGGTGTTTCAAAGGAGATCATCTCTGATAGGGACTCCAGATTCCTTTCTAGATTATGGAGAAGATTACAAGAATCTATGGACACTAAAGTCAAGTTTAGCACTGCTTATCACCCTTAAACCGATGGGCAATCAGAAAGAACAATTCAAACACTTGAGGATTTACTTAGAGCATATATCATCGATTGGAAAGGTGAGTGGGATAAGCTATTTCTCTTGTTGAGTTCACCTACAATAATAGTTACCAGTCTAGTATTCAGATGGCTCCTTATGAAGCTTTCTATAGGTGAAAGTGCAGAACGCTTATTTGTTCGGAGGAAGTTGGCGATAGAAAATTGTTAGCACCCGATAAAGTTCAAGAGACTACTGAAAAGATTCAAGTTATAAGAGAATGACTAAAGACTGCTCAGAGTCATCAAAAGAGCTATGCTGATAATAGAAGACGAGAAATTGAGTTTCAAGTAGGGAATTTTGTATTCTTGAAGGTCTCTCCTTCCAAGGGCATGGTAAGATTTGGGAAGAAAGGAAAGTTAAGCCCTAGATTTATTGGACCATTTGAGGTCCTTGAGAGGATTGATTCTGTCGCTTATAGGATTGCCTTGCCACTATCCTTGGGTCGTATCCATGATATATTTCATATTTCAATGCTCATAAAGTATATACATGACCCTCCTCACATCATTCAGTATGAGCTGATTGTAATCGATCACAACTTATCTTATGTGGAAGAACCTATACAGATTATTGATAAGAAAGAAAAGATACTAAAGAATCGGGTCATTTCTCTAGTAAAAGTGACATGGAGGCATCATTCTATGGATGAAACAACTTGGGAAATAGAGGAAGAAATGAAGAAAATCTATCCTCATCTTTTCGTCGATAAAGTATGATAAATTTAGAGAACTAAATGTTTATATTAAGGGGGGAGAGTGTAATATCCCTCATTTCTGAAATATTTATAATGATATATTTTAAATTATTTATGAGGACTCATTTATAAAATTTAAGGATTTATTTATTAATTCTCGTGATTTAAATAATTTTATATTGAAAGTTGATTGTTAGGGACCTAAGTGTGAATATTAAAAAAAAATATGAAATAAATTGTAAAAGATTCACATTAAGTTAAAAAAAGAAAAGAAAAAGAAACAAAGTGAGGACCTGTGTCACTACCTTGTTTAAAGTAGTTCCACTTGTGCATGTGCATGGGTGACACATACGTACATTGCATGCATATTTGCCACATATCAACACATATGTTAGCTTAAACAATTAACAATTAAAGAAAAAAAAGGGGGGGTGTTTTGGCTGCAATGTGAACTTGAGGAGAAGAAGAAGAAGAAAGAAGAAGAAATTTGGGGATTTTGAGATTGTGACTAAAATATTCAAAGGCAAGTGTTCTACCTTTCTCCTACTGAAATTTGTCTTTGTTTTTGTAATTGATTTATAAAGAAAAATTCTGAACTAATTTGAAATCTTTTATTGGCTGCCTAAGTACGAAACTATAATAATATCAAGATTATGACCTATCTATCTTGTTCTTACTATAACATTTAGTACAGACCTTAGATTTGGACAAAATATAGTTTTTTCAAAAATAGATTCAAATATTTTTCTTTTGAACCTAAGTTTGAAGAATTTGGAGTTCATTTGTTAGCCCAAATGTTTACTTCAATTGAATATACAAAATATGTAAAATAAAATATGTAGCTCATGACCTTTCATCACTATATTGCTTATATCTTCCTGTTGGGATTCCTGATTTATATAAAACTTAATTTGTTAGAAAATAGGCTTTCAAACCTTTCTGTTGATCCCAAGATTAAAATATTTGGAGTCCAAGACTGTCAAAACCCCTATATTGATAGACCATATGAATTCTGCAAAACAGAGACTGTGATTCCGGACCTTTGGTTGCAAAGTCATCAATAACTCTTTGTAGAGACTTTCAATTTGTTTTAAACTTGTTCCGTATGAAACTAGATTAATTTATCTTTTCAACAATTGAGTAATTTGGAGCATGTTTGATCATCTAAAAAACTTTATATTTTGCCTTCAGAATTCAGCTAGAATAGAGATTGTATCAATTCTGCCTATACTTGCTTCTTCCATTTCAAAACTGAAATCTCTAATGCTCTTTTCCTTGACTTCCTTACATATCATAATATGTTATGTATTAATTGATGTTATATTCTATTATTCTATTTAGATGCATATATGATTTATTATTCCATATGTGCTTCCGATATATGTCAAATTTATTGCTCATGTCGTTTTGTACTATGGTGTTTGTGGGATAACGTGAACCTTTGCCATAAATGGTAAAGGGAGTTATGCTTAAAGCCCGCATGCTCTGCGAGCCGCCTTTGACTTTACTCAGACGTGGGTGGATGAAGCTCCTAGGCGTAGGAGACTTATGTTTGGTGGTCATTCAGCAATGGATGTTTCACATTATGTTTATGGTCCCATTCGCCATCTATGTTTTTGATATGATATCCAAAGGATTGTTTTTGAGTTATTTGTGTGCTTTATATAAGAATGAAATGAATATTATGTCTAAATGATATTTGAGCTTATGTTCGTTACTTGTTCATTTGATATGCTTTTGAGAATATTCATACACCATTGATATACTTTCAAAAAATATCCTATACCTCCTTGATATGCTCCGAAATATTTTATATTCTCATTGATAGGCTCCAAAATATTTCGTTTGCCATTGATATGCTGCTTGACATACTTATGCCTATGATATTCATCCAACTTCAAATGTGACATATGAGCTTAAGTTTGATATTTGTTCCTTTGTCATGTTCCGAAGTATTTCATGTATTATTGATATGCTCCTAAAGCTTTATATGTCATTGATATATACTAAAATGCTTTTGATTGCCATATATACTCCAATTATCTTTCCAAATTGTTATGGATTTTAAGTATGCTTCAAACATGATGAACCTTGTGGTTGTGAATCAGATTTGATGTTATATATGAAGACTTTTGTATTCCCTACCTTGCACTCTTATATTAGGTTCAATTTGAAAAAATATTTCCTTGCTTTGAACCTATTTGATACTTGTTGGGCTTCTTCGCTCACTCTGTTGCTATCAAATCTTCTTCAGGTTAGCTTGGCATTTATTAAAATACTTGATACGGGGCTAAAGCAATGGGAAAGCAAGAAGTTCTTGGGCTAAATGTTCATTTGACAATATGTTATCATTGTATGTGAACACCTTGGGTCTAAAGTAAAGTTGTAGACATATTTTGAAGAGGAACTATGTAATGGTTTTAAAACTACCCTCTTGTTTGGGATCTTGAATGTTAAACTTGTTGTATAAGATATGAAGTGGTGGTGTATGGTTGTTTTTCGAAGTCATATGGATTTTATCGTATTAGTGGACCTTATGAATATGGATTATATTTTGCTGCATTGGTTTTAGATCGGTTTTGTGATTGATTAAGAGAATGTGAAGAGATTATAATCTGCACAGGTTTCTATGAAAGTGATTGAATTATTGCATATTATTCTTAGTATTCTCAAATGATTGTTTGGATCCTGGATAGATTATGTTGTTGATAATATTATCGACTTTTAAGATATAGTCACACCTCTCGAATGTGTTATAATTCAGGAGGGGTGTGACATCCTTGATGCAATTATACACACGTCGGAAAAAAAGGCACGCGAGGATGAGATCACTCGCTTTGTGAAGTATATAGATGATTCCATGTTAGCAAAATGTTACATGTTGGCCTCCATGACTCCTGAGTAATAGAGGCAACATGAGAACCTGGATGCAGATTCTATCCTTCTTCATCTCTACCAGCTATTTGAGAAACATGAAAGAACTAAAAGATATGAGATATCCAAGAGATTATTCAAAGCCAAGATGATAGAAGAGACATCGGTTGAGAGCCATATCTTAAAGATGATAGAGTAGATCGAGAAACTCATAGGTCTAGAAATAGTCCTAGAGGATATAACCTATGCGTTGATCTTATACTTCAACCCCTACCAGATTCCTTTTCTCACTTCATCATGAATTTTAACATGAGCAAGTTTGAGATGACTCTACTCGAGCTCCTCAATATGTTAAGGGAAGTTGAGAGTGCCATCAAGAAGGAGAAGTCAATTCTCTATATTAGTGAGACCAAGAAGAAAAGGAAGGCCAGTAAGACCCTTAAGAAGCGCAAGGACAAAGAAAGATCGGGTAAGAAAAAGGTTGCTAAGAAAGATCCGATAAAGGATAAAGGACAATGCTTCCACTACAGCCAAGATGGGCATTGGAAGAGGAACTGTAAGGACTACTTGCAGATAAGGCGAAACAGAAGCTTGAAAAAGCTTCAGGTATATTCATGATCAGTCTCCACTTATCAGTTTTGTATGATAATACATGGGCATTGGATATCGGAAGTGCTTATCATATCTACCATTTGTTGAAGTTTCTGGCAAGACCTAGGAGATTGGCCAAAGGAGAGATGGACTCAAGATGGACAATAAAGCAAGAGTTGCTACAGTTGTTGGGGAGGTCACCCTATATCTACCTGATGGAGTTATTATTGCATTGGACGCATGCTATTTTGTTCCCTCTATTATCAAAAACATTATTTTCATCTCTTGTATAATAATTAGTGGATATAAATTAGTTTTTTAGAATAATAGTTATTCAATAATTATAGACGATGAGATCATCAGTAAAGGAACATTAATAAATGATTTATATATAATAGACACTTCTCCACACATCATGAATATAAATATGTCTAAGAGGAAAAGAGATAAGGTGAATAATGCATAAATATGACATTGAAAGCGAGATCATATACACGAGGGAAGGATTCAAAAGTTGCTGAAAGATGGATACTTAGATCCTGAGTCATATGCAACTTATGAACCTTGTCTTCGTGAGAAGATGACCAACTCTCCTTTTAGTGGAATTGGAGAGAGAGCCATTGAGTTATTGGAACTTATACATAGTGATGTATGTGGTCTAATGTCGACTCAGGTTATAGGTGGTTACTCATATTTCATTACATTCACTGATGATTTCTATAAGTATGGACGTGTGTACTTGATGAAGTATAAGTCTGAGACCTTTGAGAAATTCAGGAAATATAAGAATGAGGTGGTGAACTAAATTAGAAAGAGTATTAAAACTCTTTGATAAGATTGAGGATGAGAGTACTTGAGTATTCACTCATTTCTTCAAGGACAATGAGATTCTATCCCGGTGGACACCTCCTTATACATCTCAGCTCAATGGTGTATTAGAAAGGACGAATCACATGTTGTTAGACATGGTGCGGTCCATGATGAGTTTCGTAACCTACCCGTATCATTATGGGGGTATGCTATAGAGAAAGCAGCTTACCTTCTGAACAGAGTTCTATCAAAGTCGGTAGTATCTACACCATATGAGATATGGAAAAGAAAAAAGCCCGACCTTAAGGTGATTAAGATTTTGGACTGTCCTGCCCACATTAGAAGACACAATCTTGACAAGTTGGAATCAAGGACGAAACGGTGCACGTTCGTGGGATACCCTAAGTAGACTTTGGGTATTACTTATATCATCCCGAGAACCAAAATATTTTTGTTGCCAAGAGAGCTATGTTCCTTGAGAAGGAACACATTCTTGGTGGAAACAGTGGGAGTGAGATAAAGTTGAGCGAGGTTGGAGATTCTTACTCAAGCACAATTCCAGAGTCCGAGTCTCTTCAGGTACCTAATGCACAAGTTCCAACTTTACGCATGTCTAGTAGAGTATCTCACCCTCCTGAAAGATATATGGGACATACCAATGGAGAGGACTCTCAGGATATTGATCCTTAGACCTACGAGGAGTCTATTATGAGTATAGACTCTAAGAAGTGGCAAAAAGCCATGAATTCTGAGATGGATTCCATGTACTCTAACAAGGTTTGAAATCTTGTGGATGCACTTGAGGGTATAGTATCTATCGAGTGCAAGTGGATCTTAAAGAAGAAGATCGAAGTAGATGGAAAGGTGGAGACCTGTAAGGCAAGGCTGGTAGCTAAAGGATACCGTCAAAGACAAGGAGTTGACTATGATAAAACCTTTTCACCTGCAACCATGTTTAAATCCATTAGAGTTCTTTTGGCCATTGCAGCATACTATGACTGTGAGATCTGGCAGATAAATGTCAAAACGATGTTCCTCAATGGTAACCTCGAGGAGGTGTATATGATACAACCAAAGAGATTCGTATCCAGAAAGAGTCCAGATAAAGTGTGCAGGTTGCTCAAGTTCATTTATGGACTAAAGTAGGCTTCCCAAAGTTAGAACATAAGATTTGATGAGGCGATCATATCTTATGATTTCATTAAGAACGAAGATGTGCCTTGCGTGTACAGAAAGGTAAGTGAGAGTGACATCCTAATCATTGGGAATGATGTAAAATGCTCTCCATAGTAAAGACTTGGCTATCCAGAAACTTCTCGATGAAAGACTTAGGGGAAGCATCCTACATTTTAGGGATTCTAATCTATAGAGATAGATCTAAGAGGATGCTTGGCTTATCCCAGTCTAGGTACATAGACTCCATTGTCAAAAGGTTTGGCATGGAGAATTCCAAGAGAGGTCTCACACCGATGAGACATGAAATATCACTTTCTAGGAGTATATCCCTAAAGACTCATGAAGAAAGGGTAGATATGGATAAGACCCCTTATGCTTTAATGATAGGATCTATCATGTATGCTATGCTATGTACCAGGCCTGATATAGCACATGCTCTGAGTGTCACGAGTAGGTATTAGGCAGATCCAGGTTTAGAACACTAGAAGGCAGTAAAGTGTATCCTTAAGTACTTGAAAAGGACTAATGATCTTTTACTGGTATATGGAGAAGGTAGCCTCCAGGTTGGGGGCTACACAGACTCAAGTTTATAGTCTGACAATAATGATAGCAAGTGAACTTAGGATATGTTTTCATCTTGAATGGAGGAGCAGTATACTAGAAGAGTTCCAAGAAAGATACTACTGCTGACTCGACCATAGAGGCGGAATATATTGGTGCAATAGAAGCATCAAAAGAAGGGGTGAGGATGAAGAAGTTCATTAGGGATTTGGGAATCATTTCGAGTAGCAAAGAGCCGATTCCCATATACTGCGACAACGACAGGGCGATAGCTCTAGCAAAGGAAACCAGGTCCCATCAAAATTATTCTGAGGAGGTTCTAGTGGATTAGAGCGATTATGACCCATAAAGATATAACAATGGAAAGAGTTCCATCTGACGCTAACATTGAAGATCCACTAACGAAGCCATTGGCTCAGATTGTATTTGAGCATCACAGGGGTCTAATGGGGATCAGACACATAGGTGATTGACTTGAGGTCAAGTGAGAGATTGTTGGTTACAAGTGCCCTACAAGCCAATTACGTGAGTGACGGCACGTGTGACACGTTGTGCGATCTTCTTGCTTAAAATTATTACTGACATATTCTCATATTATATTATCTGTCGTATATATATATATTGTGATATCCTTGGTTCTATGCTACACTCTTTAATTAGTTTGATTTGACAGGTTGAAGATCCTTACATCATGACATCGGTGGGCTTATTCGAAGCCAAATTGGAGGCTCTTGAGATGAATATGAATGTTAAATTATGCGCTCTCTTTGAGGAGTTTAGATTGGGCCGATCACCAAGCCTAATAAGATCACAACGCAGTGCAAATTTGGATTGTAAAAAGAACCTTAGTGAAGAACTAGCGATGATCCGTCAAACCTCCATCATCCAAGAGTACCAAACCAGGTTTGAAAGGTTATCTAATCAAACTTTTGACTGGTCTAAAAAATAGATATTGAGGACTTTTATTAAGGGCTTGAAGCCGGAGATTCAGGAAGAAGTTAAAGCGCGATAGCCATACACACTTAAGGCAGACATCTCCTTTGCGCGACATTAAGAAGAGCGATTGAACTATGAAGCTCGGAAGGCTAGAGTTGCTCCCCGACTAGCGACACCAAAGACCAAAGCTTTCACCTCCTCCTATTGTCAACCAGCCCCCTCAGCCACAGAAATTAACAAGAGAAGACCTTCATGACGGATCGACAAAGGACCTATGTAGGTGTTGTGATAAACTATGGAACCTAGAACACAAATGTAAAAAAGGAGACACCGCTGATGATTGCACCCACTGAAAAACTCAAACTTGAAGATACGACTCTCGAGCCCATGGAGAAGGAAACACCACAACCGGCCACCCACACGGTCCCTACCTTAGCCGGCTACACCAACCTACAAAAATGGAAGATCGAAGGGTTTCTCGCGCAGTAGTCCATCATCATCCTCATCAATGCCCAGAACACACACAACTTCATGAGCAGTAAAGTTGCTACCGACTTAATGCTAAAAAAAGAAGATTACAACGGGTTCGAAGTCAAGGTAGCTAATGGCCAAATTCTGAAGTGCAACCAGAAGTGCCTGCAGGTAAAACTAATCCTATAGGAGCAAGACGTAGTTGTTGATTTTTTCCTCCTCCCTCTTGATGGTTTTGATATAGTGCTTAGCATTGATTAGTTGTCCACGATTGGAGATATTTTCTAAAAATTTTCAACGCTAACTATGAAATTTTTCAGAAAAGGAAAGCAGGTGATTCTATGAGGGAGCCCAGTGACTACAACCACAACACAACACTTAGAGGGGGTACCAAAAGAAAAATCCAATGGTTTCCCAATTCAAATTCAAGGGTTTCATAAGATTAAATATAAGAACCCTCTCCCACAGCTTGCTGAAATTTTGGGCGTCTCCACCAAATCAAGCCAATTACCTCCTCTGAAGATGTCCGACCCCCCTTTGCTGAATAGGCCGAAACATCTACTAGTTGTTGCTCGGCCATATTGCTTCCTACAACCTTAGAAGGTCGAAGATAAAAGGATCATCCGAGAGATGATAGAGACATGGATTATTCAGCCATGCTTATTTGCCGCTATGACATATCCCTACATCCTTTTCCCTAAAGATAAACTACTTCTAAAGTGTTACATCCCGTCAAACTCACAATGGTTACTGATCTCAGGTGACTTCCACGACTTTCCCCAGGATCAGACCATGATGCTTAAAGACTTTATTGATGATGACCTCCGATCTACGGCCCAAGACCGTGAGAAAATTGAGCCCCTCCAGTGGCGAAATCAGAAAAGGGGAAGGATCATTCGTCGGACTCAATGAAGCATGAACATCATCCCTCTCATTATAAAGAAAGATACACCACCTTGGCTGAGTGGAACTATAGCCCTCATGACCACGATGTCGTCCACACCAAATCATGACTAGATGTTTATTATTAGAGCATACACATCCAGAGTGGGGGTCAGCACCATCCTTATGCAAGATGGTCAACAACATGAAGAAGTAAAAATGGGCCCCGAAAAATCACCACTCCTACCCACCTCCGACTAAGATCAAGCTCACACCACTAGAAATTTTATTAGAGGATAACCCTCACTCCAAAAGAAGGCACGATTATTATTGCACAGCAACCACGTGACAGCCCATGCAAGGAAGAAACTTTCCCATGACAAACGTTGGAGCAAATTGGTCTCCAAAAGAAAGATCAAGTCCCTTTTCATCTCCAGCTCCACCAACACGAAATTCAAGCCTTAAGAAAGTGGTCTCCCTATTTCTTTAGGCTGTGCAAATTGGGGATCACAATGAGGCCCTAACATGGAGGTCAGATCCGTGCACCAGATCAAAATTACAGTTGATCCTCCAAATATCCCACCTCAAATGGAAATTTAAAGATGATGACTCAGCTCAAATTCTTCCAATTGACACCTAAGCTGATGAGGAGCTGAAGACCCGGTTCACAGAGTTCATGGACCCTCTGCCTTGAGGACAAGGCTGATTTTAAGAGGGCAGGTTTAATAGGACTCCAACAAGGTTAAGTCCTAATCTCCCTAGAAGTAGTTTATAAAACCCTGTGAGATTGTAATAAAACCCCACCTAGCCACTTCTATCCTATAAAGAAGTGTGGTTAGTGTTTAGATTAGGGCCTTAGGGTTTAGTAGCCATCGCCCACTTTACTGGGCTGGTCGGCCAGGGTTTCCCCCTGCTTAGGTCAGCTATAGAGCCAACCTAGTCGCCACCTGTTCCCTCTAAGGCAAGTAGGCTATAAAAGGGGCAAAAGGATAATTTTAATTAGGCAAGCACCCCATAGGGATAGGGTTTGGAGCCCTATATAAGGATGTAGCCTCCCCCTCTTTTGTCATGTAAGATCAATCTACAATTCAGCCATATGGCCAACTACTTTGAGGGAGGAACCCCTATAGAGTTCCATGGTTTGATCCCCCTCAAAGATTAAAATCTATAGAGCTCCATCTAGGGTTCTATCAACTCACTTGCAGAAGGATGAGATTGAGAACATCATCAAGGAGATGCTCGACACTGGAGCAATTCGACTAAGCTACAGCCCTTACTCTTCGCCGGTGTTGCTAGTGCACAAGAAGGATGGTAAGTGATGGATGTGTGTTGATTACAGGGCTTTGAACACCATCACCGTCAAAGATAAATATCCTATATCAATCGTAGATGAGCTCTTAGATGAATTAAAAAGAGCCCGAGTCTTCACAAAATTGGAACTCCATTTCGGTTACCAACAGATTCGGGTATGCATTGAAAATGTCCCGAAAACTGCATTCCGCACACATAACGGTCATTATGAGTTTCTAGTAATGCCTTTCGAACTTATGAATGATCCTTCTACTTTTTATAAAGCCTTGATGAATGACATCTTTCGAAGTTTTCTATGTAAGTTCGTGATAGTATTTTTTTATGATATTCTCATTTATAGCCCTACACTTGATATGCATTTTCAGCACTTACGAACTATTCTAACGTTTCTTCGGAAGAATACCCTTTATGTTAAATAGTCAAAGTGTAGCATTTTATAACGTAAAGTGGAGTATCTAAGATACATTATATCAGAGGATGGAGTGGCGGTAGACCGACGAAGATCGAGGCAATGCAAGGATGGCCGAGACCTACGAACAAAAAATCACTGCGTGACTTCTTTGGACTCACAGGCTACTACCAAAACTTCGTGAAAGATTATGGCAAGATTAGTGCTCCACTCACGTCCCTACTAAAGAAAGACTCCTTTGTATGGTCGGATAAAGCCTCTGCAGCCTTTGAATGACTCAAGGTAGCCATGACGATGACGCTAGTCCTAGCGCTGCTCGATTTAAGCCACATCTTTGTTACTAAGGCCGATGTGTCAGGAGTTGGAATTGGAGTTGTTTTAATGCAAGATGGCCGACCCCTTGCTTACACCTATAAAGCTTTATCTCCCTCACATCTCAAAATGTCTATGTATGATAAAGAAATGCTTGCCATCGTACACGCCATCACGACGTGGAGACCCTACCTGATCGGCCAACGCTTCCAGATTAAGACCAACCACCGAAGCCTTAAATATTTATTAGAGTAAAAACTATCTTCCCCATTGCAGCAACAATGGGTCACTAAACTTCTTGGATTTGATTCTGAAATTACTTATCGAAAAGGGAAAGAGAATGTTGTTGCAGATTCTCTATCACAGCTACCGGGACAAGCCAAAATTTCAGCCATTTCCTTTCCTTCCACCGACTTCCTCAAAGACATTAGGGAGGAATGGAAGAATGACTCAGAGACCCGAGATATCATAGAAAAATTGGAGAAGGATCTGGGTTCCATAGGTCACTACACGTGGGATTCGAAGGACTTACCCTACGAATTGTTATCGTTCATTCTTCCCCTTGCATTCAAGTTATTTTACATGAGATGCACTCTTCAACTTTGGTAGGGCACTCTAGATTCCTGAGAACTTACAAGAGGGTGAAACAAAACTTCTTTTGGAAGGGCATGAAAAAATCAATTTATGACTATGTATCCAAATATGATGTATGCCAGTAGCAGAAAGGTGAAACGGTGGCAAATCTAGCCAAACTACAACCACTACTTATACCGGACTCAGTATGGACTGACATCTCCTTGGATTTTATCGAAGGGCTGCCATCATCTCAAGGTAAAAGCATGATTTTTGTGGTGGTAGATCATCTAACTAAATATACTCATTTTTTTGCTGTGAGACATCCTTATACCGCTGCCAACATTGCTCAACTTTTTGTAGAAAATATTATAAAACTACATGGGATGCCAAGGTCGATTGTGAGCAACCGTGACAGGGTGTTTACAAGTAAATTTTGGACTGAGCTCTTCCAATTACAAGGCACCCAATTGAAGATGAGCACAGCCTACCATCCACAGATGGGTGGCCAAACAGAAGTGGTGAACAGATGCCTCGAGACTTACTTACGGTGCTTTACTAGTGTCTGGCCCAAAGAATGGACAAGGTGGCTTCCTTGGGCCGAATGGTGGTATAACATAATTTATCATTCATCAACCAAATGTACCCCTTATGAGGCATTGTATGGTCGACCGACCCTTGTAATACTGAAATATGTAATTGATACGGCCAAAGTAGATTAGGTCGACCAAAATTTAATTAACAAGGACAAGCTTCTGCAGCTACTGAAGGATAACCTAACTGTCGCTCAAGCCCGCATGAAGCAACAAGCAGATACTCATCGGAGCGAGCGAGAATTTTAGTAGGAGATTGGGTCTACCTTTACCTACAACCGTACAAGCAGTAGTCAATCAACACCAGAGCATCGATGAAGCTATCTCCATAATTCTATGGACCATATCAGGTTTTGGAGCATATTAGTGCTGTGACATACAAATTAAAGCTTCAAAATGATGCTAAGATGCATCCCGTCTTCCACGTATCCTTGCTAAAGCTGAAATTGGGAGAATGAGAGTTGGCGCAGACTCAGCTGCCGAACACTACAATTGATAGTGAAATCCAAGCCCAAACTGAAGCTATATTTGATCGAAGAATTATGATGAACCGACGATGCCCTTCAACTGAAGTACTTGTGAAGTGGAATAACTTACCATTTGAAGATGCAACATGGTAGTCGCATGAGGAGCTGAAGACACGGATCCCAGAGTTTATGGACCCTCAACCTTGAGGACAATGGTGATTCTAAGAGGGCGAGCTTGATAGGACTCTAGCAGGGTTGAGTCCTAATCTCCGTAGAAGTAGTCAATAAAACTCTATGAGATTGTAATAAAACCCCACCTAGCCACTTCTATCCTATAAAGAAGTGTGGTTAGGGTTTAGATTGTGGCCTTAGGGTTTAGTGGCAGCCACCAACTTTACTAGGCTGGTCAACCTTGGTTTCCCCTTGCTTAGGTCGGCTATAGAACCTACCTAGCCACCACTTGTTCCTACTTAGGCAGGTCGACTATAGAAGGGGCAAAGGGGTAATTTTACTTAGGCAAGCACTCTGTGGGCTAGGGTTTAGAACCTATATAATGATGTAGCCACCCTCTCTCTTTTATCAAGCAAGATCAATTCTATTTTAACCTTGTTGGCAGACCCTAGGAGGGAGGAACCCCTATAGTGTTCCAAGGGTTGATCCCCCTCAAAGATCAAAATCTATAGAGATCCTTCTAGGGTTCTATCAAGCAGAGCGACGATGATGGGCTGGGGCTGTGGAGGAGGGCAGATGTGGGAGATGGCAAGGGCGATGATGATGGCAGTGATGAGGTGGAACAAAGGCAAGGGGGAGCAGTGCAGGGAAGCAGGATCTGATAGGATCCTAAAAGGGTTGCATCCTATTCAACCAGTTCATGTAAATAACAGAGTCATATGTAAAACCTAGCTATAGATGTCGTCCACTCCATCATGGAAGTCAGTTAGAGTAGTAAGATGTGGCAACTGGGGTTTAGGGAGTAAGTTGTTGGTGTCTCTCTAGGAATGAGGGTTTTAGATTCCTACATAAGCATTTAGTCGCACCCCACTTTTTCATCAAATAACACAACTTTTCTTCAAGCCATTGTGCTTATTACTAATGAGGGAGGAACCTCCTAGAGTTCCAAGAAGGCTGATCCCCTACAAAGATCGTTCTAGCGATAGAATCCTACAGGGTTCTATCATTTGGTATCAGAGCTGCGATCTTGGTGCTTCACTACTCTTCCACCATTGATGTTGCCCACCATCCCAAGCAATTCTCACAATTGCTGTGATCATCGCCAACTCCACTATCATCACCCTCTACCGCAGATCCACCATCTACTATCGCTACACCAATTACAACAGGATCTGGTATTGCTCTTCTCGGAAGAACCTTACCGCTGCTGCAATTTTTATTCATAAACCAAAAAAGAAGTTACATCTATTCATTATTGTGAATGCCCCATAAGCCATTCACACACAACAAAAACTTATTGTCGCAAAGCTGCTATCTTTACAACGAAAGTTATGCTGCAAGTTTCAGCAGCATACTTGTTGCTATTTGCCGATCTTGATATCATCTTTTTCTAACAAAATCTTCTATGTATTTTACATCAGCTTGGCTTTCATCATCATTAGTTCCTTGCTGAAATAATCTCTATAATGTTGGGATACCACTGAAATGTTTCATCACAAAATTGCTAAATTTTTTGATGAGAATTCGGTTGCCAAAATAATTATTGGTGCTTCTTGCTGTATCTCTGCCAAATTATTGCCAATTTGCTATTGACTCTTGCTATCAACATCACCCATTCCTTGTTATCAAAACCATCCCAAATTATTGGTACACTTCTGGAAATTTCTTTGTGAAACTGCTATCTATTCATAAAAAAATATACGATCACTTATCGACATTATTTGTTTCATACATAATAGATATTTGGTGACTCAATTGCTATTAATATTTCTACTTTCTCGCTGCCATTAGCATACACTTTTTGTTGGAAAAAAAAACTCCCTCAAACTCTCGGCATATTGTTGGAATCTTTCATCGCAAAACTACTATTTTTGACGAAGAATTTTGTAGCAACATCTCTTGACACACCTTGTCGCAGTCACACCAAACCGGTTGCTGGCCAACATCAACTCTAAACCTTCCTTCTAAAAGCCCCAAATCATTGCCACCAAATCCCTTTTTAAAGCCTCCACAACACCTTCAACAATAGCCTTAAATAGCTGCACAAACCATACCCAAACAATAACCTACCTCTGCCCCTCTTCCCTAATCTATTTCCACCACCAATCCATGCCCTTAACCTGACATCAAAAGAAGGACCTCAACATTACAAATCTGGAGTCATATGCCATGGCATCGAAAGAATTGATTGATGTAAAATTGGAGGCCTTTGAGACACGTATGGAGGACAAACTATGCGTTCTCCTTGTGGAATTCAGTTTGGGCCCGACCACTAAGCTTGAGATGATCCCAGCACGACGAGAGTTCAGATCACAAAGAGAATCTTACGGAGAGAGGAGAACATATGACAGACTTACCATAGCCATGCATGAGGATGAACTTCCCTAGATGGGAAGATGAAGATCCAACAAGATGGCTTTTGCGCGCGAGCTACTTCTATTTTCATCGAACCTCGAAGGTTTCCATGGTGGACATCGCTACCATCCACCTTGAAGGAGATGCCATACAGTGGTATAATTGGTTCGAACATACTCAAGGAGTTCCGATGTGGAGGCAATTCAAAAGCAATCTACTAATCCACTTTGGACTGTCCGGGTATGACAACATCGACGGACAACTCACGAAGATTCGATAAAGTAATATGATCCAAGAATACCAGACCAGGTTTAAAAGATTACCTAACCAAGCTAGTGATTTATTTGAAAAATAATTGCTAGGGACCTTTATTAAAGGATTAAAGTTGGAGATTCAAGGAGACGTTAAGGCGCGACACCCCTATACATTGACGACAACGATATTCTTTGCATGACTTCAAGTGGAGTGGCTCAATCAAGATGTTTGGAGGATGATACCCACACCACGACTAGCAACAAACAAACCTCTAGCCCCAACCACTTCCAGCCGGCCCACTCAGCCAAAAAAAATTAGAAGAGAAGAGCTTCGTGACAGATCTGCGAAGGAGTTGTGTTGGCATTGTGACGAACTGTGGAGCCACGACCACCGATGCAAGAAGGGACGTCTTCTCCTGATTGAGCCCACAAATGAATCTGAACAGAAAGAGGAGGACCTGGAGCAGAGGAGGAGAACACGAAGGAAGATTGATAGGACTCTAGCAGGGTTGAGTCCTAATCACTTAGAAGTAATTAATAATAACCTTGTGAGATTTTAATAAAACCCCACCTAGTCACTTCTATCCTATAAAGAAGTGTGGCTAGGGTTTATTTTGGGGCCTTAGGACTTAGTGGCCGTCGCCCCCTTTACTAGGCTAGTCGGCTAGGGTTTCCCCCTGCTTAGGTTAGCTACAGAGCCAACCTAGCTGCCACTTGTTCCCTCTAAGGCATGTAGGTTAAACAAGGGGCAAAAGGATAATTTTAGTTAGGCAAGCACCCCATGGCTAGGGTTTGCAACCCTATATAATGATGTAGCCTCCCCTCTCTTATATCAAGTAATTATCAATTTTATTTCAGCCTTGTGCCGAATCTAGGAGGGAGGAACCCCTATAGCGTTCCAAGGGTTGATCCCCTTCAAGGATCAAAATCTATAAAGCTCCTTCTAGTGTTTTATCATATGGTATCAGAGTAGCAATCTTGTTGCCCCTATAGCCATCTCAGCCGCCTCCACCTTCTCAAGCAATTCCCACAATTGCTGCGACACGCGCCTCCACCTTCCACTCCAGCCGTAGATCAAATCAATTTGCCGCTACCCCTGCATTTGATCTAGAGATCTAGTATATTTTTATCACTCACACCTCTTCAATACTGCAAAATCCTTTACTATACACGTTGAAGAAGTTTTTCCAAAAGTTTCCTTGCTACAAAATTTTACCGTCGCAAACGTTATCATCGTTGCGAAGGCGAAAAGCTACAGATATTTTTAGTCAATTTTTGCTTCTTAAAACTAAACTTTTAATTGTCCTTTTTGGCTGAAACTTTTATACAATTTCATAGATCATCTTATCTTTCATCTAAGACTAATCTCATAAAAAAACTCCTTCTGGAAACAGACTTATAGTGCTGCGATTCTTCATTGCATAGTACTAAAATTTTACAATGCAGAATCTGCCTTCCGTCTATTGGTCTCTTGAAACCAAACTTTTGATCATCCTTTTTGGCTGAAATTTTTATATAATTCTGAGGATCAACTTAGCTTTCATCTGAGATTTATTTCTGGAAAAAATTCCTTCTGGAACCGGTTTTCTTGTGCAATCTTTCACCAGCAAGCAGTTCTAGAATTTTTATGATGAAGGATCTACCTTTCGTCTTTTGCCCTATTTCCCTACTGTTATGCTGCCAAAATTTTGCCAAATTTTTTACTGGTATTCCCAACATCAAATCAAAGATTTTTGCATAATTTTCTTGAACTTTTGTCTGGAAATTACGTCAAGAAGTCATCATTTCTCTGATGTAAAATCTGTTCGGCAGGACTACACATCGTAGCACTTTTTTTCATCGAATTCTATCGGATTTGAGTTCTATTTTTTGTGGGATTTTGGACTCTTATTTCCCCATCACTAGACCCTACCATCCTCACCAAAAACTCTTCAAAACCCTACCTTAAACTGAAACCATACAGCCACCCAAATCAGCCCTAAACCACAGCGTACTCATATCCAAACCGATTCACCTTCCAACCGACCACCCCTTCTCCAAAATTCTCATGTGACACCCAATAACAAAAGAGAGATCTTAATATTACAGATATAGAGACATAAACCATGGCATCAGAGGCCATCAACTCTAAGTTCAAAGCCTTTGAAAGCCGCATGGAGGAGAAGATGCGATAAATTTTTGCCGAATTCAGCATGGGCCGACCATCAAGCCCGAGGAAGTCACACCATAGAGGGACTTCAGATCAGTGAGACAATCCTCAAGAGCATAGACACCACCTTTGATCCCAACAATCCATGCATGAAGGTTGACTTCCCAAGATGGGAAGAAGGAGACCCGATCGGATGGATCTCGCACGCGGAGCGCTATTTTCGATTCTACCAAACCACTGATGCTACATAGGTGGAGATTGCTGCCATACACCTCGAGGAGATGCTATTCAGTGGTTCAATTGGTTTGAACACACCCATGGAGGACTCTCTTGGCAGTGATTCCAGGAAGGACTTATAAACCGTTTTGTTTCGATCGATTTTGATAACATCGACGGACAATTGGCAAAGATTCATCACTCTATAATACAAGATTACCAAATAAGGTTTGAGCATTTATCTAACCAAACTGAGAATTAGTCTGAGAAACAACTTTTAGGTACTTTTATTGAGGGCCTAAAGTTGGAGATCTGAGAAAAAGTAAAGGCACGGCAACCGTACACACTTTTGGCGGCGATTTCCTTTGTGCGTCTTCAAGAAGAATGATTGAACCACGAGATACGAAGGACAAGGGTTGCTCCTCGACCAACCATGCCAAGGCCTGCTACCCCCTCTACTACCATCCAAGCCCCCGCACTAAAAAAGTTGACAAGAGACAAGCTTCACGAATGATTGGCCAAGGGGTTGTGTTGGCATTGCGACAAACCGTGGAGCCACTAACATCGCTGTAAAAAGGGCCGGCTCCTCGTGATTGAACTAGCGGAGGATGAGGACAATGAAGCATCTGAAGAGGCCCTTGAACATGAAGAAGAAGCCATGGAGGAAGAGTCCCAACCGGTCGACTACGTAGTGCACGCATTGGCCGGCTACTCCAACCTGCATACAATGAAAGTTGGAGGACTTCTAAAACAGCAACCCTTCACCATTCTCATTGACATGGGTAGCATAAATAACTTCCTCAATAGTAAGGTTGCTGCATGTTTGGCGCTTCAAATCAAAGGTTGTAACAAGTTTGACGTAAAGGTTGCCGACGGCCGAATCTTCAATTGCAACCAACGGTGCCCGCGGGTGAAACTACTCCTCAAAGACCAAGAAGTGGTAGCTGATTTCTTCCTCCTACCCATCGATGATTATGAAGCCATACTCAGGATCGAATGGCTCACAACACTAGGTGATATCTCTTGAAATTTTTCTAAATTAATCATGAAATTTTATTGCAAAGGGAGACAGGTCACGTTACGAGGCAAGCACGGGAGCCAAATTTCCACCGTTTCGTCGTAACAAATGGAGAAAGATTTACATAAAGCACATGGTGGATTTTTTATGCATACCCAGCAGCCGTCTAAGGGGGAGAATATACAAAACTCAGATCCTAAGCTTGCCCTCTTACTGGACGAATTCGTGGATGTTTTCACGGACCCACGCGATCTGCCCCAAACCGACCGCATGACCACCGTATTCCTATTCTGCCGAGCAAATCTCTAACAAATTTGAATCTGTATCACTACCCTTGCGGAAGGACAAGATCGAGAATATCATTAAAGTGATAATCAATGCACATGGCGAATGTGCATTGATTATCGGGCCTAGAACGCTATCACCGTCAAGGACAAATATTCTATACTAGTAGTAGATGAGCTCTTAGATGAATTAAAAGGAGCCGAAGTCTTCACAAAATTGGATCTCCATTCCGATTATCATCAGATTCGGGTATGCACTGAAGATGTTCCGAAAACTACATTCCGCACGCATAAAGGCCAATACGAGTTTCTGGTAATGCCTTTCAGACTTACAAATGCTCCTACTACTTTCCTAAGCCCGATGAATGACATCTTCCGGAGCTTTCTATGTATGTTCGTATTGGTGTTCTTTGATAATATTCTCATTTATAGCCGTACGCTTGATATACATTTTCAGTACTTACGAACTATTCTAATGATTCTTCGGGAGAATACTATTCATTTTAAACAGTCAAAGTGTAGCTTCTTACAGCATAAAGTGGAGTATCTTGGCCACATTATACCAGAGGATGGAGTGGTGGTAGACCCAACGAAGAACAAGGCAATGCAAGGATGGTCGAAACCTAGAAACGTAAAATCGCTGCGCGACTTCCTTGGACTTACAGGGTACTATCATAAATTTATGAAAGATTATGGAAAGATTAGTGCCATACTGAAGAAAGACTTCTTCTTATGGTCGGAACAAGCTTCTACATCCTTCGATCGACTTAAGGCCGCCATGACGACGACGTCGGTCCTAGCACTGCCTAATTTCAGTTGCACTTTTGTCATTGAGGCTGACGCATCAGGAGTTGGAATTTGGGTTATTCTTATGCAAGATGGTCGACTCCTAATTTACACCGAGGCTTCCCCCACACTCCACATAAGGTTTTTATAGGAGATACTATTACTATGAAATTTAAAATATGGTTCGATACAGGTCCATGGAACGAAAGAAGAGTAAAACTAGAAGAATTGCAATTCATGCTTATGCCAGATTGGGCTCTCATCATCCTGAATCATACTAGAGGGTAATCACCATTCCAGAAGAAAGATTGGCTATCACTAAAGACTAACCAAATGGCAGCACATGCAAATAAGAAACGACCTCCCGATAAACTTCAGAATGGACGAAAAATTGAAGATCGAGTTTTTCTACACCTCCAGCCCGATCAGCAAGAAACTTGAGCCTTAATGAAGTGGTCTCCCTATTTCTTTAGGCCTTGCAAAATTGGAAATCACATTGGGACCCTAACCTGGAGATCAGATTCATGCACCAGATTAAGATTACAGTTGATCCGCCAGGTATCCCACCATAAATGGAAATTTAAAGAAGATGACTCAGCCTAAATCCTTCCAACCAACACCCCAGCTAATGAGGAGGCCAAATTTCAGTTGATGATAGCATGAGAATCATATGAGGAGCTCATGGAACCTCAGCCTTGAGGACAAGACTGATTTGAAGAGGGCGGGTTTGATAGGACTCCAGCAGGGTTGAGTGCTAATCACTTAGAAGTAATCAATAAAAAACTTATGAGATTATAATAAAACCCCACCTAGTCACTTCTATCCTATAAAGAAGTATGGCTAGGGTTTATTTTGGGGCCTTAGGACTTAGTGGCCACCGCCCCCTTTACTGGGCTAGTCGGCTAGGGTTTCCCCCTGCTTAGGTCGGTTACAGAGCCAACCTAGCCACCACTTGTTCCCTCTAAGGTAGGTAGGCTATAGAAGGGGCAAAAGGATAATTTTATTTAGGCAAGCACCCCATGGGCTAGGATTTGTAACCCTATATAATGATGTAGCCGCTCCCTCTCTTTTATCAAGTAATTATCAATTTTATTTCGGCCTTGTGCGGAATCTAGGAGGGAGGAACCCCTACAGCATTCTAAGGGTTAACCCCCCTCAAGGATCAAAATCTATATAGCTCATTCTGGGGTTCTATCAAAGATCTACAGTCGGCTGATTGTATGGTTTATGCTTTTGCCAGCTATGCGAACCTACAAACAATGAAGATGTTCGAAGGATGAGACCCACACCATGACCAACAGAATACAAACCTCTAGCCCCAACCACTTCCAACTGACCCCCTTAGCCAAAGAAATTTAAGAGAGAAGAGCTTCGCTATAGATCCGTGAAGAGGTTGTATTGGCATTGCAACAAGCTATGGAGCCATGACCACTGATGCAAGAAGGGACGTCTTCTCTTGATTGAGCCCGCTGATGAATCTGAATAGGAAGAGGACCTCAAGCATGAGAAGGAGAACACAAAGGAAGATCTACAGTTGGCTGATTGTATGGTTCATGCTCTTGCTAGCTACGTGAACTGCAAACAATGAAGATTGGAGGTTTGCTCAAGCAGCAGCGCATCATCATCCTCATCGGCACCAGGAGCACCAATAACTTCATGGAATGCAAGGTCGCTGCCCAGATGACACTTTAGATTGAGGATTACAGTAGGTTCAATTTAAAGGTGGCTGATGGTCACGTCTTGAAATGCGACCGAAAATGCTTACGAGTGAGATTGGTGCTGCAAGGACAAGAAATTGATTCTAACTTTTCCCTCCTCCCACTCGATGATTATGAAGCAATGCTCAGCATAAAATGATTGTCCATGCTAGGTGATGTTTACTAATTTTTTTTGAAATTAATTATGAAATTTTTTCAACAAAGGGAAATAAGTGATCCTGCATGGGAAACGTTAGACTGATTTGACGATAGTTTCAACGCAGCATATGGAGAAGGTCCCACAGAAAGTGCACAGCGACTTCCTAATGCAACTTTAGCAGCTATATGTGAAGGAACCAATAAAGATTGAAGATCTGAACCTTCTCTAATTGCTTGCTGAATTTTTTGACATTTTCACCAAACCGTGTAGCCTACCTTCTACTCGATTGCATGACCACCGGATACTGATCCTGTCGGGCAAACCACCAGCCAATACTCGATCGTACAACTATCCTCATCTTCAGAAGGCCGAAATTGAGAAGACTATGTAGGAGATGCTTGAGATAGGGACCATTCGACCAAGTTGCAACCCCTACTCTTCACTAGTGCTCCTCGTACACAAGAAAGATGGGACATGGCGAATGTGCATGGACTATCGAGCTCTCAACAGCATTACAATCAAAGATAAATACCTTATTCCAATGGTGGATGAGCTACTTGATGAATTGAAGCAAGCACGAGTCTTCACGAAGTTACATCTACAGTATGGATATCAATAGATTCGAGTACATAAAGAAGACATACCGAAGATCGCTTTTCAGATGCACGATGGCTACTATGAATTTTTGGTAATGCCCTTGGGCCTCACCAATGCTCCCTCCAATTTTTAGAGCCTTATGAATGATATTTTCCAGAGTTACCTTCATGAGTTTGTGCTAGTCTTCTTCGATGACATCCTTATTTACAACCCTTCAATTGAAAGTCACCTTTCTCACTTACGCTTATTTTATCGATACTCCTAGAACATAGGTTTTTTGTCAAAAGGTCGAAGTGCAGTTTCTTACATAACAAGGTGTAGTATCTTGGGCACATACTCAGAGGAGGGCATGGCAATAGATCCTTCAAAGATCGAGGCAATGCAAGGTTGGCCGACGCCCAAGAACATAAAGGCGTTGCAAGGATTCCTCGTACTAATAGGCTACTATCATAAATTTGTTAAAGATTACCTAAAGATCAGTGCCCCCCTTACATCCTTGCTGAAGAAAGATGCTTGCTAGTCGTTGGGCAACCTTTAACACTCTCAAGTCTACCATGACGTCTACACTCGTGCTGGCGCTACCCGACTTCAACAAAAAGTTCATAATTAAAGCAGACGCATCAGGAGCTGGGATCGATGTCATCCTCATGCAAGAAGGCTAACCTCTCACCTACACCAGCAAGGCCCTGTCACCATCACACTGGAAGTTATCCATCTATGACAAGGAGATGCTAGAGATAGTGCACACAGTGATAAAATGGAGGCCCTACCTAGTTAGCCAATGCTTCCATATAAAAAACTGATCACACGAGCCTCAAATACTTCCTGGAGTAGAAAATTTCATCCCCGAACAACAAAAATGGGTAATAAAATGATAGAACCCAGAAGGAGCTCTATCGGATTTTGATCTTTGAGGAGGATCAACCCTTGGAACGCTATAGGGTTCCTCTATCCTAGCATCAGCCACAAGGCTGAAATAAAGATGATCTTGCTTGATTAAAAGAGGAGGAGGCTACAAGCTTATATAGGGCTCAAAACCCTAACTTTAGGGGGGTGCTATTAAAGTAAAATTATCTCCTTGCCCCTCCTATAGCCGCCCTGCCTTAATAGGGATGGGCGGTGGCTATGATGGCACCAAGGCCTCCCATGCCTGCTAGAAACCCTAGCTGACCAATCCATTAAAGGGGGCGGCGGCTAGTGAGCCTTAAGGCCCCAAATAAACCCGAGCCACCCTTCTTTATAGGATAGAAGTGACTAGGTGGGGTTTTATTACAATCTCATAGGGTTCTTATTGATTACTTCTAGGGTGATTAGGACTTAACCCTATTGGAGTCCTATCAAGCCCGCTTCCTTTGAATCAGCTTTGTCCTTAAGGTTGAGGATCTATAAATTATAGGAACCGGGTCCTCGTGTCCTCATAAGACTCCCACGTGACGTCTTTGGTTGGTAAGTTGTTCCATTGCACTAGTACTTCAGTTAAGGAGCGTCGGCGACACATCACAATCCTCCGATCAAGTATGGCTTGTGGTTGAGCTTGGATCTTGCTATCATTTATAGTACGCGGCAGTTGGGTCTAGGCTGACTCATGCTCTCCGAGTTTGGGCTTCAAGTAGGATAAGATGAGGTGGATCTTAGCGTCTTCTATTAGCTTCAATCTGTATGCCACGGCCCCAATACGCTCCAAGATCTGATATGGTCCATAGAATCCAAGAGATAACTTCATCAATGCTCTAGTGTTGATTGACAGCTGCTTGTATGGTTGTAGGCAAAGGTAGACCCAATCTCCTACTGAACATTCTCACTTGCTTCGAAGAGTGTCAGCCTGTTGCTTCATGCGGGCTTGGGCAATAGTTAAGTTATCCTTCAGCAACTTCAGAAACTTGTCCCTGTCAATTAAGTTTTGTCGACTTGATCTACTTTGGCCACACCAATTACATATTTAAGTATTACAAGGGGCGGTCGGCCATATAATGCCTCATAGGGGGTACATTTGGTTGATGAATGAGAGGTTGTGTTATATCACCATTCGGCCCAAGGAAGTCACTTTGTCCACTCTTTTGGTCAATCACTAGTAAAGCACCGTAGATAATCTCAAGGCATCTGTTCACCACTTCTCTTTGGCCGTCTGTTTGTGGATGATAGGCTGTGCTCATCTCGAGTTGGGTGCCCTATAGTTGAAATAATTTGGTCCAAAATTTGCTTGTGAATACATTGTCACGGTCGCTCACAATTGACCTTGGCATCCCATGCAGTTTAACAAAATTTTCAATAAAGAGTTGAGCAATATTAACAACGGTATAAGGGTGTCTCACAACATAGAAATGGGCGTATTTTGTTAAACGATCTACCACCATGAAGATTGTACTTTTACCTTGTGATAGTGGCAACCCTTTAATGAAGTCCATAGAGATGTCAGTCCATGCTGAGTCTGGTATAGGTAATGGCTGCAGCATTCCCAGACTTGCCACTATTTCACCCTTTTGCTGTTGGCATATATCACATTTAGATACATAATCACAAATAGATCTTTTCATGCCTCTCCAACAGAAGTTTTGCTTCACCCTCTTATATGTTCACATAAATCCAGAGTGCCCTACTGAAGATGAAGAGTGCATTTCATGTAAAATAATTTTGATGTTAGGGGAAGAAGGAACAATCACAATTCGGCCTTTGTAGCATAGGTCCTTTGCATAGCGAGTGTAGTGGCCCACGGAACCCGGATCCTTCTCTAATTTCTCTATGATTTATTGGGTCTCTGGGTCATTCTTCCATTCTTCCCTAATGCCCTCGAGGAAGTCGGTGGAAGGAAGGGAGATGGCTGAAATTTCAGCTTGCTCCAGCAGTCGAAATAGAGCATCTATAACAACATTCTCTTTCCCCTTTCGATAAAAAATTTCATAATCAAAACCAAGGATTTCGTTACCCATCTTTGCTGCTTCGGGGATGATATTTTCTGCTCCAAAAAGTATTTAAGCCTTCGGTGATCAGTCTTAATCTGAAAGCGTCGGTCAATCATGTAGGGTCTCCACTTCTGATGGCGTGCACGATCGCAAGCATCTCCTTATTGTACATAGATATTTTATGGTGGGAGGGAGATAGGCCTTACTAGTATAGGCAAGGGGTCGACCATCTTGCATTAGGATAGCTCTAATTCTAACTCTGGATGCGTCGACCTCAATCACAAATGGTCGGCTGAAATCGGGCAGCGCTAGGACTGGCGTAGTCATCATGGCTGCCTTGAGTTGTTCGAAGGTGTGGAAGCGTTGTCCGACTACTGGATGGAGTCTTTCTTTAGTAAGGAAGTAACTTGGGCACTGATTTTACCGTAATCCTTCACAAACATCCGGTAGTAGCCAGTAAGTCCAAGGAAGTCGCGCAGTGATTTTACGTTTATAGGTCTCAATCATCCTTGCATCGATCGTTTCGATCTTTGTCGGGTCTACTACCACGCCATCCTCTGATATAATGAGCCCTAGATACTCTAATTTATGCTGTAAGAAACTGCACTTTGATTGTTTAACATAAAAAATATTCTCTCAAAGAATCGTTAGAACAATTCGTAAGTGCTGAAAATGTATATCAAGTGTAGGGCTGTAAATGAGGATGTCATCAAAAAATACCAGCACAAACTTGCATAGAAACCTCCAAAAAATATCGTTCATCAATCTTTGAAAAGTAGATGGAGCATTTGTGAGTCCGAAGGGCATTACCAAAAATTTGTAGTGGTCATTATGTGTGCAGAATGCTGTTTTTGGAACATCTTCAGAGCATACCCGAATCTGATGGTACCCGGAACGAAGATCCAATTTAGCGAAGACTCGGGTTCCTTTTAGTTCATCCAAGAGCCCACTACTAGTATAGGATATTTATCTTTGACAGTGATGGTGTTCAAAGCTCATTAATCGACGCATATCCGCCACGTACCATCCTTCTTGCGCACTAGCAACACCGACGAGGAGTAGGGGCTGTACTTTGGCCGAATTACTCCAGTGTCAAGCATCTCCTTAACGATATTCTTAATCTCATCCTTATATAAGTGAGGATAGTGGTATGACCTTAAGTTTGCTGGAGGTTTGCCCGGAAGTATAGGGATGTAGTGATCATGCTGCCGGGTAGGAGGAAGTCCATAAGGCTCCATGAAAATGTCGGTGAATTCATTCAGCAATAGGGCAAGCTTAGGATAAGAGATTTGCATGTTCTTCTCTGATGGCTATTGGATATGCATAAAAAACCCACCATATGTCTTATGCAAAACCTTCTCCATCCGCTGCGTCGAAACGGTGGAGATATGGCTTCGGCGCTTGCCTCATAAGGTGACTTGTCTACCTTTACAATAAAACTTCATGATTAACTTAGAGAAATTCTAAGAGATGTTACCTAATGTTGTGAGCCATTAAATTCTGAGCACGACATCATAGTCATCGATAGGTAGGAGGAGGAAGTCAGTTGCCACTTTTTGGTCTTGTAGGAGCAATTTCACCCGTGGGCACTGTTGGTCGTACTTAAGGATTCGGCCATCGGTGACCTTTACATAGAACGTGTGGGAACCTTTGATTTAGAGCATCATACATGCAACAACCTTGCTATTGAGGAAGTTATTTGTGCTACCAGTATCTATGAGAATGGTGATGGGTTGTTGTTTGAGAAGTCCCCCAACTTTCATCATCTTCAGGTTGGAGTAACCGGCCAGCGCGTGCACTAAATAGTCGGTCGATTGGGGCTCTTCCTTCGTAGCTTCATCTTTGGGTTCAAGGCTTTCTTCAGATAATTCGATGTCCTCATCCTCTATTGGTTCATTCACAAGGAGCCATCCTTTTTTGTAGCGATATTCTCAGCTCTATGGTTCGTCGCAATGCCAACACAACGCCATGGCAGATCATTTCCGAAGCTCGTCTCTTGTCAATTTTCTTAGTATATGGACTTGGATGGCAGTAGATGGGGCGGAAGGCTTTGACATGGTTGGTTAGGAAGTGACCCTTGTCCTTCGTTCTTCATGGTTCAATCGTTCCTCTTAGATTCTCGTGAAGGAGATCGCCGCCGTAAGAGTGTATAGTTGTCGCCCCTTTACTTCTCCTCAAATCTCCGACTTTAGGCCCTCAATAACAGTCCTTAAGAGTTACTTTTCAAATCAATCATAAGTTTGGTTAGATAATCGTTCATACCTTGTTTGGTATTCTTGTATTGTAGAGGTTTGTTGAATCTTCACCAAATGTCCAAAGCGATTCAATAATCCCTCCCTGAATTGCCACCATGAGAGACCTCCGTGGGTGTGCTCAAACCAATTGAATCACTGAATAGCATCTCCTTCAAGGTGGATGACAGCAATCTCCACCATGGTAGTATCGACGGTTTGATAGAACCGAAAATAGTGCTCTGCGCGCGAGATTCATCTGATTGGGTCTCATTCTTCCTATCTAGGGTAGTCTACGTTCATGAATGGATTACATGGATCAGTGATGGTGTAACCTTGCTCTTGGAAATCATCATTCCGATTTGAGGTTTCTCCTTGATGTAATTTCTTTGGGCTCGATGGTCAGCCCATGCTGAATTCAACGAAGGACCGAATCTTCTCATCTATGCAGTTCTCAAAGGTTTCAAACTTAGCATTAATGGCCACTTCAGATGCCATGGTATAGGCCTATAGATCTGTGATGTTGAGATCTTTCTTTTATTGTCAGGTTAATGGCATGAGATTTTTTTTGGAGAAAAGGTGGTCGGTAGGGTAGGTGGATGGGTGGAGATAAAGGCTATAATTATGGCTGGTTTTTTAGGCTGATTGGGATCGATTTGGGGTGCAGTTTGGTAGAGTTCTTGGGTGGTGATGGTAGGGTTTGAAGATGAGAGGAAGAGAGTCCAAAAAACTGAAAAAGACAGTAATCAAATATGATGGAATTCGATGAAGAAAGTGCTGCATAGGGTACTAAATATTTGTCAGGTTAATGGCATGGGAATTTTTTTTTGGAGAAAAGGTGGCCGGTAGGGTAGGTGGATGGGTGGAGATGAAGGCTATAGTTATGGCTGGTTTTTTAGGCTGATTGGGATCGATTTGGGGTGCAGTTTGGTAGAGTTCTTGGGTAGTGATAGTAGGGTTTGAAGATGAGAGGAATAGAGTCCAAAAAATTGGAAAAGACAGTAACCAAATATGATGGAATTCGATGAAGAAAGTGCTACATAGGGTACTAAATATTTGTCTCGTTAATGGCATGAGATGTTTTTTTTTTAGAAAAGGTGGCCGGTAGGGTAGGTGGATGGGTGGAGATGAAGGCTACAGTTATGGCGAGTTTTTTAGGATCAATTTGTGGTGCAGTTTGGTAGAGTTCTTGGGTGGTGATGGTAGGGTTTAAAGATGAGAGGATGAGAGTCCAAAAAACCGAAAAAGACAATAACCAAATATGACGGAATTCGATGAAGAAAGTGCTACATACGTGCTGTCCTACCACATAGAATTTGCATTAGAGAAATAATAAATTCTCAACGTAAATTCCAGAGGAAAATATGTAAAAAATTGACAATGAATCCTCAGTTCAGATGTGACCAATATCAATAAATAGGTTCGACAAAATTTTGGCAGCGTAACAGTAGAAAAATAGGGGAAAAGATTGAAGGCAGATTCTTTGTCATAAAATTCCAACACTACATGACGAGGAATTACAACACAAAAAGTCTAATTTCAGAAATGATTTTTTCCAAAGATCAATCTTAGATGAGAGCTAAGATGATCTATGAAATTGTTTCAAAGTTTCGATCAAAATAGATGAGCAATAGTTTGGTTTCAAGAAGCAACAGTCGATTGAAATTTTTCTACAACGTTTCCCCTTCGCAACGATGATCACGTTTGCGACAGTGAAAATATGAGAAAACTTCTTCAATGTATAAGGCAAAGGGACTACAATAGTAAACAGGCATGGGTGATGAAATTATACCAGATCTCCAATTCAAATATAGGGGGCAGTAACAGATGATTTGCTATGCGGCTTGGGGTAGAATATCGAGGCGTGTGTTGCAGTAATTATGAGAATTGCTTGGAAGGGTGGAGGCGATAGAGATGGCAGTAAGGATAGCAGGAGCAATGTTTTGATACCAGATGATAGACCCTAGAAGGAGCTCTGTAGGATATTGATCTTTGAGGAGGATCAACCCTTGGAACGTTATAGGGGTTCCTCCCTCCTGGGGTTAGCCACAAGGCTGAAATAAAGATGATCTTGCTTGATTAAAAGAAGAGGAGGCTACAAGCTTATGTAGGGCTCAAAACCATAACCCTAGTGGGGTGCTTGCTGCCTAAGTGAAATTATCTCTTTGCCCCTTTTATAGTTGTCCTGCCTTAATAGGGATGGGCAGCGGCTATGATGGCACCAAGGCCTCCTATACCTACAAGAAACACTAGCCTGCTGGTTACAGGTGCCCTGCAAGCCAATCACGTGAGTGATGGCACGTGTGACACGCTGTGCGATCTTTTTGCTTATGATTAATATTGGCATATTCTCACATTATATTATATGTAGCATATATATTGTGATGTCCTTGGTTTTGTGTAATGGGAATCAGATCGTGATGAGATCACGATAATGAGATCGATTCATCTTTAAACACAGATCCTAAATAATCCCGGTCATAGGTTACTCGAGAGGGACATCGAGATAACCAGACAGACCGGTGTACTATATACCCGTCCATATGATGGAGACGACTTGTCTTATAACTACTTGTGTGGAGACACTAAGGATATAGTACAGGTGTTCATTGGAGAATGAGTTCACTGATTGATCTGCTTATGAAATGTTGTATGGTTAATGATACCTAATGTCAGACAACGATTCCATAGTCCTAGTTGTGTATCTAGTATTAGACTTGAGACACCAATGATGCCTTGTATGAGTACTCCTTTCTTTGACACCAGAATTACAGGTTTGGAAAGCTCCAGATCTGGTACAGCTGGTTATCAGGATTGGTAGCCAACCTTACGAAGACAATTGAGTATCAATAGAGGATCATCCACTCACGGTATCACGAGAGAAATATCTCATATGTGCTTGCATAGACAAATCCCTAGCCAGGGTCATTTGGATTGAGAGAGAAGGAGTTCTCTAGTAGAATACGATTAGAGCAAGACAAACTGATTCTGTATATGACCTGACAGTACCATATCCAATATATGATATCTGGGATATTAGTTGGATGAGGGATTATAGATACATGGTAACTGTGGACAAACAGATCCGATGGATTTAATCCCCCTGTACCGCTTGGGGACTATGGCGTAGTGGCATAGTACGTCCATAGTCGATGAGTCGAGTGAATTATTATGGAGATAGTTTGATTTCAAGAAGCAACAGTCGGTTGAAATTTTTCTACAATGTTTCCCCTTCGTAACGATGATCATGTTTGTGATAGTAGAATTTTGCAATGGTGAAAATATGAGAAAACTTCTTTAGCATGTAAGGCAAAGGGACTGCAATAGTAAACAGGCATGGGTGATGAAATTATACTAGATCTCAAATTCAAATATAGGGGGCAGCAACATATTGATCTGATATGCGACTTTGGGTAGAATATCGAGGCGTGTGTTGCAGTAATTATGGAAATTGCTTGGAAGGGTAGAGGCGATAAAGATGGCAGTAGGGATAGCAAGAGTAATGCTTTGATACCAGATGATAGAACCCTAGAAGGAGCTCTGTAGGATATTGATCTTTGAGGAGGATAACCCTTGGAACGCTATAAGGTTTCCTCCCTCCTGGGGTCAGCCACAAGGCTGAAATAAAGATGATCTTGCTTGTTTAAAAGAAGAGGAGGCTACAAGCTTATATAGAGCTCAAAACCATAACCCTAGTGGGGTGCTGCCTAAGAGAAATTATCCCCTTGCCCCTTTTATAGCCACCCTGCCTTAATAGGGATGGGCGGCGGCTATAATGGCACCAAGGCCTCCTTCCTATGCCTACAAGAAACACTAGTCTGCTGGTTACAGGTGCCCTGTAAGCCAATCACGTGAGTGATGGTACGTGTGACACGCTGTGTGATCTTTTTGCTTATGATTAATATTGACATATTCTTACATTATATTATATGTAGCATATATATTGTGATGTCCTTGGTTCTATGTAATGGGAATCGGATCGTGATGAGATCACGATAATAAGATTGATTCATCTTTAAACACATATCCTAAATAATCCCGGTGATAGGTTATTCGAGAGGGACATCGAGATAACCGGACAGACCGGTGTACTATATACCCGTCCATATGATGGTGGCGGCTGGTCTCATAGCCACTTGTGTGAAGACACTAAGGATATAATACAAGTGCTCTTTGGAGAATGAGTTTACTGATTGATCCGCTTATGTAATGTTGTATGGTTAGTGATACCTAATGTCAGACAGCGATTCTATAGTCCCAGTTGTGTATCTAGTATTTGACTTGAGACACCAAGGATGCCTTGTATGAGTACTCCTTTCTTCGACGCTAGAATTACAGGTTTGGAAAGCTCTAGATCTAGTACAACTAATTATCGAGATTGGTAGCCAACCTTATGAAGGCAATTGAGTATCAATAGAGGATCATCCACTCTCGGTATCATGAGAGGAATATCTCATATGTGTTTGCTTAGACAAATCCCTGGCCAGGGTAATTTGGATTGAGAGAGGAGTTCTCCGGTAGAATCCGATTAGAGCAAGACAAACTGATTCCGTAATTACCTGACAGTACCATATCTAATATACGGTCTCTGGGATATTAGTTGGATGAAGGATTATAGATATATGGTAACTATGGACAGACAGGTCCGATGGATTCGATCCCCCTGTACCGTCTGGGGACTATAGCGTAGTGGCCTAGTACGTCCATAGTCGATGAGTCGAGTGAATTATTATGGAGATAATAATTCACTATATCAGAAAGTGTTCTGATGAGAGTGACTCATGGCCAGCTCGGTATCGGGCATAGAGGGTCACACACATATGGTGGATGCTTCAGCGAATAGAGGATTGGATGAATATCCAATATGCCCCTATTCTAATTAGATGAGACCCTATGTTGATGGGCTCGTTGATTAAGGCCTAATTATAGGCCTAAGGAGATTATTGGATAGAGATCCAATAATGCAAGATTAGTGGGTTATTGGATGAAGATCCAATACCCACTAAGGAAGGAGCCCTAGGGTTTTGGTGGCTTTTCATAAATAAGAGGGGAGACTCTTGGTTGATAGGCTGCAGCTTTAGCCACCACCTCCTATTCTCCTCTTTCCCTCTGAGCAAGAGTTGCAAGATCAGAGAGGAGGAGTTTCGCTGCAAAGATCCATCGTGTGGATACCTCTAGAGAGGAGGACGCTTGACCTCCTTCATCTTCTCCATCCGGATCTGGAATACAGGGATATACGATCTCCCTAGGTAAAATCAATCTCTCACACATCGTGATTTTTGATTTTTATGATTTTTCTCGCGATCCCAATCTTTTGCACGACGATTTGATCTGCGTGGGAAACCAATTTTTTGTTTTGATTTTCGCTTCGTATGTGATGCACCCGCTGAGGTTTCCCAACATAGCCGACCAACCCAGTAAAGAGGGTAGCGACCAATGAGCCCTAAGGCCCCAAATAAACCCTAGCCACCCTTTTTATAGGATATATAAGTGACTAGGTGGCGTTTTATTACCATCTCATAGGGTTCTTATTGATTACTTCTAAGATGATTAGGACTCAATCATGCTGGAGTCCTATCACAAAACTCCTTGGATATGACTATGGAATAACTTATTAAGAGGGATAGGAGAATGTGGTTGCAGATATGCTCTCCGAATACCCGAGCAACCTGAACTTTCGGCCATTTCCTTTCCAATCAATAACCTCCTTGAATACATCAAGAAAGAATGGCAAGATGACCTAAAGGTTCGAGAGATTATCAAGAAGTTGAAAGAAGAATTGGGCTCCATGGCACATTACTATTGGGATTCAAAAGAGCTATGGTACAAAGGACTAATTCTACCTATTTAAATACAATCCTACAGGAGATGCATTCCTCACCGATTGCTGGGCACTCTATATTCCTTCGAACCTACAAGAGAATTCAATAAAATTTCTATTTGAAGGGAATGAAGAACTACATTGCTGACTTTGTAGTACAGTATGACATGTGTTAGTGATATAAAGGTGAAATGGTGGTGAGCCCTAGGAAACTACAACCGCTACTTATTCTGGACTCATTATAGACCGATGTGTCCATGGACTTCATTGAAGGACTACCCTTGTGTTAGGACCCTAGCTGAGTTGAGTCCTAGTCGATTGAATCGAGTTCTTAGATTTGGCCTTATTGGCCAACCTAGACCTGACATTAGGTCGGCTAGAAGGAGATTTGAGTCCATTATAATAAATTAGCCCAAATCCTAATAGGGTTAGGATTCGACTGAACTGGAGTCGAATTAGGAGTCGGAGTTGTATTCAGTTAGGTCAACCAAGTCAATCTTATAATTAACCCACTTGGCCACCCACCTTGATAAGGGGAAGTCAGCTAAGGCTGAGAGGAGGCAACTAAGGTAAGAAAGGGAGAGTTTCACTTAGTTAGGACTATCTCTAAGATTGATTAGGAGTTGGAGTCTTAGTTTACTTGGAGTAGGAGTTTCACTAGGAGTTAGAGTCTTCCATTAGGGAGGAGTCTTCAAAGAGTAGAAGTCCTATTAGGAGTTGGGGTTTTAAGTCCTTATATAAACTCAAACTCATGTAGCCACCACTATTTCATCATGAATAAGATCAATCTTTCTTCAGCCATTGTGCCAAATACCTTGGAGGAGGGACCCCTATAGAGTTCTAGGAGGCTGATCCCCTATATAGATTAAACTCCAAGCTTATAACCAACAAGGGTTCTAACACTTGGTATCAAAGCAGCATTCCTTGGTGCTTTACTATCCTTCCACAGCCGCCCATCATCCTCATCTAGCCGGCCAAGCAATTTGCACAATTACTATGATCGTCGTAAACTCCACTGTCAACATCACTATCGCAGATCACCCCTTCAATCTCCATAAGAATTGCATCAGGTTATGGTAATCTACCTTAGTAATCCTACAATTTAGTTATCCTAAACCCAAAAAAGTGTTCCCCTATTACGTTGCACAAACTTGTCATTGCAAAGTTTTTATCTTTACAACGAAAGTTACACGGAAGATTTCAGCCGCATATTATTGCCTTATCTTGGATCTTGCTGCCATTATTTTGTTGTCATATCTTCTACGTGATTTTTAAAAAGGCTTTGGTACTTCTTATTAGCAGATTTTCTTTGTGTTTTGTAAAAATATTCTTAATACAAACCACTGAATTTTTACGTCCAAACTGCTGAAATTTTAGACATAAAAAACTACCACAACACCTTCTCGTACTCCTTGATTTTGCCAAATTTATTGCTGCCATATTCTCCCACAAATTTTTTGATGCTATTACCTTTTCCTTACTAGCAGATTTTCATTGAGTTCTACTCAAATCCTCTTTACGAACTTCTAGAAATTTTGTGTCTATACTACTGAAATCTTTGACATAAAATTTTACCACTACATCTTTTCAATGTTTCATGCTGCATACGCAACTGATCTCTGCCAAATTTATTACTACGACTAATCTTAACTATCTTGCTGTTATCCTCATGGGTTTTTCGCTATCATAATACTCCAAAACATCGCTAGAATTTTCATCGTCAAACTGCTAAAATTTTTAATGAAAAATTCCACTACTATACCTTTTGCCATTCTTCACTATATACACCATCAAATCCTACCAAATCTGTTACTACCACCCATATCACCCATATGGGCACCCTTCTAAATCTAAGACGTAGCCATCATAACCCACTTTTAATCTCTACAATCGGCACAACCAGCAACACAAACTGCAGCCCAAACAACAACCTACCATAACCTTGATCCATCACTCTTTCGGCCACTAATACTTACCAAATTGATTGTTGCTGATGGGATATAAAAGGTAAAGGCTTTCTATAGAAACAAATATTAGTAGGCCATCATACATAGTGATATCAAATAAAAATTATAATCAAATGAACATCAAGATTTACGTGGAAAACCCCTTCAACCTGAAGGGCAAAACCGTGGGACAAGGCAGAGAAAATTCACTATAAAAATAATGATTTTACAAATCTCAAAACCCTCATGCCCAAGCCCCAAGCAACAACCATAAGAGAATGATAGGGATGCAAGGACTATATTACTATGTATAATATCCAAAACCTCCCCAAGTGATCACAGTAAGAATCCACTACAGATCTGATCTAACCTGAGATGAAAATATTGTTTGGATAATTAAGAATAGTCTTTCTCTATACTTATCTTCTTCCCTTTCCTGGATATCTTGTTTTCTGCCCTCTATTGCCAATATGTTACTTTTCTTCTCTCTCCCACGTTTACAGTCATCACTGCTCATTTTCCCTCAACCCTAGCCATAAAAACTAGGGTTTAGGTTAAGATAAATCAAGGTTTAGGTTATGAGCTTCACTAAAACCCACTATGGGCTAAATCTGGGATATTTGCCCAATAACCTCCCCCTTCAGCACATAAGGGAGGCTGTCCATGACTCCTCAATGTGTAGCCATGCCGACCAGCTATCGACACATCTCTTATCTTTCTTTCGATAAAGTCTTGGTCAACATGTCTACCCCATCATCATTTGTATGAATTTTCTAAAGCTGTAACTGCTTCTCTTCAGACATATTTTTGATCCAGTGATATCTGACATCTATATACTTTAACTTGAAATGAAATGTTGGGTTCTTGCATAAATAGATGGCACTCTGGCTGTCATAATGCACCACATAGTTTTTTGTTTCAGCCCTAATTCAGATAAAAATCTATAATATTTCTTTGCAAACCTCTATAGCAATAATATATTCTACCTCTGTGGTAGAGATAGCAATACAACTTTATAATCTGGATTGCCCTGACACTGCTCCCCCTGTAAAAGTAAGTACAAAACCTGATGTGGACGTCCTTATGTCAATATCTCTTGTCATATCTGCATCTGTGTAACCTGTCAATATAGGTGGTCCACCTCCAAAGCTTAAATAAATTTCAGAGCTCCCTTTGAGATATATAAAGATCCACTTCACTACTGACTAATACTCTTTACCAAGATTTGTAAAAAATCTGCTAGCAACACCCACTACATATGCGATGTCCAGCCTCGTACATACCATTGCGTACATTAAACTCCAAACTGCTGAAGCATAAGAAACCTTTTGCATTTTCTCTTTCTCCTCATCACTTGACGGACTCTAGTCTGAGCACAACTTGAAGTGACCTATAAGAGGAGACCAACTGGCTTTGCATTACTCATATGGATGATATCCAATACCTTCTCAATGTATATCTCCTGTGACAACCAAATCTTCTTGTTTCTTTTGTCACGAGAAATCTACTGCCCAGTATTTACTTTGCTGGCCCCATGTCCTTTATTGCAAATAACTCACTCAATTCCTTCTTCAACCTGTCAATTGTAGATATATCTTTCCCAAGGATAAGGATGTCATCAATATAAAGTAAGAGAATAATAAAATCCTCACCAAACCGTTTGATGTACACACAATGATATGAAGTTATTCTTTTATATCCATTTTCAACCATAAATGAATTAAACTTTTTATAGCACTATCTTGGAGCTTTCTTGAGCCCATACAAGCTCTTCCTCAACTTGCAGAAATGATTTTCTTTACCTTTGACTTTGAAGTCTTCTGGTTGCTCCATACAAATTTTCAAATCCAAATCACCATGAAGGAAAGCTGTCTTTACATCTACTCAACCTCCAAGTCTAGGTTAGCAACAATACTAAGAGCAACATGAATAAAAGATTTTAATAACAGGAGAAAAAATCTCTTCAAAGTCAATACCTTTCTTTTGACCAAAGCCATTCACAACTAATCTAGCTTTATACTTTGGTTGAGAACAATATTCTTGAGTCTTCAACTTGGAAACCCACTTGTTCTTTAAGGCCTTACTTCCATTTGGTAATTGCACCAAATCATATGTGTGGTTCCTTTGTAGAGAATCTATCTCTTCCTGCATAGCAACTAACTACTTTTTTTTCTACTCACTTTTAACTATTTCTTGGTAACTCTCTGGTTCACCTACATCAATAAGCATAACATACTCATCTGTAGAGTATCTTCTGTAAGGTTAACGTGGTATAGAAGATCTTCTCAATTGAGGTTCTGTGGGAACTTGCTCCCTTTCTTCTTCCTGCTCAACATGTCCTACAGGTAGATCAACATCAGGCTCTACACCATCTTCCTGCATATCTCCCCCATCACCCTAATGTATTGGAGGAGTAACTAGGTCATGGTCTACTAAGCCTTCTGCAGAAGTCTTGGCTGGTGCCACTTTCTTCAAATCCTCAATTATTTGATCCTCAAAGAAGATAATATATCTGAACACCTTCTGCTTTTCTGGATCCTAAAGCTTGTAACCAACTGATCATGTGAGTAGCCAAGAAAAATATACTTTTTTGTCTTACCATCCAGCTTGGACCTCTCATCATATGCAAATACACGATAACCAAACCCTCTTAAATGCCTATAGGAGACATCTTTCTCAGACTATACATGCTCTGCAACATCACCATCTAGAGTTATACAGGGTGACAAGTTGATCACATCAATAGTAGTCCTCAAAGCCTCATCCCAAAACCTTTTAGGTAGCTTGGCCTATGAAAGCATAAATCTAATCTTTTTCATGATGGTGCGGTTTATCCTCTCAGAAATTGTATTATGCTGAGGTGTACTAGAAACTTCAACTAATGCTGGATGTCATGTGACTTACAATAATCATTAAATAATCATGTGTACTCACTACCATTATCTGATCTTATGCATTTCAATTGCCTTTCTGTCTCCCTTTCAACTCTAGCATTAAACTCCTTGAAGACACTAATAACCTGATCTTTTGACTTCATAGCATAGGCCCAAACTTTCTTGAAAAAGTCATCTATAAAAGTGATAAAATAAAGTGCACTACTGATACTAGGAACATTAATAGATCCACCAAGAGTTTTTATCCTTAAAGGACCACACACATCTATATAAACACGGTCCAAGGCATGCATTTTCCTAGATAAAGCATGACTAGTACAAGAAACTTTATGTTTTTTGCCAGCCAAGCAATCAATACAAGGATTCAAATGTGTACCTCTGAGATCTGACAATACCTCTCTCTTGAAAAGAACTTGCACCCCCTTATCGCTTATGTGTCCCAATCGATTATGTCATAACTCTATGCTGAAGTCATTCTCTATAGCATTCAACTGCTCACCACAAGCATTAGCCTGCAATCTATATAATGTATAACATTTCTTCCCATTAGCTACAATAAGAGAACCCTTACTGAGCTTTCATTGCCCTCTGTGAAATTTGACATCAAAATCTTCATCATCTAGCCTTTCAACTGAAATTAAATTCAACCTTAAATTAACCATATGCCTCACATCCTTAAACATCAACTTAAAGCCAAGGTTGGTCTTTATGTGGATATCACCTATGCTAATGATGTCTGTTGTGCCATAGTTGCCCATCTTGATAACACCAAAATTTTTAAACCTGTAAAACTCCCTCTTTGTCGTAGTATGATAAGAAGCACCTGTGTCAATTATCCACTTGAGATCCTGACACACATAAGAAAAATATCATCAGAAGTAGATAAAATTAAATAATCACTACCTTGCACTATAGCTGTGATATTCTCTTTTGACTCTATAGACTCTATTACTTTCCCTTTTTTCTTGCTCTTCTTAGGTTGCTCGAATTGATTCTTGTAATATCCTTTCTCACCATAATTATAGTAAATAATATATTTTATTAATCTTGACTTGCTTCTACCCAAGTGTGAACCACTTCTATCCTTTGACTTTGACCTTTATCTGTTCTCTGAGATAAGTGCCTATGAATCAATCTGAGAAGTCGTTCAATTCTTTCTCCTTAACTCCTCGTTCAACAAACTGCTTGTTACTTGACTCATTGTGACAATATCATCTGGTGCATAATTATTGAGAGAAACCACTAGTGTCTCTTAACTTTCTAGCAAAGAACTGAGAAGTAACAATGCCTGTAACTCATCATCAAGAGATATTTTCACAGAGGATAAATGGTTAGTAATACTCTACATTTCATTCAGATGCTCAGCAATAGAAGTGTCCTCTTTATATTTCAGGTTCATAAGTTTTTTGATGAGAAAAGCTTTATTACCAGTTGTGTTTCTTTCATAGAGACCTTCCAACTTTTTCCATAGAGAGTATATAGAACTTTCAGTAGAAACATGGTGAAAGCCACTGTCATCAAGCCACTGTCAAGTGAATCCAACTATTTTTTAGTCTAATCTCTTCCACTCATCATCTGTCATAGTTGTGGGCTTTGTACCATCCCTTAATAAAGGTCCATACAAGTCCTTGCAATATAAGAGATCTTCCATTCTTGGTTTTCATATCACCCAATTATTTTCATTCAAGCTAATCATGTAAGAAATATTACTGACCTTCATGTTCGATCATAAAAGATTAAATACCACCAAACCTTGCTCTGAGACCAGTTGTTGAGATATAAAAGGTAAAAGCTTTGTATAGGAACAATACTAGCAGGCCGCCGCACACAACGGAATCAAATAGAAATCATAATCAAATGAACATCAAGATTTACATGGAAAACCCTTTTAACTCGAAGGGTAAAAACCATGGGCAAGCTAGAGAAAATTCACTATAAAAATAATGAATGTACAAATCTTAAAACCCTCATGCCCAAGCCCAAGCCCAAGCAACAATCACAAGAGAATGATAGGGATATAAGGACTATATTACTATGCACAATATCCAAAACCTTCCCAAATGATCATAGTAAGAATCCACTACAGATCTGATCTAATCTGAGATTAGAATACTATGTGGATGATTGACAATAGTTTTTCTCTATCATTGTCTTCGTCCCTTTCTTGTATCTCTTGTTTTCTGCCCTCTACTATCAATCTGCTACTTATTTTCTCTCTCCTACATTTGCAGCTTTCACTGTTGTAATATCCCTCATTTCTAAAATATTTATAATGATATATTTTAAATTATTTATGAGGACCCATTTATAAATTTGAGGATTTATTTATTAATTATCTTGATTAAATAATTTTATATTATAAAATTGATTGCTAAGGACCTAAATGTGAATCTTAAAAATATGAAATAAATTGTGAAAGATTCACATTAAGTTATATATAAAAAGAGAGAGAAGACATATGTCATTACCATGTTAAAGGTGGTGCCACTTATGCATGTTGCATAGGTAGGGGTCATATTTATCCTGATGGTAGCAAAAGTAACAATACAGTCTATAATGCTACATCAACAGGTGTAGTAAGCAGAATAGTATGTAAAGAAAAGGGGGGATATGAAATAACCATAGTTGATGCATCGGATGGACATCAAGTGGTTGATATTATACCTCCAGGACCAGAACTTCTTGTTTCAGAGAGTGAATCCATCAAGCTTGATCAACCATTAACAAGCAATCCCAATGTGGGAGGCTTTGGTCACGGAGATGCAGAAATAGTGCTTCAAGACCCATTACGGGTCCAAGGTCTTTTGTTCTTCTTGGCATCTGTTATTTTGGCACAAGTTTTTTCGTTCTTAAAAAGAAACAGTTTGAAAAGGTTCAATTGATGTGCATCTTACATGCATGCTTGCCTCTTACACCCTATATGTTAGCTTAAACAATTAACAATTAGAGAAAAAAAATAAGTTTTGGCTGCATCGTGAATTTGAGGAGAAGAAGAGGAAGAAAGAAGAAGCAGAAGAAGAAGAAGAAGAGAAGGAAAGAAGTGGAAAATTTAAGATTATGATATACTCCACACCTTTGGGATCAAAACTTGTCAAGGCAAGTGTTATAACCCCATCTTAGATAATATCTTCTATCCTTTTTTGATTGAAATTTATCCTTGTTCTTACTTTGATTATGAGAAAATTTAGGATAAAATCGAAATCCCTTTTGTTGGATGCTTAAGTATGAATCTGTAATATTATCAAGATTATGATATATCTGTCTTATTTTTATAGTAACGTTTAGTACAGACCTCTAATTTAGATAAAACTTAGCTTCTTCAAAAAAAGATTCACATATCTTTCTTTTAAAATTGAGTTTGAAGAATTTGGAGTTCATTTGCTAGCCCAAACGTTTATTTCAATTGAGCATATGAAATCTGTAAAATAGAGTACCTCATGACCTTTTATCACTTTATTGCTTATATCTTTCTGTTGGAGTCTTCGATTTATGCAACACTAGATTCATTAGAAATTAGACTCATAGACCTTTCATTTGATACTAGGATTGAAAGATTTGGAGTCCAAATGACTGTCAAAATTTATGGATTCTATAAAATTGGGACTATGATTTTGGACCTTTGACTGCCAAATCATCTATAACTTTATGTAGAGGTTTCCAATTTATATGAAACTTATTTTATTTGAAAGTAGATTTATTTAGCTTTTCAAAAATATCATTTTGAGTAATTTGGAGCATATTTGATTATTTAAAATATCTTTGAGATGTACCTTGTGAATTCTGCCAAAATAGTAATTGTATCTGTTTTGTTCATTCTTGCTTCATCCATTTTCAAAATTGAATCTCTGATGCACTTGCCTTTGATTTTCGTACATATCTGAATATGTTATATATTAATTAATGTTACACCATATTATTTTATTTAGGCACATGCATAATTTATTGTTCCGTATATGCTTATGATATAAGCCAAATTCATTGCTCTTGTCCTTTTGTACTCTGGTGTTTATGGGATATTTTGGACCTTTGTCAGAAATGGTAAAGGGTATGTCATGCTTGGAGCTTGTGATGCTCTACTATGTTTAGTGGTCAGATGGACCACATTATGTTTGTGATCCCACTTCACCATCTATGTTTTTGATATGTTATCGGATCATATTCTGTCTATGATCCAATTAAAGCCCATCCTTCAATTGAGACTTACAATATTGCTTAAATTCTTATGCACTCTTGTTCTTTATTCTTTGACTATCTGAATACAAATTATGAATATTTATGTTGACATCGTATTACTTCATATTAGCACATGTATATTTCATTGTTCCGCATATGCTTCTGATATATGCCACTTTTATTGCTCATATCATTTTGTACTCTGGTGTTTGTGGGATATTTTCTGGACCATTGCTAGAAATGGTAAAGAGTATTGTGTTCAGAGCTAGCTATGCTCTTGCCAGCCCCACTGACTTCACTCAAACGTGGATGGATGGAGCTCCCAGATGTGGGAGACTTATGTTTCGTGGTCATTCGTTGATGGATGATCCACATTCTGTTTATGGTCCCACTTCACCATTTATGTCTTTGATATAATATCCATAGCATTGCTTATGAGTTTGTTTCTGCGCTTTGGATGAGAATGAATAAATGTTATGTCTGATATGATATTGAGTTTTTGTTTCTTAATTGTTCATTTGATAAACTTTGAGATTATTCATGCACCATTATTATGCTTCGAAATATGTCCTATGCACATTTGATATGCTCCGAATCATTTCATATTCCATTGATATATTACGAAACTCTTTATGCATCTTTGATATGCTCCGAAATATTTTATTTGCCATTAATATGTTCCAAAATATTTCATATCAGTTTGACATGCTCCTAATTGTTTCGAATGTCATTGTTATGTTTCTGAAATATTTCGTTTACTATTGATATATTCCGAAACATTTCACATGTCATTGATATGTTCTGAAATGTCCTAAGCATCTGTGATATGCTCCGAAATATTACTTATGCCTTTTATATGTTTCGAAACACTTCATACATCTTTGATATGCTCTGAAATATTTCGTTATTCCCAGTGATATGCTCCAACTACTCTTTCTCTACTATTGTGATCAAAGTATGTTTCGAATGAAATGATTTATGATTATGTATCTATGAAATGCTCTCTATGGATTCTTACACCCTTGCCTTGCTAATCGATATCAAGTTTATTTTGAAAGCTATCATTCGTTGTCTTGGATACGTTAGTCACTTGCTGAGCTCTATATGCTCACCCTGTTGCTATCTAAATTTTACAGGTTAACATGTCGCTTATAGAAAAAGTTAGAACTAAGCTGAGATAGTGGAAAGCTATGTAGATTTCGGGCAAGTCTTGTTATGAGATGTTGTATAGGAATATTTTGTATGTAATGAAATATTGTAGATAAATATGAATTGATGTATCTTGTAAAAGAGTTAGAATACCTCTAAATGTGAAATATTTGAATGTTAAGTTTTACAATCATATGAAGTGGTGGAAAATGGTTGGTTTTATATTTGTATAGATTTCTCAGACTGATGGTTTTATAAGTGTGGTTAATGTTTTTGGTTAAGTCAATACTCGAGTTTTGTGGATTATCGAGTGATATGGTGTATGATTTATAAACAACACAGGTTTTCTGAATTAATGTGAATGATCTTTGAAAATGTTTAATCAGTATCCTCAAATTTAGTTTAGATCCTAGGTTCGGATTATGGATGAATTATCTTGTATTTTTTATTATGTCAGGGTCACCCCTCTCGAATACGATATAATTTAGGGGCGTGACCGAGATGGTATCAGAGCCAGGTTTGAGGATCACTAGGACATACTGGTAGATATATCATATTTGAAATATACGTCGAGGTTTAGTGATTTTATAGAGTGATTGACGAACAAAATTTTTCTTTTGATGGTTTTAGGAAGCAAGAATGACGAGGTCATCAGGTTCTCCTGTGGCATTGACTTCTAATCAGTTGAGCGGGATTATGAAATCCCTTGAGGCTATAACACATGTGATGCAACAACAAGTCCAACAAGGAGGAAATGATAAAGCTGGGACATCAACTCAAGCTGGATTAGGAATAGGACAGGTTAAAAAGCTTTTTCCTCCAAGTTTTACCGGTGAACCTGATCCAATGGTGGCTGGACAATGGATGATACAAATACAGAAGATATTTGACATCTTAAATTGTCATGAAGATCAGAAGGTTCCTTTTGCCACTTTCATGTTAGAAGGGGAAGCTGAACATTGGTGGAGAACAATGAAGAGAATCAGTGAAATCAGGTATGAGCTCATTACTTGGAAAGTATTCATAGAAAAGTTTAGTGATAAATATTTTTCAGATTGTATCAAGGAGCTTAAGGAATTGGAGTACTTAAATCTCATATAGGAAAACTTGATAGTAGTAAAATATGAAGCTAAGTTCACTGAGCTCTCCAGATTTGCCACTCACATGACCGATGACGAAATTAGGAAGTCAAAAAGATATGAGAGAGGTCTAAGACCAGCGATAAGGAGTCGGATATCGACCTTAAAACTCTCTTCATATGCTGATATGGTAGAAAGAGCTTTAATAATTGAAAGAGATTTGGAGGAGATATAGGAAATTAGGGGTAAGAACAGGGACCAGTTTATTGCCAAAAGTAAGCGAGACAATGAATATGAAGATAGTAATAAGAGGGTCAAGATATATGGATTTAGGAAAGAAAAGTCACCTCAGAGAACTCAGTCATGTGCAAAATGGAGATTAATCATGAAACAAGCCAATGTTATTGGGTGACTGGAGCATGTTTTGCTTGCGGGAAGTTAGATCATAAAATAAAAGATTGCCTATTGAAAAAGAAGGAAGAACCATGGCCTCCTAGGTCAACCGCCCAAGCTAGAGTATATGCCATCTCTAAATAGGATTATCGAGCTTCCAAATCAGTGGTCAAAGTTATTATATCATTTTCGAATATTAATACTTTTAGTTTGACTAATGCCCCTACAGTTTACTAATGAATAGGATATTTCAACCATGTCTAAATGACTATGTAATTGTAATCATTGATGAGGAATAAAATATCCTAGGAATTAGCATCTTTCCTCTAATTAAAAATAATTACGAGGTATCATTTTGTAGCTGAAACGACTTGAGAGCTAGAGGATGAAATGAAGAAAATCTATCCCCATCTTTTCGTCGATAGAGGAATGATAAATTTAGAGGACTAAATTTTATTTTAAGGGGGGGAGAGTGTAATATCCCTCATTTATGAAATATTTATAATGATATATTTTAAATTATTTATGAGGACCCATATATAAATTTGAGGATTTATTTATTAATTTTTTTGCTTAAATAATTCTATATTAAAAAATTGATTGCTAGGGACCTAAATGTGAATCTTAAGAATATAAAATAAATTATAAAAAATTTATATTAAGTTATATATAAAAAACAGAGAGAAGACATGTGTTATTACCATGTTAAAGGTGGTGCCACTTATGCATTTAGCATAGGTGACGCATGTGTAACTTACATGCATGCTTGTCACCTACACCTAATATGTTAGCTTAAACAATTAGAGAAAAAATGGGTTTTGGCCACAACATGAACTTGAGAAGAAGAAGAATAATAAGAAGAAGAAGAAGAGAAGGAAAGAAGTGGGAAATTTGAGATTGTGATCTACTCCACACCTTTGGGATCAAAATTTGTGAAGGCAAGTATTCTATTTGCATCCTATATAGTATCTTGTATCTTTTTTCTACTAAAATTTATCCTAGTTCTTACTTTGATTATGAGAAAAATTTAGGATAAAACCGAAATCCCTTTTGTTGGATGCCTAAGTATGAATCTATAATATTGTCAAGATTATGACCTGTCTGCCTTGTTGTTGTTGTAACTTTTAGTACAGAACTCTGATTTGGATAAAACTTAGCTTCTTCAAAAATAGATTCAAATATCTTTTAAAATTTAGTTTGAAGAATTTAGAGTTTATTTTCTAGCCCAAACATTTGTTTCAATTGAGCATATGAAATCTGTAAAATAGAGTCTGTACCTCCTGACCGTTCATCACTATATTGCTTATATCTTTCTATTGGAGTCTCTGATTTATACGACACTAGATTCATTAGAAAATAAACTCATAGATCTTTCATTTGTTGAAAGATTTGGAGTTAAAATGACTGTCAAAATTTCTATTTTTTTAGACATTATGGATTCTGTAAAACTGGGACTATAATTTCAGACCTTTGACTACTAAATCATTTATAACTTTTGGTAGAGGCTTCCAATTTATATGAAACTTATTTCATTTGAAAGTATATTGATTTATCTTTCCAACAATACCCTTTTTAATTAATTTGGAGCATATTATTCAAAATAACTATGAGATGTACCTTATGAATTCTGCCAGAATAGTGATTGTATAATTTATTATTCTGCATATGCTTCCGATATAAGCCAAATTCAGTGCTCCTGTCCTTTTGTACTCTGGCGTTTTTTAGATATTCTGGACCCTTGCCAAAAATGGTAAAGGGTATGTTATGCTTGGAGCCTGTGATGCTCTACTATGTTTGATGGTTAGATTGACCACATTATGTTTGTGATCCCACTTCACCATCTATATTTTTGATATGTTATCAGATCATATTCTGTCTATGATCCAATTAAAGCCCATCCTTCAATTGAGCCTTACAGTATTGCTTAAATTCTTATGTACTCTTGTTCTTTATTCTTTGACTATCTGAAAATAAATTATGAATGTTTATGTTGATATCATATTGCTTCATATTAGCACATATATATTTCATTGTTCCGTATGTGTTTCGATATATGCCACTTTTATTACTCATGTCCTTTTGTACTCTGGTGTTTATGAGATATTTTTTGGACCTTTGCTAGAAATGGTAAAGGGTATTATGTTCAGAGCCAGCTATGCTCTTGCTGACCCCACTGACTTCACTCAGACGCGGGTGGATGGAGCTCCCAGACGTGGGAGACTTATGTTTAGTGGTCATTCAGCGATGGATGATCCACATTCTATTTATGGTCCCACTTCACCATCTATGTCTTTGACATGATATCCATAGCATTAATTATGAGTTTGTTTCTGTACTTTGAATGAGAATAAATAAATATTATATCTAATATAATATTGAGCTTCTATTCCTTAATTGTTCATTTGATAAGCTTTGAGATTATTCATGCACCATTGTTATGCTTCGAAATATGTCCTATGCACCTTTGATATTCTTTGAATCATTTCACATTCCGTTGATATATTCTGAAACTCTTTATGCATCTGTGATATGCTCTAAAATTTTTTATTTATCATTGATACGTTCTGAAATATTTCATATGTGTTTGACATACTCCTAACTATTTCGATTGTCATTGTTATGTTTCCAAAATATTTCATTTGCTATTGATATATTCCGAAATATTTCACATGTCATTGATATGTTCTGAAATATGCTAAGCATCTGTGATATGCTCCGAAATGTTACATATTCCTTTGATATGTTCCGAAACACTTCATACATCTTTGATACGTTCTGAAATATTTCGTATTCCCAATGATATGCTCCTACTACTCTTTCTCTACCGTTATGATCAAAGTATGTTTCAAATAAAATGATTTATGATTATGTATCTACGAAATGCTCTCTATGGATTCTTACACCCTTGCCTTGCTAATCTATATCAAGTTTATTTTGATAGCTATCCTTCTTTGTCTTGGATATGTTAGTCACTTGTTGAGCTCTATATGCTCACCCTGTTGCTATATAAATTTAATAAGTTAATTTGTCGCTTACAGAAAAAGTTAGAACTAAGCTGAGATAGTGGAAAGCTATGTAGATTTTGGGCAAGTCTTGTTAGGAGATATTGTATAAGAATATTTTGTAGGTAATGAAATCTTATAGATAAATATGAACTGATGTATCTTGTAAAAGAGTTAGAATACCTCTCAGTGTGGAATATTTGAATGTTAAGTTTTACAATCATATGAAGTGGTGGAAAATGGTTGGTTTTGTATAAATTTTTAAGACTGATGGTTTTATAAATGTGTTTAATGTTTTCGGTTAAGTCAATCTTCGAGTTTTGTGAATTATCGAGTGATGTGGTGTAAGATTTATAAACTGCACAGGTTTTCTGAATGGATGTGAATGCTCTTTGAAAATGTTTAATCAGTATCCTCAAATTTAGTTTGGATCCTGGATTCGGATTGTGGATGAATTATATTATATTTCTGATTAAGATAGGGTCACCCCTCTCAAATGAGATATAATTATGGGGGCGTGACAACTGCTCACTTTTCCTCAACCCTAGCCATCAAAACTAGGGTTGTGGTTAAGAGAAATCAAGGTTAGGGCTGTGGGCTTCTTTAAAATTTACTATGGGCTGAATCTGGTCTATTTACCCAACAGTTGTCACTCATAACAACCCTAACCCATCTTCCGATCCTTAAACCACTGTCATCAAACCTCCCTTACAGCCACTACAACAACCCCAAACAACAGCATCAACAATATCTCCTCTTGACGAAAAATTCTGCTGCTATACCCTTAGGATTGTTTGTTGTATCCATACCTGATCCTTATCGAACCAGTTCCTGCCATCTATAGTAACCCTAAGCAACCCTCTGGCCTTAAACCTCTGTCACCATACCCCACTTACAACCCCTATAGTAGCTCAAAACCACAGCCCCAATAGCAACCAAAAATAACAACTTATCTGCCCCAAATCGCAGCCATCTACCCTTGATCCACCACCTCTTTCGGCCACCAATCCACCCAACCGGTTCATACCAACAATCCAACAGCAAGAAAAGGATCTTGACACCACAGATCTAGGGTCTTATGCCATGGCATCGGTATATCTAATTTATGCTAAGTTGGAGGCCTTCGAATCATGCATGGAGGATAAACTGCATGCCTTATTCGTAAAATTCAGAATTAGCCGATCACCGTGTCCGACGAAATCGTAGCAAGTGATAGTTCAGATCACAAAGAGAGGCCTCCCGAGAAGGAAGAACAACCCATGGATTTAGCACAACCACGCATGAGGGTGAACTTCCCTCAATGGGAAGAGGAAAACCTGACAGAATGGCTTTCGTATGCGGAACGCTATTCCACTATCACCGGACACCGAAGGCTTCCATCATGGACATCACTACCATCCACCACAAGGGAGATGTAAAACAATGGTACAAATGGCTTGAGCACACCTAAGGAGTCCGAACTTGGAAATAATTCATAAGCGGGATGCTGATCCGCTTTGGACCGTCCGAATATGAGAACATCGACGGCCAATCTGTGAAGATCCGACAAACATCCATAATCTAAGAATATCAGACTTGGTTTGAGAGATTATCTAACCAACCATGTGATTGGTTTGAGAAACCATTGTTAGGGATGCTCTTCGAAGTGTTGAAGCCAAAAATTCGAGAAGAAGTCGATGTGTGTCGACTCTACACGATGACGGTGGTGATCTCCTTTGCACGACTTCAAGAGGAGTGACCTAATCAAAATGTTTGAAGGACAAGAACCACACCATTACCAACATCATAAAAACCTCCCATCCACTTCCAGCCGACCCCCTAAACCAAAGAAACTTATGAGAGAAGAGCTTCATGACAAATCTGCTAAGGGATTGTGCTGGCACTGCGATGAGCCATGGATCCACGACCAACGATGCAAGAAGGCATGACTTCTCCTGATTGAACCCGCTAATGAATCTGAATAGGAAGAGGAGGACCTCGAGCACAAGGATGAGAACACGGAGGAAGAAGTACAATCGGTCGATTTTATGGTTCATGCTCTTGCCGGCTACGCAAACCCGCAAATGATGAAGATTGGAGATTTCCTGAAGTAGCAACATATCACCATCCTCGTATATACTGGGAGAACCAATAATTTTATGGACAGCAAGATTACTGCTCAGATGATGCTTCAGATTGACGGTTGCACCTGGTTCAACGTAAAGGTCATTGGTGGCCATGTCTTGAAGTGCGACCGAAAGTGCTTGCGGGTGAGATTGGGGCTACAAGGAGAAGAATTTATTATTGACTCCTTCCTCCTGCCACTTGATGATTATGAAGCCATGCTTGGCATTAAATGGTTGTCAATGCTAGGTGATGGTTTCTGAAATTTTTTGAAATTAATTATGAAATTTTTCAGCAAAGGGAAATAGGTGATCCTGCCGGGAAACATGGGAGCGACGTAACGACAGTTTTGATACAACGTATGGAGATAGTCCTATAGAAAATGCACAGTGGCTTCTTAATACAACTTCAACAGCTACATATGAAGAAGCCGATAAAGATTAAAGATCCAAACCTTCCCTCATTACTTGCTGAATTTTCTGATGCGTATGCTGAACCGATAAAACAACCCCCTACCCCGCCCCATGACCATCGCAAGTTCGTGGAGGACGACGATAAGATCAGCGCTCCCCTCATGACATTACTAAAAAAAGATGTCTTCCTATGGGTAGATAAAGCTACAGTGGCCTTTAATCCTCTCATGGTTGCGTTCCCATTTATAATGGTGCTAGCCTTACCCGACTCCGACAAAGTGTTTGTGATCAAATCTAACACATCGGGAGTTAGAATTGGTGATGTCCTTATGCAAGATGGCTGCCCCTAGCCTACCAAAGCCCTCTCTCCATATCATCTGAAGCTATCAATCTATGATGAGAAAATGTTGACCATTGCAAAATTTGTGGCTTGTCATGGTGTAGGTCAATGACACAAATGAGAGATGAAAATAATGCTGGTTACAGGTGCCCTGCAAGCCAATCACGTGAGTGATGGTACATGTGATACACTGTATGATCTTTTTGCTTATGATTAATATTGGCATATTATTACATTATCTGTTACATATATATTGTGATGTCTTTGGTTCTGTGCAATGGGAGTCAGATCGTGATGAGATCATGATAACAAGATCGATTCACCTTTAAACACAGATCCTAAATAATCTCGGTCATAGGTTACTCAAGAGGTACATTGAGATAACTGGACAGATCGGTATACTATATACCCGTCCATAAGATGGAGGCGACTGGTCTCATAGCCACTTGTGTGGAGACACTAAGGATATAGTACATGTGCTCATTGGAGAATGAGTTCACTGATTAATCTGCTTGTGGAATATTGTATGGTTAATGATACCTAATGTCAGACAATGATTCCATAGTCCCAGTTATGTATCTGGTCCATAGACTTGAGACACCAATGATTTCTTGTATAAGTATTCCTTTCTTTGACGCCAGACTTATAGGTTTGAAAAGTTCCAGATCTGGTACAGTTGGTTATCAAGATTGATAGCCAACCTTATGAAGGTAATTGAGTGTCAATAGAGGATCATCCACTATCGATATCACGAGAGGAATATTCCATATGTGGTTGCTTAGACAAATCCCTGGCCAGGGTCATTCGGATTGAGAGAGAAGGAGTTATCCGGTAGAATTCGATTAGAGCAAGATAAACTGATTTCGTATATGACATGATAATACCATGTCCAATATATAGTCTCTAGGATATTATTTGGATGAGGGATTATAGATATATGGAAAGTGTGGATAGATAGGTCCGATGAATTTGATCCCCCTAGTACCGTCTGGAGACTATGGCGTAGTGGCCTAGTACGTCCATAGTCGATGAGTCGAGTGAATTATTATGGGGATAATAATTCACTATATCAGAATGAGTTCTGATGGGAGTGACTCACGGCCAGCTCGGTATCGGGCCTAGATGGTCCACTACATATGGTGGATGCTTCAGCGAATAGAGGATTGGATGAACATCCAATTAGCCCCTATTCTCATTAGATGAGACCCTATGTTGATGGGCTCCTTGATTAAGGCACAATTATAGGCCTAAGGAGATTATTGGATAGAGATCCAATAATGCAAGGTTAGTGAGTTATTGGATGGAGATCCAATACCCACTAAGGAAGGAGCCCTAGGGTTTTGGTGGCTCTCTATAAATAGGAGGGGAGACTCATGGTTGATAGGCTGCAACTTTAGCCACCACCTCCTATTCTCCTCCCTCCCCTGAGCAAGAGTTGTGAGATCATATTAGAGGAGTTTCGCTGTACAGATCCATCATGTGGATACCGCTAGAGAGGAGGACGCTTGACCTCCTTCATCTTCTCAATCTGGATCTGGAATACAGGGATATACGATCTCCCTAGGTAAAATCAATCTCTCTCACATCGCAGTTTTATCGGTTTTTGCATTTTTCTCACGACCCCAATCTTTTGCATGACGATTTGATTTGTGTGGGAAACCAGTTTTTGTTTTGATTTCCGCTGCGCATGTGATGCACCCGGTGAGGTTTCCCAATAGTGGAATCAGAGCCAAGATTTTCGTGCGAAAGATTGGTTTTAAACTGCGTGTGATGAGATTGAATCGCGTAGAACTATTCTACGCGCTTGTTGTAGCGATTGGCAGCGAAAGTAGGTGCTGCTTGCGGGGGAGGGGCGGCCACATGCATGCTGTCTGCATGCAGAGGTGGATGGCCATGGCCAAGCCCCCTGCAGGGGCGGTCGGCCATAGCCTAGCTACCTGCAAGGGGCGGTCGGCTGTGGCCAGGCCCCTTGCAAGGGGCGACCGCCCGCAGGAGCAGCAGCCCGCAAGGGGTGGCCACCTGCGAGCACGGTCGGCTGCGGCTAGCCCGCAAGGTCCAACCGGCAAGGGGTTGCCGCCCGCGGCCATCCCTGCTGCTAGTAGGGGCGACGGCGCCGGTCGCAGGGGTGGCCGCCCCTTGGTACGGTGGCTACTGGCCGCAAATGGCAGCCGTCGCCTGCGCAGGGGCAGCAGCGGCAACAACACAGTGAGGGTGGAGAACTAGGGCATTTTTTGAGAAAAAGATGATTATGCCCCCTCTGAATTTGAGAAATTCCAACTCTGTCCCCTTTATACATAATTTCTTAAATACCCTCAACATTTCTAAAAATTTCGAGGACTATCCTCTCATCCAGAATACCAAAAACACCCGCAATAATTTTGGAAATTCTATGCACTATCCTTATGTACATAATTTTAAAAATACCCTTGATAATTCTGAAAATTCTGAGGACTATCCTCTCATCCCGAATTATGAAAATGCCCTTGATAATTCTGAAAATTTTGAGCATGTCCTGATTTTCAGAAAAATAATTAATTAAATAGTTTAATTAATTATTATATATATCTAGTAATCCTATATATGATGTGATGTACATGTAATGTATGATGTGGATGAATGACTATGAGCCATGTGTTGTGATTATTATTATTATTGGGGCCTGCGAGCCTGCGTTTTTCTCATTTATTATCGGGCCTGTGTGCTTGTGATTATTTGTAATTACATGAAGAGGCGTAGCGGGAGCGTGGTGGTTACAACGGGACCCACGATGCTATGGCGGGAGATCACGACGCATGTTGATGCGACGATCCAACGGAACCGATGATGACGAGATCAACAATCACAAGACACGGAGATGCGCCAATGCACACATAGATCCTATTGTGAGCGATTAGACCCATTGGCTTGGGCTTAATCATATTAAGTGACGGCTCATGATCATCCGGTGTGGCTTGCATGTGTGATGTGTTATACACCTACTAGATATATGTATATATATATTTTCATGTAATGTAGATATATATTAAATATGAATGTGTGTGACATGACATATTAGGAGACTGATAGAAAATAAAAAACCCCTCCTACGATAAAATTAAGTCGGTAAGCATGAGGCAATAAGATTGACCCATGTGGCCTTCCATCATTATAGAAAAGAAATTGAATCCTGACATAGGTTGAGTTGGTCGAGTCACTCGAGGCTCACCTATCTTCGTGATCGAGTTCTTGCCTACGACATATATATGTCACCGGTGACCTGAGGACATGATATGACTTGGTCGAGCAGTTGAGAGCATATCCATCGAATCAGACTCATCTTGTAACGATGGTGATGACTTAACTGAACTTTATAGTTGGTCGAGCAGTTGAGACCATGATGATTCAGATGCTGAACATGACAGGAATCACAATAAGTTGTGATTGACAAGAATTGTCTACCTTTTGGGCTTAGTGTAATTGGTCGAGTCCTTCGAGATTGCACTAAGATGCCAATTGGATCCCGATCCCCACTAGGAGTCTGCCGGAGACTCTTGTCTCACCTGTCGAGGGTGTCGCGTGATTCGGTAGGAAAATAGTGGGAGTATATTAAGATCGAAGTCCATATCTTAATTGGTATTTACTACAAAATCTGCATGTTATTTATTTTTGCTATATCTTGTTTGTCGCTTGTAAAACCCCTATGTGGCATACTTGATGCCAACTGTCTCATTGGTCCAAAGGCTCCATAATTTGAGAATTATTTTCACGAAAGAGAAAATTGTATATGTCCTTAATACAATTATGCCCATGGTAGAGGAAAAGATAATCGATGATGAGATTGCTCACTTTGTGAAGTATAAAGATAGTCCTAAAGGATAATCTGTATGTTGATCTTTTGCTTCAGTCCCTACCAGATTTCTTTTCACAGTTCATTATTAACTTTAATATGAATAAGTTTGAGGTGACTCTACCTGAGCTCCTCAATATGTTGAGGGAAGCTGAGAGTACCATGAAGAAAGAGAAGTCAGTTCTCTATATTGGTAAGACCAATCGGAAAAGGAATGCTAGTAAGACCCTTAAGCAAGGGCAAAGAAAGACCAGGTAAGACAAAGGTTGCCAAGAAAGACCCGGCAAAGGATAAAGGATAGTGCTTCCACTGCAACCAAGATGGGCATTAGAAGAGGAACTGTAAGGACTACCTTGCAGATAAGGCGAAACAGAAGCCTGGAGAAGCTTCAGTTATATTCATGATCAGTCTCCACTTATCAAATTTTTATGATAACACATGGGTATTGGATACAGGGAGTGCTTATCATATCAATTCGTTGCAGGTTCTGATAAGTCCTAGGAGATTGGCCAAAGGCGAGATGGACCTCAAGATGGGCAATGGAGCAAGAGTTACTGCAGTTGTTGTTGGAGAGGTCACCCTACATCTGCATGGTGGAGTTATTATTGCATTAGATGCATGCTATTTTGTTCCCTCTATTATCAAAAATATTATTTCTATCTTTTGTTTAACAATTAATGGATATAAATTAGTTTTTGAGAACAATAGTTGTTCAATAATTATGGATTATGAGATCATCACTAGAGGGACCCTTATAAATGGCTTATATGTGTTAGACACTTCTCCACATATCATGAATATAAATATGTCTAAGAGGAAAAGAGATGATGTGAATAATGGATACCTATGACATTGTAGGCTAGGTCATATACATGAGGTAAGGATTCCAAAAGTTGCTGAAAGATGAATACTTAGATCCATTTTACTATGAGACATATGCAACTTGTGAAGTTTGCCTTCGTGGGAAGATAACCAACTCTCCTTTTAGTGGAACTGGAGTGAGAGCCACCTAGTTATTGGAACTCATACATAGTGATGTATGTGGTCCCATGTCAACTCAGGCTATAGGTGGTTACTCATACTTCATTACATTCACTGATGATTTCTCTAGATATGGACACGTGTACTTAATGAAGTATAAATCTGAGGCCTTCGAGAAATTCAAGGAATATAAGAATGAGGTAAATAATCAAATTAGAAAGAGTATTAAGACTCTTCAATCAGATCGAGGAGGAGAATACTTGAGTACGGAGTTCACCTATTTCCTCAGGGACAATGGGATTCTATCCCAGTGGACACCTACTTATACACCTTAGCTTAATGGTGTATCAGAAAGAAGGAATCACACGCTATTAGACATGGTGCGGTCCATGATGAGTTCACTGACCTACCCGTCTCATTCTGGGGGTATGCCCTAGAGACCGCAGCTTACCTTCTGAACATAGTTCCATCAAAGTTGGTAGTGTCTATACCATATGAGATATGGAGAAGGAAAGAAGCCCGATCTTAAGGTAGGTGGCGTGGTCATAGTAAGAGTGCGGCTACAATAGGAGGAAGACGGGGCAGCGGTGTTCACGGCTATTGTGGAGGAGGACAACGACGATAAGGAGTAAAAGACCACTGCTGGTCCTGTTCAATTCATTGCTGGCCGCGATCAAGACAGTTGGTAGTGAAATATTGTTGCGGTTGTGATGTAGATAGATTGCAGTGAAAGATCACTGCTGGTAGCTTTTTTGGCGCAAAGGATCGCTGCTAGCAACGAACGATCAAGGAGGATGGCAGCGAGTGATCACTGTTGGTAGCGTTGTGCAACGAGGGATGCATGTTGCAATTGAAGGGATAAGGGAGGTTGGGTGGATGAAAGTTTGGTGAACTGAAGGCTGTGATTTTTTCTTTTTTTTGGGGCTGGTTTTGTGGCAGTTATAGGTGCGGCTAGGGGCTATAGTTTGGTGGAGTTTTGGTTACGATTTGGTGTGGTTTTAGGACTGTGATAGCAGTGGATGAAGGTTATGAAAGAGTTTTGGATCTAGGATAGATGGCAGCAAAGGTAGGCGGATCGATATGGAAGGTGCGCTGAAAAGTTAGGTGGATTAGTAAGGAAGTAGGCTGCAGTTAGGGCTATGTTTGGGGCTGATTGGAATGAGTTTTTGGCTGTGGTTTGATAGGTTTTTTTGGTGGTGATAGTAAAGGGTGATGGTTAGGGAAAGATGGTTTTAGATTTGGAAGAGATGGCAGTGAAGGTTTGATAGAATTCGATGAAGTTCGCTGTAACATATGCTGCCTTGCAGAAGCAGAATTTTTGTGGAAGAAATAGCAGTTTCTCAATGAAAATTCCAGCCAAAAATTGTGAAATTTGGGGCTGTGGTGTCAAGGGAGGAAGATGAGGAAAAGGGAGATTCAAATATGGGAAAATAGCAGTAAATATCTGATAGGATTCGATGAAAGATCGCTGTGTATGTGCAGTTCTGCCAAACAAAATTTACGTCAGAGAAATAATGAGTTCTCGATGTAAATTCTAAAGAAAAACTCAAGAAAAATATACAGAAATCCTTGGTTCAGATGTGGTTTATATTAGCAAAATGTTTGATTAAATTTTGACAGAGTACCGGTAGGAAAATAAGGAAAAATGCGGAAGGCAGTTTCTTTGTCGTAAAATTCCAGCACTGAATGACAAAGGATTGCAGCACTATAATTCCGGTTTTAGAAAGAATTTTTCCCAGAGATCAATCTTACATGAAAGATAAGATGATATATGAAATTGTATAAAAGTTTTGACCAAAAAGGATAAATAAAAGTTTCATTTCAAGAGGCCAACAAGCGGAAGGCAGATTCTTCATCGTAAAATTCTAGCACTGCATGACAAAGAATTGCAGCACTATAATTCCGGTTTCAAAAATAATTTTTCCTATATATCAGTCTTAGATGAAAGTTAAGAAGGTCTATGAAATTGTGTAAAAGTTTCAGCCAAAAAGAATTAACAAAAGTTCAGTTTCAATTGGCGAACAGGCGGAAGGCAGATTCTTCATCGTAAAATTCCAGCACTGCATGATGAAGAATTGCAGCACTATAATTCCGATTTTCGAAGGAATTTTTTCCAGAGATCAATCTTAGATGAAAGCTAAGTTGATCTATGAAATTGCATAAATATTTTGGCCAAAAAGTAGCAACAATAAACTGGTTTCAAGAGGCAAATATGCGGCTGAAAATTTTTATAGCGTTTCACCTCTAGAATACGAGAACATTTGCGACGGTCGAAATTGCAGCAATGAAAGTATGGGAAAACTCTTCAATGTGTAAGGTAAAGGATTTTACAGTATTGAAGAGGCATGGGTGATAAAAATATACCAGATCTCCAGATCAAACACAAGGTGCAGTGGCAGATTGATTTGATCTGCGGCTGGGGTGGAAGATGGAGGCGTGTGTCACAGCAATTGTGGGAATTGCTTGGGAAGGTGGAGGCGCTGAGATGGCTACAGGGGTTGCAAGATCGTGGCTCTCATACCAGATGATAGAACCACGGAAAGAGCTCTATAGATTTTGACCAATGAGGGGGATTAACCATTGGAGAGAGGAATCTAGGAGAGAGGAACCCCTACAGTGTTCCAATGGTTAATCCCCCTCATGGGTCAAAATCTATAGAGCTCCTTCCGTGGTTCTATCATCTAGTATCAGAGCAACGATCTTGCTGCCTCTATAGCCATCTCAGCTACCTCCACCTTCCCAAGCAATTCCCATAATTGCTGCGACACACACCTCCACCTTCCACCCCAGCCGTAGATCAAATCAATCTGTCGCTGCCCCCTGCATTTGATCTGGAGATCTGGTATATTTTTATCACCCACACATCTTCAATACTATAAAATCCTTTACCTTGTATGTTGAAGAAGTTTTTCCAAATCTTTTCTTACTGCAAAATTTTACCGTCGCAAACGTTATCATTGTTGCGAAGGCGGAACATTGCAGAAATTTTTAGCCGATTGTTGCTTCTTGGAACTGAACTTTTAATCATCCTTTTTGGCTGAAACATTTCTACAATTTCATAGATCATCTTAGCTTTCACCTAAGACTAATCTCATAAAAAAACTCCTTCTAGATCCAGAATTATAGTGCTGTGATTCTTCATTGTGCAGTGCTGAAATTTTATGACGGAGAATCTGCCTTCCGTCTATTGGCCTCTTGAAACCAAACTTTTGTTCATCCTTTTTGGTTGAAACTTTTATACAATTTTTGTAGATTGTCTTAGCTTTCATCTAAGACTAATCTCATAAAAAAACTCGTTCTGGATCTGGAGTTATAGTGCTGCGATTCTTTATCATGTAGTGCTGAAATTTTATGACAGAGAATCTGCCTTCCGTATATTGGCCTCTTGAAACCAAACTGTTGTTCATCCTTTTTGGCTGAAATTTTTACACAGTTCCAAAGATCAACTTGACTTTCATATGGGATTGATTTCTCAAAAAACTTCCATCTCGAACTAGTTTTCTTGTGCAATCTTTCACCAGCACATAGTTTTAGAATTTTTACAATAAAAGATCTACCTTTCATCTTTTGCCCTATTTCCCTACTGTTATGCTGCCAAAATTTTGCCAAACCTTTTATTGGTATTCCCAACATTTAAACCAAGGGTTTCTACATAATTTCCTTGAACTTTCCATTGGAAATTATGTCGAGAAGTCATCGTTTCTCGACGTAAAATCTGTTCGGCATGACTGCACATTGCCGCACTTATTTTCATCGAATTCTATCGGATTTGAGTGCTATTTTTTGTAGGATTTCAGACTCCCTTTTCCTCATCACCAAACCCTACCATCCTTACCAAAAACCCTTCATAACCCTACCCTAAACTGAAACCAAACAGCCACCCAAATCAGCCCTAACCGCAGCCTACTTCCTTATCGATCCACTTACCTTTTCAGCCAACTTTCCTTACCGATATACCTACCTTTGCTGCCATCTATCCCAGATCTAAAATATATTTTCCTAACCCTCATCTACTGCTATCACAGCCCTAAAACTATGCAAATTCACAGCCTAAACTCCACAAAACCGCAGCCCCAAATCGCACCCAAAACAGCCACAAACCGCACAAAAAAACCGAAGCCTTCGGTCCACTAATCTTTCAGCCACCCAATCTCCGTTATCCCTTCAACCGTAGCACACATCTTTCACTGCCCAACACTGCCAACGGCAACCTCTTGCTGCCATCCTCCTTGAACGCAGCCAGCAGCGACCCTTCCTGCAAAAAGCTACCAGCAGCGATCTTTCGTTGCAATTTGTTCACATCTCAGCCCGCAATAATCGTTCGCTGCCAACTATCTTGATCGCAGCCAACAATAAATTGAACACCACAACAGCCATCTCTCACTCCATACCACTGCTGCCCTCCTCCGTAATAGTCATGTACATCACTGCCCCGTCTTCCTCCTATTGCAGCTGCACCCTTGCTGCAACTGACACCACCTGCAACCACGAAGTCACACCGCAGCCGCAGCCGACGTTGCTGCTGCCCTCTTCTTCCTCCGCCATCGTTGCTATCTTCCGACTCAGATCTCTTTGCTGCCATCTTCCGACAAATATCAGCCAAGTAAAAAATCGCAGCCTCGATGACATTGCAACATCAACATTGCATCATCACCGAAGGACCGCAGCCGACGTTACTGTTGCCATTTTCTTCCTCCACCGTTGTTGCTACCCTTGGTTGCCATCCTCCACTTGGAGACTTGACCACTGCAGCCCCAACATCACTGCCATTATTGCTTTCAACCTGAAGATTGCAGCTACACTCTTTAATCGATTTGATTTGATAGGTTGGAGATCCTTGCATCATGACATCGGTGGGCTTATTCGAAGTAAAATTGGAGCCTCTTGAGACACATATGGATGTTAAATTACGTTCTCTCTTTGAGGAGTTTAGATGGGGCTGATCACCGAGCCCAATAAGATCACAACGCAGTGCAAATTTCGATTGTAAAAGGAACCTTAGCGAAGAACTAGTGATTATCCGTCAAACCTCCACCATCAAAGAATACAAAATCAGGTTTGAAAGGTTATCTAATCAAACTTATGATTAGTCTGAAAAATAGATATTGAGGACTTTTATTGAAGGCTTGAAGTTGGAGATTCAAGAAGAAGTTAAAGCGTGACAGCCGTACACACTTAAGGCAGCCATCTCCTTTGCGCGACATCAAGAGGCGCGATTGAACTATAAAGCTCGGAAGACTAGAGTTGCTCCCTAACTAGCGACACCAAAGCTTTCACCTCCTCCTACTATCAGCCGACCCCCTTAGCCACATAAATTAATAAGAGAAGACCTTTATGACCGATCAACAAAGGGCCTATGTGGGTGTTGTGATAAACTGTGGAGCCTAGAATACAAATATAAAAAGGAGACACCGTTGATGATTGTACCCACTGAAGAACCCAAACGTGAAGATACGACTCTCGAGCCCAAGGAGAAGGATACACAACAATCGGTTATCCGTACGGTCCCTACCTTAGCCGGCTACACCAACCTGCAAAAATTTAAGATCAAAGGGTTTCTCGGGCAGCAGTCCGTCATCATCCTCATCGACGCCTGGAGCACACATAACTTCATGAGTAGTAAGGTTGCTACCCACTTAATGCTCCAAAAAGAAGATTACACCGGGTTTGAAGTCAAGGTAGTTAACGGCCAAATTCTGAAGTGCAACCAGAAGTGCCCGCGGGTAAAACTGATTCAACAAGAGCAAGACATAGTTGCTGATTTTTTCCTCCTCCCTCTTGATGGTTTTGATATAGTGCTTGGCATTGATTAGTTGTCTATGATTGGAGATGTTTTCTAAAATTTTTCGAAGCTAACCATGAAATTTTTCAGAAAAGGGAAGCAGGTGATTCTACGAGGGAGCCCAGCGACTACAACCACAACACCACACTTAGAGGGGGTACCAAAAGAAGAATCCAGTGGTTTCCTAATTCAAATTCAGGAGTTTCATGAGATTGAAGATAAAAAACCCCTCCCACATCTTGCTGGATTTTTGGGCGTCTCCACCCAACCGAGCCGACTACCTCCTCGGAAGCTGGCCGACCCCCCTATACTGAACAGGTCAAAACTTCTACTAGTTGTTGCTCGACCATATTGCTTAATACAACCTTAGAAGGTCGAAGATAAAAGGGTCGTCCAAGAGATAACAGAGACATGGATTGTTCGGCCATGCTTATTTCCCGCTACGACACGTCCCTACATCCTTTTTCCCTAGAGATAAGCTACTTCTAAAGTGTTACATCCTGTTGAACTCACGATAGTTCTGATGCAGCACTTCTAGATCTCAGGTGACTTCCACGACATTCCCTAGGATCAGACCATGATGTTTAAAGACTTCTTTGATCATGACATCTGATCTACGACCCAAGACTGCGAGAAAATTGAGCCCCTCCAGTGGTGAATTTAGAAAAGGGGAAGGATCATTTGTAGGACTCAACGAAGCATGAACATCATCCCTCTTATTATAAAGAAAGATGCACCACCTTGGCCGAGTGGAACTATAGCCCTCACGGCCACGATGTCGTCCACACCAAATCGTGGTCAGATGCTTATTATTGGAGTAGACACACCCAGAGTGGGGGTCAGCACCATCCTCATGCAAGATGGTCAACAACATGAAGAAGTGAAAATGGGCCCCGAAAAATCACCACTCCTACCCACCTTGGACTCAAATCGGGCTCAGACCACTAGAGATTTTACTAGAGGACAGTCCTCACTCCAAAAGAAGGCACGACTACTATTTCATAGCAACTACGTGGCAGCCCATGCAAGAAAGAAACTTCCCCCTGACAAGAGCAGAAGAAAGTTTCCTGAGAAAGATCAAGTCCCCCTTCATCTCCAGCTCCACCAGCATGAAATTCAAGCCTCAAGTTGGGCCTTGCAAAATTGGGGATCATATTGGGGCCCTAACCTGGAGATCAGATCCGTGCACCAGATCAAAATTACAATTGATCCTCCAAGTATCCCATCTCAAATGAAAATTTAAAGATGACGACTCAGCTCAAGTTCTTCCGACTAATACCCAAGCTGATGAGGAGCTGAAGACCCGATTCCCTGAGTTCATGAAACTTTAGCCTTGAGGACAAGGCTGACATTAAGAGAGTGGGTTTGATAGGACTCGAACAGGGTTGAGTTCTAATCTCCCTAGAAGTAGTTAATAAAACCCGACTAGATTGTAATAAAGCAACTCATATCTTATAAAAGAGTATGGCTAGGGTTTAGATTAGCCCTTAGGGCTTAGTGGACGTTGCCCCCTTACTGGGTTGGTTGGCCAGGGTTTCCCCCTACTTAGGTCGGCTATAGAGCCAACCTAGTCGCCCCCTGTTCTTATTAAGGTAGGTTGGCTATAGGAGGGGTAAAAGGGTCATTTTACTTAGGTAAGCACACCCTCTTGAATAAAGCAATTATCAATTTTATTTCACCCTTGTGCCGAATCTAGGAGGGAGGAATCCCTACAGCGTTCCAAGGGTTGATCCCCCCTCAAGGGTCAAAATCTATGGAGCTCCTTCTGGGGTTCCATTAGACTCCAGCAAGGTTGAGTCCTAACCTCCCTAAGAAGTAGTCAATAAAACCTTGGTAGATTGTAATAAAGCCACTCCTATCTTATAAAGGAGTATGACTAGGGTTTATATTAGCCCTTAGGGCTTAGTGGTCGCCACCTGCCTTACTGGGTTGGTCGGCCAGGGTTTTCCCCTGCTTAGGTCGGCTATAGAGCCAACCTAGCCGCCCCCTATTCCTATTAAGGCAGGTCAGCTATAGAAGGTGCAAAGGGGTAATTTTACTTAGGCAAGCACCCCCTTAGGCTAGGGTTTTTAACCCTATTTAAAGATGTAGCCGCCCCCTCTTGAATCAAGCAATTATCAATTTTATTTCAACATTGTGCTGAGTATAGGAGGGAGGAACCCCCATAGCGTTCCAAAGGTTGATCCCCCTCAATGATCAAAATCTATAGAGCTCCTTCTGGGATTCTATCATCTGGTATCAGAGCAACGATCTTGCTGCCCCTGTGGCCATCATCCATGCCTCCACCTTCCTAAGCAATTCCCACAATTACTTTTGATGTCTCCTGCATTGTCGCCCACCAAGCCGCAGATCCATTAATCTACTACCTCTCTTTGCGTCAACATTAAAGATCTGATAAAAACTCCAAAGCCCATGCCTCTTGCTACTGCTATTCCTCTATCTTATACATGGGAGAAGTTTTTCCAAAATTTCATTGCTGTAAAATTTGAATGTCGCAAACGTTATCATCATTGCGAAGGTGAAACACTGTAGAAATTTTCAACTTATTGCTGCTTCTTGGAACTAAACTTTTAATCATCCTTTTTGGCTGAAACTTTTATACAATTTTGTAGATCATCTTAGCTTTCATCTAAGAGCAATCTCATAAAAAATCTCCTTCTGGATCCGGACTTATAGCACTGTGATTCTTCATCGTGCAGTGCTAAAATTTTACGACGGAGAATTTGCCTTCCCTCTATTGGCCTCTTGAAATCGAACTTTTATTTATTCTTTTTGTCCTAAATTTTTATCGAATTCCAGAATCAAATTGGCTTTCATCTGGGATTGATTTCTTAAAAAAATTCCTTTTGGAACCGGTTTTCTTGTGCAATCTTTCACCAGTATGCAGTTCTAGAATTTTTACGACAAAGGATCTACCTTTCGTCTTTTGCCCTATTTCCCTACTGTTACGGTGCCAAAATTTCACGAAAATTTTTACTCGTATTCCCAACATCTAAACCAAGGGTTTCTACATATTTTCCTTAAACTTTCCTATGGAAATTACATCGAGAAGTCATCATTTCTCTGACATAAAATCCCATCAATAGGACTACACATCGCCGCACTTTTTTTCGTCGAGTTCTATCGGATTTGAGTGCTATTTTTTGTGGGATTTTGGACTATCTTATCCTCATCACCAAACCCTACCATCCTAACCAAAAACCCTTCAAAACCCTACCCTAAACTGCAACCAAACAGCCACCCAAATCAGCCCTAACCGCAGCCTACTTCCTTATCGATCCACTTACCTTTTCAGTCTACTTTCCTTACCGATACACCTACCTTTGCTGCCATCTATCCCAGATCTAAAATTTATTTCCCTAACCTTCATCTACTGCTATCACAGTCCTAAAACCACACCAATTTGCAACCTAATCTCCACAAAACCACAGTCCCAAATCGCACCCAAAACAGCCACAAACCGCACCCGAAAACCGAAGCCTTCGGTCCACCAATCTTTCAGCCGCCCAATCTCCCTTATCCCTTCAACCACAGCATGCATCTTTTGCTGCCCAATGCTGCCAACTACGACCTCTTACTGCCATCCTCCTTGATCACAGTCAGCAGCGATCCTGGTGGCAAAAAGCTACCAGCAGTGATCTTTCGCTGCAATTTGTTTCAATCGTAGCCCACAACAATCATTCGCTGCCAACTATCTTGATCGCGGCTAGCAACAAATTGAACACAACAGCAATCATTTCTTGCTCCATATCGCTACTGCCCTCCTCCGCAACAACCATGTACATGCTGCCCCATCTTCCTCCTATTGCAGTCACACCCTTGCTGCAACCGACGCCACTTGCAGCCATGAAGTCGCAGTGCAATCGCAACCGACGTTGTTGTTGCCCTCTTCTTCCTCCACCGTCGCTGCTACCCTTGGCTACCATCCTCCACTTGGAGACTCCACCCCCGTAGTCCCAACATTGCTGCCATTCATTGTCTTCAACCTTAAAATTGCAGCTACACTTTTCAATAGGTTTGTTTGATAGGTTGGAAATCCTTACATCATGACATCGCTTGGCTTATTCGGGGCCAAATTGGAGGCTTTCGAGATGCGTATAGATGCTAAATTATGCACTCTCTTCGAGGAGTTTAGATTGGGTCGATCACCAAGCCCAAGAAGATCACAACATGGAGCAAATTCTGATTGCAAAAAGAACCCATCAGAGATAAGAAGCGAGGATAAGACATGGTAGCCCTACACCTCGACGACGTCGATCTCCTTTATACAACTTCAGGAAGGGCACCTCAATCAAGATGCTTAGAGCATGAGAGCCACATCTCAACCAAAAGCATATAAACCTTCAACGCCAATCAATTACAAGAACCTTGACGAAGAACTAACGAAGATCCATCAAACCTCTACCAACCAAGTGTACGAAATCAGGTTTGAATGGTTAACTAATCAAACTCGTGATTGGTCCAAAAAAAAATATTGAGGACTTTCATTGAGGGCTTGAAGCTGGAGATTCAAGAAGAAGTTAAGTATGACAACAATACACACATAAGGTAGTCATCTCCTTCGCACGAAGACAGATTGAACCAAGATGCTCGGAGGACCAAAGCCGTCGCATGACCAATAGCACAGAGACTCTTGGCCCCATCTACCACCAGTCGGTCACCTTAGCCAAAAAAGTTAACAAGAGAAGAGTTTCGTGACAAATCGGTAAAGGGCCTATGTTGGCATTGTAATAAACTATGGAGTCGAGACCACCATTGTAAAAGAGAGAGACCTCTATTGGTTTGAGCCCACTGAAGAACCCAAACTCAAAGATATGGCTCTCGAGTCCTAGGAGAAGGATATGAAGGAAAAACTATAATCAACCGCCCGCACCTTTCATGCTCCACCACAGATATTGGACATTGATGGCTTCATCAAGCATAAGCCCGTCACCATTCTTGCTAACACCAGGAACTCCACCGACCTTATGAATGACAAAAGAAAACATGTGACCATATGTGGGAAAGGAGAGAACGAAGAAAAAATGATCTTGAGGCAATGCTTGGAGAAGCTCGCTGAAATCTCTAGCACGTCCGCTGAACCGAGCTGACTCATTCCTACCAGACTGCACGACCCCCGTATGTTGGTCTTACAAGGGGAACCACTAGCACATATTTGGCTATATTGCTGTCCACATTTTTAAAAGACCGAAGCTTAAAAGATCGTCCGGGAGACGCGAGAGATATGGATCAGTCGACCACAACCTTCCCTTGCAATGACACTTTATCTCCAAAAAATTTGCCTCTTTGTCTGTAGGGATAAGCTCTTCCTGAAGTGCCATATTCAGTTGAACCAGCTATGGGTTCTGATGCAGTGCTCCCTCATCTCAGGCTACTTCCACGACTTCACTGAGTAGCGGACCATGATGCTAAAAGTCTTCCCTGATGATGACCTTGGATCCACGGCCCACGATCACAAGAAGGAATAGGAGAAAGGCATTCACATGACCCCCACAACCATGATGCCCATCTATATCGATGCTAGCATTACCTAAACGTGGTAATGTATTTGTACTTTGAGCAGACACATCTAGAGTTGGGATCGACATCACCCTTATGCAAGATGGTCGACTCCAAATTCACACCAAGGCTTCCCTCATACTTCACACGAGATTTTTAAATGGGATACTCATTGCTACCAAATTTAAAATTTGGCTGGATACAGGTCCATGGCACGAAAGAGGAGTAAGCCCAAAAGAATTACAATCCATGCTCATGCCAGAACATGCAAAGAAGAAATGACCTCCCGACAAACTTCAGAATGGATGAAAAATTGAAGATCGAGTTTTCTTACACCTCCAGCCTGATCAGCAGGAAACTCGAGCCTTAAGGAAGTAGCCTCCCTATTTCTTTGGGCCTTACAAAATTGGGACCACATTGGAGCCCTAACCTGAAGATCAGATCCGCGCACCAGATCAAGATTACAATTGATCTGTCGGGTATCCCACCTCAAATGGAAATTTAAAGAAGATGACTCAGCCCAAATCCTTACAAATAACACCCCAATTGATGAGGAGGCCAAAGTTCAATTGATAAGAATCATACAAGGAGCTGAAGACCCAGTTCCACGAGTTTATGGAACCTCAGCCTTGAGGACAAGGCTAATTTTAAGAGGGCGGGTTTGATAAGACTCAACAGGGTTGAGTCCTAATCTCCCTAAGAAGTAGTCAATAAAATCCTGCTAGATTATAATAAAGCCACTCCAATCTTATAAATGAGTGCGGCTAGGGTTTAGATTAGCCCTCAGGACTTAGTGGCCGCCACCTCCCTTACTTGGTTGGTCGGCCAGGGTTTCTCCCTGCTTAGGTCGGCTATAGAGCCAACCTAGCCGCCCCCTATTCCTATTAAGGTAGGTCGGCTATAGGAGGGACAACGGGATAATTTTACTTAGGCAAGCACCCCCTTAAGCTAGGGTTTTGATCCCTATTTAAAGATATAGCCCTCCCCCCCCTCTTGAATCAAGAAATTATCAATTTTATTTCAACTTTGTGGCGAGTTTAGGAGGGAGGAACCCCTATAGCGTTCTAAGGGTTGATCCCCCTCAAGGATCAAAATCTATATAGCTCCTTCTGGGGTTCTATCATAGTAGTCGGCCATATGGCTGAATTATAGATTGATCTTGCTTTTTTAAAATAGGTAGAGGCTACATGCTTATATAGGGCTCCAAACCCTAACCGTAGGGGGTGCTTCCTAAGTGAATTCTCTCTTTTGCCCCTCCTATAACTACCATGCATAAATAAAGGGGGCGACGACCTAAATAGCTGCACAAGCCATGCACCTCTTCTAGAAACCCTAGCCGACCAACCCAGTAAGGGGGTGGCGGCTAGGAAGCCCTAAGGCCTCAAATTAAACCATTGCTACACTTCGTTATAGGATAGAAGTGACTAGGTGAGGTTTTATTATAATCTCACAGGGTTCTTATTGATTATTCTAGGGTGATTAGGACTCAACCCTACTAGAGTCCTATCATTTGGTGATAGTGGTTTAAGGTTAGAGGAATGGCTTAGGGTTGCTGTTGATGGCAGCAACCGATTTTGTAGGATTGGTGGCTGCGGAGGGTAAGGATCAGCAGAAGGTCCGGTGGTTACGGAGGATCGCTGTTTAGGCTGCGGTTTGAGTTGGATGCAGATTCTGAAAATAGGTTATGATGACTGCATTTTAAGGCTAGAGGGGTGCCCTACAGATGACATGGGTGGCAGCAACAATTTTGGTAATGATCAGATATGGGTGCAATAAAAAACACATAAAGGTAGTGCTACAGAATTCTACGTTGATAGGTTGCACTAGGTCGCTATTTTGGGCTATGGTTTTGGGTGTTGTTTGGGTTATAAATATAGGTTATGTTGATTATGTCTTAAGGCTAAATGGATGCCCGAAAGATATCTTGGGTGGTGCTAGCAAGATGGTTGGGTTTCGGTGGGTTAAGAAGAAGAAGAAAGACAAAGGTGCAGTAGCAAATTTTTTGTCAAAAAAATTCCAACATTGAAGACATAATTTTTTCCATAAATTTTCAACAAATATTTGAGTGAAACTTAAGGGGGATCTTCTGGTAGGAAGAGGTAGTGCTGACAAAAATTTCATGGAAAGAAATAACAGCAATAGGTTCAGCAAAATCAAGGATCACGAAGAAGTACGGTAGTAGATTTTTACGTCTAAACTACAGCAGCTTGGACATAAAAGATATGTAGGTTATCTTGATGATTTTTTGATGAAACCAAAGGGAGATTTGAGGATAGGAAGTTATAAAGCCATGGTAGAAATTTTCTAGAAATTTGATTAGTAAAAACACAACAGGAAATCAAACAGTAAAGGGTGTGCGGTTGGAATTCTGCGATGTAACTTTCATATTAAAGATGAAAACTTTACAATAAAAAGTTTGTGCAGCAAATAGGAATGAGTTATTTTGTTTTTTTATTTAAATAGGGATAACTAAATTGCAGTAGTAGTAAGGTAGGAAACTAGAACCTGTTGTAATTCGCAGGGAGATCAAAGGATGATCTGCGGTAGTGGAGATGACGATGGAATTTGGTGACAATCTTCATGTAATTGTAGGAATTGCTTTAGACGGCTATGGGGGGCTAATGGATGGCTGTGGAAGTGCAGCAAGATGCCAAGAATGCTACTCTGATACCAAGTGTTACAATCATTGCGGATTCTAAACTTGGGGTGTTCTCTATAGGGGATCGACCTCCTTGGAACTCTATAGGGGTTCCTCCCTCCTTGGTTTTTCGCTACATGAGCTGAAATATAATAGATCTATTGATGATGAATGAGGGGATAATACAAGGCTATTTGTAGGGCTTCTAAACCCCAACTCCTAATATGATTCCTACTTAAGACTCCTACACCTAACAACTTCTACTCCAACTCTAAGAAGCAACTCCTACTTCCAACAACTGCAACTCCAACTCCAACTCTAAGAAGCAACCTCCAATCTAATTCTAATCCTATTCTAACTTAACCCCTCCTCAACCAACCTCTGTTGAACTAGGATAAGGGGTGGTTAATTAAGGTGACATGTATTCTTCCCTCAAAATATCTACCTCCTATCTAATCGTAACCTAGCCGACCTCCTTGCTTCTTTATTAGGGGTCGGCTAGATATGATTTACATGAATGCCCTTAGGATTTACATATTTACCCTCTTTAATGAAACTAAATTAGGACTCTCTTAGCTAGAGTCCCAACATCTTCCATGTATCCTGTCTGAAGCACAAGCTTGGGGAGAATGAATTAGCCAAGTCATCTACCAAACACTACTACCGATGGACAGATCAAGATCCAATTGGAGGCAATACTAGATCGAAGGGTCGTGACGCATCGTCGATGTCACTCTACTGAAATGTTAGTACAATGGGCAAATCTACCTAAAGAAGATGCCATGTGGAAGTCCTATGAATACTTGAAGATCAGGTTTCTAGAGTTCATGGAACCTTAACCTTGAGGACAAGGCTGATCCGAAGAGGGCGGGATTGATATGATCCTAATAGGTCCGGGTCCTATACAATCTTGAATCATAAAACCTTGGGTCAGATGTAAGACCTAGCTATAGGTGCCTACCACCCTATCATGGAAGTTGGTTAGAGCAGTAAGAGGTGGCGGTTAGGGTTTAGGGAGTAAGTTGTTAGAGTGTCTCTAGGAATTAGGGTTTTAGATGCCAATAAAAGCATGTAATTGCACACCACTTTTTTATCAAGCAACAAAACTTTTCTTCAAGCCATTGTGTTGATTACCAAGGACGGAGGAACCCCTTAGAGTTCTAAGGAGGCTGATCCCTTATAGAGATCGTTCTAGTAATAGGATCCTGCAGGGTTCTATTAAGATTCTAAGCGGGCTTAAGGCATGCTGGCAGCATCGGACAAAGTAGGAACCGAGGATGGGAACATTGGATCTGCAAGTAGGGGAAGGATAGCAGCACAAGAAAGGGAAGGACGACGACAGCAATGGCAGGGGCAACAGGCATTGTGACAAGAGATGAAATCACTGAGGAAGGGGAGAAAAGGGTGGTCCACTAGCCTAGAAATAACGGCGGCAGTTAGGATCAACGAGGGAATGGTCCATCAGCCAAGAAAGAATATGGCGACTGGGATCGCTGACGGAGTGGTCTGTTGACCGAGAATAATGGCGACGGCCCTTTAAGCAAGATGATGTTACCATTTTAATCTCTCTCTCTTTGTTTTTCTATTTTTTTTTTGTTGATGATGGCTATAGTGAAGTGTTAGAACTCTTGCGGATTCTATGCTTGGGGTGATCTCTATAGGGGATCGACTTCCTTGGAACTCTATAAGGGTTCCTCCCTCCTTGGTTTTCTATACAAAGTATGAAAATAATATTAATCTATTAATGATGATAAGCGGGGAGAATACAAGCTATTTATAGGGCGTCTAAACCCTAAATCCTAAATCCTAATATGACTCATAGTCCAACAAACTCTAACTTCTAATCAACTTCTACGCCAAGTAAACTAAGATTCCTCCTAAACCAAGACTCCTCTTCCCCTCAACTCCTAACCCCTAGCCAACTCGTCACCATGATGTGGCTGGTGGATATAAGGGTCTCTAACTGCTAATTTTATTCTTATTCCATACTAGAGAGAGTCCAAGCTAAGTGGGACTCTCCACCTCTTGCCCTAGCCAGCCTCTTTTAAGAGAAGAAGGCGACTAGGAGACTCCATCCTATAAGGACTCCTCCCTAACCCGGCCAAGTACTTCTTTACTAGAGGGTGGAGGCTAAATTAGGGTTTATGACATTCATGACTCAATTGACTCTGACACGTATCCAACTCTGACTCCTAATCAGACTCCAGTTCAGCCAAATCCTAACCATACTAGGATTTGGGCTGATTTATTACAATAGATTCAAATCTTCTCCTAACCGACCTAATGTTAGGTCTAGGTGGCCAACAAGGTCCAATCTAAGGACTCAACTCAATCGACTAGGACCTGACTCAGCCAGGGTCTTAACAAACCCGCCCTCTTCAAATCAGCCTTTCCTCAAGGCTAAGCTCCATGTCTCTGGGTCCTGATCTGTAACTCCTAATGAGGCTCCCTCGTGGCCCCTATAATGGGTGCATCCTGCTCTTGCAGTCCAGCATCAGCAGTAGTGATTAGACGATTATGTGTCATAATCCTGTGATCCCATGCGATCATCAACTGAACTTGGGCCTCCTCATCGACTTGGGTGTCAAGAGGATAAATCTTGGCTGAATCATCCTCTCTAAACTTTCATTTGCGATGAGATTCCTGGAGGATCGATTGTAATTTTAAATTAGTGCGTAGATCTGATCCACAAGTCATAGCTTCAATGTGATCTCCAATTTTGTAGGGTCCAAAGAAATTAGGAGATCACTTCCGTCAGACTGAAGTCTTCATACATTCCTATTGGTAGGGCCAAAGACGAAGGAAGACTCGATATTTAAAAATAAACTTCGTTCTAATCCAGTATTTGTCGGGGGGCTATTTTTTTCTTGCATGAGCTGCCATTTGATTGTTCTTTAATAGTAATTGAGCCTTCTTTTAGAATAATGGATGCCCTTTGATAAGGTCCCTGGTGGTGTGAGCTCGTTCTGAGTCTAAGGTGGATAGGAGCAACAATTTTGCCAAGCCTGTTTTCATCTCTCCTTTGTGTTGTTGACCTATATCATGTCAAACATCAAATTCAGTAGTAATTAGTACCCCTTTACAGATTAGAAGCATCATGTGAAGTGTTGGGAGAGCCTCGATGCATATTAGGGGTCGTCTATCTTGCATGTGGATAACACAAATTATAGCTCCGATGCGTCAATCACAAACACTTTGTTGAGGTCGGGTAAAGCTAACACCAGCAAAGAGTAAGGGCTGTAACTTGACCGGATGACCCCTGGTTCAAGTATCTCTTTTACAATCCTCTCTAATTCATATTTCTATAGGTGACAATAATGATATGGCTAAGTGTTTACTGGTGGTTTGCCCGGAAGAATCAAAATTCGATGATCATGCCGTCGGGTAGGAGGTAGGCTATGCGATTCGGTAAAGATATCTGAAAATTTAGTAAACAATTAGAGAATGTTTGGGTCTTCAATTTTTGTTGGCTACCTCATATCTTGCTACTTGAAATGTATTATGAAGCTATTGTTCATTTTTTACAAGATGTTCTCCATTCGTTGTGTTGAAACCATCATCACGTTGCTCCTGCGTTTCCTACGTAGGATCTCCTATTTCCCATGACTGAAAAATTTCATGATAAATTTGAAAAAATTCTAGGGAATATCACCTAATGTATCAGCCATTTGGTGTCGAGCACGACCTCATAATCATCATGAGGGAGGAGGAAAAAATTGGTATTTACTTCTTGGTCCTACAGTAACAATTTCACGTGTGGACATCTTCGATCGCACTTCAAAATTTGACCGTCGACTACCTCAACATCAAACCTGTTGTAATCTTTATCTTGGAACATCAATTGTGTATCAACCTTATTGTTCATAAAGTTGTTGGTGCTCCTGGTCTCAATGAGGATGGTGACGGGCTGCTGCTTAAGAGATTCTTCAACTTTTATTGCTTGCGGATTCGCATGGTCGGCTAGAGTGTGAGTCGTGTAATCGACCGGCTGTGGGTCCTCCTTCATGTTCTCCTTCTTAGGTTCAAGGTCCTCTTCTTCAGGGTCTTCAATAGGTTCTATCATGGAAAACTTCCCTTTTTTGCAATGATGGTTGCGGCTCCAAAGTTCGTTGCAATGCCAACAAAGGCCCTTTGCCGATCTATCGCGAAGTTCTTCTCTCTTCAATTTCTTTGGTAGCGAAGGATGGCTGGGAGCAAGGGGTGTTGAATGTTTATATGTTGCTGGTCTAGGAGTGGTTCTCATATTCCAAGCATCTTGGTTGCTCCTCCTGGATTCAGGCGAAAGAGATTACGACTGTTACGGTGCGGGGCTGTCGTGCTTTAATCTCTCCTTTAATCTCCGGCTTGAGTTCTTCGATAAACATCCCTAATAATTATCAGTCAGTCCAATCATGAGCAAGGTAGGATAATTTCTCAAACCTGATTTGGTATTCTTGGATCGTGGAGGTTTGTCAGTTCTTCATGAGTTGACCATCAATATTTTCATATTCCCTCGGTCCAAAGCGGTTCAACAGCGCGTTCTTGAATTGTATTCATGTCTGGGCCCCATGGGTGTATTCAAGCCAATTGTGCCATCATATTGCATCTCCTTCGAGGTGGTTGATAGTAGTGTGCACCATAGAATCCTCCGATTTTTTGTAATAGTGGAAATAGCATTCGACGTGCAAAATACATCCCATCGGGTCTCCTTCCCATCAAGGGAAGTCCACCCTCATGCATGGATGTCTCATGTCCGAGGGCTGTCCCTCCTTTGAAGACCTCTATGAACTTTCTCCTTATTGGAACTTTGTTGGGCTCGAAGATCGACCTAATCCGAATTCTATGAATAAGGCATGCAATCTGTCCTTCATGCGTGATTCAAGCCATGATCCAAGCGCCTCCAACTTAGCACCAATCAGATCTACCAATGCCATGGCTTAAGACCCTAGATCTATAATGTCAAGGTCCTTCTCTTGCTATTGGGTCAGTGGTATGAACTGGTTAGGTGGATTGATGGCTGAATGAGGTGGTGGATCAAGGGTAGATGGTTACGGTTTGGGGCTGAAAGGTTGCTATTTTTTGTTGTTGTTAGGGCTATGGTTTGGAGCTACTATAGGGGTCATACAGGGGGTATGATGGCTGAGGTTTCAGGATAGAGGAATGGTTTAGGGTTGTCGTTGATGACAGCAATGGATTTGGTAAGGATCGGGTGTGGATGCAGCAAGTAGTACCGAAGGTAGTGCAGCAAAATTTTTCATCAAAGAGGGTGCCATTATTACTACTGTGTGGGGCTATTATAGAGGCTGTAAGGCGGGTTTGATGATAGAGGTTTAGGGTTAGAAGGATGGTTTAGGGTTGCTGTTGATGGTAGCAACCGTTTTGGTAAGGATTGGTGGCCAAAAGAATGATGGATCAAGGTTGTGATTTAGGGTGTTGTTTGGGATGTGATATTTTGGGGGCTATTACGGTTAGTTGTGGATTATGGAAATAGGCTACGATGGCTGCATCTTCAGGCTAGAGAGATGCCCTAAAGATGAGGTGGCTGACAGTAATAATTTCGGCAAGAATCAAATATGGGTGTAGCAAAAAACACCAAAAGGTAGTGCTGCAAAATTTTACGTCGATAGGCTGCGATAGGTCATTGCTTTGGGCTATGATTTTGGGTGCTATTAGGTTCTAGAAATAGGTTATGATGGTAGTGTCTTAAGGATAGAGGGGCGCCCAAAAGATGACATGGTTGGTGGTTGCAAGATTGGTAGGGTTTTGGGGGTTTGGGAAAAGAAGAACGACAAAGGTACAATATTTAAATTTTTCATCGAAAAAATTTCAGCAATATAGATGTATTTTTTTCAATAGTTTGAAATAAGGATTTAAGTAAAACTCAAGGGAAATCCATTCATAACGGAGAGGTAGTGCCGTCAAAAAATTCATGGAAGGGCAGCAAAAGATTCGGCAAGATCAAAGATCACGTGAAGGTACTATAGCAGATTTTTACATCTGAAGAGCTATAGATTGGACGTAAAAGATCAATGGTTTATATTGACAATTTTTTGATGAAACCAAAAGGAAATAAACTATTAAAGAGTGACAAAGCAGATGTAAAAAAGTCATGGAAGATTGGATAGAAAAATTATAGCTGCAAGATCAAAATATGCAGTGTTATGCGGTTGACTTCTGTAGTGTAACTTTCGTCGTAAAGATGGAAACTTTGCATCGAAAAGTTTATGGAACAAGATAGGATCAATTTTTATGGGTTTTTCGAATAAGAATAACTAAATTGCAACAACAATAAGGTTGGAAACTAGAACCTATAACAATTTATGGGGAGATCAAATGATGATCTGCGGTAGTGGAGATGATGACGAAATTTGACGATGATCTAAGCAATTATGGGAATTGCTTGGGTCGCTGTAGAAGGATGACGGGTGGTTGTGGAAGGGCAGCGAGATGCCAAGAATGCTGCTCTGATACCGATTGTTAGAACCCTTGTGGATTCTAAGCTTGGGGTGATTTCTATAGGGGATCGACCACCTTGGAACTCTATAGGGGTTCCTCGCTCCTTGTTTTTCTACACAGAGGTTGAAAATAATATTTATCTACTGATGATGAAAAGAGGGGAAATACAAGCTATTTATAGGGCTTCTGAACCCTAACTCCTAAAAAGACTCCTACTCCAACAAACTCCAACTGCTAATAAACTTCTACTCAAAGTAAACTAAGACTCCTACTAAATCAAGACTCATCTTCTCCTCAAGTGAATTAGTGCTTTCATAGAAAACCTCGGTTTGAAAATTTCATTCGATGAGAACAATAAGGTAGGAAACTAGAACCTATTACAATTTATGGGGAGATCAAATGATGATCTGCAGTAGTGGAGATGATGATGAAATTTGACAACGATCTAAGCAATTATGGGAATTGCTTGTTGGGTGGCTGTAGAAGGATGATGGGTGGTTGTGGAAGGGCAGCGAGATGCCAAGAATGCTGCTCCGATACCAAGCATTAGAACCCTTGTGGATTCTAAGCTTGGGGTGATCTCTATAGGGGATCAGCCACCTTGGAACTCTATAGGGGTTCTTCGCTCCTTGGTTTTCTACACAAAGGTTGAAAATAATATTTATCTACTGATGATGAAAAGAGGGGAGAATACAAGCTATTTATAGGGCTTCTAAACCCTAACTCCTAAAAAGACTCCTACTCCAACAAACTCCAACTGCTAATAAACTTCTACTCCAAGTAAACTAAGACTCTTACTAAATCAAGACTCCTCTTCTCCTCGAGTGAATTAGTGCTTTCATGAAAAACCTCGATTTGAAAATTTCATTCGATGAGAACAATATTTAGAGTATGATTTAACTTGGAAAGAGTTAAAAGCAATTAAATAAAAAAAGCAATAATAATGAAGAGCATAAAAGGAAATGCACACTAAGTTTAGAGTGGTTTGGTCGATGTGACCTACGTCCACTTTCGATTCCTCTTCCATTGAGGTCACCGGCTTCTACTATTGATCTTCATTCAATTAGTGAAGATCAACCACCCTCTTATAGCTCTATTCTCCTTTTCACAGGTTTAGGGGATAACCTTTATAATTTTTTCAGCCCTCCCTTAAACAGAAATCATACTTAGAGAAGAGGAGGGGAACTCTCACGGAATTATTGTAGAGTTTTCATAATTTTTCATTCAACTTTCTTGCTCTCTCAAGCAAGAATACCTAGGGTATTTATAGACCCGAATTAGCTTCATAAATTGGAGCCAAAAAATCAAACACCCTAAGATTTCGGGGTACGGATGGTACCATCGCCGATTAGAGCTAGGGTTTCTAGGCACAAGTGGGACCATCACATGGAATAGGTGGTACTACCTATGTCTGACGGTACTACCATCAACTGGCGGTACTACCACTAACAACCGATGGTACCACCACATAGAATTCTTGAAAGAGTACATTTCAACACTTTTCATACTTGAGCCACACCATCTCTGGTTGTACCTCCTTAAGTCAACGAAGTAAGCCTCCTAATGGGCTCAAATCAGCCTTAATTAAGGATTAATCAATGTGCAATGGGTCCTTAATTGAGTTAGTAGGATTTCTCCCAAAACTAATTCAAATTGAAACCTTAATTACGATAGTTAAGGCTAAAACAATTACAATGCAAGCAATCCAAGTTGTTTGGCATGTCAACTCTTCATTTAAACTTTCGGTGAACTTTCGACGAACTCCTAGCAAACTTCCACTGCATCGTCGGAACTTTCGCATATCCCAAGATTCTTCCAGCCCGATGCCCGATCTTTGACTCTGGTCCAATGTTTGATTCTTCTTTAATTATTTTTGTCTTTTCACGATCATAATTAATCCTGTATCACTTTTCTCAACACATGAGTTAGATTATAGGTTCATCAATTAATTTCATCATCGAAATCGGAGATTCAATAATCTCCCCCTTTTTTATGATAACAACCAATTGATAACGGAGTTAACCTTAACTCCCCCTATTTATGTTCCATATCAAGATAAGGCAAACTTGAATTCAAAATGAATAATAACATTTGAATTCAAGTGAAACAATTTTGATCATATGCAATATCTCATATCAAAATTTCATACATTGTGCTTCATCATAGTTTCAAATCATCAAAGTATAATTTGCACAATTACTTCATGTATGGTATGAAAAATAAATCAACATCACTTTGGACATAACATACATGATAGTAAAACATTAAAATGTTTAACCATTTTGGGCATAATACCATTCATTACTTCATGATACCAAACATTCATCATTTCTCCCACTTTATCATCAACAAAAAGGAGAAACGTTCAACAAATATTTTAGCAAGTTTTACATCACTTTTAGAATATGTAAGCTAGTATGTTTTTAAAATGTGAAGTTAATAAAAAAATTCTGCTTAATGAGATGTGCAAGATAGCAACTTTTGCTTCTTGAAATGGGCAAACTAGCACTTCTTTTTAGATGTGCACGCACTTTTGGTTCTCTTGAGATATGCAAGCTAGCATTTTAGCTCTTCTTGAGATTCTAGTAATAGAACCACACAGGATTCTAAACTTCGTTTAATCTCTAAGTGGATCGAAACCCTTAGAACTCTATAGGGGTTCCTCCCTCCCTTGTAGTTGGCCAAGATGGCTGAATAAATATGTAGATTAATTGCTTAAAAGTGTTGAGTACATGCTTTATATATGTCTCAAAACCCTAACTCCTAATAGGACTCCTACTTACCAAGACTCCAACTCCTAATCATCAACTAACCAACTCCCCTAGCTGACTTCTACTAATGATGGCTGACGGTTATAGTGGACTTCCATCCTAATTAAACTCCTCCCTATACCGAGCCGGCCTCTTTAACTAAAGGAAGCAGTGGCTAGTTTAGGGTTTACATGACTCATGACCCCTTTGACTCAATAAAATTAGGACTTGACGTAGCTAGAGTCCTAACAAACCCACCCCTCTTCAAATCAGCCTTGTACTCAAGGCTGAGGATCTATGAACTATCGGTATTTGATCTTCAAATCTTCATAGTCCTCCCATGTGGCATTATTAGCGATTAGATTTGCCCATTGTACTAGTACCTCAATGATTGGACGCCGTCGATGCATTACGATTCGTCTATCATAGAATGGTCATCGATTGGATCTAAGTCTCTCCATTGGTAGTTATGTCTGGTTGGTGACTCTAAGCCATCTCATTTTCTTGGAGCTTGGGCTTCAAGCAAGATATACGGAAAAACTGATAGATCTTGAAGTATGCTGGTAGGTTCAGTATGTATGCTACTGCTCCAATATGTTCTGCGATCTGATATAGTCCATAAAAGTATAGTGAAAGCTTCATGGATGCTCGGGTGTATACGGATGTTCGCTTGTAAGGCTAGAGTTGAAGGAAGACCTAATCTCCCACCAAGAACTCTCTTTCACTTTTGTACATATTATGCTTCTATTTCATCCTTGCTTGGGCCGCTGAGAGATTATCTTTCAATAATTTTAGAATTCTGTCCCTGTCCATAAGCTCTATGTCTACCTATTCTACTTTGGAGGAGCCAATCATATATTTTGGGATTACATGTGGTGGTCGACCATACATGGCTTTAAAAGGAGTACATTTCATCGAGGAATGCTAAGTTGTATTATACCACCATTCAGCCTAGGGGACTCACTTCATCTGTTCTTTTGGTCGATCATCGGAGAAGCATATGAGGTATGTCTCCAAGCACCTATTCACCACTTCGGTCTGGCTGTTGATTTGCAGATGGTATGCGGTGCTCATCTTTAGTTTGGTGCCCTGTAATTGGAATAATTCTGTCCAAAATTTACTAGTGAAGATCCTGTCATGATCATTTACAATAGATCTAGGCATCCCATGTAATTTTACAATATTTTCAATGAAGATTCGAGCAATGCTAGTGGCGGTGTAAGGGTTGCGGACGATGCAAAAGTGGGCATATTTTGTGAGACGGTCGATCACGACGAGGATTGTACCTTTTTTCCTTCGGATGAGAGCAGCCCTTCAATGAAGTCCATCGAGATATCGGTCCATACTAAGTCTGAGATAGGTAGAGGTTGCAACTTCCCAGGGCTTGCCATTGTTTCACCTTTATATAGTTGACACGTGTCGCATCGTGCTACAAATTCAACAATGGAGTTCTTCATCCCTTTTCAATAAAATTTTTGTTTAATCCTCTTATAGCTTTGAAGGAATCTGGAGCTCTTTATGATGGTATTTATGCAAGGAGAATTTGGTGCTAGCACTATTCATCCTTTATATCGTAAGTCCTTCGAGTCTCAATTGTAATGCGCCATTGAGCCTTGTTCTTCCTTCAATTTTTTGATGGTCTCCCTAATCTCTGGATCATCTCACCATTTTTTCTTGATGTCTTCAAGGAAGTCGCTGATCAAAAGACAGATGGCCGAAAATTTAACTTGCTCGAGTAGTCGGGAGAGCGCATCTACAACCATATTTTCTTTCCCTTCTTTGTTATTTCATAATCATATCCAAGAAGGTTTGTTACCCTTTTTTGGTACTCGAGGGATGATATTTTTTGTTCTATAAAATACCATCAAGCTAAACAATGGCCTAACTCCCGCCAATTCAGTAGTCTCTGGTATTCTTGCGGCGAGTCTTACGGTCTTCCTCCGGTGATCTCCCGACGTGTTCCAAGCGAGCTTCCTGATTCCTTCAGCAAGCTCCCACTGCATCGTCCGAACCTTGGTCTGATGCCCAAACTTGATCTTGGCCCAATCATCTAGTTGTAACTCCTTTTCTTCATCATAGTTAAACCTGTAGTACTTCCTCTAACAAACATGTTATATGAAACAGTCATCAATTGATTTCATCATCAAAATATGAGATTTAATAATCTCCCCCTTTTTGATGATGACAATCAATTGATGACAGGAGTTAACCTTACTCCCCCTCAATGAATGTCATAATAAGGAAAACATAAATTCAAGAGATCCACACACTCTTGAATTCAAGTATCATGACGTAATTAATATTTCAATGATGCAACAAAATGCTTGTACATCAATTTTAACAAAAAAATTACTTTAAATTATCAAGTCATCAACTTATCAAAGATTTTCATGAATTTTAAAAATTATGCATCAATTTTATATAAGTTATCAATATCCATTTCTTTCCCTTTATCATCAACAAAAAGGTGAAAAGTAGAACTAATAATTTTAAGCCACATGTGTCATTGCTCCCCCTTAGTAAAATAGGATATGAGCCATAAAAGATTTTCTATTCTTTGTGAGTAAAGAAGAAAAAGAAACAAAGGAGGAGTGCAAAAACATTACACCACACGTGTGCGATCGCAAGTATCTCCTTATCGTAAATGGACATTTTCAGGTGTGAAAGAGTAAGGCTTTGCTAGTGTAAGCTAAGGGTCGGTCTTCTTGCATGAGGACGACACCGATCTGTAAGGATCCTAGCCAAGTTAGGTCCATCTATTCGTAACTAATTCAAGCTTAGTTGTGTTAATCTGTTCAATTAGAGTTAGTTATAGGTCAGGTGAGCCCAATCGAGTCAGTTATGAGTTGGTTGCAGTTGGTTTTTATCTTCAGTTTGGATAGAGTCAGTTATTATTTTTAGTTAAGAGTCTATAACTTAGTTAAGAGTCCAAGTTTAGTGAGACTCTAAGTCAAATCCTGAAGAAACTCTTAGCATAGCCCTAAATAATGTTGTAAACTCTTTTATGAAGAAACCAATGAATGAAAAAGTATGGTTTTAGCCAATAGGCAAAACCCTAGGAGGGTCGATCCCCTATAGAGATCAAGGAGGCAGATCCCCTCAAAGTGATCAAGGAGGCCCGATCCCCTCAAAGTAATCATTTATCCCCCCTTTTTCATCTCCATCCATGATAAAATCCTGTGGGCTTAAATTAATTGATATCAGAGCTACATTCCTATGCACTTTCACTATCGTTCATTATCCACACGTGTCGTCGCTCTCTTGCTGCTGCCCCATCGCCGACATCACCATTGCATTTGCCACCTTGCTACAATCATCGTTGCTGCAGCTATCATCAGCCAACCAAAAAAAAAAAAAAAGAGAAAAGAGAGAAAGAAAAGAGAGAGAGAGAAGAAGAAGAAGGGCACTGCACAATCGCATCTTCCCCCTGCTTCCTCCCCTGTCGCCGACCACCATCTCCCTTTCTCCTCCAGCACCGCCTCAACCACTGCTTCCCTTGCTCTTAGCCACAATCGCCATTTGGTGCTCCTCACGCTAACGCCACTACCTCCTCCCTCTCCAGCCCTCAGCCATAACCCTTCTGCTACTGCTAACCACTGCCCAGCCACATCAACGGCGACCCCAGTAGCCCGCCTCTCCTACGGCAGCACTCGCTGGCCACAGTCACTACCCCTCTCCAATCTCCTCAGCCCCATCGTAGCAATCCACCCCGTCACTGCCCACTTCTATTTTGTCCTCTACTATTGCTCCAAACCTCTACTTTGCTACACTGTTGTCGGCCCTTGCCACAACCTTGATCTCCCTTCTCCTCTCCACCGCCTAACACCACTGCTATCCACCGACTACTTCTCTACTCTACTCATACACAACCACTGATTCACTACTCTCAGCCTCGCCAACTGCCTTTGCCATCGTCAATGCCCTCTTGCAACATCGGTCGCCTGATAAGACCCCAGAAGGAGCCCTATAGATTTTGATCACTGAGGGGGACCAACCCTTGGAATGCTATAGGGGTTCCTCCCCTCCTAGACTTGGCACAAAGGCTGAATTGAAGATGATAATTGCTTGATTAAAAGAGGGGGGCGGCTACATCTTAAATAGGGATCAAAACCCTAACCTAAGGGGGCGCTTGTCTAAGTAGAATTACCCTTCTATAGCCATTCTGCCTTAATAGGAATAAGGGGCGGCTAGGTTGGCTCTATAGCCGACCTAAGCAGGGGGAAACCCTGGTCGACTTGCCCCATAAGGGGCGCGGTGGCTACTAAGCCCTAAGGGCTAATCCAAACCCTAGCCATACTCCTTTATAAGATAGGAGAGGCTTTATTATAATCTAGCAGAGTTTTTATTGACTTCTACTGAAATGATTAGGACTCAACCCTGCTGGAGTCCTATCAAGTCCGCCCTCTCAGAATCAGTCTTGTCCTCAAGGCTGAGGATCCATAAACTCTGGGAACTGGGTCTTCAGCTCCTCGTGTGACTCCCATGTTACATCTTCACATGGTAAGTGATTCCACTTCACAAGTACTTCAGTTGAGGGGCGTCATCAGCGCATCACAATTCTTAAGTATAGCTCAGGTTGGGCTTGGATTTTACCTTCAATTGTAGTGCTCGACAGCTAAGTTTGAGCCAGTTCATGTTCACCCAATTTTGGCTTCAGTAGGGATACGTGGAAGACGGGATGAATTTTGGCGTCATATGAAAGTTTAAGTCGGTATGCCACAGCCCCAATGCATTCCAAAATCTAATATGGTCCATAAAATCATTGAGATAGTTTCATCGATGCTTTGGTGTTGATGGATAGCTACTTATATGGTTGTAGGCGAAGGTAGACCTAATCCCTACTGAAAATTCTCGCTCACTCTAGTGATTGTCTGCTTGATGCTTCATGCGGGCTTGAGCGGCAGTTAGGTTGTCCTTCAACAGCTGTAGCAGTTTATCCCTATTAATTAGGTTAATCGACCTGATCCACTTTGGCCGAACCAAATACATATCTAGGAATTACAGGGGGCGGTCAGCCATACAGTGCCTCGTAAGGGGTACATTTAGTCGAAGAATGAAAAGTTGTGTTGTACCACCATTCGGCCCAGGGAAGCCATTTTGTCCACTCTTTGGGCCGGTCGCTAGTGAAGCATCGTAAGTAAGTCTCGAGGCATCTATTCACCACTTTTGTTTGGCCGTCTGTCTGTAGATGGTAGGCTATGCTCATCTTCAATTGGGTGCCCTATAGATGGAAGAGCTCGGTCTAAATTTACTTATAGACACCCTGTCATGGTTGCTCACTATCGACCTTGGTATCCCATGTAATTTCATAATATTTTTCATAAAAATATGAGCAATAGTGACAACAGCAGTATAGGGATGTCTCAGTGCAAACATGAGCATATTTAGTTAGACGATCTACCACCACAAAGATCGTGCTTTTACCTTGAGATAGTGGCAGTCCTTCGACAAAATCCATGGAGATGTCCGTCCAAGACGAATCCGATATAGGTAGCGGCTGTAGTTTACCGGGACTTGCCACTGTTTCACCTTTTTACCGTTGACATACATAGTCATAAATTGATTTTTTTATACCCTTCCAGAAGAAGTTTTGCTTCACCTTTCTATAAGTCCTCAGAAATCCAGAGTGCCCTGCCGAAGGTGAAGAGTGCATTTCATGCAAAATAAATTGGATGTGAGGAGAAGAAGGAACAATAACAATTCAATCTTTATGGCATAAGTCCTTCAAGTACCACGTGTAGTGCCCTACGGAATCCGGATCCTTCTCCAATTTTTCTATGATGCTTCGGACTTCCGGATCATTCTTCTACTCCTCCCTAATATGTTTGAGGAAGTCGGTGGTGGGAAGGGAGATAGCTAAAATTTTGGCTTGCCCTGGAAGCCGAGATAGACCATCTGCAATAACATTCTCTTTTCGTTTTCGATAAGTAATTTCATAATCAAAGCTGAAAAGTTTAGTTACCCAATGTTGCTGCTCCGGGGAAGATGTTTTCTGCTCCAAGAAAACTTAAGACTTCGGTGGTCAGACTTAATCTGGAAGCGCTGGCCGATCAGGTAGGGTCTCCACTTTGTGACGGCGTGTACAATGGCAAACATTTCTTTATCATATACTGACATTTTCAAGTGTGAGGGAGACAAAGCCTTGCTGGTGTAAGCGAGAGGTCAGCCATCTTGCATCAGAACAGCTCCAATCCCAACTCTAGAAGCGTCAGCCACAATCACGAAGGTGCGGCGGAAATCAGGTAGTGCTAGGACCGACGTCGTCGTCATGGCAGCCTTGAGTCGTTCAAAGGCTGTAAAAGCTTGTTCTAGCCATAGGAAGGAGTCTTTCTTCAGTAAGGATGTGAGTAGCGCACTGATCTTGTTGTAATCTTTCACAAATTTCCGGTAGTAGCCTATGAATCTAAGGAAGCTGCGCAGCGATTTTACGTTTGTAGGTTTCGACCATCCTTGCATTGCCTCGATCTTCGTCAGGTCTACCGCTACTCCATCCTCTGATATAATATGCCTAAGATACTCCACTTTATACTATAAGAAACTACACTTTGACTATTTAACATAAAGAGTATTCTCCCAAAAAATCGTTAGAACGGTTCATAAGTGCTGAAAATGTATATCAAGCGTAGGGCTATAAATGAGGATATCATCAAAGAACACTAAGATGAACTTACATAGAAAACTCTAGAAGATGTCATTCATTAGGATTTGGAAAGTATAAGGAGCATTCGTAAGTCCGAAAGGCATTACCAGAAACTCATAGTGGTCGTTATGCGTGCAGAATACAGTTTTCGGAATATCTTCAGTGAATACCCGAATCTGGTGATAACCTGAATGGAGATCTAGTTTAGTGAAGACTTGGGCTCCTTTTAATTCATCCAAAAGCTCATCTACGATAGGTATAGGATATTTGTTCTTGACGGTGATAGCATTCAAGGCCCGATAATCAATGCACATCCGCCATGTACCGTCCTTCTTACGCACTAGCAACACCGGTGAAGAATAAGAGTTGTAACTCAATCAGATCACCCTGGTGTTAAGCATCTCTTTGACAATGTTCTTGATCTCATCCTTCTATAAGTGAGGGTAGTGATACGGTGGTCATGCGGCCGGTTAGGGGGCAGCCCGCGTGGCTCCGTGAAAACGTTCGTGAATTCATCCAGCAAGAAGCCAAGCTTAGGATCTGAAATTTGTATATTCTCCCCCTTAGATGGCTGTTGGATATACGTCAAAAATCCCCCATGTGCTTTATGTAAAACTTTCTCCATCCGTTGTGTTGAAATGGTGGAGATATGTCCCACGCTTGCCTCGCTATGTGACCTATCTCCCTTTGCAATAAAATTTCATAATTAATTTAAAAAAATTCCAGGAGATATCACCTAGCGTTGTGAGAAATTTGATCCCAAGCACGGCTTCATAATCATCAATGGGTAGGAGGAAGAAATCGGCTACCACTTCTTGGTCTTGGAGGAGCAGCTTCACCCGCGGGCATCGTTGGTCGCAATTAAGGATTCGGTTGTCGGTGACCCTTACGTCGAATTTGTTGCAACCTTCAATTTGAAAATGTGCAGCAATCTTAATATTGAGGAAGTTATTTGTGCTACCCATGTCAATGAGAATGATGATGGGTTGCTGCTTCAGAAGTCCTCCAACTTTCATCGTCTGCGGGTTGGAATAGCCAGCCAACGCATGCACTACGAAGTCCTCCAACTTTCGTCGTCTTCGGGTTCAAGGCCTTCTTCAGATGGTTCACTATCCTCATCCTCCACTAGTTCAATCATGAGGAGCCGGCGCGTTTTGCAGCAATGTTCGCGGCTTCACGGTTCATCGCATTGCCAACACAATCCTTTGGCTGATCGTTCGCGAAGCTCGTCTCTTGTCAATTTTTTTGGTGCGGGGGCTCGGATGGCAGTAGAGGGAGCAATAGGCCTCGACATGGTTAGTTGGGGAGCGATCCTTGTCCTTTGTGCCTCATGATTCAATCGTTCTTCCTGGATACGTGCGAAGGAAATTGCCGCCATAAGAGTGTATGGTTGTCATGCTTTTACTTCTCCTCGGATTTCTGGCTTTAGGCCCTCAATGAAAGTACCTAAAAGTTGTTTCTTCGACCAACTTTAGTTTAGTTAGATAAACGCTCAAACCTTGTTTGATAATCTTGTATTGTAGAGGTTTGATGAACCTTTGCCAATTGTCCATCGATGTTGTCGAAATCGATCGGACCGAAGCGGTTTAGTAGTCCTTCCTTGAACCGCTGCCAATAAAGTCTTCCATTGGTGTGTTCAAACCAATTGAACCACTAAATAGCATCTCCCTTGAGGTGTATGGCAGCGATCTCCACCCGTGTGGCATCGACGGTTCGGTAGAACAAAAAATAGCGCTCCGCGCATGAGATCCATCCGATCATGTCTCCTTCTTCCCTCTTGGGAAGTCAACCTTCATTCATAGATTGTTGGGATCAGAGGTGACATGTCCATGCTCTTGAGGATCATCTTGCCGATCTGAAGTTTCTCCATGTGTGACTTCCTCGGGCTTGATGGTCGGCCTATGCTGAATTCGGCGAATAAGGATCGCATCTTCTCCTCCATGCGGCTTTCAAGGGCTTCAAACTTGGCGTTGATGGCCTCCTATGATGCCATGGTGTATGCCTCTAGATCTATAATATTAAGATCTTTCTTTTGTTGTCGGGTTAGTGGCATAAGAGTTTTGGGAAAGGGGGTGGCCGGTTGGAAGGTGAATTGTTTGGATAGGAATAGGCTGATTTGGGGGGCTGTTTGGATTCGGTTTAGGGTAATATTTGGAAGGGTTTTTGGTGAGGATGGTAGGGTTTGGAGATGAGGAAAAGAAAGTCCAAAATCCCATAAAAATTAGCACTCAAATCTGATAGAATTTGGTGAAAAGAAGTGTTGTGATGTGCTATCCTGCTTAACCGGTTTTTATGTTAAAGAAACGATGACTTCTCAACATAATTTCAGAGGAAAGTTTAAGAAAATTATACAGAAACCCTTGGTTTAGATGTTATCAATACTAGTAGAGACTTTGATAAAATTTTGGCAGTATAACAGTAGGGAAATAGGACAAAAGATGCAAGGCATATTCTTTCATCGTAAAATTTTAGAACTGCGTGATGGTAAAAGATCGTACAAGAAAACTAGTTCCATATGGAGTTTTTCAATGAAATTAAATCTAGATGAAAGCCAACTTGATCTTGAGAATTGTGTAAAAATTTTGGCCAGAAAGGATGAACAAAAGTATGGTTTCAAGTTACAAAATTCGGCTAAAAATTTCTACAGTGTTTCACCTTCGCAACGATGATAACGTTTGCGATGGTAAAAATTTGCAGCAAGGAACTTTGGAAAAGTTTTCCCACATATAATATGAAGGATCTTGCAGTATTGAAGAAGCATGAGTAATAAAAATATACCAGAATTCCATATCAAACGTAGGGGGCAGCGGTAGACTGATTTGTTCTGCTGCTAGGGTGGAAGGTGGAGGCGCATGTCATAGCAATCGTGGGAATTACTTGAAAAGGTGGAGGCGGCTGAGATGGCTACAGGACAGTAGGAACATGACTCTGATACTAGATGATAAGACCCTAGAAGGAGCCTTATAGATTTTGATCACTGAGGGGATCAACCCTTGGAATGCTATAGGGGTTCCTCCCTCCTAGACTCGGCACAAAGGCTGAATTGAAGATGATAATTGCTTGAGTAAAAGACGGAGGCGGCTACATCTTAAACAGGGATCAAAACCCTAGCCTAAGGAGGCACTTGCCTAAGTAGAATTACCCTTTTACCCCTTCTATAGCCATCCTACCTTAATAGGAACAAAGGGCAGCTAGGTTGGCTCTATAGCCGACCTAAGCCGGGGGAAACCCTGGTCGACTTGCCCATTTAGGGAGGCGGCTTCTACTAAGCCCTAAGGGCTAATCTAAACCCTAGCCATACTCCTTTATATGATAGGAGAGGCTTTATTACAATCTAGCAGAGTTTGTATTGACTTATATTGAAATGATTGGGACTCAACCCTACTGGAGTCCTATCATCGCCTCTCGCTGCTACCGTCCGCCACTCCCAACCTTGCCCTCCTCTGCCACCGAAGATCCCCTCGCCGGACCCTCTTTCGCATCTTCTTACCCTCTCCTACAGCAGCCACCACTGTCATTGTCTCCAACCCTCTATCGCCTTGCAGCCCATCCACATTGCTGCCTCCTCCCCTACCATCTTACTACTACTGCCCGTTCCCCATAGCCGCTGCCTTCCCTCCTTGCCGCCAGCATCTCGAGCAAAAAGGAACATCACCGCAGCCACGCTCTCTTATCACCTCACTGTTGGTGCTGCCATCAATCTCAAGATCGTAGCCGCTCCTGCTCATCCTCTTTCTACCGCTGCCATCATCTTCCTTTTCAACCATCCCTTGCTCCCACATCCATTGCAACCACACCAAATACAACGTTACAATGCGATGGCTATGGATGATGCACTAGACGCAAGGTTTAAAGCCTCTAAGGCCAGCATAGAAGACAGATTGTATGAACTCCTCCATGAATTCAGAAGAAGTCGATTTGAAAAGTATGATCATGGGCAGGACACAAGATACCCACACAAGATGGAGGAGTTTCCCATATGGGAAGATAGAGACCCAATCGGTTGGATCTCACGTGTTGAAATTTTTTTTTTATTTTCATAGGACATTGGAGGAATCCACAATGGAGATAGCTTCCACTCAACTCAAAGTTGATGAGACCTATCACAGAGTCCCTTTGTGGGGACAATTCAAGAGAGAGCTCTTGATTCGCTTGAGACTATTGGAGTACAAGAATATTAATGGACAGTTCATCAAAATCCGTCAGACTTCCATAGTACAGGAGTTCCAGAGCAGATTTATGCACCTATCAAGCCAAACCCGAGATTTTGAGGGACTTAATCCCTAGATTTGGTGCGAAGTTAAAGCTCGCCATCCTTGAACCATGATAGCAGCCATATCATTAGCAAGCGTGTATGAAGAAAAAAATCAATGCAGACACTCACCGAAATAAAAGCTTCTATGGACAGAAAAAATCAATAAAGGAGGACTTCAAAGTACTCATAGACGATCGCTAACAAGAGTAGCTGTGCCAACTAAAGAGGCATAAAAACTAACATTGTGGAGTCCGATCATGAAGGCTGTGACAAACTTATGACAATTGAATCAGCTAAGGAGTTTTCAAAAATTAACAATATGGAGTCCGATCACGAAGTCTGTGCCAAATTTGAAGATAAGATTACTAATGGGAGAATCCTAATTTATGATAATAGGTGCTCAAAGGTAAAACAACTATTTATCGATATTTTTTTAATACCTCAAGAAGACTTCAAAGTCGCGATCCTTAAAAGAAGACATTGTACTACCACTAGGCATCAGATGAAAAGGGTTCTTCAGAAGACTACAATGGCAATTGTACGAGAAGAGCAAACCATTGCTTATACCAAGTGACTTACTTAATCGATCAAAGAGTTATGATGCATGGCAAATATTGAAGTGCTCCCAAAATCTGATACTGCTTAGTCTTGAGAACAAGGCTGATTTGAAGTAGATGGGTCTGTTAGGATCCTAGCCACGTCTGGTTCAACTATTCATAATTAATTCGAGTTGAGTCGTGTTAGTCTATTCAATCGGAGTTAGTTATAGGTCGAGTGAGCACAATCGAGTTAGTTATGAGTTAGTTGGAGTTGATTTTTATCTTCAGTTAGGATAGAGTCGGTTATTATTTTCAGTTAAGAGTCTATCACTTAGTTAAAAGTCCAAGTTTAGTGGGACTTTGAGTCCCAAGCCTAGAGGGACTCTTGGCAAAGCCCTATAAATAATGTTGTAAACTCTTTTATGAAGAAATCAATGAACGAAGAAGTATGAGTTTTAACCAATAGACAAAACCTCAAGAGGGCTGATCCCCTATAGAGATCATGGAGGCAGATCCCCTTGAAGTGATCAAGGAGGCCTGATCCCCTCGAAGTGATCGTTTATCCCCCCTTTTCTATCTCCATCCATGATAGAATCTCGATACGTCAGCTTCAATCACGAACGTGTTAGACCTTGTGGATTCTAAGCTTGGGGTGATCTCTCTAGGGGATCGGTCTCCTTGGAACTCTGTTGGAGTTCCTCCCTCCTTGGTTTTCTACACAAAGGCTGAAAATAATATTGATCTATTGATGATGAAAAGAGGGGAGAATATAAGCTATTTATTGGGCTTCTAAACCCTAACTCATAATAGGACTCCTACTCTAACAAACTCCATCTTCTAATCAACTCGTAGCCGGCGTCAACTAGGAGTGGCCGGCTGCTAACAACTCCTAGCCATAGTTGGATTCTAACCCTACCCTAGTCGGCTCCTTTAGCTATAGTAGGGGGCAGCTAGCTAGGGTTTACATGTGTGCCTTCTTTATTAAATTGAGGACTTAATTAATTAGAGTCCTAACTTCCCAACCTTGACTCTTAATCATACTCTAGTTTAACCGAATCATAATCCTATTAGGATTTAGGCTGATTTATTTTAGTGGACTCAAATCTTCTCCTAGCTGACCTAATATCATATCTAGGTTGGTCAATAAGCTCCAATCTAAGGATTCAACTCAATTGATTGGGACCCGACTTAGCTAGGGTCCTAACAGACCCATCCTCTTCAAATCAACCTTGTCCTCTAGGATGAGGCTCCATGATATTTGGGTCTGAGTCTGTGACTTCCTTGTTGCATTTGTGGTATGCGTATCATGATCCCACGGTTCAGCTTTGTCTTGTATATGTTCATCGATGGTCATATCTGAATGGTGATGCGGTAGATCATGTGATGCCATGCAATCTCTAGGTGGAACTGGGCCACCTCATTGTCTTGGATGTCGAGTGGATAGATCTAAGATGAGTCATCCTCTCTAAACTTCCATTTGCAATGATATTGCTAGAGGATCCATTGTAATTTTGATTAGTGCGTAGATCAAATCCGCAAGTTACAGGCTCCAATGTGATCTCCAATTTTGCAAGGGCCAATATAGCAGGGGGACCACTTTTGTGAGGCTCGAGTATTCATTAATTCCTGCTGGTAGGGTAGAAGATAAAGGAAGACTCGATCTTTAATAGCAAACTGCCTTCTACTTCAATGTTTGTCGGATGGCTATTTTTTTCTTGCGCGGGCTGGTATGTGGTTGTTCTTTAATTGTAGCCAAGCTTTCCTCTAACATGGTGGCTGACCTTTGGTAATGTGAGCCCGATCTAGGTCGGAGTGAGTAGAGACTGTTATTTTTCAGGACATATTTTCATCTCTCCTTTGTGTTGTTCTCATGTATCATACCAAGCCACAAATTCAACAAAGGTTAACATTTCCTTCTCATTGATTGTTTGCATCAGGTGATATGGAGAGAGAGCTTTGTTGATGTAGGCTATGGGTCAGTCATCTTACATGAGGATAATATAAATTCTAGCTCCCGATGCGCTAATCACAAATACATTACCGAAGTTGGGTAAAACTAGCACTAGCGAAGATTAGGGGCTACAACTTGGCCGTATGACCCCTTTTTCAATCATCTCATTTTTATCCTTCTCTATTTCAAATTTCTTGAGGTGAGGATAATGATATTGCCAAGTGCTTGCAATTGATTTACCCGGTACAATCAGAATTCGGTGGTCATGCCAGCGGGTAGGAGGAAGGCTGTGTGGCTCTACAAAGACATCTGAAAATTCAGTAAGCAAGTGGAGTATGTTTGCATCTTTAATTTTTGCTGGCTCCCCCATAGATTGCTACTAGAGTTACATCAGTAAGCCGCTATTTACTTTGTGCAAAACTTCCTCTATTCGCTCCTACATTTTTCGTGCAAAATCATCTATTTCCCATGGCTGAAAAATTTCATAATAAATTTGGAAAAATTTCGGGGAACATCATAGTAGTCAGCCACTTGATGTTGAGCATGATCTTAGAATCATGAAGAGGGAGGAGGGAAAAATCAGCAATGATCCTTTGGCTATGTAGAAATAATTTCTCCTGTGAGTATTTCAAAATTCAACCGTCAGCGATCTTAATATCAAACATGCTACAATCCTTGATATGTTGCTGGTCTGTCGTGAAATTCTTCTCTCATTAGTTTCTTTAGCAGTGAAGGACGACTGAGAGCAGGGGGTACTGGAGGTTTATATGTTGCTGGTCTAGGAGTGGTTCTCATCCTCCGAGCATCTTGGTTGAGCCATTCCTCTTAGATTTGGGCGAAAGATATTGCGGTAGTAACGGTGCGGGGCTGCCGCGCTTTATCCTCTCCTTTAATTTTTAGTTTAAGTCCCTTAATGAATATCCCCAATAAATGTTTATTAGACCAATCATGAATGAGGTAAGATAATTTCTCAAACCTAGTCTGGTATTCTTAGATCGTGGAGGTTTGTTGGATCTTTGTGAGTTATCCGTCAATATTTTCATACTCTATCAGTCCAAAGCGGTTCAGTAGCGTGTTCTTGAATTGTATCTAAGTCAGGGCCCCATAGGTGTATTCAAGCCAATTGTACTATCGAATTGCATCTCCTTTGAGGTGGTTGATAATAGTGTCCACCATAGAATCCTCTGATATTTGATAATTATGGAAGTAGCATTCGGCGAACGAAATCCATCCTGTTGGGTCTCTTTCTTCCCATCGAGGGAAGTCCACCCTCATGTGTGGTTGTATCATGTTCGAGGGCTGTCCCTCCTGTTGGGAAACCTCAGCGGGTGCATTACATGCACAGCGAAAATCAAAATAAAAATTGATTTTCCACGCAGATCAAATAGTCATGTAAAAGAGTGGGGTTGCGAGAAAAACTTTAAAATCGAAAAACCATGATATATGAGAGATTGATTTTGCCTAGGGAGATCGTATATCCCTATATTCTATATCCGGATGGAGAAGATGAAGGAGGTCAAGCATCACCCTCTCTAGCAGTATCCACACGATGGATCTTTACGGTGAAACTCCTCCAATCTGATCTCACAACTCTTGCGCAGAGGGAGGGAGGAGAATAGGAGGTGATGGCTAAAGCTACAGCCTATCAACCATGAGTCTCTCCTCCTATTTATAGAGAGCCACCAAAAACCCCTAGGGTTCCTTTCTTAATGGGTATTAGATCTCCATCCAATTATCCACTAACCTTGCATTATTGGATCTCTATCCAATAATCTCCTTAGGCCTCTAATTGGGCCTTAATCAATGAGCTCATCAGCGTAGGATCTCATCTAATGAGAATAGGGGCTAGTTGGATCTTCATCCAATCCTCTATTCGTTAAAGCATCTACCATATGTGTGTGACCCTCTAGGCCCGATACCGAGCTGGTCGTGAGTCACTCCCATCAGAACTCCTTCTGATATAGTGAATTATTATCTCCATAATAATTCACTCGACTCATCGACTATGGACGTACTAGGCCACTACGCCATAGTCCCAAATGGTACAGGGGGATCGAATCCATCGGACATGTCTGTCCACAGTTACCATATATCTATAATCCCTCATCCATGTAATATCCCAGAGACTGTATATTGGACATGGAACTGTCAGGTCATATATGGAATCTGTTATAGTCTCGCTCTAATCGGGTTCTCCCAGTGAACTCTTTCTCTCTCAATCCGAATGACCCTAGCCAAGGATTTGTCTGAGTAATCATATATGGGATATTACTCTCATGATATCGAGAGTGGATGATCCTCTATAGACACTTAATTGCCTTTGTAAGGTTGGCTACCAATCTCGATAACCAGCTGTACCAGATTTAGAACTTCTCAAACCTATAAGTCTGACGTCAAAGAAAGGAGTACTCATACAAGGCATCCTTGGTGTCTCAAGTTTAAGGACCAGATACACAATTGGGACTATGGAATCGCTGTTTGATATTAGGTATCATTAACCATACAACATTCCACAAGCGGATCAATCAGTGAACTCATTCTCCAATGAGCACCTATACTATATCCTTAGTGTCTCCACACAAGTGGCTTTGAGACCAACTGTCTCCATCATATGGACGGGTATATAGTACATTGGTCTGTCTGGTTATCTCGATGTCCCTCTCGAGTCACGTATGACCGGGATTATTTAGGATCTATATTTAAAGGTGAATCGATCTCATTATCGTGATCTCATCACAATCTGATTCCCATTACAGTATATATGTTATAGATAATATAATTTGAGAATATGCCAATATTAATTATAAGCAAAAAAATCACACAGCGTGCCACACGTGCCATCACTCACGTGATTGGCTTACAGGGCACTTGTTTGTAACCAGTAATCTCCCACTTGACCAAAAGCCAATCACCTATGTGTCTGATCCCCATCAGACTCCTGTGATGGTCAAATATAATCTAACCAGCGGCTTCGTCAATGGATTTACAATGTTATTTTTGGATGAAACTCTTTTCATTATTATATCTTTTCGTGTCATGATCGCTCTAATCAGATGGAACCTCCTCAGAACAATTCTGATGAGACCTGGGTTCCCTTGTTAGAGTTATCGCCCTGTCGCTGTCACAATATATGGGAGCCAGCTCCACGCTGCTTGGTATGACTCCCAAATCCTCGATGAATTTCTTCATCGACACCCCTTCCTTTGCTGCTTTTATTGCATCAATGTATTCCGCCTCTATGGTCGAGTTAGCAGTAGTATTTTGCTTGGAACTCTTCTAGCTTACTGCTCCTCCATTTAAGGTGAAAACATACTTTAAATTTGACTTGCTATCATCAATGTCGGACTAAAAACTCGAGTCCATGTAGCCCTCAACCTAGAGGCTACCTCCTTCATATACTATTAAAAGATCTTTAATCCTTCTCAAGTACTTAAGGATACACTTTACTACCTTCCAGTGTTCTAAACCTAGATATGTCTGATACTTGCTCGTGACACTCAGAGCATGTGCTATATTAGGCCTGGTACATAACATCGCATACATGAGGTATGCATATCTACCTTTTCTTCAGGAGTCTTTGGGGACATACTCCTAGAAAGTGATATTTCATGTCTCATCGGCATGAGACATCTCTTGGAATTTTCCATGCTAAACCTTTTGATATTGGAGTCTCTGTACTTGGACTGGAACAAGCCAAGCATAATCTTGGATCTATCTATATAGATCCGGATCTCCAAAATGTATGATACTTCCCTTAAGTATTTTATGGAGAAGTTTCTGGATAGTCAAGTCTTTACTATGGAGAGCATTCATATATCATTCCCAATGATTAGGATGTCATCCACATATAGCACCAAGAAGGTGATAGCACTCCCACTTACCTTCCTGTACAAACAAGGCTCATCTTTGTTCTTAACGAAGTCACAAGATCTGATCACCTCATCAAATCTTATGTTCCAACTTCGGGAAGCTTGCTTTAATCCATAAATGGATCTAAGCAACCTACACACTTCATATGGACTCTCTTTGGATATGAATCCCTCTGGCTATATCATATACACCTCCTCCTCGAGGTTGCCATTGAGGAATATCATTTTGACATCCATATATCAGATTTCATAGTCATAGTGTGTTGCAATGGCCAAAATAATTCTAATGGACTTAAGCATGGCTATAGGTGAAAAGGTTTCATCATAGTCAATTCCTTGTCTTTGACGATATCCTTTAGCTACTAGCCTTGCTTTATAGGTCTCTACCTTTCCATCCACTCCGTTCTTCTTCTTGAAGATCCATTTGTAGCCAATGGGTATAATACCCTCAGGTGCAACCACAAGGTTCCAAACCTTGTTAGAGTACATGGAATCCATCTCAGAATTCATGGCTTATTGCCACTTCTTGGAGTCTATACACATAATAGCCTCCTCGTAGGTTTGAGGATCAACATCCTATGAGTCATCTCCACTGATATATCTCACGTATCTTTCAAGAGGGTGAGATACTCTAATAGACCTATGTAAAGTTGGAACTTTTGTGTTAGGTACCTGAACAAACTCGGGCTCTAGAATGGTGCTTGAGCTAGGTTCTCTAACCTCGCTCAATTCTATCTTGCTTCCACTGTTTCCACTAAGAATGTGTTCCTTCTCAAGAAACATGACTCTCTTGGCAACAAAGACCTTTCGGTCCTTGGGGTGATAGAAATAATACCCACAAGTTTCGTTTGGGTATCCCAGGAATGTGCACCATTCTGTCCTTGATTCTAACTTATCAGGGTTTTATCTTCTAAAGTGGGCAGGACAGCCACAAATCTTAACAATCTTAAGATCAGACTTCTTTCCTTTCGATATCTCATATGGCATAGATACTATCGACTTTGATGGAACTTTGTTCAGAAGGTAAGCTGCAGTCTCTAGGGCGTACCCTCAGAATGAGATAGGTAGGTCAGTGAAACTCATCATGGATCGCACCATGTCTAACAACGTGCGATTCCTTCTTTCTGATACATCATTGAGTTGAGGTGTATAAGGAGGGGTCCATTAGGATAGAATCTCATTGTCCTTGAGGAAATGAGTGAACTTCATACTCAAGTACTCTCCTCCTCGATCTGATCGAAGAGTCTTAATACTCTTTCCAATTTAGTTCTCTACCTTATTCTTATATTTCCTTAATTTCTCAAAGGCCTCAGATTTGTACTTCATTAAGTACACGTGTCCATACCTAGAGAAATCATTAGTGAATGTAATGAAGTATGAGTAACCAACTATAGCCTGAGTTGACATGGGGCCATATACATCACTATGTATGAGTTCCAATAACTCGGTGGCTCTCTCTCCAGTTCCACTAAAAGGAGAGTTGGTCATCTTCCCATGAAGGCAAGGTTCACAAGTTGCATATAACTCATAGTCAAATGGATCTAAGTATCAATCTTTCAACAACTTTTGAATCTTTACCTCATGTATATGACCTAGACTACAATGTCATAGGTATGCATTATTCACCACATCTCTTTTTCTCTTACACATTTATATTTATGATATATAGAGGTGTCTAACACATATAAGCCATTTATAAGGGTCCCTCTAGTGATGATCTCATCATCCATAATTATTGAACAACTATTATTCTCAAAAACTAATTTATATCCACTAATTGTCAAACAAGAGATAAAAATAATATTTTTGATAATAGAGGGAATAAAATAGCATGTATCTAATGCAATAATAGCTACCACTATCCTAAGGTAAAAGCATGATTTTTGTGGTGGTAGATTGCCTAACCAAGTATGCTCACTTTTGCGCTGTGAAACATCCCAATACTACTACTAGTAATGCTCAACATTTTGTGGAACATATAGTAAAACTGCATGGGATACCATTGTTGATTGTGAGCAATTGTGACAGGGTATTCACAAGTAAATTTTGGACAGAGCTCTTTCATCTACAGGGCACCCAGTTGAAGATGAGCACAGCCTATCATCCCTAGACAAACGGCCAAACAGAAGTGGTGAACAGATGCCTTGAGACATACCTATGGTGCTTCACCAATGATTGGCCCAAAGAGTGGAAAAGGTGGCTTCCTTGAGCTGAATGGTGGTATAACACGATATTTCATTCGTTAACTAAATGTACCCCTTATGAGGCATTATATGACCGATCAGCCCCTGTAATACCCAGATATGTGCTTGGTTCAGGCGAAGTAGATCAGGTCGATCAAAATTTGATTAATAGGGATAAACTGCTGCAGCTGTTGAAAGACAACTTGAATGTTGCTCAAGCCCACATGAAGCAACAAGCAGACAACCACTGGAGTGAGCAGGAATTCACCGTGGGAAATTGGGTCTACCTTCGGCTCCAGCCATGTAAGCAGCTATCAATCAACACAAGAGCATCAATGAAGCTGTCTCCATGATTTTATGGACCATACCAGATCTTATAGTGAGTTAGGGCCGTGGCATACAAATTAAAGGTTCCAGATGACGCTAAGATACATCCCATCTTCCATGTATCCTTATTGACACTAAAGTTGGGAGAACTTGAGCAAGCCTAGACTCAACTGCCGAGCACCACCAATGATGGTGAAATCAAAGCCCAACCTGAAGCTATACTTGATCGAAGGATTGTGATGCATCGACGATGCCTTTCAACCAAAGTACTTGTAAATTGAACTAACTTACTATCCGAGGATACAACATGGGAGTCACATGAGGGGTTAAAGATCTAGTTTCCAGAGTTTATGGACCCTCAGTCTTGAGGACAATGTTGATTTAAAGAGGGTAGACTTGATAGGACTGTTAGGAAACCTCAGCGAGCCCATCACATACGCAGTGGAAATCAAAATAAAAACTGATTTCCCACGCAGATCATATCATCGTGCAAAATATTAGGGTCGTAATAGGACTCCAGCAGGGTTGAGTCCTAATCTCCCTAGAAGTAGTCAATAAAACCCTGCTAGATTGTAATAAAGTCACTCCTATCTTATAAAGGAGTATGACTAGTGTTTAGATTAGCCCTTAAGGCTTAGAAGTAGCAGCCCCCCTTACTGGGCAAGTCGGCCAGGGTTTTCTCCTGCTTAGGTCGGCTATAGAGCCAACCTAGCCGCCCCTTGTTCCTATTAAGGTATGATGGTTATAGGAGGAGCAAAAGGATAATTTCACCTAGATAAGTGCCCCCTTGGGCTCGAACTTTGATCCCTATTTAAGATGTAGCCGCCCCCCTCTTTGAAAATAAGTAATTATCATCTTCAATTTAGCCTTTGTGCCGAGTCTAGGAGGGAGGAACCCCTATAGTGTTCCAAGGGTTGATCTCCCTCAAGGATCAAAATCTATAGGGCTCCTTCTAGGGTCTTATCATATGGTATTAGAGCAGCGATCTTGCTACCCCTGTAGCCATCCTCGCCGCCTCCGCCTTCCCAAGCAATTCCCACAATTGCTACGACATGCGCCTCCACCTTCCACTCCAGCAGCAGATCAAATCAGTCTACCGTTGCCCCCTGCGTTTGATTTGGAAATCTGGTATTTTTTTTTATCATCCATGCCTCTTCAATACTGCAAAATTCCTTACTTTACAGATTGAAGATTTTTTCCAAATTTTATCTGCTGCAAAATTCGTTCGTCGCAAACGTTATCATCGTTGCAAAGACGAAATGCTGCAGAAATTTTCAGCCGATTGTTGCCTATTGAAACTAAACTTTTAATCATCCTTTTTGGCTGAAAATTTTATACAATTTCATAGACCATCTTAGCTTTCATCTAAGACTGATCTCATGAAAAAACTCCATCTAAATCTGGACTTATAGAGCTGCAATTCTTTGTTGCACAGTACTGAAATTTTACAATGCAGAATCTGCCTTCCGTATATTGGCCTCTTGAAACCAAACTTTCGTTCATCCTTTCTGGCCAAAATTTTTACACAATTCTCAAGATCAAGTTGAATTTCATCTGGATTTGATTTCATAAAAAACTCCTTTTGGAACTGGTTTTCTTGTATGATCTTTCACCATCACGCAGTTCTGGAATTTTATGACGAAGGAATCTGCCTTATATCTTTTGCCCTATTTCCTTACCTTTATGCTGCCAAAATTTCATCATAATTTCTACTGGTATTGATAACATCTAAACCAAGGGTTTCTGTATAATTTTCTTAAACTTTCCCCAAGAATTTACATTGAGAAATCAACGTTTCTCCGATGTAAAAACCAGTTCAGCAGGCCAGCACATCGCGGCACTTCTTTCCACCGAATTCTATCAGATTTGAGTGTTGTTTTTTGTGGGATTTCGGAATCTCCTTCCTCATCACCAAACCCTATCATCCTTACCAAAAACCCATTCAAATATTACCCTAAACTGAATCCAAATAGCCCCCAAATCAGCCACCCAAATTAGCCTACTTCCTTATCGATCCACCTATGTTTTTAAAACCTTCATTACTGAGTCACCTACCCTTGCTGCCATCTATCTCAGATTTAAAATCTATTTTCCTAACCTTCATCTACTGCTATCACAGCCCTAAAACTATACCAATTTGCAGCCTAAACTCTACAAAACCGCAGCCCCAAATCTGCCCTAAACCGCAGCCTACTTCCATCCAAACCGATTCACCTTCCAACCAGCCACCCCCTTCTCCAAAATTCCCATGCCACTAACTTGACAATAGAAAAAAGATCTTAATATTATAGATCTTGAGGCATATACTATGACATTAGAGAAGGCTATCGATGCAAAGCTTGAAGCCTTTGGAAACCGCATGGAAGAGAAGATGTGATCCCTTTTCGCCGAATTCAGCATTGGCCGACCGTCGAGCCCGAGGAAATCACAACACGGAGAAACTTCAGATCGGCGAGACGATCCTCAAGAACATGGCCACATCACCTCTGATCTCAATAACCCATGCATGAAGGTTGACTTCCCTAGATGGGAAGAAGGAGACCCGATCGGGTGGATCTCGCGCGTGGAGCGCTATTTTCGGTTCTACCGAACCGCCGACGCCACACAAGTGGAGATTGCTTCCATCCACCTCGAGAGAGATGCTATTCAGTGGTTTAATTGGTTTAAGTACACCCATGGAGGACTCTCTTGGCAGCGATTCAAGGAAGGACTACTAAACCGTTTCGAACCAACCGATTTCAATAACATCGATGGACAATTGGCAAAGATTCGTGAAACCTCTACAATACAAGAATACCAAACAAGGTTTGAGCATTTATCTAACCAAACTAAGAATTGGTCTGAGAAACAACTTTTAGGTACTTTTATCGAGGGCCTAAAGCCGGAGATCTGAGGAGAAGTAAAGGCGCGGCAATTGTATACTCTTAGGGCAGCGATTTCCTTTGCATGTATCCAGGAAGAACAATTGAACCACGAGGTACAAAGGACAAGCGTCGCTCCTCGACCAGCCGTGCTAAGGCCTATTGCCCCCTCTACTGCCATCCAAGCCCCCACACCAAAAAAGTTGAAAAGAGACGAGCTTCACGGACGATCGGCCAAGGGGTTGTGTTGGCATCGCGACGAACCGTTGAGCTGTGAACATCACTGCAAAAAGGGCCGACTCCTCATGATTGAACTAGTAGAGGATGAGGATAATAAAACATTTGAAGAAACCCTTGAACTTAAAGAAGAAGCCATGGAGGAAGAGTCCCAACCAGCCGACTACGCAGTGCACGCATTGGCCGGCTATTCCAACCCGCAGATGATGAAAGTTGGAGGACTTCTAAAATAGCAACCCATCACGGTTCTCATTGACACGGGCAGCACCAATAACTTCCTCAATAGTAAGGTCACTGCACGTTTGGTGCTTCAAATCAAAGTTTGCAACAAGTTTGACGTAAAGATCGCCGACTTTCGGGTGAAACTACTCCTCCAAGACCAAGAAGTGGTAGCTGATTTCTTCCTCCTACCCATCGATGATTATGAAGCCGTAATCGGGATCAAATGGCTCATGACACTAGGTGATATCTCTTGGAATTTTTCTAAATTAATCATGAAATTTTATTGCAAAGGGAGACAGGTCACGTTACGAGGCAAGCGTGGGAGCCAAATTTCCATCGTTTCGTCGCAACAAATTGAGAAAGTTTTGCACAAAGCACATGGAGGATTTTTTATGCATATCTATCAGCCATCTAAGGGGGAGAATATACAAATTTCATATCCTAAGCTTGCCCTCTTGCTGGATGAATTCACGGACGTTTTCACGGAGCCGCGCGGGCTGCCCCCTAACCGGCAGCATGACCACCGTATCCCTATTCTACCGGGCAAGCCTCCAGTAAATTTGCGTTCATATCGCTACCCTCACTTGCAGAAGGATGAGATCAAGAACATCATCAAAGAGATGCTGGACACCAGGGTAATTCGACCGAGTTGTAGCCCTTATTCTTCATCGGTGTTGCTAGTGCGCAAGAAGGATGGTACATGGCGGATGTGCATTGATTATTGGGCCTTCAACGCTATCACCGTCAAGGACAAATATCCTATACCCATTGTAGATGAGCTCTTGGATGAATTAAAAGGAGCTGAGTCTTCACTAAACTAGATCTCTGTTCCGGTTATCACCAGATTCGGGTATGCATTGAAGACTTTCCGAAAACGACATTCCACACGCATAACGGCCACTACGAGTTGTTGTCAAAGTGCAGTTTCTTATAGCGTAAAGTCGAGTATCTTGGGCATACTATATCAGAGAACGGAGTGGCGGTAGACCCGACGATGATCGAGGCAATGCAAGGATGGTCGAGACCTACAAACGTACAATCATTACACGGTTTCCTTGGACTCACGGCTACTACCAAAATTTTATGAAAGATTATGTCAAGATCCATACCCCGCTCACGTCCTTACTAAGAAAGACTCCTTCTTATGGTTGGATAAAGCCTCCGCAACCTTCAAACAACTCAAGGCAGCTATGACGATGACATGGGTCCTAGCGCTACTCGATTTCGGCCGGACTATGGTCATTGAGGCCGATGCGTCAGGAGTTGGAATTGGGGCTATTCTTATGCAAGATAGTCCATGACACGAAAGAGGAGTTAAACTAGAAGAATTACAATCCATGCTCATGTCAGATTGGCCTCTCATCATCCTGAACCATACCAGAGGGCAGTCACCATTCCAGAAGAAAGATTGGCTATCACTAAAGACTAACCATGTGACAACCTATGCAAGGAAAAAACTTTTCCCTGACAAACGGCGAAGCAGAAGAAAATTTCCTGAGAAAGATCAAGTCCCCCTACATCTCCAGCTCCACCAACATGAAATTCAAGCATCAAGAAATTGGTCTCCCTATTTCATTAGGCCTTGCAAAATTGGGGATCATATTGGGGCCCCAATCTAGAGATCAGATCCGCGCACCAGATTAAAATTACTGTTGATCTTCCATGCATCCCACCTCAAATGGAAATTTAAAGATGACGACTCAGCTCAAGTTCTTCCAACTAACACCCAAGCTGATGAGGAGTTGAAGACCTGGTTCCTTAAGTTCATGAAACTTCAGCCTTGAGGACAAGGATGCTTTTAAGAGGGCGAGTTTGATATGACTCCAGAAGGGTTGAGTCTTAATCTCCCTAGAAATCATCAATAAAACCCTGCTAGATTGTAATAACGTCACTCCTATCTTATAAAGGAGTATGGCTACAGTTTAGATTAGCCCTTAGGGCTTAGAAGTCGTCGCCCCCTTTACTGGGCAAGTTGGCTAGGGTTTCCCCCTACTTAGGTCGGCTATAGAGCCAACCTAGCCGCCCCTTATTCCTATTAAGGTAGGATGACTATAGGAGGAGCAAAAAGATAATTTCACCTAGATAAGTGCCCCCTTGGGCTAGGACTTTGATCCCTATTTAAGATGAAGCCGCCCCCCTCTTTGAAAGTAAGCAATTATCATCTTCAATTCAACCTTTGTGCCGAGTCTAGGAAGGAGGAACCCCTATAGCATTCCAAGGGTTGATCCCCCTCAAGGATCAAAATCTATAGGGCTCCTTCTGGGGTCTTATTAAGTCGTAAGAAAAATGCACAAACCGATAAAACCACGATGTGTAAGAGATTGATTTTACCTAGGGAGATCGTATATCCCTGTATTTCCAGATCCGGATGGAGAGGATGAAGGAGGTCAAGTGTCATCCTCTCTAGCGGTATCCACACGATGGATCTCTACAGCGAAACTCCTCCAATCTGATCTCGTAACTCTTGCGCAGAGGGAGGGAGGAGAATAGGAGGTGGTGGCGATAGCTACAGCCTATCAACCATTAGTCTCCCCTCCTATTTATAGAGAGCCACCAAAAACCCTAGGGCTCCTGCCTTAGTGGGTATTGGATCTCCATCCAATTACCCACTAACCTTGCATTATTGGATCTCTATCCAATAATCTCCTTAAGCCTCTAATTAGGCCTTTATCAAGGAGCCCATCAGCATAGAGTCTCATCTAATGAGAATAGGGGCTAATTGGATCTCCATACAATCCTCTATTCGTTGCAACATCCACCATATGTGTGTGACCCTCTAGGCCCGATACCGAGCTGGCCGTGAGTCACTCCCATCAGAATTTTTTCTAATATAGTGAATTATTATCCCTATAATAATTCACTCGACTCATCGACTATGGACGTACTAGGCGACTATGCCATAGTCCCCAGACGATACAAGGGGATCAAATCTATCAGACCTGTCTGTCTACAGTTACCGTATATCTATAATCTCTTATCCAACTAATATCCCAAAGACCGTATATTGGACATGATACTGTTAGGCCATATATAGAATCTATAATAGTCTCGCTCTAATCAGATTCTGTCGGAGAACTCTTTCTTTCACAATCCGAATGACCCTAGCTAAGGATTTGTCTAAGCAAGCACATATGGGATATTCCTCTCATGATACTAAGAGTGGATGATCCTTTATTGATACTCAATTACCTTCGTAAGGTTGGCTACCAATCCCGATAACCAGTTGTATTAGATCTGAAACTTTCCAAACCTGTAAGTCTAGCGTCAAAGAAAGGAGTACTCATACAAGGCATCCTTGGTGTCTCAAGTCTAAGGATCAGACACACAACTGAGACTATGGAATCGCTATCTGACATTAGGTATCATTAACCATATAGCATTCCATAAGCAGATCAATCAGCGAACTCATTCTCCAATGAGCACCTGTACTATATCCATAGTATCTCCACACAAGTGGCTATGAGACCAGCCACCTCCATCATATGGATAGGTATATAGTAGTACATTGATCTGTCCGGTTATCTCAATGTCCCTCTCGAGTAACCTATGACCGGGATTATTTAGGATCTATGTTTAAAGGTGAATCGATCTCATTATCGTGATCTCATCACGATCTGATTCTCATTGCATAGAACCAAGGACATCATAATATATATGTAACAAATAATATAATATGAGAATATTTCAATATTAATCATAAGCAAAAAGATCATACAACATGTCACATATGTCATCACTCACGTGATTGGCTTACTGGGCACTTGTAACCAGCAATCTCCCACTTGAACTAAAGTCAATCACCTATGTGTCTGATCCCCATCAGACCCCTTTGATGCTCAAATACAATCTGAGCCAATGGCTTTGTTAGTGGATCTACAATGTTATCTTCAAATGAAACTCTTTCCATTGTTATATCTTTTCGGGTCATGATCACTCTAATCAGATGGAACCTCCTCAGAACAATTCTGATGAGAACTGGGTTGCCTTGTTAGAGTTATAGCTTTATCGCTGTCATAATATATGGGAGTCAGCTCCACCTACTTGGTATGACTCCCAAATCCTTGATGAACTTCTTCATCCACACCCTTTCCTTTGCTGCTTCTATTGTAGCAATGTATTCTGCCTCTATGGTCGAGTCAACAGTAGTATCTTGCTTGGAACTCTTCTAGGTTACTGCTCCTCCATTTAGAATGAAATCATACCCTGAATTTGACTTGTTATCATCAATGTCGGACTGAAAACTCGAGTTCGTGTAGCCCTCAACCTGGAGGCTACCTCCTCCATATACCAGTAAAAGATCCTTAGTCCTTCTCAAGTACTTAAGGATGCGCTTTACTCCATTCTAGTGTTCTAAACCTGAATCTGCTTGATACTTGCTCATGACAATCAGAGCATGTGCTATATCTGACCTGGTACATAGCATCGCATACATGATAGACCCTATCGCTAAGGCATAAGGTACTTTATCCATATCAGCTCTTTCTTCAAGAGTCTTTGGGGACATACTCCTAGAAAGTGATATTCCATGTCTCATCGGTATGAGACCTCTCTTGGAATTTTTTTTGCCAAACTTTTTGATAATGGAGTCTATGTACCTGGACTATGACAAGCCAAATATCATTTTGGATCTATCTCTATAAATCCGGATCTCTAAAATATGTGATGCTTCCCCTAAGTCTTTCATGGAGAAGTTTCTGTATAGCCAAGCCCTTACTATGGAGAGCATTCCTACATCATTCCTAATGATTCGGATGTCATCCACATATAGCACCAAGAAGGTGATAGCGCTTCCACTTACATTCCTATACACACAAGGCTCATCTTCGTTCTTAACGAAGTCATAAGATCTGATCACCTCATCAAATCTTATGTTCCAACTTTAGGAAGCTTGCTTCAATCTATAAATGGATCTCAGCAACCTGCACACTTTATCTGGACTCTCTTTGGATACGAACCCCTCTGGCTGTATTATATACACCTCCTCCTCAAGGTTGCAATTGAGGAATACTACTTTGACATCCATCTGCCAGATCTCATAGTTATAGTGTGCTGTAATAACCAAAATAATTCTAATAGACTTAAGATTGGCTACAGGTGAAAATATTTTATCATAGTCAACTATTTTTCTTTGACGATATCCTTTAGCTACTAGCCTTACTTTATAGATCTATACCTTTCTATCTATTCTGATCTTCTTCTTGAAGATCCATTTGCGACCGATGGGTACAATACCCTCAAGTGCATCCACAAGATTCCAAACCTTGTTAGAGTACATGGAATCCATCTAAGAATTCATGGCTTCTTGCCACTTTTCGGAGTCTATACTCATAATAGCCTCATCGTAGTTCTGATGATCAATATCCTGAGAGTCATCTCCACTTATATGTCCCACATATCTTTCAGGAGGGTGAGATACTCTACCAGACCTACGTAAAATTGGAATTTGTGTGTTAGATACCTTCATAGACTCGGGCTCTAGAATGGTGCTTGACCTAGGTTCTCCAACCTCGCTCAATTCTATCTCACTCCCACTGTTTCCACCAAGAATGTGTTCGTTCTCAAGGAACACGGCTCTCTTGGCAACAAAGACCTTGCTAGTTACAGATGCCCTGTAAGCCAAACACGTGAGTGATGGCACGTGTGACACATTTGTGATCTTTTTGCTTATAATTAATATTGGCATATTCTCACATTATCTGTTACATATATATTGTGATGTCCTTGATTATGTGTAATGGGAGTCGGATCGTGATGAGATCACGATAATGAGATCGATTCAACTTTAAACACAGATCCTAAATACACCGATCTGTCCAATTATCTCAATGCCTCCATCATATACCCATCCATATGATGGAGGCGGCTGGTCTCATAGCCACTTGTGTAGAGACACTAAGGATATAGTACAGGTACTCATTGGAGAATTAGTTCACTGATTGATCCGCTTATGGAATGTTGTATGGTTAATGATACCTAATGTCAGACAGCTATTCCATAGTCCTAGTTGTGTATCTGGTCCTTGGAATTGAGACACCAAGGATGCCTCGTATGAGTACTCCTTTCTTTGACACCAGACTTATAGGTTTGGAAAGTTCCTGTTCTGGTACAATTGGTTATCGGGATTGGTAGCCAACCTTACGAAAGCAATTGAGTGTCAATAGAGGATCATCCACTCTTAGTATCACGAGAGGAATATCCCACATGTGCTTGCTCAGATAAATCCTTGGCCTGGGTCATTCGGATTGAGAGAGAAAGAGTTTAATGGAACTCTGTTCAGAAGGTAAGCTGCAGTCTCTATGGCGTACCCCCAGAATGAGACGGATAGGTCAACGAAACTCATCATGGGCCGCAGCATGTCTAACAACATGCGATTCCTCCTTTCTGATACACCATTGAGCTGAGGTGTATAAGGAGGTGTCCACTGGGATAGAATCTCATTGTCCTTGAGGAAATGGGTGAAGTCCGTACTCAAGTACTCTCCTCCTCGATATGATCGAAGAGTCTTAATACTCTTTCCAATTTGGTTCTCTACCTCATTCTTATATTCCCTGAATTTCTCAAAAGCCTCAGATTTATACTTCATTGAGTACACATGTCTATACCTAGAGAAATTATCAGTGAATGTAATGAAATATGAGTAACCACCTATAGCCTGAGTCGACATGGAACCACATACATCACTATGTATGAGTTCCAATAACTCGGTGGCTCTCTCTCCAGTTCCACTAAAAGGAGAGTTGGTCATCTTCCTATGAAGGCAAGGTTCTCAAGTTACATATATCTCATAGTCAAAAGGATCTAAGTATCCATCTTTTAGTAACTTTTTAATCTTTTCCTCATGTATATGACCTTGACTACAATGCCATAGGTATGCATTATTCACCTCATCTCTTTTTCTCTTAGACATATTTATATTCATGATATGTGGAGAAGTGTCTAACACATATAAGCCATTTATAAGGGTCCCTCTAGTGATGATCTTACCATCCATAATTATTGAACAACTATTGTTCTAAAAAATTAATTTATATCCACTAATTGTCAAACAAGAGATAGAAATAATATTTTTGATAATAGAGGGAACAAAATAACATGCATTTAATGCAATAATAGCTCCACCAGGCAGATGTAGGGTGACCTCTCCAACAGCAACTGCAGCAACTCTTGCTCCATTGCCCATCTCGCCTCTAGCGAATCTCCTAGGTCTTGCCAGAACTTGCAACGAATTGTAGATATGATAAACACTCCTTGTATCCAATACCCATGTGTTATCATGAAAATCTAACAAGTGGAGACTGATCATGAATATACTTGAAGCTTCTCCAAGCTTGTCTTGCCTTCTCTGCAAGGTAGTCCTTACAGTTCCTCTTCCAATGCCTGTCTTGGTCACAGTGGAAGCATTGTCCTTTGTCCTTTGTCCTTTGCTGGATCTCTCTTGGCAACCTTTGCCTTACCTGGTGTTTCTTTGCCCTTGTCCTTCATAAGGGTCTTGCTGGCCTTCCTTTTCTTTTTGGTCTCACCAATATAGAGAACTAGCTTCTCTTTCTTGATGGTGCTCTTAGTTTCCCTCAACATTTTCAGGAGCTCAGATAGAGTCACCTCAAGCTTGTTCATATAAAAAATAATGAACTATGAAAAAGAATCCGGTAGGGATTGAAGTATAAGATCAACACACAAGTTATCCTCTAGGACTATCTATATACTTCACAAAGCGAGCGATCTCATCCTCGCTTGTCCTTTCCTCCGATATGGGTATAATCATGTTAAGGACATATACGATTTTCTCCTCCATGAAAATAATTCTGAAATTGCATAGCCTTTGTATAGTTTGGACTAGTGAGGTAGTTGGCATCAAGTATGCCACGTAGGGGGTTTATGAGCGACATGTTTCTAACAAAATAAGATATAGCGAAAATAAATAACATGTAAATTTTATAGAAAATACTAATTAAGATATGAACTTCTATCTTAATATGCTCCCACTATTTTCCTAGCGAACACGCGACACCCTCGACACATGAGACAAAAGTCTCCGCTAGACTCGTAGTGGGGATCGGGATCCAATTGGCGTCTTAGTGCAACCTGGAGGGGCTCGACCAATTACACTAAGCCCAAAGGTAGGCAACTCTTGCCAATCACAACTCCTTGTGATTTCCGTCACGTTCGGCCTACAAATCATCATGGTCTTGAGGGCTCGACCAACTATAATATTCAGTTAAGTCATCACCATAGTTACAAGATGAGTCTGATTTGATAGTATGCCCTCGAGAGACTTGACCAAGTATACTATGTCCTCAGGTCACTGGTGACATCATTATGTCATAAGCAAGAATTCGATCACGTAGATAGGTGAGCCTCGAGGGACTCGACCAACTCAACCTATGTCGCGATTCAATTTCTTCCTATAACGATGGAAGGCCACGTGGGTCAATTTTATTACCTCACGCTTACTGACTTAATATTATTGTAAGAGGGGTTTTTATTTCGTATCGGTCTCCTAATATGTCATGTCACACACATACATATTTAATATATATATATATACATATATCTAGTAGGTGTATAATACATCACATATGCAAGCCACACCAAATGATCATAAGCCGTCACCTAATATGATTAAGCCCGAGCCAATGGGCTTAATCACTCACAATAGGATCTATGTGTGCATCGGTGCATCTCCATGAAATGTGATTATTGATCTCGTCATCATCGATTCTGTCGGATCGTCACATCACCATGCGTCGTAATCTCCCACCACGACATCATGTGTCCCGTTGTCACCTCCACGCTCCCGCCGCGCCTCTCCATGTAATTACAAATAATCACAAGCATGCAAGCCCGATATTAAACGAGAAAAATGGAGGCTCACAGTCCCCAATAATAATAATAATCATAATTACATACATCACAATATATGGCTCATGATCATCCATCCACATCATACATCACATGTACATCACATAATATATAGGATTACTAGATATATATAATAATTAATTAAACTATTTAATTAATTATTTTTCTAGAAATAAGGATATGCTCAGAATTTTTAAAATTATCAAGGGTATTTGTAATTTTGGATGAGAGGACAATACTCAAAATTTTTAGAATTATTGAGGGTATTTTGAGAATTCTGTACATGAGGACAGTCCTCGAAATTTTCTAAATTCAGAGGGGCAAAATAGTTCTTTTCTCAAAAGGAATGCCCTAGCTCCTCCTCTTCCCTCTCTGTGCCACTGCTGCCGCCGCTCCCCCTTCGAAGGCAGCGGCTGCCACCCCTCTGTGGGCTAGTCGCGGGCAGGCGCTGCCCCTGTGGCCTCGTTGCGGGCAGCCGATATGCTGTGCTCATCTTCAATTTAGTGCCCTGCATCTGGAATAATTTTATCCAGAATTTGCTCGTGAAGAACCTATCACGATCACTTATAATAGATCTCGGCATCCCATGTAATTTTATAATATTTTCCATAAAGATTTAAGAAATGCTAAAAGCAGTGTAGGGGTTGCAAGTTGCACAGAAGTGAGCATACTTTGTATGGCGATCAACAACAACAAGAATTATACATTTTCCTTATGATGAGGGTAGCCCTTCAATGAAGTCCATTGATATATTGATCCATATTGAGTCCGGGATGGATAGAGGTTGTAGTTTCCGGGGCTTGTCACTGTTTTGCCTTTATGTCGTTGGCACACTTCACATTGTGCTACAAATTTAGTAATAATATTTTTCATCCCTTCCCAATAAAAATTATGCTTAATTCTCTTATTGGTTCTAAGGAACCCGAAATGCCCGGCCATGTGTGTTGAATGCATCTCTTGAAGGATGGTCTTTATGCAACTAGAATTTGGCGCAAGCACAATGCGTCCCTTATAGCATAGGTCTTTTGAGTCCCAACTGTAATGAGCTATGTAATCTAGTTCTTCCTCTAATTTCTTTATGATCTTGTTGGTTCTTGGATCATCTTGTCATTCTTTCCTAATGTCCTCAAGGAAGTTACTGGTCGGAAGTGAAACAGTCAAAAATTTGGCTTGCTCGGGTAGTCGTGAAAGCGCATTTGCAACAACATTCTCTTTTCCTTTTTCACAATCATACTCGAGAAGCTTTGTTACCCATTTTTGCTGTTCGGGGAAGGATATATTTGCTCTATAAAATATTTTAGGCTTTTATGATTGATGCACATTCGCCACATTCCATCCTTCTTTCGTACGAGGAGCACCGGTGAGGAGTAGCGTTTGCAACTTGGCCGAATGACTCCTGTTTTGAACATTTCCTTTACAATCCTTTCTATTTTACCTTTTTGAAGATGATGATACTGATATGACCAAGTGTTTGATGGAGGTTTGCCCGGAATAATTGAGAGATGATGATCATGCTGGCGGCTAGGAGATAGGTTGTGTGGTTCCTCAAATATATCTAAAAATTCAGCAAACAAGGGACGTAGATTTGGGTCTTCAACTTTGGTTGCCTCCCCCTTGGATTGTTGTTGTAGTTGTACTAAGAAGCCACTACATGTTTTGTGTGATACTTTTCTATTCGCCATTTGCAAATCGTTGATATGTTGCTCCCCTGTTTGCCAAGCAGTACCACATGTTTTCCCTAGTTGCAAAACTTCATTGTTTTTTTCAAAATATTTCAGGAAACATCACCTAATATCGTTAGCCATTCGATGCCAAGCATGGCCTCACAATCATCAAGAGGGAGAAGGAAAAAATCTGCAATTATCTTTTGATTGTATAGCAGCAGTTTCTCCCGCGGGCACCTGCGATCACACTTCAAAATTTGTCCATCAGTGAACTTAACATCAAACTTGCTGCAATCCTCAATAAGAACAATGATCGGTTGTTGCTTCAGAATTTCTCCCACTTTCATCGTATGCGGGTTTGCGTAGCCGGTAAGAGCATGCATCGTAATATCAAGTAAGAGGCATCCCTTTATACAGCGATGGTCATGGCTCCACAGTTCGTCGCAATGCCAACAAAGACCTTTTGCAATCTATCACATAGTTCTTCTTTTGTCAACTTTTTTGGCAGTGAAGGATGGCTGGGAACAGAAGGAGGTTTATAAGCTATGGGCCTAGGAGTGGTCCTCATCTTCCAAGCATCTTGATTGAGCTGTTCCTCTTGTATTTGGGTGAAAGAAATTACAGTGGCAATGGTAGGGGCACCCGTGCCTTAACCTCCCCTTTTATCTCCGGCTTGAGTCTCTCGATGAAGGTGCCTAGCAATTGTCGCTTAGTCCAATCACGAGCAAGGTAGGAAAGCTTTTCAAACCTAATTTGGTACTCTTGAATTGTAGAGGTTTGCCGAATTTTTACGAGTTGGCCGTCGATATTTTCGTACTCCATAGGTCCGAAGCGGTTCAACAATGCGTTCTTAAATTGATTCCATGTCGGAGCCCCATGATTATATTCCAGCCAATTGTACCATTGAATATCATCTCCTTCAAGGTGGATGACAGCGATTTCCACCATAGCATCGTCCGATGCTCGGTAGTAGCAGAAGTAACATTCGCCATGCAAAATCCACCTCGCCGGGTCTTCTTCTTCCCATCGTGGGAAGTCCACCCTCATGTATGGCTGAAGCAAGTCTAAAGGTTGTCCCTCCTTCTCTAGAGGTCTCTTTGAACTCTCTCCTTACTAAGATTTGGTTGGACTTGGTGGTTGTCCAATTTTGAACTCCGCAAACAAAGCGCACATTTTGTCCTCCAAGCACGATTTGAGCCGCGATTAAAGCCGAGACTCCAACACTTCAAACTCAGTATCAATTGGATCTTGGGAAGCCATAGCATATGCCTGTAGATTGGATATGTCCTTGTCTTTTTTCTGTTGATGGGTCAATGGCATGGGTGGTGGAAGATTCAGACAATCGGTTGGTGATAGAAGGGTTTGGCTGCTATGGTTCTCTATTTTGGGCTGTGATTTTTGGGGGTGTTAGGGTTATGAAATTAGATTATGACGGCTACATCTTAAGGCTAGATGGATGCCCTAAAGATGTCTTAGGTGGTGGCAGCGAGATGGTTGGGTTTCGATGGGTCAAGAAGAAGAAGAAGGATAAAGGTGTTGTAGCAGGTTTTTCATTAAAAAAATTCCAACAGTGAAGACGTAATCTTTTCCAGAAATTTTCAACAAAAATTTGAGTGAAACTTAAGGGGATCTTCTGGTAAGGAAGAGGTAGTGCCGACAAAAATTTTGTGCAAAAAAATAAAAGCAATAGGTTCAGCAAAATCAAAGATCACAAAGAAGTATGATAGCAGATTTTTACATAAAAGATGAGCAGGTTATCTTGATGATTTTTCGACAAAACCAAAGGGAGATCGAGGATAGAAAGTTATAAAGCCATGGTAGAAATTTCATAGAAATTTGATTAGTGAAAACACAACAGCAAATCAAATAGTAAAGGGTGTGCGGTTGGAATTCGACGATGTAACTTTCATCATAAAGATGGAAATTTTACGACAAAAAGTTTGTGTAGCAAATAAGAATGAATTTTTTTATTTTTTATTTTATTTTTGAATAGGGATAACTAACAGTAAGGTAGGAAACCAGAACCTATTGTAATTCATGGGGAGATCATAGGATGATCTACGGTAGTGGAGATAATGGTAGAATTTGGTGACAATCTTTAAGCAATTGTGGGAATTGCTTTGGATGTCTATGAGAGCCTGATGGATGGCTATGGAAGGGTAGCGAGATGTCATGAATGCTGCTCTAATACCAAGTGTTAGAACCCTAACAGATTCTAAGCTTGGGGATGATCACTATAGGGGTTCGGCCTCCTTGGAACTCTATAGGGGTTCCCTCCTCCAAATTGTTGCTCAAAGGCTGCAGAAAATACTCTTATATTCATGATAAAAAGTGAAGGATTACAAAACTATTTATAGACCTTCTAACCCTAATTCCTAATAGGACTCCTACTTCAAGACTTCTACCCCTAACCAACTGTAAAAGTATCTCCTAATGTTACTCTAAGTCCTACCTCCAACCGGCCCATCTAGGAGTGGTCGGTTGCTTTATTATTTCCTAACCCTACTCTATCTTAATCCCCTTCTCAACCAACCCCCTCCTTAACTAGGATAAGTGAAACATGCATCTTACTCTCCCTTCAAATATCTTCCTTAACTAATCCTAACCTAGCCGGCCACCTTACATTCCTTAATAGGGGTCAGCTACATAAGATTTTTATAAATGCTCTTAGATTTTACATAATCATCCTCTTTAATGAAACTAAATTAGGTCTCCCCTAGCTAGAGTCCTAACATTGTCATCATCAAAAAGGCGGAGATTATTGAATCTTATATTTTGATGATGAAATCAATTGATGAATTTATGATCTAACCTATGTGTTAGAGATATGTAATGCAGGATTAACTACGACTATGAAAAGGCAATACAACCTAATGTTGGGCCGGAGTCAAGATCAGGCATAAGGCCGGGTTTAGACGATGTAGTGTTAGCTTGTCAAAAGTTCACCGGAAGATGATCGAAAGCTCACCTGGAGTTCACCAGAGGAATGCTAGGAAGTTTATTGGGAGTTTAGAAGATCGATTGACGTGCCAGATAACAAGAATGGATGTAATTATTTGTCTTAGTATGTCATAGTTAGCATCATGTTAAATCCTAATTTGAGTTAGGTTTGATAAAATCCAACTAAATTAATTAGAAGCTAACAGAGTCCACTTTGGGTTAGATTTGAGCTCATGATAGAGCTCATTTCATTGACCTGGAAAGGGGTCAACAAAAGGTATGACTCAGGTACACAATAGTATGGGAAAGTACTATTCCCAAAGTGCCTGACAATAGTACTATCGGTGGACGATGGTAGTACTGCCCAAGCGGTGGTGGAACCGCCCCAAGCAATGGTAGTACCTGCTGGTTACACATCACGATTTTTTAGTTTTTGCAATTTTTCTCGCGACCCTAATCTTTTGCACGACGATTTGATCTGCATGGGAAACTAGTTTTTGTTTTGATTTCCGCTGCGCATGTAATGCACATGCTGTAGGTTTCCCAACAGTACCACCATAAACAAGAATCTCTTGGCACTTTTGGTAGTAGTACCATCGGTACCGACGGAAGTACTGCTTGTACCCGAATGTTTCGAAGATGAGTTGAATTTTTGCTCCAATTTTTGAAACCAATTGGGGTCTACAAATACCCCAAGTATTCTTGCATAGCTATAGTAAGAAAGTGCAAGAAAAGTGATCGAAATCATAGGTAGAATTCTATAAAAATTAAGAGCTTCCCACGTGTGTTTTAAGTGTAAAGTGAGTTTAAGGGAAGAGTGAAAGATTGTTAAGGTTCCTCTTCTGAACCTGTAAAAATGAGAGAAATTTAAAGGGGTGTTTAATTTTGCCCATAAAAGAAGATCATTACCGGTGGGCCTCGACGTAGGAGAACTCAGGAAGTGGACGTAGGTCAATTTTTTTATCGAACCATTATAAATTCTATGAGTACTTCTCTTTTATCTCTCTTTAAGTTTGATCTTAACTTTAGTGGCTATTATCTAATTCTAAGAAAAGCACGGGCATCTCCTTTCAGCTTTATTTTAAATTGCTCTCTAATTTGCTCATAAAGAATTTCAACAAAACCGCTTCCAATTTTTGTTTTACTTCAAGCAATATTTTTCAAACCAAGTTTTTTAGCTCTTACACTAATTCACCCAACCCCTCTCTTAGGTATCAAGCAAATCCAGGCTTGGAATACTAAAAGGCAGTAAAGTATATCCTTAGGTACTTAAGAAGGATTAAGGATCTTTTACTGGTATACGAAGGAGGTAGCCTGTAGGTTGAGGGCTATATGTGCTTGAGTTTCTAGTCCAATGTCGATGATAGCAACTCGAACTAAGGGTATGTCTTCACCTTGAATAGAGAAGCAATAAGCTGGAAGAGTTTCAAGCAAGATACTACTATTGACTTAACTATAGAGGTAAGAGTACATTTATGCGATAAAAGCAATAAAGGAGGGAGTTTGGGTAAAGAAATTCACTATGGATTTAAGAGTTGTATCGAGTAGCGAGGAGCTGATTCCCATATATTATGACAACAATGGGGTAGTGCTCAACAAAAGGAACCTAGGTTTCATTAGAAGTCCAAGCATGTTTTGAGGAGGTTCAACCTGATTAAAGAGATCGTGGCTCCTAGAGGTGTAGCAATAGAAAGAGTTTCATCGAAGATAACATTTTAGATTCACTAACAAAGCCATTGTCTCAAATTATCTTTGAGCATCACAGGGGTGTGATGGGGATCAGACATGTAGGTGAATGGCTTCAGGACAAGTGAGAGATTATTGATTACAAGTGCCTTGCAAGCCAATCATGTAAGTGATGACAAGTGTGACATGATGCACAGTCTTTTTGCATATTATCATTATTGATATTTTTCTTGCTTTATGATTCCTATTACATATATTGTGATGTCCTTAGATCTGTGCAATAAGAATTGGATCATAATAAGACCATAATAATGAGTTATTCATCTTTAAACATAAATCCTAAATAATCTCGGTCATAGGTTACTCAAGAGGGACATCGAGATAATCGGTCAAATCGGTGTACTGTATACCCATCTATATGATGGAGGCACCTAGTCTCAAAATCGCTCATGTGGGGATACTGAGGGTACAATATTGGTGCTCATTAGAGAATGAGTTCACTTATTGATCCACTTATGAAATACTAGATGGTTAGTGATACTTAATGTCAGACAATGATTCTATAGTCCTAGTTGTATGTCTGATCTTTAGACTTGAGACACCAAGGATGTCTTGTTTGAGTACTTATTTCTTTGATATCGGATTTATAGGTCTGGATGTTTTAGATCTAGTATAACTAGTTATTGGGATTGGTAGCAATCTTATGAAGGCAGTTGAGTGTCAATAGAGAAACGACCACTCTCGTTATCATGAGAGGAACATCCTGTGTATTTTTGCTCAAGCAAATCCCTGGCTAGGGTCGTTCAAATTGAGAGAGGAGTTTTCCTAAATAATCTGATTAGAGCGAGACTTGGATGGATTCCGTATGAGGCTTGATAATACAATATCTGATATATATTATCTAGGGTATTAAATGAATTAAAGACTATAGGCAAATAGTAACTGAAGATAAATAGGTCCAATGGAGTTCCTAGTCCAAAGGAGTTCTAACAGGTGCAACTCACGGCCAGCTCGATATTGGGTCTAGAGGGTCATACCACTCATCACGGATTTGTTCGATCAACTAGACAAGGCCAAGTACTTCTCTAAACTCGACCTTCGATCATTGGCAGGTGTAGATCGCAGAAGGCGACAAAGCGAAGACTACTTGTGTCACCAGGTATGGAGCATTTGAGTTTCTGGTGATGCCTTTCGGCTTAACCAATGTCCGGCCACATTCTATACTCTAATGAACCAGTTGTTCGAGGAGTATTTGGATAAGTTTGTGGTCGTCTACTTAAACGATATCATCATCTTTAGCCAAACGCTTGAGGAGCATGTTGAGCACCTTCGAACAATTTTCAAAGTTCTCAAGGAGAACACCTTGTTTATGAAGAGGGAGAAGTGCTACTTTCCTTAGACAAAAATTATATTCTTGGGGCATCAAATCGATAATAGTTCTATCTGAATGGACAAGTCTAGGGTGCAAGTTGTGGCGAACTGGCGAACACCAAAGAAGGTGTCAGAGTTGAGATCCTTCCTTACAGATATTTTTGACTTTGCTATTGAGGGAGTACTTATGCAAGAGGATTATCTAGTGGCCTAAGAGAGTTGCAAGCTCAACGAGACTGAGCAACGATATCCACTGCATGAGAAGGAGATGACAGCGGTGGTCCATTATCTGCGAGTCTAGCGACACAACCTTTTGGGAGCACCATTCATGCTAAATATGAACAATGTCGCATTGAGTTACTTCCATACTCAAAAGAAACTCTTCCCGAGCGTTTATGTTACACGAACAAAGTTTATGTTTCGTGAGTGGACAATTTAATGCATGAACTCATGAAAGAGTGTCATAATTCCCTTTGGGCTAGACATCTGGGTATTCACTGAACAATAGCTCTCGTGGAGAGGGCCTTCTATTAGCTGAAGATGGGGATAAATGTAGAGGAATATGTTCGAACATGTCTTACTTGCCAATAGGATAAAGTATAGCAATGGAAGTCGGTGGGACTTTTAGAACTACTGCCCGTACCAGAAAAGCCATGGGAGAGCATTTCCTTGGACTTCATATCAAGCTTGCCTGAAATAGGGGGCTTGGATCGATACTACGATTGTCGATCGATTTTCAAAGTATGCAATGTTCATTGCTACACTCCTACATTGTTCAGTAGAGCTATTGATAAAGAATGTGGTGAAGTATTGGTGAGTCCCACACAACATCATTAGTGATCAAGATTCTTGGTTCTTTGGACTATTCTGGACCGTGTTATTCAAGTGCTAGGATCCAAGTTATACTTCTCCACAAGCCTCCACTCCAAGACGGATGGTGAAATAGAAATAATCAACTCGCTTTTGGAGCAATATCTACGACATTGTGTGTGCCAACCAACAAGATCGGGTGAAGCTGTTGAACATAGCCCAATTCTCCTATAACTTACAGCGGAGCTTTGCATCTAACAAGAGCCCCTTCGAGATTATTACAGGACAATAGCCGTTGACTCCTCACACCTTGGCTATTGGTTATATAGGGAGTAGCCCACCAGCATATCACTTTGCAAATGAATGACATTATAATACAGATATTATACGGGCTTACTTGGAGAAGGTGGCCTAAAAGATGAAGAAGTGGGCTAACTTGGAAAGGCAACCATAGGAGTTCAAAGTTGGTGACTTGGTATTGGTGAAGCTCCAACCAGCATCACTCCAGTTCTTTAGGTATAAAGTGCTCAAAGGATTGGTACGCAAGTATGAAGGGCCTTTCCTAATTATTAGCAGAGTAGGCACCTACAAGTTGCAACTGTTGGCATGGCTCAGAATTTATAACGTCTTCCATGCGAGCAACTTAAAAACCTACCACTCAAATCTGCAAGACAATTCTCGAAATGTTCCAACTCGACTACCCTCCACTAGAGCCTCCTATGAGAAGCGAGTTGAAACCATTCTAGCGGATCGCAAGACAAAACTACCCAACGGAGCGAAGCAAACCGAGTACCTGGTGAAGTGGTGAAAGCTTCCCTGAACAGATGCCAGTTGGGAGCCTAAAGACACCCTACGTCATGAGGAAACCATCGTCAAAGCCTACCAATAAGCGTCGACGAGGGCATCGATAGCTTAAGTGTGGGAGAATGTCACGAACGGTTATCGTTCATTAACAACAACTTTGCTCAGCGAACTATTCGTCGCTTTTCTTATTTGTATAGATGTTTGGCAGCTTGTTTTTGCCTTGATTTTATGTGTTTTTGCATAAGAAATGCATGCAAAATAGTTTGGAATGTTGTTGAACGATCGGTCACTACGCGAAGCTAAAATTTCCCAAAATAGCTCCATTTTTTAGGCATTTCCGCGTGCCGTGGCGATCACTCTAAGCGATGTGAAATTTCAACCATCTCAAAATCTTGGAATCCCCTGGGTGGCCCAGGCTAGATGGGGCTTTCGGTATATGTCGGGCGTAGGCTTTCATCAACAATTGAACTTATCTTGCATTCGGTACCTTGGGGACCGTCATTTGTGGACTTACAACCATTCTTACAGCCCTCTAAAGTCTTGTTTCACTCTCTTTCCCCCTTTTCGCTATTGCACTTAAGGTGTTTGACGAATTGCTTGTAAAGCTTCCCTCTTAGCGAGACGTTGGGACTTGTTCGTCTCTTGTTTTCGAGCTAATCAACTTCTCTTTTGTAAGTACTTCGGGACCTGCACGAGGTTGCAAGTGGGCTGACCCTTTATGGGCAAATAATGCTTCATCATTTCATGATTTAAGCAATCCCAACTAGGTCTAGAACATTGGGTAAGGTTGCTTCGCGACTTAGGTAATTCCAGCTAAGTCTTCAAATTTGCCGCTAGGGTACCACATGACTTAGGCAAATTCATTTAAGTCTGTTACACTAGGTAAAACATCTAACACATAAAGTGTAGTTTTTCAATTTTATAATTTTTTGCACACCAATCATCACACGATGATTTAATAAGACATTGAAAATCAATTTTCTTTTTTTTCGCTTCTCAAATGATACTCCTATAAGGTTTCCTAATAATTCCACCATATAAAGATCATAAAGCCAATCTGAAAGTAAGTATATGTCCTCTACACAACTTCATTTTCATTTCTCTTCTTTCATTCAGCCTTGATTTTCTTGGTGTCATTGTCGATTGGATCAAGAATTGGTAGAAGATTTGGATCAAGCACATAGAAAATTTTAAAAGCAGTCAACATGAACTTCATATTGTCTTGCCAATGAGTGAAATTCATTTTATTAAAACAATACAAATGAATAAAATCTTGATTCAACAATTTGATATATTTGTGGTTTCAAACTATCATTTTTAGATTGTTGGAAAGTACAACAAAGAAGAGGATCACCTACACTATGGAAACCAACAATAAATAACAAACATAATTTCAAGAATACTATAAGAAATGTACATTGGCTTGAATCGTGTATAAACACTTCCCTAAAAATGATATTTGCACCCTCTTCTCAATAAAATTGCTATAGGTTTGACGTAAATAGTTTTAATAAATATGACAAGCCTTTGGAAGATATATATTGAGCAAACAATAAAGAATATTAAAAAGGGAATTAGAGAATGTTCAATTCAATCACTTAGAGAGTTATTTTTAAAGTCAAGAAAGAAGAAGAATAAAAAATAGATTTTCTTTATAATTTAATCTTAATTATCTACTTATAGATATTTACAGAAAAGATACAAGCTTTAAAAAATATTGGGAAAAAATACCAACTTGTTACTAAAAGCAAATATTAAGCAGAGCAACATAAACAGTAGAATAATGAATCAATCATAAAGTGAGATATCAAATTTTTATGTGAAAAACTTGATGCGGGAAAAACCATGAGACCGTAGTCCACTCAACCTCCACTATCACCAATAACGATAATAGGTTTATAATAAGTCTTCTCCAGAATAATTAGAGGATCATAATAGCATCAAGAACATAGATCTTTGCTCAATAATAACATATCATTATCAACATAGATGAATTTCACCAAAGAAAAGATTTAGGTCTCACCAATTGGATATATCATAAAAATATCTCAGAGAGGATAAATCATAGATCAGTATAGTTAGGATTATAGAGTTGATTGCAAGGATCATCCACATAAAATTTGGGCCAAAACCGATGAAATTTAGCTGCTTGATCTTCTCACAAAAGCCTAAAAACTTAGTTTTCTCTCTCTCTGTTCTCCTTCTCTTTGTTATTTTTCTGCATCGTCACTGTCCTTGTGCATTGTGCATCTTTCTCGCATGCACCTTAGGATTTCTTTCTTTTTTTAAAAAATTAACAATTTGGGCTTTGCCGTAATATCCAATCCAAGCACACCTATGGGCTAGACCCTAACAATTCTCTACCTGCAGCTCATATGGTTGGTTGTACTAAGCCTGCTCTTTGCCTATATGTTTCAAGCTTCTCCTTAGGTAACGATGTTGTCAACATGTTTGATCCATTCTTATTGGTATATACATTTTCTAAGTATAATTCTTTTATCTCAAGCACATCATGAATTCAGTGATATCTCACACCAATATGCTTGGATCTAGAATGGTATTTTGAATTCTTGAAGATGTGAAAGACACTCTCACTATCATAGTGAATAGTATATCCTTCTAGTATTAAACCAAATTCCTGTAGAAAATTTTTCATCCATATAAGTTCTACTAGTTATAGGTGCCTGGCAAGCCAATCACGTGAGTGATGGCACATGTGACACATTGCATAGTATTTTTGAATTATTATTTATTAGTAAATTTTTATATTATATTATATGTTAAATATATATATATATTATGAAGTCATTGGTTCTGTGTAATGAGAATCAGATCATGATGAGATCACGATAATGAGATGGAATCGCCTTTAAACACAGATCCTAAATAATTTCGGTCATATGTTGCTTGAGAGGGACATCGAAATAATCAGATTGACTGGTGTGCTGTATATATGTCCATATGATGGAGGCGACTAGTCTTATAGCCACTTATGTGGCTAAGGATATAATATAGGTGCTCATTGGAGAATGAGTTTACTGATTGATCTGCTTACGGAATGTTGTATGGTTAATGATACCTAGCGTAAGACAGTGATTTTGTAGTCCCAGTTGTGTATCTGGTCCTTAGACTTGAGACACCAAAGATGCCTTATTTAAGTACTCATCTCTTTAACGTCGGACCTACCGTTTTGAAAAGTTTCAAATATGGTACAATCGATTATCGGGATTGGTAGCCAACCTTACGAAGGCTATTAAGTGTCAATAAAGGATCATCAACTCTCGATATCATGAGAGGAATATCTCATATGCTCTCACTCAGGTAAATCCCTGATCAGGTTGGTCAGATTGAGAGAGGAGTTCTCCGAGAGAATCCGATTAGAGCGAGACTTGGACTGAATTCGTATGTGGCATGATAGTACCATGCCCAGTATACATCTCTAGGATATTATATAGATAAGAGATTATAAATAAATGGTAATTGGGATAGATAGGTCCAATGGATAAGATCTCCTATATCGTCTAGGATATAGCGTAGTGGCCCAGAACGTCAATAGTCGATGAGTCGAGTAAATTATTATGAGATAATAATTTACTGAGTCAGAAGGAGTTCTGACAGGTAGGACTCATGGTAGCTCGGTATTAGGCCTAGAGAGTCACATATATATCGTGGATGCTTTAGGGAATAGAACATTAGATATGAGTTATCCAATTAGTCCTTGTTCTCATTAGATGAGACCCTAAATTGATGGGCTCCTTGCATAAGGCCCAATTAGAGGCCAAAGGAGATTATTGGATAGAGATCCAATAATCCAAGATTAGTGGGTAACTAGATGGAGATCCAATACCCACTAAGGCATGATCCATTAGGGTTATATAGGTGGCTCTCTATAAATATGAGGGGAGGAACATAGATGATCGGTTGCACCTTTGGCCTCCCCCTCCTATTCTCCTCCCTCCCTTTACGCAAGAGTTGTGATATTTGGGGCTATAAAGGGAGGATTTTAGAACCTTGTGGATTCTAAGCTTAGGGTGATCTTTATAAGGGATCAGCCTCCTTAGAACTCTATAGGGGTTCCTCCCTCTTAGGATTTCTGCTCAATGGTTGAAAATAATATTGATCTATTGATAATAAAAAGATGAGAGAATACAAGCTATGTATAGGACTTCAAACCCTAACTCCTAATAGGATTCCTACTCAAGACTCACACTCCTAATAACTCCAACTCCAACTCTAAGAAGTAACTCATAGCCGACCCTAACTAGGGGAGACCGACTGCTAATGACTCCTAATCCTCCTCTAACTTAACCCTAACCCTCGTCAGCCCCTTTAGCTATAGTAGGGGGCGGCTAGCTAGGGTTTATATATGTGCCTCCTTTATTAAATTTAGGACTTAATTTGTTGAATCTCATATTTTGATAATGAAATCAATTGATAGGTTATTGATCCAATATAAGTACTAGAATTGATTGATGCAGGATTAACTACGATATAGAGAAAGTTACAATAAGATGTTTGGTCAAAGTCAAGTCCAGGCATCGGGCCGGAGTGAGGATGATGCAGTTGCGAACTCGCCTAGAGTGCGTCAAGAGCTCGCCGAGGCTATAGGGAGCTTGCCGAGGGTATAGGGTCCCATCACCATGCCATAATACTAGCTCAATTTATTCTAACAAGATAAGAGCAAAGATTGGGATTTCAATAAGAAATGATTGGATAATTTGCAAGTTTATAATAGTTCAACTTAAAGAAAGAACTCTAGAATAAATTCAGTTTTCAAATGGATGAAGCAAGAATAGATAAAACTGATACAATAACTATTCTGGCAGAATTCAGAAGGCACATCTCTAAGTTATTTTAAACAATCGAATATGCTCCAAATTACTTGAAAAGAGTATCTTTGGAAAGCTAATCAATCTAATTTCAAATGAGATAAGTCTTCATATAAATTGGAAGTCTCTACAAAATGTTATAGATGATTTGGCAGCCAAAGGTTAGGAATTATGATCCCTATTTCATAGAATCCATAAGGTCTAACAAAATAGAATTTTTGATAGTCATTTGAACTCCAAATCTCTCAATCCTAGTATCAGATGAAAGACCTATGAGCCTATTTTCTAATGAATCAAGTTTTACATGAATCAGAGACTCCAATTGGGAGATATAAGTAATCCAATGATGAAGGTCAAAAGCTATAGATTCTATTTTACATATTTCATATGCTCAATTAAAATAAACGTTTGGGCTAGCAAAGGAACTCCAAATTCTTCAGACTCAGTTTCAAAAGAAAGATCTATGGATCTATTTTTGAAGAAACTAAGATTTGTTTAAAACAAAGGTTTGTATCGAAAGTTACAACTTAGACAAAGTAAACAGGTCACAGTCTAAAAAATATTCAGATTACATATTTTGCAGCTAACAAAGGAGAATTCAGATTGCAAGGCTGTATTTGTTCTGAATTTTTCTCATAATCAAGGCAAGAACAAAGATAAATTTCAATAAATAAATGATAGAAAACAAGTGTAAAACTTAACATTTAAAGGTTCCACCATAAAAACCAACTATTTTATACAAGTTTAACATTCGAGATCTCAAACAAGAGGGTACTTTTAAAACCATTACATAGTTACTACACTTCAAAATATGTCTACAAATTTATATTAGACATAGATATACACATACAATGATAACATATTATCTAATAAATATTTAGCCCAAGAACTTGCTTTCCATTGCTTTAGCCCCGTATCGAGTATTTTAATAAATGCCAAGCCAACCTGAAGAAAATTAGATAGCAACAGAATGAGCTAAGAAGCCCATAAGTATCAAATAGGTTCAAGGCAAGGAAAGGTATGTACAAATTAAACCTGATATCAGAATGCAAGGTAGGGAATACAAAAGTTTTCACATATAGCATCAAATTTGATTCAAAACCATAAGGTTCATCTCGTTCGAAGCATACTTTAATTCATAACAATTTGGGTAAGAAACTTGGAGTATATATGGCAATCAATAGCATTTTGGTATGTATCAATGACATGAAGTTTTAGGAGTATATCAATAACACATGAAACACTTATGAACATGTCAAGAAAACAAATAACAAACTTAAGCTCGTATGTCACATATGAAGTTGGATGCATATCATTCCTACCCAAAGTATAATAGGAAACACATAGCAATACTTTGGATAACATATCAAATAAAACATAGAGGATGAAGTGAGATCACAAACATAATGTAAATCATTCATTATTGAATGACCACCATACATAAGTCTCCCACGTTTGGGAGCTCCATCCACCAATATTTGAGTGAAGTCATAGGGGGCTGATAGAGCATCTCAGGCTCTAAGCATAACTCCCTCTATAATTTTTGGCAAAGGTTCACATTATCTCACAAACATCAGAGTACAAAGGGACATGAGCAATGAATTTGACATATATCAGAAGCACAAAACAATAAATCATACATGCACCTAAACAAAATAATATGATATAGCATTGATTAATACATGACATATTCAGATATGTAAGAAAATCAAAGAAAAGTGCATCAGAGATTTCAGTTTTGAAATGCATGAAATAAGTATAGGTAGAATTGATACGATTCCCTATTCTGGCAGAATTCAGAAGGCAAATTGTAAAGTCATTTAGATGATCAAACATGCTCCAAATTACTCAAAAAAAGTGTTGTTGGAAATCTCAATCAATCTAGTTTCAAATAAAATAAGTTTCATATAAATTGAAAGTCTCTACACAAAGCTATAGATGATTTAGCAGCCAAAGGTCAGGAATTATGATCCCTGTTTTACAGAATCCATAAGGTCTAAAGAATAAAAATTTTGACAGTCATTTGGACTCTAAATCTTTTAATCCTAGTATCAAATGAAAGATCTATCAAAGGCATATTATCATTGGTGTGAAGTATCTTAGAGTATATCAACAAAATATGAAATGATTCGGAGCATATCAAAGTCGTAAAAATGTTAAGCAGTATATCAATGACAAATGACATATTTCAGAGCATATCAATGAGAATATGAATCATTTTAGAGCATATTGAAGATGTATAAAGTGTTTCAAAATATATCAATAGAATGTAAAATTATTGGAAGCATATCAAAAGCATAAGAATGTCAAGTATCATATAAATGGCAAACGAAATATTTCGGACCATATCAATGAGAATGCGAAACATTTTGGCGTATATCAAAGATGTATAAAGTGTTTCGGAATATATCAAAGTAATGTAAAATGATTTGGAGTCAATGAGAATATGAAATGTTTTAGAGCATATCAAAGATGCATAGGACATTTCAGAACATATCAATGGCATGTGAAATATTTTAGAATATATCAATAGCAAATAAAATATTTTGGAATATAATAATGGCATTCGAAACATTTAAGAGCATGTCAAAGACATATGAAAGATTTTTGAAATATATAAATGGCAAATAAAATATTTTGGAGCTTATCAAAGATGTATGGGTTATATTTCAAAGCATATCGTTGGTGTATGAATAATCTCAAAGTTTATCAAATGAACAATTAAGGAATAGAAGCTCAAATATCATATCAGGCATAACATTCATTTCATTCTTATCCAAAGCTTATAATAAACTAATAAGCAATGCATTAGATAGCATATCAAAGATAGAGGGTGAAGTGGGATCATAAACATAATGTGAATCATCCATCATTGAATGACCACCAAACATAAGTTTCCCACGTCTAAGAGCTCCATCACCCCGTCTGAGTGAAGTCAATGGGAGTTGGTAGAGCATCATAGGCTCTAAGCATAACTCCCTTTACCATTTTTGACAAAGGTTCACATTATCCTAAAAATACTAGAGTACAAAAGGACATGAGTAATAAAACAATAAATATCAGAAGCACATGTGAAACAATAAAATATACATGTGCCAATATGAAGTAATACGATTTACTAGTATGGTGCATGTGAGGCTTAGTCCAGTGGTGGCTCCATGCTGTGTTGATTTCAGAGCACTCCATCCACAGGTAGGCCTTTCCGACTAGGGTCCCCTCACCATACCCGAATACTAGCTCAATTTATCATAACAAGATAAGAGCCTAGATTGGGATTGCAATATGAAAGGATTGGATAACTTGCAAGGTTATAATAGTTCAACTTAAAGAAAGAACTCTAAAATGAATTCAGTTTTAAAATGAATGAAACAAGAATATACAAAACTGATACATCAACTATTATGTAGAATTCAGAAGACACATCTCAAAGTTCTTTTGAATAATCAAATATGCTCCAAATTACTCAAAAATGATATCTTTGGAAAGCTAAATCGATCTAATTTCAAATGAGATAAGTTTCATACAAATTGGAAGTCTCTACAAAATGTTATAGATGATTTGGCTGCCAAAGGTTAGGAATTATGATCCCTATTTTACAGAATCGATAAGGTCTAACAAAATAAAAATTTTGATAGTCATTCGGACTCTAAATCTTTTAATCCTGGTATCAAATAAAAGATCTCTGAGCCTATTTTCTAATGAATTATGTTTTACATGAATTAGAGACTCAATAGGGAGAAATAAGTAATCCAACGATGAAAGGTTAGAAGCTACAGATTCTATTTTATAGATTTCATATACTCAATTAAAATAAATATTTAGGCCAATAAATGAACTCTAAATTCTTCAAACTCAATTTCAAAAGAAAGATCTATGAATCTATTTTTGAAAGAACTAAAGATTTGTCTAAAATAGAGGTCTGTATAGAAAGTTACGACTTGAACAAGGCAAACAGGTCACAGTATCAAAAATATATATAAAAACTTATTTAACCTGAAATTAGATTAATTTAGCTTTCAAAAGATACATTTTTTGAGTAATTTGGAGCATATTTGATTGTTCAAAATAACTTTGAGATATGCCTTTTGAATTCAGTTAGAATAGTGATTGTATCAGTTTGGTGCATTCTTGCTTCATTCATTTCAAAATTTAATTCTCTGATGCTCTTACATTTGATTTCCTTATATATCTAAATATGTTATGTATTAATTAATATTACACCATATTATTTTGTTTAGGCACATGCATGATTTATTGTTCTGCATGTGCTTTTGATATATGTCAATTTTATTGCTCATATCCTTTTATACTCTGGTGTTTGTGGGATATTCTGGACCTTTGTCAGAAATGGTAATGGGTATTGTGCATAGAGCCAACTATGCTCTTGCCGACCCCATTGACTTCACTCAGACATGGGTGGATGGAGCTCTCAAACATACAAGACTTATGTTTAGTGGTCATTCAACGATGGATGATCCATATTATGTTTGTGATCTCACTTTACCCTCTATGCCTTTGATATGATATCCAAAGCATTACTTATGAGTTTGTTTATACGCTTTGGATAAAAATGAAATGAATGTTATGTCTGATATGATATTTGAGCTTCTATTCCTTAATTATTCTTTTGATAAGCTTTGAGATTATTTATACACCATTGATATGCTTTGAAATATGACCTATGCATCTTTAACAAGCTCCAAAATGTTTCATTTGCCATTGATATATCTAAAACATTTCATATGTCTTTGACATGCTCCTAAATGTTTTTAAAGCCATTGTTATATTCCAAAATATTTCATTTGCTATTGATATATTCCAAAATATTTCACACACTATTGATATGTTCCGAAATGTGTTATGCATCTTTGATATGCTCTGAAATGTTTCGTATTCTCATTGATATGCTCTGAAATATTTCGTTTGCCATTAATATGCTACTTGACATTCTTACGCCTTTGATATGCTTCAAATCTTTTCACTAACTATCCTGATAGCTTCAGTTAAATTAACTATCCGCACAGGTTTTTTATAACTTAATGTGAATCTTACATGAATAAGATTTAGAAATTGCACAAGTTATACCAAAGATTATTTGCACCTACTCATCGATTAAGACATAATAAATTTAGATGATTAAATTTTCATTTTAAGTGGGGAGAGTGTAATATCCTTCATTTTCAAAATATTTATAATGATATATTTTAAATTATTAATGAGGATTTATTTAATAATATATTATTTGTAAGGACCTATTTGTAAATATGAGAATTTGTTTAAAAGCTTATTGCTAGGGATCTAAATATAAAACTTAAAAGTTTGATATGAATTATGTAATATTCAAATTAAGTTATAAAAAAAGGATGATTACATATATCATTACCTAGTTTAAAGTGGTGTCACTTATGCATGTTGCATAGGTGACACATAAGCACCTTATATGTATGCTTGCCACCTTGCAACCCATAAGTTAGCTAAAACAAATAACAATTAGAGAAGAAACGGATTTGGTTGCAACATAAACTTGAGAAGAAGAAGAAGAAAAAGAAGAGGAGTAGAAAAGATTTGCGGGTTTTGAGATTTTGAATCAAATCCACATTTGGGATCAAAATATACAAAGGCAATTGTTCTAACCCCATCCTACATAATGTCTTCTATCCTTTTTTCTATTGAAATTTATCTTTGGTCGTACTTTGATTACAAGAAAAATTTGGAACAAATCTGAAATCACTTTGCTGGGCTGCTAAAGTGTGAATCTGTTATATTTTAGAGACTATGACTTGTCTGCCTAGTTAAAGTTGTAACTTTTGGTACAAACCTCGATTTTGGACAAAACCTAGTTTCTTTAAAAATAGATTCACACATCTTTCTTTTAAAATTAAGTTTAAGAATTTGGAATTCATTTGCTAGCCTAAACGATAGATTCTAATGCGCATATGTAATTTGTAAAATATAATCTATAGCTTTTGACCTTTCATCATTGGATTACTTATATCTCCCTATTGGAGTCTACGATTCATGTAATACTTAATTTATTAGAAACTATGCTTATAGATCTTTTATTTGATACTAGGATTGAAAGATTTGAAGCTATAATGACTATCAAAATTTTTATTTTGTTAGACCTTATGGATTCTATAAAATAGGGATTGTGATTTCGGACATTTGATTACTAAATCATCAATAACTCTTGGTAGAGACCTTTAATTTGTATAAAACTTATTTTACCTAAAATTTGATTGATTTTGCTTTCCAAAGATACCCTTTTTGAGTAATTTAGAGCATATTTGATTGTTCAAAATAACTTTGAGATGTGCCATATGAATTCTACCAGAATAGTTATTGTATTAGTTTTGTCTATTCTTGCTTCATCCATTTGAAAACTAAATTCATTCAAGAGTTCTTTCTTTAAGTTGAACTATTATAACCTTACAAGTTTTTCAATCCTTTATTATTGTAATCCTAATCTTTGCTCTTATCTTGTTATGATAAATTGAGCTAGTATTCAGACATGGTGCGGGGACCCTAGTTGGAAAGGGCTACCTGTGGCAAGAGTGATTTAAACTTCAGAGTGCTCTGAACTCAACATAGTGTGGAGCCACCACAGGACTAAGCCTCACTTGTACCATACTAGTAAATTGTATTACTTCATATTGGCACATGTATATTTCATTATTTCGCATGTGCTTCTGATATATGTAGTTTTATTGCTCATGTCCTTTTGTACTCTGGTGTTTGTGAGATAATGTGAACCTTTGTCAGAAATGGTCAAGGGAGTTATGCTTAGAGCCCACGATTCTCTATCAGCCCCCATTAACTTCACTTAGACGTGAGTGGATGGAGCTTCTAGACGTAGGAGACTTATGTTTGGTAGTCATTTAGTGATTGATAATATGTTTCTGATCCCACTTTACTCTATATGTCTTTGATATGATATCCAAAGCATTACTTATGAGTTTGTTTGTGCGCTTTGGATAAGAATGAAATGAATGTTATGTCAAATATGATATTTGAGCTTATGTTGCTTAATTGTTTATTTGAAAAGCTTTGAGATTATTCATACACTATTGATATGCTTTGAAATATAACCCATACATCTTTGATAAGCTCCAAAATATTTCATTTGCCACTTATATATTTCAAAAACATTTCATATGTTATTGACATACTCCTAAATGTTCCAAATGCTATTATTATGTTCCAAAATATTTCATTTGCTATTGATATATTTTGAAACATTTTACATGCCATTGATATGTTCCAAAATGTCCTATGCATCTTTGATATGCTCTGAGACGTTTCGTATTCCGATTGATATATTTTGAAATATCCTATGTGCCTTTGATATGCTCCGAATCATTTCATATTCCTTTGATATATTCTGAAAAATTTTATACATCTTTGATATGCTCTGAAATATTTCGTATTTTCATTGATATGCTCCCAAATGTTTCGTTTGCCATTGATATGCTGCTTGACATTTTTACACTTTTGATATGCTTTGAATCATTTAACATTCTATTGATATATTTCGAAACACTTTATACATCTTCAATATTTTCAGAAATATTTCATATTCTCATTTATATGCTTTGAATATTTCGTTTGCCATTGATATGCTGCTTAACATTCTTACACCTTTGATATTCTCTGAATCATTTCATATTCTATTGATATGCTCCGAGTTGTTTCATACAACATTGTTATGTTCCGAGATATTTCACACCAATGATATGCTCCAACTACTCTTCCTCTATTATTATGATTAAAGTATGTTTCGAATGAGATGATTTATAATTATGTATCTTATGAGATGCTACCTATGGATTCTTATACTTTTTCCTTGCTATCCGATATCAAGTTTATTTTGAAAACTATCATTTTCTGTCTTGGATATATTAGTCACTTGCCAAGCTCCATATGCTCACTCAGTTGCTATATAAATTTTACAGATTAGCTTGTCACTTAAAGAAAAAGTTAGAACTAGGTTGAGATAGTGGAAAGCTATATAGATTTTAGGCAAGTCCTATTAGGAGATGTTGTATAAGAATATTTTACATTTAATAAAATATTATAGATAAATATGAACTGATGTATCTTGTAAAAAGGTTAGAATACCCCTCAATGTGGAATCTTTGAATGTTAAGTTTTACAATCATATGACGTGGTGGAAAATGATTGGTTTTGCATCATATAGATTTTTTAGACCGATGGTTTTATAACTATGATTAATATTTTTTTGGTTAAGTTAACTTTAAGTTTTGTGGATTAAGTTAACTTTGAGTTTTGTGATATGGTGTAAGATTTATAAATTGCACATGTGTCATTATATAGTTTAAAATGGTGCCACTTATGCATGTTGCATAGGTGACACATAAGCACCTTACATGCATGCTTGCCACCTAGCAACCCATATGTTAGCTAAAACAAGTAGCAATTAGAGAAGAAAGGGATTTGGCTACAACGTAAACTTGAGAAGAAGAAGAATAAGAAGAAGAAGAAGAAGAAGAAGAAGAAGAAGAAGAAGAAGAAGAAGAAGAAGAAGAAGAAGAAGAAGAAGAAGAAGAAGAAAAAGAAGAAGAAGAAGAAGAAGAAGAAGAAGAAGAAGAAGAAGAAGAGAAGGAAGAGTAGAAGAAAAGATTTGGGGGTTTTAAGATTTTGAATAAAATCCACATTTGGGATCAAAATCTGCAAAGGCAAGTGTTCTAACCCCATCCTACATAATGCCTTCTATCTTTTTCTACTAAAATTTATCCTTGTTCTTACTTTGATTATGAGGAAAATTTGGAACAAATCCTAAATCTCTTTTGCTTGGCTGCTAAAGTGTTAATCTGTGACATTTTAGAGACTATGACCTGTTTGCCTAGTTCAAGTTGTAACTTTTGGGGCAAATCTTTGTTTCAGACAAAACTTAGTTCTTCAAAAATAGATTCACAGATCTTTCTTTTAAAATAAGTTTGAAGAATTTGGAGTTCACATACTAGCCCAAACATTTACTTCTAATGAGCATATGTAATCTGTAAAATAGAATCTGTAGCTTCTGACCTTTCATTACTTATATCTCCCTATTAGAGTCTCTAATTCATGTAAAACTTATTCATTAGAAAATAGGCTCATAAATCTTTTATTTGATACCAGGTTTTTAAGATTTGGAGTCCAAATAACTGTCAAAATTTCTATTTTATTAGACCTTATGGATTCTATAAAATAAGGAACATAATTCCTGAACTTTAGCTGCCAAATCATCTGTAACTTTTTGTAGAGACTTCCAATTTATATAAAACTTAATTCATTTTAAATTAGATTGATTTAGTTTTCCAAAGATACCCTTTTTGAGTAATTTGGAGTATCTTTGGTTATTCAAAATAACTTTGAGATATGCCTTCTAAATTCTGTCATAATAGTGATTGTATCAGTTTTGCCTATTCTTGCTTCCTCCACTTCAAAACTGAATTCTCTGATGCTCTTGCCTTTGATTTTCTTATATATCTGAATATATTATATATTAATTATGTTGGAAAACCTTAGCGGGAGCATCACATGTGCAGCGAAAATGAAAACAAAATAGGTGTCCCACGTAGATCAAATCATCGTGCAAAGATTGGGTCACAAGAAAGCCGCAAAAATTGAAAAAACAACATCATGTTTGAGATTGTTTTTACCTAGAGAGATCGTATATCCCTGTATTCCAGATCCGGATGGAGAGGATGAAAGAAGTCAAGCATCTTCCTCTCTAGCGGTATTCACACGATATATCTCTATAACGAATCTCCTCCAATCTAATCTTACAATTCTTGTGCAGAGGGAGGGAGGAGAATAGGACGAGGAGACCAAGGCTATAGCCTATCAACCATGAGTCTCCCCTCCTATTTATAGAGAGCCACCAAAAAACCCTGGGACTCTTGCGTTAGTGGGTATTGGATCTACATCCAATTACCTACTTAACCTTGTATTATTGGATCTCTATCTAATAATCTCCTTAGGTTTCTAATTGGGCCTCAAGCAAGGAGCCCATCAGCATAGGATCTCATCTAATGAGAATATGAGCTATTTGGATCTCCATTCCATCCTCTATTCGTTGACGCATCCACCATATATGTGTGACCCTCTAAGCCCAATACCGAGCTAGCCGTGAGTCACTCCCGTTAGAACTCCTTCTGATATAGTGAATTATTATCCTCATAATAATTCACTCGACTCATCGACTATGTACATACTAGGCCACTACGCTATAGTCCCTAGATGGTATAGGGGGATCAAATCCATCGGACATGTCTGTCCATAGTTACTGTGTATCTATAATCCCTCATCCAACTAATATCCAAGAGATCGTATATTGGACATGGTACTATCAGGTCACATACAGAATCAATTTATCTTGCTCTAATCATATTCTACCGGAGAACTCTCTCTCTCTCAATCTAAATAACCCTGACTAGGGATTTGCCTGAGCAAGCACATATAGGATATTCCTCTCGTGATACCGAGAGTGGATGATCCTCTATTGATACTCAATTGCCTTCATAAGGTTGGCTACCAATCCCGATAACCAACTGTACCAGATCTAGAACTTTCCAAACCTATAAGTCTGATGTCAAAGAAATGAGTACTCATACAAGACATACTTTGTGTCTTAAGTCAAAGGACCAAATACACAACTATGACTATGGAATTGCTGTCTAACATTAGGTATCATCAACCGTACAATATTCTATAAGTGGATCAATCAGTGAACTTATTCCCCAATGAGCACCTATACTATATCCTTAGTGTCTCAATACAAGTGGCTATGAGACCAGCCGCCTCTATCATTTAGACGGGTATATAGTACATCGGTCTATCCGGTTATCTCGATGTCCCTCTCGAGTAACCTATAATTGGAATTATTTAGGATCTGTGTTTAAAGGTGAATCGATCTCATTATCATAATCTCATAACGATCCGAGTCCTAATGCACAGAACCAAGGACATCACAATATATATTCAACAGATAATATATTATGGGAATATGCCAATATTAACTATAAGCAAAGAGATCGCACAACATATCACACGTGCCATCACTCATGTGATTAGCTTATAGGGCAAATGTAACCAGCAATCTCCCACTTGACCAAAAGCTAATCACCTATGTATCTGATCCCCATCAGACCCTTGTGACGCTCAAACACAATCTGAGCCAGCGACTTCGTCAGTAGATTTACAATGTTATCTTCAGATGAAACTCTTTCCATTGCTATATCTTTATGGGCTATGATATCTCTAACCAAATGGAACCACCTCAGAACAATTCTATTGAGACCTAGGTTCCCTTGCTAGAGCTATCGCTATGTCGCTATTGCAATATATGGGAATCGGCTCCATGTTGCTTGGTACGACTCCCAAATCATGATAAACTTCTTCATCTATACCCCTTCTTTTTGCTGCTTCTACTGCATTAATGTATTCCACCTCTGTGGCTGAGTCAACAATAATATCTTACTTGGAACTCTTCCAGCTTACTGCTCCTCCATTCAGGATGAAAATATATACTGAGTTCAACTTGCTATTATTAATGTCGAACTAAAAACTTGAGACCATGTAGCCGTCAACCTGGAGGCTACCTCCTCTATATACTCGTAAAAGATCCTTAGTCCTTCTCAAGTACTTAAGGATACACTTTACTACCTTCCAGTGTTCCAAACCTGGATCTGCCTGATACCTGCTCATGACACTCAAAGCATGCACTATATCAGGCCTGGTACATATTATAATATACATGATAGACTCTATCACTAAGGCATGGGTATCCTATCCATGTCCACCCTTTCTTCATGAGTCCTTGTAGATAAACTCCTAGATTCATGTCTCATTGGTATGAGACTTCTCTTGGAATTCTTCATGCCAAACCTTTTGACAATGGAGTCTATGTACCTATACTGGGACAAGCCAAGTATCCTCTTGGATGTATCTTTATAAATCTGGATCCCCAAAATATAGGATGCTTCCCCTAAGTCTTTGATGGAGAAGTTTCTAGATATCCAAGCCTTTACTATGGAGAGTATTCCTACATCATTCTCAATTATTAGGATGTCATCCATATATAATACCAAGAAGGTGATAGCACTCCCACTTACCTTCCTATACACACAAGACTCATCTTCATTTTTAACGAAGTCAAAAGATCTTATTGTCTCATCAAATCTTATGTTCCAACTTCAGGAAACTTGCTTTAGTCCATAAATGGACTTGAGCAATCTGCACACTTTATATGGACTCTCTCTAGATATAAATCCCTCTAGTTGTATCATATATACATCCTCCTCGAGGTTACAACTAGGAATATCATTTTGACATCCATCTGCAAGATCTCACACACACATTGTGCTGCAATAGCCAAAAGAATTCTTATGGACTTAAGCATGGCTATAGGTGAAAAGGTTTCATCATAGTCAACTCCTTGTCTTTGACGATATCCTTTAGCTACTAGCCTTGCCATATAGGTCTCCACCTTTCCATCTACTCTGATCTTCTTTTTGAAGATCCACTTACAGCAGATGGGTACGATACCCTCAGGTGCATCCACAAGGTTCCAAAACTTATTAGAGTACATGGAATCCATCTCAGAATTCATGGCTTCTTACCACTTCCTGGAGTCTATACTCATAATAGCTTCCTCGTAGGTCTGAGGATCAATATCTTGAGAGTCCTCTCCACTGATATGTCCCACATATCATTCAGGAGGGTGACATACTCTACTAGACCTACATAAAGTTGGAACTCATGTGTTAGGTACCTGAACAGACTCAAACTCTAGAATGGTGCTTCAGCTATATTCTCCAATATTGCTCAATTCTATCTCACTCCTATTGTTTCCACCAAGAATATATTCCTTCTTAAGGAACATAACTCTCTTAGCAACAAAGACCTTTCGGTCCTCGGGACGATAGAAGTAATGACCCAAAGTCTCCTTAGGGTATCCCACGAACATGCACATTCAATCCTTGATTCCAACTTGTCGGGGTTGTATCTTCTAATGGGGCAGGACAGCCCCAAATCATAACCACCTTAAGATCGAACTTCTTTCCTTTCCATAACTCATATGGTGTAGACACTACCGACTTTGATGTAACTCTATTCAGAAGGTAAGCTGTAGTCTCTAAGGCATATCCCTAGAATAAGATGGGTAGGTCAATGAAACTCATCGTGGATCGTACCATGTCTAACAATGTACGATTTCTCCTTTCTGATACACCATTGAGCTGAGGTATATAAGGAGGTATCCATTGGGATAGAATCTCATTGTCCTTGAGGAAATGGGTGAACTCCGTACTCAAGTACTCTTCTCCTCGAACTGATCGAAGAGTCTTAATACTATTTCCAATATGATTCTCGACTTCATTCTTATATTCCCTGAATTTCTCGAAGGTCTCAGACTTGTACTTCATCAAGTACACATGTCCATACCTAGAGAAATCATTAGTGAATGTAATGAAGTATGAGTAACCACTTATAACCTGAGTCGACATGGGACCACATACAACACTATGTACGAGTTCCAATAACTCAGTGGCTCACTCTCTAGTTCCACTAAAAGGAGAGTTGGTCATCTTCCCATGAAGGCAAGGTTTGCAAGTTGCATATGACTCATAGTCAAATGGATCTAAGTATCCATCTTTCAACAATTTTTGAATCCTTCCCTCATGTATATAACCTAGCCTACAATGCTATTGATATGCATTATTTACCTCATCTCTTTTCCTCTTAGACATATTTATATTCATGATGTATGGAGAAGTGTCTAACACATATAAGCCATTTATCAGGGTTCATCTAGTGATGATCTCATCATCCATAATTATTGAACAACTATTATTCTCAAAAACTAATTTATATTCACTAATTGTCAAACAAGAGATGAAAATAATATTTTTGATAATATAGGGAACGAAATAGCTTACATTTAATGTAATAATAGCTCCATTAGACAGATGTAGGGTGACCTCCCAATAGCAACTGCAGTAATTCTTGCTCCATTGCGCATCTTGAGGTCCATCTCGCCTCTAGCCAATCTCCTAGGTCTTGCCAGAAATTACAATGAATTATAGATATGATAAACACTCCCGGTATCTAATACCTATTATCATTAAAATCTGACAAGTGGAGACTGATCATGAATATACCTGAAGCTTCTCCAAGCTTCTATTTCACCTTATCTGCAAGATAATATTTATATTTCCTCTTCCAATGCCCGTTTTGGCTGCGGCGGAAGTACTGTCCTTTATCCTTTGCCGGGTCTTTCTTTGCAACCTTTCCCTTACCCGGTCTTCCTTTGCCCTTGCCCTTCTTAAGGGTCTTACTGGCCTTTCGTTTCTTCTTGGTCTCACCAATATAGAGAATTGGCTTCTCCTTCTTGATGGTGCTCTCAGCTTCCCTCAACATATTGAGGAGCTCAAGTAGAGTCACCTCAAACTTGTTCATATTAAAGTTAATAATGAACTTGTGAAAAGGAATCTAGTAGGGACTGAAGTATAAGATCAACACATAGGTTATCCTTTAGGACTATATTTATACTTCATAAAGCGAGTGATCTCATCCTCGCTTGTCCCTTCCTCTAGCGTGGGCATAATCGTATTAAGGACATATACAATTTTTTCTTTCATGAGAACAATTCTCAAATTATGGAGCCTTTAGACCAATGAGGCGGTTGGCATCAAGTATGCCATAAAGAGATTTTGCAAGCGACAAACAAGATATAGCATAAATAAATAACATACAAACTTTACATAAAATACTAATTAACTTCTATCTTAATGTACTCCAACTATTTTTCTAGTGAATTATGTGACACTCTCGACACGTGAGACGGAAGTCTTCGGTAGACTTCTAGTGGGGATCGGGTTCCAACCTGCATCTTAATGCAACCTCGAGGGACTCGACCAATTACACTAAGCCCAAAAGGTAGACAACTCTTGCCAATCACAACTTCTTGTGATTCTCGTCTTGTTTGGCCTCCGAATCATTATGGTCTCAATTGCTCGACCAACCATGAAGTTCAGTTAAGTCATCACCATTGTTACAATATGAGTCTGATTCGATCGATATGCTCTTGACTGCTCAACCTAGTTATACTATATCCTTAGGTCACCTGTGACATCTATATGTCATAGGAAAGAACTCGATTACATAATAGGTGAGCCTCGAGTGACTCGACCAACTCAACCTATGTCGTGATTCAATTTCTTCCTATAACGATGGAAGGCCACATGGGTCAATCTTATTGTCTCACACTTACCGACTTAATATTATCATAGGAGGGGTTTTTGTTTTGCATCGGTCTCCTAATATGTCATGTTACACACATACATATTTAATATATATCTACATCGCATGCAAATATATATATACATATATCTAGTAGGTGTATAACACATCACATATGCAAACCACATCGGATGATCATGAGCCATCACCTAATATAATTAATCCTAAGCCAATGGGCCTAATCACTCACAATAGGATTTATATGTGCACTAGCGCATCTCCATGCCCTATGATCGTTGATCTTGTCATCATTGGTTTCATTGGATCCTCGTTGCATCACTATGCGTCGTGATCTCCCGCCATGGCATCGTGGGTCCTGCTATCACATCTATGCTCCCGCTGCGTCTCTCCATATAATTATAAATAATCACAGGCACGTTGGCCAGACAATAAACGGGAAAAATAAAAATTCGCAGGCCTCAATAATAATAATTATTATTATAATTACACACATCACAACATATAGCTCATGATCATCTATTCATATCATACATCATATATACATTACATCACATGTAGGATTACTAGATATTTAATAATTAATTAAATTATTTAATTAATTATTTTTCTGAAAATCAAGGCATGCTCAAAATTTTTAGTATTATCAAAGGTATTTTTATAATTTTGAATAATAGGACAATCCTCAAAATTTTCAGAATTATTGAGGATGCTTTCGGTATTAGCAGCCTCTGGAATTTCTCAAATTCAAAGCTTTTGAATTCTCACTATAGCTTAAAAAATACCTTATCATCTAGCTTCTTTCTTTTCTCATTTGGAACATGAGCATATATAATACAGTCAAAAACTCTAAGATTACTCATATTAGGCTTATAATCACTCGATGTTTCTTCAAGTGTCTTATATATTTTAAAGATATAAATTTAAAATTTATACACTCCAAGTTGCAACCTCAATCCAAAAGTTCTTAAGCAATGATTTAATTTTCAATATACTTCTGATCATATTCTTTATTATTGTTCATCCTTTTTGCAGTACCATTCTGTTGTAGAGTATATGCTACAGTCAATTGCCTATTAATATAATGATTTTATTAAATATGTTAAAATCATTGGAAGTAACTTTATAACATCTGTTAGTTCTCAAAATCTGAATGAAACAATCACTTTTTTTTTCAACTAAGGATTTAAATTTTTAAAAAATATAAAAAGTTTAATATTTTTCCTCAAGAAGATATTGATAGGACTCCAGTAGGGTTGAGTCCTAATCACTTTACAAGTGATCAATAAGAACCCTGTGAGATTGTAATAAAACCACATCTAGTCACTTCTATCCTATAAAGAAGTGTGACTATGATTTATTTTAGGGCTTTAGGGCTTCCTAGCCACCACCTCCCTTATTGGGCTAGTCGACTAGGGTTTCTAGCTGAGGGGTGTGGCTTATGCAGCCACTTAGGCAGCCGCCCCCCTTTATTTAGTCATGGCAACTATAGGAGGGGCAAAAGGGGGAATTCACTTAGGAAGCACCCCATAGAGCTAGGGTTTGGAGCCCTATATAAGCATGTAGCCTCCACCTCTTTTCATTAAGCAAGATCAATATTTTAATTCAGCCTTGTGTCGAGTTCTAGGAGGGAGAAAACCCTATAGCGTTCCAAGGGTTGATCCCCCTCAAGGATCAAAATCTATAGAGCTCCTTCTAGATTCTATCATCTAGTATCAGAGCAGCGATCTTGCTGCCCCTGTAGTCATCTCAACCACCTCCACCTTCCCAAGCAATTCTCATAATTGCTGCGACATGCACCTCTACCTTCCACCCCAATCGTAGATCAAATCAATCTACCGCTGCCCCCTGCGTTTGATCTGGAGATCTGTAGCTGTCTCTCACTCCATATTGCTGTTGCGCTCCTCTGCAACAGCCGTGTACATCGCTACCTCGTCTTCCTCCTATTGCAGCCGCACCTTTGCTACAATCGACGCCACCTGCAGCCACGAAGTCGCACCGCAGCCACAGCCGACGTTGTTGCTGCCCTCTTCTTCCTCCGCCATCATTGTTGCCTTCCGACTCAAGCCTATGGGCTGCCATCTTTCGATAAAAATCAGCCACCTAAAAAATCACAGCCTCGATGACATTACAACGTCAACATTATAGCATCACAGAAGGATCGCAGCTGATGTTACTGCTGCCATTTTCTTCCTCCACTCTTGCTGCTAACCTTGGCTGCCATCCTCCACTTGGAGACTTCACCACCGTAACCCCGACATCGCTACCATTGCTGCCTTCAACTTGAAGATTGTAGCTACGCTCATTAATTAGTTTGATTTGATAAGTTGGAGATTCATACGTCATGACATCGCTGGGCTTATTTGAAGCCAAATTAGAGGCTTTCGTGATGCGTATGGATGCTAAATTACACGCTCTCTTCGAGTTATTTAGATTGGACCGATCACCAAGCCCAAGAAGATCACAACATGGAGCAAATTCTGATTGCAAAAAGAACCCATCAGAGATAAGAAGCAAGGATAAGACATGGCAACCCTACACCTCGACGACGTTGATCTCCTTTGTACAACTTCAAGAAGGGCACCTCAATTAAGATGCTCAGAGCATGAGAGCCACATCCCAACCAAAAGCATATAAACCTTCAGCACCAATCAATTACAAGAACCTTGATGAAGAACTAATGAAGATCCGTCAAACCTCTACCATCCAATCAGGTTTGAAAGGTTAACTAATCAAAATCATGATTAGTCTGAAAAATAGATATTGAGGACTTTCACTGAGAGCTTGAAGCCGGAGTTCAAAAAGAAGTTAAACCGCAACAATTGTACACATTTAAGGTAGCCATCTCCTTCGCACGACTACACGAAGATAGGCTGAACCAAGATGCTCGGAGGACCAAAGCCACCGGACGACCAGCAGCACAGAGACTCTCAACCCCATCTACCACCAGCCAGACACCTCAGTCGAAAAAGTTAACAAGAGAAGAGTTTCATGATAAATCGACAAAGGGCCTATGTTGGCATTGTAATAAACGGTGGAGCCGAGACCATCATTGTAAAAAAGAGAGACCTCTATTGGTTGAGCCCAGTAAAGATCCTAAACTCAAAGATATGGCTCTCGAGTCCGAGGAGAAGGATATGAAGAAAAAACCATAATCAGCCGCCCGCACCTTTCATGCTCCACCACAGATATTGGACATTGATGGCTTCATCAAGCATCAGCCCGTCACCATCCTCGTCGACACCAAGAGCTCCAATGACCTTATGAATGACAAAAGAAACATGTGACCTTATGTGGGAAAGGAGAGAACGAAGAAAAGATGATCTTGACACAGTGCTTGGAGAAGCTCGCTGAAATCTTAAGCACGTCCGCTGAACCGAGCCGACTCCTTCTTACCAGACTATACGACCCCCATATGTTGGTCTTACAAGGGGAACCACCAGCACATATTCGGCCATATTGCTGTCTATATTTTTAGAGAACCGAAGCTAAAAAGATCATCCAGGAGACGCGAGAGATATGGATCATTCGACCACAACCTTCCCTTGCAATGACACTTTATCTCCAAAAACTTTGTCTCTTTGTCTGCAGGGATAAGCTCTTCCTAAAGTGCCATATTAAGCTGAACCTGCTATGGTTTTTGATGCAGTGCTCCCACATCTAGAGCTACTTCCATGACTTCATCGAGGAGCGGACCATGATGCTAAAAGTCTTCCCTAATGATGACCTCGGATCCACGGCCCATGATTGTAAGAAGGAATAGGAGAAAGACATCCACATAACCCTCATAGCCATGATGCCATCTATATAGATGCTCGCATTACCTAAATGTGGCAATGTGCTCATACTTGGAGTAGACACATCCAGAGTTAGGATCGACGTCACCCTTATGCAAGATGGTCCATGGCACGAAAGAGGAGTAAGCCTAAAAGAATTATAACCATCCTCACGCCAGCACATGCAAAAAAGAAATAGCCTCCCGACAAACTTCAGAATGGACGAAAAATTGAAGATCGAGTTTTCTTACACCTCCAGCCCGATCAACAGGAAACTCGAGCTTTAAGAAAGTGGTCTTCCTATTTCTTTGGGCCTTACAAAATTAGAGATCACACTAGGGCCCTAACCTGGAGATCAGATCTATGCACTAGATCAAGATTACAGTTGATACTCCGGGTATCCCATCTCAAATGGAAATTCAAAGAAGCCGACTCAGTCCAAATTCTTCCAACTGACACCCAAGCTAATAAGGAGGCCAAAGTACAGTTAATGATAGCATGAGAATCATATGAGGAGCTGAAGACCCGATTCCCTGATTTCATGAAACCTTAGCCTTGAGGAGATGGCTGATTTAAAGAGGGTAGGCTTGATAGGACTCCAGCAGAGTTGAGTCTTAATCACCTTAGAAGTGATCAATAAGAACCATGTGAGATTGTAATAAAATCACACCTAGTCACTTCTATCCTATAAAGAAGTGTGACTAAGGTTTATTTTAGGGCCTTAGGGCTTCCTAGCCACCACCTCCCTTATTGGGCTAGTCGGCTAGTGTTTCTAGTAGAGGGGTGTGGCTTGTGCAGCAACTTAGGCCGTCGCCCCCTTTATTTAGTCATGGCAACTATAGGAGGGACAAAAGGGAGAATTCACTTAGGAAGCACCACCCTAGGGCTAGGGTTTGGAGCCCTATATAAGCATGTAGCCTCCACCTCCTTTCATTAAGCATGATCAATCTTTTAATTCAGCCCTGTGCTGAGTTCTAGTAGGGAGGAACCCCTATAGTATTCTAAGAGTTGATCCCCCTCAAGGATCAAATCTATATAGCCTCCCCTGGGGTTCTATTTCTTTGGGCCTTGCAAAATTGGGGACCACATTGGAGCCCTAACTTGGAGATCAGATCCGCGCACTAGATTAAGATTACAGTTGATCCGTCGGGTATCCCACCTCAAATGGAAATTTAAAGAAGATGATTCAGCCCAAATCCTTCCAACTAACACCCCAGCTAATGAGGAGGCCAAAGTTCAGTTGATAATAGCATGAGAATCATATGAGGAGCTGAAGACCTAGTTCCCCGAGTTCATGGAACCTTAACCTTGAGGATAAGGCTGATTTTAAGAGGGCGGGTTTGATAGAACTCCAGCAATGTTGAGTCCTAATCTCCCTAAGAATTAGTCAATAAAACCCTACTAGATTGTAATAAAGCCACTAGCCCTTAGGGCTTAGTGGCCGCCACCTCCCTTGGGTTGGTCGGCCAGGGTTTTCCCCTACTTAGGTCGGCTATAGGGCCAACCTAGCCGCCCCCTTTCCTATTAAGGTAGGTCGGCTATAGGAGGGGCAACGGGATAATTTTACTTTGGCAAGCACCACCTTAGGCTAGGGTATTGATCCCTATTTAAAGATGTAGCCGCTCTCTCTCTTGAATCAAACAATTATCAATTTTATTTCAGCCTTGTACCAAATCTAGCAAGGAGGAACCCCTACAACGTTCCAAGGGTTGATCCCCCTCAAGGATCAAAATCTATAGAGCTCCTTCTAGGTTTCTATCAGATATATCCATGTTTTATACTAGAATCATCAATAAAAGTGAGAAAATATTTTTGGTTACTGAATGAGGCTGGATTAACTGGCCCAAAGATATCTAAATAAATAGCTTTAGATATTGTAAATGTAATAATTTTACATGTAGATATTCAAATAAAAGTCTTCTTATGATTGTTAAGCATAAGAACACTTATGATAATATTTTTTACATGTAGTATTTTCAAACCATAAAAATATAGATGACCAAATTGTAAATGTAATAATCAAGATTTGTTATTAATAATTTAATTGAAATAAGAATGATTACCACTATGAATATTCAAAGAAAACATCCTATTTTTGGTCATCTGAATAGTAGCAATGACTCGACTTTTATCATCATCAATTATATATATATTATTATTCAGATTGATTTAATAGCCTTTTTCTATCAATTGTGTCATGCTCAATAAATTACTTTTCAATTTAGGCATATAAAAAACATTAGCAATATATGCAAGATTATCATCCTTTGTTCTAAAAGGTATTTTTCTCATACCTTTCATATCAAACTTTACCTTTGAAATAAATGATTCATCTAACTCAGACAAAAGACTTAAATTTTGTCATATGATTACTAACTCCAATATTTAAATATTATATAATATCTAAAATTTTTTCTTTATATCGCAGCCCGATAAAAGATTTCCACATGTATCTTTTTTTTCATATCATCATAATTTACATGTACTTGAGTAGGAGGACTCTTAAAGCAATCATAACTATGACAACCATAATTATTGTAATTATTGTTGAATCTCATATTTTAATAATGAAATCAATTGATGAGTTTATAAAAAGACTAATATGATTTTGAGAGAAGTAATGCAGAAAATACTTCAATCATGGATATGAACATCATAGGGCAAATTATTGAAGTAGGAGAATCAAACGTTGGGCCGAAGAAGTGTCATGTTAGAGATTGGAAATCGGGTCAGAGAAATGGTCAACATGCCAAAGGATGGACTTCGCCAGGAAGGATCGAGTATTGCGCTAAAAGATCAGATGTTGTGGGAAGTCAACATGCTGATAGATCGAGCGATCTGCCAAAGGAAAGGATAATACGCTGGAGGTTCAGACGAAGTGATAAATGAACAAATGACATGCCAGAATGGTGAACAACATACTGAAGGCTTCGAGATTGTAATTAGAGTGGTGAAGTCTTGATCATGTCCTTACTTATGAGTTTCGCTCTGACCTTCCCTACTCCACATAGGTTCTTCTTATTGAACTCTACCTTTCATTCTGATTCCTTGATTTGCTTATTCAACCATATTCTCTTATATAATGCTAATAGTATTTCAAGTTATTTTATATAATATTATTAGATATGATATGTATTAGTTGTTTTAGAGTAGTTCATTATATATACTAGGGCAAAACAGGGCTAACCTCTTGTATCGCGGTAGCGAGTTACGGCCAAGCGCCAAGCAGGCAGACAAGACGACAAGTAACTACTACATGTTGGGAAACCTCAGCTGGCACATCACATGCGTAGCGAAAATAAAAACAAAAAACCGGTTTCCCACGCAAATCAAATCGTCGTGCAAAAAATTAGGGTCACGAGAAAAACCATAAAAATTAGAAAATCACGATGTGTGAGAGATTGATTTTACCTAGGGAGATCGTATATCCCTATATTTCAGATCCGGATGGAGAAGATGAAGTAGGTCAAGCATCATCTTCTCTAGCGGTATCCACACGATGGATCTTTGTAGCGGAACTCCTCCAATCTAATCTCGCAACTCTTGCGCAGAGGGAGGGAGGAGAATGAGAGGTGATGGCTAAAGCTACAGCCTATCAACCATGAGTCTCCCCTCCTATTTATAGAGAGCCACCAAAAAACCCTAGGGCTCCTACCTTAGTGGGTATTAGATCTCCATCCAATTACCCACTAACATTGCATTATTAGATCTCTATCCATTAATCTCCTTAGGCCTCTAATTAGGCCTTAATCAAGGAGCCCATTAGCATAGAGTCTCATCTAATGAGAATGGGGGCTAATTGGATCTTCATCCAATCCTTTATTCGCTGAAGCATCCACCATATGTGTGTGACCCTCTAGGCCAGATACTGAGTTGGCCGTGAGTCACTCCCATCAGAACTCCTTCTGATATAGTGAATTATTATCCCCATAATAATTCACTCGACTCATCGACTATGGACGTACTAGGCCACTATGCCATAGTCCCCAAACGGTACAGGGGGATCGAGTCCGTTGGACCTGTCTATCCATAATTACCATGTATCTATAATCCCTAATCCAACTAATATTTCAGAGACCGTATATTGGATATGGTACTATCAGGTCACATACGGAATCCGTCAAAGTCTCGCTCTAATCAGATTCTCCCGGAGAACTCTCTCTCTCAATCCGAATGACCCTGGCCAAGGATTTGTCTAAGCAAGCACATATGGGATATTCTTCTCGTGATACCGATAGTGGATGATCCTCTATTGACACTCAATTGCCTTCGTAAGGTTCCAATCCCGATAACCAGTTGTACCAGATCTGAAACTTTCCAAACTTGTAAGTCTGGCATCAAAGAAAGGAGTACTCATATAAGGCATCCTTGGTGTCTCAAGTCTAAGGATCAGATACACAACTGAGACTATGACATCACTATTTAACGTTAGGTATCATTAACCGTACAACATTTCATAAGTGGATCAATCAATGAACTCATTCTCCAATGAGCACCTGTACTATATCCTTAGTGTCTCCACACAAGTGATAATGAGACCAGCCGTCTCCATCATATGGACGGGTATATAGTACATCGGTCTATCCGGTTATCTTAATGTCCCTCTTGAGTAACCTATAACTGGGATTATTTAGGATCTATGTTTAAAGGTGAATCGATCTCATTATCGTGATCTCATCACGATCTGACTCCCATTACACAGAATCAATGACATCATAATATATAAGTAATAAATAATATGAGAATATGCCAATATTAATCATAAGCAAAAAGATTGCACAGCGTCTCACACGTGCCATCACTCACGTGATTGGCTTGCAAGGTACCTATAACCAACACCAGACAACTGCACGGGGCAAGTCACTACTTCACAAGACACTGCTAATGTGTCACGTCAGTGCAATTAAAGTGTGATATGTTGTTGTTGACTGTTTGAAGTCAAATTAAGCTAGTATTGGACTGAAACCATACTAACATGATTAGGAGCCCATTGAGACTAAACTAGGGTGAAATTGGGCCTCTTGGAAGGCTAATTTGATGACCTGATGCTGGCTAGAGTGATAGTACCTCGAGGCCCATGCTAGTTATAGGTGCCTTACAAGTCAATCACGTGAGTGATGGCACATGTGACACACTGCACAATCTATTTAGATATTATTATTATTACTATTTTTTAATTTATATTGCCTATTGTATATATATTGTGATGACCATGGATTTGTGCACTAAGAATTGGATAATGATGAGATCATGATAATATGACCAATTCACTTTTTAAACATAAACCCAAAATAACCTCGTTCATAGGTTACTCAGGTGGGATATCGAGATAACCGGATAGACCAGTGTGCTATATACTCATCCATATTATGGAGATAGTTGGTCTCATAACTATTTGTGTGGGGATACTAAGAATATTGTACCAGTGCTCATTAGAAAATGAGTTCACTTATTGATTCGCTTATAGAATGATAGATGGTTAATGATACCTGACATTAGATAGTGATTTCGTAGTCCCAATTGTGTGTTTGGTCCTTAGACTTAAGACACCAAGGATGCCTTGTTTTAGTACTCCTTTCTTTAGCGCCAGACTTATAGGTTTGAAAGTTTTAGATATGATATAACCGATTATCGGGATTGGTAGCCATCCTTGTGAAGGCAATTGAGTATCAATAGAGGATCGTCTATTCTTGGTATTATGAGAGGAATATCTCATGTGTTCTTGCTAAGTCAAATCCCTTGCTAGGATCGTTTGGATTGAAAAGGAGTTTTCCGAGAGAATCCAATTAGAGCGAGACTTGGATGGACTCTGTATTAAGCTTGACAGTACCATGTCTGATATACGATCTCTAGGATAAATGGATGAGTGACTATAAATGCATAATAATTGAGGAGAAATAAGTTCAATAGATTAGATCCCCTATATTATCTGAGGACTATGTCGTAGTGGCCTAGTACGTTCATAGTCGATGAGTTTAATGAATTATTATACGATAACAATTTACTGAGTTAGAAAAAGTTATGAGTCAGAAGGAGTTTTGATAGGTGCAACTCATGGCCAGCTCGATATTAGGCCTAGAGGGTCACACATATATGGTGGATATTACGACGAGTAGAAGATTTGGTATGAGATATCCAATAAACCTCTATCTCATTGGATAAGACCTAGCATTAATGGATTCTTTAGATGAGGCCAAATTAGAGATAAATTAAGATTTTTAGATAGAGATCCAATAATCCAATAGGTTAGTGTAATTGGATAGAGATCCAATTCCTACTAAGGAAGGATCCGTTAGGGTTCAAGAGACTCTTTATAAATAAGTGATAGGGGTAGCCAAGAAAGTTGATAAGCTACACTTTTGGTCACCCCCTCATATTTTCCTACCTCCCCCTTCATCTCAATTGAACACCACTCTCCTTGGTGTGTGAGGACAGTGCAAGGCAACACCCAGTTGCAAAGGTGGTGGCCACTTATGCATTGGACAGGGGACGACCACCTACCCGTAAGGTATCTATGGGGCGACGCCTGCAGGCAATGCTATATGTGATTCGATGCAACAATGATGCTCGCCCCTGCACGAGGCAGTGCTGCCTACCGTAAAGGTGATATCGCATATGCATGTGGCGACACCACACTAGCAACCGCTTGAACAGTAGGTGGTGCCGTTTTGGCGATCACCTATGCACAAGGCATAGGGCTGCCTCGGTAAGGGCGACACCTACCACAAAGGCGACGACCGCTTGCGGGAAGGCAGGCGACTAGCAATCGCAAGGGAATTATGGTTTATGGTGGAATTATGAAATGTAAAAATTCTAAGGTATGTCCTTGTCATCCAATTTACATAAATATCCTTCATTAATCAAAAAATTCCTCGTATCCTGCATTTTAAAAATATTATTTAATTAAATATTATTATTTATCTAGTAGTCCTATATGATGATGTGTACATGTGATGTATGATGTGGACGGATGATCATGGACCATATGAGTTGATATGTGTATCTATGATTATTATTATTAATGGGGCCTGCAAGCCACCATTTTTCTCGTTTATTGTCAGGCCTACGTGCTTGTGATTATAATGTAATTATATGAGAAGGAGTGGCGGGAGCTTGGAGGTGCTAGTGGGATCCAAATTGTCAAGACGGATGTTGGCGATGCATGAAGATGCGCCAAGATACTAACAAAATTGATGATGGCAAGATGGACAATAATAGGACATGGAGATGCGTCGATACACACATAGATCGTGATGTGAGTGATTTGGTCTACTAGCTCGGGCCCAATCACATTAGGTTGTTGTCCATGATCATCTAATGTGATAGCTTATATGTGATATGTGGATGTTTGTACACCTACTAGATACTTATATATATTTGTATGCGATATAGATATATATTAAATATGTATATGTGTGACATGTTATATTAGGAGACCGAATATATTAAGTCGATGAGCATAAGGCAATTAGATTGACCCACGTGGGCCTTCCATCATTGTAGGAAAAAATTGAATCCCGACATAGGTTGAGTTGGTCGAGTCTCTCAAGGCTCACCTAATTCACGATTCAAGATCTTACCTATGACATAGAGATGTCACCAATGTTATAAGGACATGGTATGCTTGGTCGAGTCCCTTGAGAGCATATTGTTAAATTAGACTCATCTAGTAACAATGGTGATGACTTAACCGAACAACATGGTTGGTCGAGTCCCTCGAGGTCATGATGGTTCGAAGGCTGAATAGGACGAAATCACAAATAGTTATGATCAGTAAGAGTTGCCTCCCTTTTTGGGCGCAATGTGAGTGGTCAAGTCCCTCGAGGTTACACTAAGATGCCAATTGGATCCTGATACCTACTAGAAATATATTGGAGATTTCCATTTGACATGTCGGAGGGTGTCGCGTGATTCACTAGAAAAATAATTGGAGTAGATTAACATAGAAGTCTATAATTATTTACTTTTTATAAAATCTGCATGTTATTTATTTATGCTGCAACTCTTGTTTGTCAGAAACATGTCGTTTGTAAATCCCTTAAATGGCATACTTGATGCTAACTGCCTCACTGGTCCAAACTATTCGGATTGGCTCTACAACCTAAGAATTATTCTCATAGCGAAGAAAATCGCATATTTCCTTGACATGATATTGTCGATGCTAGATGAAGGGGCAAGTGAGGATAATATCACTTGCTATATGAAGTACATAAATAATTCAACTCTGGCTAAGTGTTATATGTTGGCTTATGACTCCTGAGTTACAGAGGCAACATGAGAGTATAGATGTTAATTTCATCCTCCTTTCTCTTTACCAATCATTTGAGGAACACGAAAAAATTAAAGATATGAGATATCCAAGAGTCTCTTTTGCTCTAAGATGACAAAGGGGACACCGGTTCATAACCATATCTTGAGGATGATTTAGTGGATTGAGAAACTCATAGGTCTAGGAATAGTCTAGAGGATAACTTGTGTGTGGACCTCACACTTCAGTCCTTCTCAAACTCATTTTCATAATTTATCATGAATTTTTAACATGAACAAACTTAAGGCGACTCTCCCCGAGCTCCTCAATATATTAAGGGAGATAGAGAGTACCATCAAGAAAGAGAAATTTGTTATATATATTGGTGAGACCAAAAAGAAAATGAAAGCTGATAAGTCCCTTAAAAAGGGCAAGGGCAAAGGCAAGGGCAAGCTGGGTATGACAAAGTTTACCAAGAAAGTCTCAGCAAAAGACAAAGGCTAGTGCTTCTATTGTGGTAAAAACAGGCATTAGAAGAGGAACTGCATGTTAGTGAAAAACCTTAATTTAAAAAACTTTTCATTCAAAGAAAACCAATATCGAAAGTGCTTTGAATTAGAACTAGTTAAAAACAATTAAATCCAGGAGCAATAATAAAGAAAAGGCAGATAAGGGATGCACACCAGATTTTATAGTGGTTCGGTTCATTTGACCTACGCCCACTCCCGATCCCTCTTCACTTAAGGCCACTAGCTTTCACTCCTGATCTTTTTCCATGGGCAAAGTTCAAACACCCTTTATAACTCTTTTCTCCTTTTCTCAAGCTTAAGAGGTACCCCTTATAACTCTTTTAAGCCCTCCCTTAAACCGAATAACTCTTAAACAAGAGGAGGGAAACTCTCACAAATTCAATAGAATTTCCAAAAAAAATTTCCATTCTTTCTTGCTTCCCTAAGCAAGAATACTTAGGGTATTTATAGACCCCAAGTGACTTCATAATTTGAAGCTAAAAATTCAAACTTCCCAGAAATCTTGGGATACGAGTGGTACTACTATCGACACTGGCGGTACCACCACCCAGAAATCCAGAAAAATATTTTTCAGTACTTTTCATACCATTAGCAATTACCTTCTTTTGACCTGGCTATACCTTCTTCCAAGTCAATGAAATGAGCTCTCTAATGAGCTCAAATCAGTCCTTAAACCCTAACTATGATAATTAAGACTAAAATAATTATAAGCAAGCAATCCATATTGTTCGGGATGTCAATTTGTTCATTTAACTTTCGGCGAACTCCCGGCAACCTTCCGGGAACTTCTGGCAAACTTCCAGCGATCTCCCGATAAGTTCCCGATAACCTTTTGGTAAATTCCCGGTGAACTTTTGACAAACTCCTGATGAGCTCCCGACAACTATTGATGAACTCCCGGTAAACTTCTATTGAACTCCCAGCGATCTCCCGTCGTATCATCCAAAGCTTCAGCATACCCCCGAGTCTTTTAGCCTGATGCCTGAACTTTGACTCCGGCTTAACGTTCGATTCTTCTTTAATTGCTTTTGCCTTTTCACGATTGTAGTTAGTCCTACATCACTTTCTTTAACACAAGAGCTAGATCATAATTTCACCAATTGATTTCATCATCAAAATATGAGATTCAACACTGCAAATAGTACCTTACAAATAAGGTAAAATAGAAGCTTGAAGAAGCTTCAGGTACATTCATAATCAGTCTCTATTTGTTAGATTCTTATGATAACACATGGGTATTAGATACTAGAAGTACTTATCACATCTGTGATTTGTTGTAGGTTCTAGCAAGGCCTACTAGATTAGTGAGAGGTGAGATGGACCTTAGGATTGGCAATAGAGCAAGTGTTGATGCAGTTGCTATTGGTGAGGTCACCCTACATCTGCATAGTGGAGCTGTTATTGTTTATATACATGTTATTGTGTTCTTTGTATTATCATAAACATTATTTCCATTTCATGTTTGATAGTTAGTGGATATAAATTAGTTTTTTAGAATAATAATTGTTCATTAATTTTGGATGATAAGATCATAATTAGATGAATGTTCCATAATGGTTTGTTTGTGCTAGACATTGCTTCAAAAATCATAAATGTAACTGTGTCCAAGAGGAAATAATATGAGATGAATAGTGTGTACCTATGATATTGTAGCCTAGGTTATATCCATGAGAAAAGGATTCAAAAGTTATTAAAGAATGGATATTTTAGATCCATTCGTCTATGAGTCATATGTAATTTGTGAACCTTGCCTTCATAGAATATTGACCAACTCTCCATTTAGTGGAACTAGAGAGAGAGTCACTGAGTTGGAATTTATACACAACAATGTGTGTGGTCCCATATACAATCAAGTCATAGGTGGTTTACTAGTACTTCATTACTTTCACTAACGATTTCTCTATGTATAGACATATGTACAAGTCTAAAGCCTTCGAGAAATTTAGGGAATACAAGAATTAAGTAGAGAATCAGATCGGAAAGAGTATTAAGACTCTTCCATAAGATCGTGGAAGATAATACTTGAGTATAAAGTTTACCTATTTCCTCAGGGACCATGGAATTCTATCCCACTGGACACTTTGTTATACACCTCAGCTCAATGTTGTATCAGAAAGGAGGAATCATGGTGTGACCTACTCATTTCATTTTGGGGATATACCCTGGAGACCGTAGCTTACCTTTTAAATAGAATTTCATCTAGGTTGATAGTGTCTACATCATAGAAATTATGAAAAAGGAAAGAAGTCTAATATTAACGTTATTAATATTTTGGTCTACCCTACCCAAGTTAGGAACACAACCGCGATAAGTTTGAATTAAGGACGGAGTGATGCAAGTTCGTGGGATACCCTAAGAAAATTTATCGGTACTATTTCTATCATCCCGATGATCAAAATTTCTTTATTACCAAGAGGAAAGTGTTTCTTGAGAAGGAGCACATTCTTGGTAGAAATAGTGGGAGCGTAATAGAGTTGAGCGAGGCTGGAGAACCTAGTGCAAGAACCATTTCAGAGGCCGAATATGTTCAAGTGCCTAGCACACAAGTCTCGACTTTACGTTGCTCAGGTAGAGTGACTCATCTTCCTGAATGATATATGAGACATATCAGTGTATATGGATAGGTGGAGACCTATAAGGCAAGGTTGGAGGCCAAAGGGTATAATCAAAGGAAATGAGCTGACTAAGATGAAACATTCTCAATCATAGCCATGCTGAAATCCATCAAAATTCTTTTGGTCATTGCAGCACACTATGACTATGAGATCTGGTAGATAGATATGAAAACCATGTTCCTCAATGACAACCTCAAAGATGAGTTGTATATAATATAGCCTAAGGGATTCGTGTCCAAGAAAAGTCCAGATATGTTGTGTAGGTTAATTAGGTCTATCTATGAACTAAAGCAAGCTTCCCAAAATTAGAATATAAGATTTGATGAGGCGATTAGATCTTAAGATTTTGTTAAAAATGATGATGAACCTTGTGTGTACAGGAAGGTCAGTGGGAGCAATATCACCTTCTTGGTGTTGTGTGTGGGTGATATCCTAATCATTGGGAATGATATAGGAATGCTCTCCACAGTTAAGGCTTGGCTATCTAAAAACTTCTCCATAAAGGACTTAGGGGAAGCATACTACATTTTCGGGATTGAGATCTATAGAGATTGATCCAAGAAGATGTTTGATTTGTCCTAGTCCAGATATATAGACACCATTGTCAAAAGGTTTAGCATGAAAAATTTCAAGAGAGGTTTTAAACCGATGAGATATGGAATATCACTTTCTAGGAGTATATCCCAAAAGACACTTGAAGAAAGGGCGGACATGGATATGAAACTCTATGCCTCTGCGATAGTATTTATCATGTATGCTATGATATGTATCATACCTAATATAGTGCATGCTTTTAGTGTCATCAGCAGGTATTAGGCGGATCTATATTTGGACATTGGAAGGCAATAAAGTGTATCCTTAAATACTTTAGAAGGACTAAGGATCTTTTACTAGTATACAAAGGGGGAGCCTCAAGATTGAGGGCTATACGGACTTAAGTTTCTAATCTGATGTCGATAATAGCAAGTCAAACTCAAGGTATGTCTTCACCCTGAATGAAGGAGCAGTAAGTTGGAAGAGGATGAAGGAGGTCATATGTCTTCTACATTTGTGCTGAACAACTTAAGCCTAACTTTTAATAATTATTTTTTTAAAATTTGAAGTTGCTGGTTATAGGTGCCTTGTAAGCCAATCACATGAGTGATGGCAAACGTATGACACTACATAATCTTTTTACTTATTATTATTAATAACATATTCTCACTTTATGTTGACTGTTGTATATACTGTGATGTCCTTTGATCTGTGCAATGATAATTGGATCGTGATGAGATTACGATAATAAGACTGGTTCACCTTTAAACACAGACCTTAAATAATCCCGATTATAGGTTACTCGAGAGAGATTTTAAGATAACTTGCTCAGGCAAATCCCTAGCCAAGGTCGTTTGGATTAAGAGAGAAATAGTTCTTCGGAGAATCCGATTAGAGCAAAACTCGGATGGATTTCGTATAAGGCCTAACAATACCATCCCAATATATAGTCTTTGGGATATTAGATGGTTGAGTGACTATAGTGGACAGATAGTTCTAATGGATAGATCCTCATGTACCATTTGGGGACTATCGCATGTTGGCCTAATACATCCATAGTCGATGAATTGAGTGAATTGTTATGTGATAACAATTCACTGAGCCAGAATGAGTTCTGAGTCAAAAAGAGTTCTGACAGGTGCAACTCTCAGCTATCTCGGTATTAGAGCTAGAGGGTCACACACATATAGTGGATGTTGCAATAAGTAGAAGTTTGAAAATGAGATATTCGTAGAGCCTATGTTTTATTGGATATCCAATAAGCCCTTATATTATTGGATCTAATGGATGAGATTCAATACGAGCTAATAAGAGATTATCGGATAGAGATTCACTAATCTAAGAGGCTTGAGTAGTTGGATAGAGATCCAGTACCTAATAGAGCAGGATCCATTAGGGTTAAGTGGACAGGAAACTCTATAAATAGGAGGGGGCTAAAGGGTTCATAGGCTAGAACTTCTGGTGGTTGCCCCTCCTATTCTCAGCCTCCTCTCCCCCTTTAGTGACAGATCTTAGAGAGGGAGATCCCATAGTGATCTAAGAAGCGACATCATCATATCCACCATGTGGATAACATTAGAGAGGAGGACATCTGACCTCCTTCATCCTCTCATTCAAATCTAGTTTTTCATGGATATACGATCTCCCTAGGTAAAATATCTAACACACAACACATAGTTTTTTGATTTTGTGATTTTTCATGCACTAATAATTGCACGATGACATGATAAATGTGGGAGACCTTTTTGTTTTTATTTTTCCATCGCACATGTGATGCTTCTAATAAGGTTTCCCAATAGTGGTATCAGAGCCAAGTTCATCATGCAATGATAGGCTTATTAATTGTATATATTGTTTTCAATTGCATAGAATTGTTTTACGCATTCTTGCTACACCTGAAGATGCCTGTGGAGAGGTGGCATGGGCACTGGGCCACGAAGGCAACGCCCATGGTAGGGCCGACCACCTACAAGCAGGCCGCCGTTGGCTAGGCCCCTATAGGGGTGGTTGCCTATGGTTGCTCGCAAGCGCGACCGCCTGTGGCGTGTAAGGGTGCCTGCCACCTATGTAGGGGTGACGACAGTCACCCACTAGTAGGTGGTAGAAGATGATTAGGGTTTTGGCGAAAGAACGATTCTACCCTTTAGAATTTGAGAAATTTAATGATTTATCCTTCTATTCGAAATTCTAAAAATACCCTTAATAAATATGAAAATTCTTGATATGTCCCGAAATTTCATAAATATGGTTAATGAAAAGTTTAATTAACTATTATTATTTATCTAATAGTCCTACATGATGATGTGTGTACATGTAATGTATGATGTGGATGGATGATTATGGACCATGTGATGTGTTGTGTGTGTGATTATTATTATTATTGGGGACTGTAAGCCTCTGATCTTTCTTGTTTATTGTCGGGGTTGCTTGCTTGTAATTATGTTGCAATTACACAAAGAGACGTGGTGGGAGCGTGGAGGTGCTAGCGGGACCCATGATACCGAGACGAACGATCGTGATGCATAGAGATGTGTCGAGGTGTCGACGGAAACAACGATAATGAGATGGATGATCACAGGGCATGGAGATATATCGATGCATACATAGATCCTGATGTGAGTAATTATGCTCACTAGCTTGGGCTTAATCACGTTAGGTTATGGTCCATGATCATCTAATGTGATTGTGCATATGTCATATGTGATTGCTTATACACCTACTAGATATATATATATATATATTTTACATATGATGTAGATATATATTAAATATATATATGTGTGACACATCATATTAGGAGATCGAATTAGAAACCCCCTCCTACGATAATATTAAATCGATAAGCATAAGGCAATTAGATTAACCCACGTGGTATTCCATCGTTATAGGAAGATTTTAAATATGTATATCTATGACACATCATATTAGGAGGCTAAATCGAAATACCCTCCTATAATAATATTAAGTCGATAAGCATAAGGCAATTAGATTGATCCATGTGACTTTCTATCATTATACGAAGAAATTGAATCCCGACATAGGTTGAGTTGGTCGGGTTCCTCGAAGCTCACCTATTTTCATGATTCGAGATCTTGCCTATGATTGAGAGATATCACCGGTGACCTGAAGACATGGTATGCTTGGTCGAGTCCCTCGTTGGCATATCATCAAATCAGACTCATCTTGTAACGATGGTGATGACTCAACTGAACATCAAGGTTGGTTGAGGCCTCAGACCATGATGGCTCAGAAACTAGAAAGGACAGGAATAACAAGGAGTTATGATTGTCAAGAGTTGCCTATCTTTTTAGGCTTAGTGTGATTGATCGAGTCATTTGAGGTTATGCTAAAATGTCAATTGGATCTCGATCCTCACTAGAAGTCAACCGGAGACTTCTGTTTTATTTATACTACATCTTGTTTGTTAGAAACATATCGCTCGTAAACCTCCTATGTGGCATACTCTCACTAGTCTAATATATATATATATATATATATATATATATATATATATATATATATATATATATATATATATATATATATATATATATATATATATATATATATATATATATATATTAGCTTAGCAACTTGAGAATTATTCTCACAGCGGAGAAAATCACATTTGTCCTTGACACGATTTTGCCCATGCTAGAGGAAGGGGCAAGTGAGGATGTGATCACTCGTTATATGAAGTATATAGATGATTCCACTTTGGCTAAGTGCTATATGTTGGCTTCTATGACTCCTGAGCTATAAAGGCAATATGAGAGCATGGATGCTAATTTCATCCTTCTTCATCTTCATCAGGTATCTGAGGAACAGAAAAAAACTTAAATATTTGAGATATCAAAGAGTCTTTTCCATGCTAGGATGACAAAGGGGACGTTGGTTCAGAACCATATCCTGAGGATGATTGAGTGGATTGAGAAACTCATAGAACTAGGAATGGTCATTGAGGATAACCTGTGTTTAAGTCCCTACCAGATTTCTTTAGTTCGTTATGAATTTTAATATAGACAAGTTTAAGGTGACTCTCTTTTAGTTCATTATGAATTTTAATATAAATAAGTTTTAGTTCAATATGAATTCTAAGAGAGATTTACAAGTATTACAATACTTTCCTTACTCCCCAATCCCTTTTCTTTTTCTTACAAGTTTAGCATATAATTTTTTCTCAGAATTTCTAGCCCAAATTTGTTGTGTGAAATGCAAGAAAACCCGAGGTATTTATAGGCCCCAATTGGCTTTAAAATTTGGAGCCAAAATTTCAAACGCACTTGGAAAAGTCGAGTGCGGGTGGTACCACCACCGGTGCTAGTGGTACAACTACTAAAAGCTGCCCGGAAACCTAGGTGGCAGTGGTACAACTGCTGGTAGATGCCCAAAAACTTGGGCTGCTATAGTACAACCACTACTCACAGATGGTACAATGGTCGAAAAGCCCAAAAAAGTGATTCCCTTCACTTTTCCACTTTTGACTTGTACCTTTTGTTGACCACTTCCTAGGTCAACTAATTGAACTCGACCTGAGTTCAATCCACTCTCCATAGTGGACCCAGTTAGCCTCACTTGAGTGAATTTAGATCTAAATCTAACTCTAGTAGGACTCAACCTTAACGATGCTAACTACGACTTAATTAATTATAATCAATATGCAACAAATCCAATCAAGACCTTCCCAACTCTCGGCAAGCATTTCGGCTACCCCCGACAATCTTCGACGATTCTCGATCTTCTTCCAGTGAACTCTATTGTGCCATCCTGGCAAGCTCCTGATACCCTTGGTGAGCTCCCGACACACTCCATGCGAGTTACCTACCGCATCGTCCTCACTCCGGCCCGATGCCTAGACTTGACTTTGACCAAATCTTTGATAATTTTCTCTTTGTAATAGTTATCATGCATCAATCAACTCTAACTGTTAGGATCAAAGCGGCACTAAGAGGGAGGGGGTGGGGTGGGTTTGAATTAGTGCTTATAAAAATTTCTCTTCGATTTAAATACTCACTCAATAAAAACCGTATCGAAAATACGTTTAAGCGTAAAGATGCGTTCAAGCATAGAGATACATTTAAGCGTAAAGATATTTGTAGGCGTGCAAGCAAAGGTAGTAGACAATTAAGTAATGAACATAAAGAGTAGAGAAGAGGAATCAAACCAATTTTATAACGGTTCGGTCCCCTTGACCTATGTCCACTCCTGATTCCTCTTTACTTAAGGCCACCAATTTCCAATCCTGATTTTTTTCAATGGGCAAAGATCAAACACCCCTCTTACAACACTATTCTCCTTTTATAGGTTCAGGAGATAACCTTTACAATTCTCTCAGCTCTCCCTTAAATGAAAACTACACAAGAAGAAATAAGGGGAGCTCTCAAGGGATTACAACAGTGTTTTCACAAGTTTTTCACTCTTGATTCTTGCTCATTCACTAACAAGAAAGGGTGGGGTATTTATAGGCCACAAATGACTTCAAAAGTGGAGTCAAAAATTAATTTTTAAGTGTTCCCGAGGTGCTAGTCTCGAAGACTACGTTCTGGGTAGTTCAGCCGCCTAACATAGTCTGGTAGACTATGTTTGGGCAGTTCAACCACCTGACAGTCTCGGAGATCGTGTTTGGGCGGTTCAACCGCCTAACACACATTCGAAGACTGTGTTATATTGGAGACCATGTCTTCGAAGACCGTGTCTCATCTGACCTTGGGTTACTGAAATAATTTTATAATAAGTCCAAATCAACCCCAATTAAGGCCTAATGACCTCTTAATTGAGTTAGTAAAAACTAACTCTCATTATGACGCTAACTACGACTCTCAACACATAATATTCATTGTCCAATCATATCTCGGTGAACTCCCGGCATCCTTTTGATGAACCCCCGGCGAGCTCCCGATTTCCTTTGGCGAACTCCAAGCATTCTTCCGATGAACTCCCGGCGAGCTCCCGACGGCCTATTGGCGAACTCCCGATGAACTTCCAGGCAAACTTCTGGTGAGTTCTCGACCAGCTCCCGATTTCCTTCGATGAACTCCGAATGAACTTCCAACATTCTTTCGGCGAACACCCTGCGAGCTGTCAGGGAACTCCCGACAAACTTCCCGGCAAACTTCTGGTGAGTTCTCGATGAGTTCCTGACAACATCATTCGAACCTCGGCCAACATCCGGTGAACTCTCAACGAGTTCCCATTATGTCGTCCGAACCTCGACCCGATGCTCGAACTTGATTCTAGCCCAACATTTGATTGTACTATCTTTTACTATCGCAGTTAATCCTGCATCATTTTCTTTAACACACAAGTTAGATCATAAAACCCAACAATTGATTTTATCATCGAAATCCGAGATTCAATACTAACAACCTTATTAGATCAATAACTCATCAATTAATTTCATTATCAAAATCCAAGATTCAACAATGTCCCCCTTTTTTATGATGACAATCAATTGATGAAGGAAGTTAAACCTTAATCCCCCTAAATCCATGCCATAATTCAAATAAGAAAAAACTTAAATTCAAGAGAACCAAATACTCTTGAATTAAAGTATCATATCATTTATTCAAATCTTGAAATGATATATCATGAATTTAAAATTATCAAATCATACATAAAACATGATATTTATTTCAACCAATCATGAATCTTTAAATTTTCAAGGATATTCTAAGAATTTCATGTAAAATTTCCTTCTTTCAAAAATGATTATGATATAACATTAATTTCAACAAAACATGAATCATTAAATTTTTAAGAATATTCTAAGAATTTTAAAATTCATTTAAAGGATCATCATGATACTAATTTCAACCAATAAATATTTAAGAACATTCTAAGAATTTCATGCATTATTCATAAATTTCTTCTTTAAGAAAAGGTTATTTCTTCTCCTATGACATGTATGTATCATTTTGTGTCATCAATATGCTACTTCTCCCACTTTATCATCATCAAAAAGAGGTGAAATAACAAGCAAGTAATTTTCATGATACATAAAGTCATCATATTTCAAATAAATATGATTAAATGCTTGAGTACTTTATTTGCCCCTCTTAATAAAATAGGATAAGAGCCTAATATTCTTCATGAAAAATTTTCTTCCTATTTGTCATGTATCATTTTTTGATATATGTGTCATCAGTATATTATTTCCTCTCTTTATCATTAACAAAAAGATGTGAATTAATTTCATTATATATAAACTCATCATGTGTTAAAATTTTCATACTTTTACAAAATATATATTGATTGAATATTTAATACTTCATTGCTCCCCCTTAGTGAAACATAATTTTCTCATGAAAATTTTTCTTCCCCTTTTTGAAGATCATTCATTTTGATAAGAAGAGCAAGTTGAAAATATATATTTTGTAAAAGTCTCAAATTGTAAATCATGTATTTTGTAAGTATTTAGAAAATTTAAAATTCTAAATTTTCTTTTAAACTAATTATTCCTCATTCCATGTTATAAGATTCATCACATCTAATTTTCATCTAATCATATTGATTAGTTTATTTCCCCCTTTGGTCTTTATCAAAAAAATATATTATAGTATAATTTTTCTTTTTATAACCATATCCTAGTTATGACCATAAGCATAAAAAGGATCATGTCATTAAGGGTGAAAAATTAAATTGTAATTACTAAAGTCATAAATTCTTTTAAGAAATCTCCCCTCCCCCTTTTTTTTATAGATAATCATAATGAATCTTAGGGGTTAAATAATTTAATTCATTTAAGATAAATCTTAAGACATATAATTCATTTAGATAATTCTTCTTAATAAAATGGAAAAATGATCTTGATAAAAAGTTTCAACTTATAATTGTCAACATCATAAATATCATTTTTATTTAAAGAACAAATCATAGAGATCAAGCGTGATTCGCATAGAGGATAAGTCAAGTCAAGAAATCAAGGGAATGATAATGATAAAACAAATCTCACATAATTTACAACTTATCACAATTTTGAGACATTAATCTAGTGATAAGGTGTATAATTCATGAATATAAGTTAAGGATAAATCATGATATAAAGGATATCAAATCGTGAATACCAAAGGTCATGATTCAATTTGACAAAATTATTCTTAGATAAGATTCAAAGCTTTAGAAATCTTTAGAAGATCAAATAAGAAGAGTGTTCATTCATAAAAATATCAAATTATAGATATTAAGATGATGAATAAAAAATAAAGAAGAAACGATGATATCTTGATTTACAGTAAACTTCAAGTTATCAAGAATATGGTTTATAAGAAGATTTTCAAGTTATTGTTCCGAAGAGATAAATTATGATTCATTTATGTCATTTTCTTTAAAGGAACATGATTTATATAAGGATTTTAAGTTATAATTTTTCAACTTGTCAAGATCATGATAAAATCATGAAAATATCAATAAAGTTGAATATATTCATTAATCTCTTTTTAAAAAGTCATTTAACATATCCAAAATCATTATCAAAATTTACTTTTCAGAAAATTTTAATAAAGGCAACATAGATTTTTTTTAAAAGAAAATAACTAAAGTTCTATGATTCATTTTTGTGGTTTAAGAGATTCAATAATAATGGTATTATTTTATCTCTTATTGAAGCCGTGATAGTACAAAGATATTTTTAAGAAGAAATATCCTCCTTTTTAGTTATTTCATGTGATTTGTTTCAAGAATACCTTTCAAATCAATGAATTATCGTTTAAGACTGAAAACCAAATTTCGTTCGAGAAGGAATCATTGAAGTCATTACTAAAATACATCAAAATGATAAAAACATTTTCAAAGCATAAAAAATTAAATCTATCTCAATTCCAACATTTAAATGAGTCTATCTCTTTACACATAGTGCAAGGAGTTGATAAACTTATTTCCAAATTTTTATTTATTCTATGTTTAAATTCAAAAATAATCTATCATTTAACAAAATAAATTCAATCTTGACATACAACTATTCAATCATTTAAATCAATCATTCAATAATGTGTTAGAACCCTTACGGATTCTAAGCTTGGGGTGATCTCTATAGAGGATTGACCTCCTTGGAGCTCTATAGGGGTTCTTGTTGGGAAACCTCAACGGGAGCATCACATGCGCAATGGAAATCAAAACAAAAAATATCAGTTTTCCACGTAGATCAAATCGTTGTGCAAAAGATCAGGGTCACGAGAAAGCTACAAAAATCGATAAAACTGCGTCATGTGATAGATTGATTATCTAGGGAGATCATATATCCCTGTATTTTCAGATCCGGATGGAGAGGATGAAGGAGGTCAAACGTCCTCCTCTCTAGTAGTATCCACACGATGGATCTCTACAGCAAAACTCCTCCAATCTGATCTCACAACTCTTGCACAATGGGAGGGAAGAGAATAGGAGGGGGAGGCCAAAGCTACAGCCTATCAACCATGAGTCTCCCCTCCTATTTATAGAAAGCCACCAAAAACCCTAGGGTCCTACTTTAGTGGGTATTGGATCTTCATCCAATTACCCACTAACCTTATATTTTTGGATTTCTATCTAATAATCTTCGTTGGCCTCTAATTGGGCCTCATGTAAAGAGCCCGTCAGTGCAAGGTCTTATCTAATGAGAATAGAGGCTAATTGAATCTTCATCCAATTCTCTATTCGCTGAAGCATCCACCATATATGTGTGACCCTCTTGGCCCGATATCGAGCTGGTCGTGAGTCACTCCCATCATAACTCCTTCTAATATAGTGAATTATTATCCCCATAATAATTCACTCGACTCATTGACTATGGACATACTCTATTGACACTCAATTGCCTTGGTAATGTTGGCTACCAATCCTGATAACTAGCTATATCAGATTTGAAACTTTCCAAATATGTAAGTCTAGCGTCAAAGAAAGGAGTACTCATACAACGCATCCTTGGTGTCTCAAGTCTAAGGACCAAATACATAACTAGGACTATAGAATCATTGTTTGACATTAGGCATCATTAACCACACAATATTCCACAAGCGGATCAATTAGTGAAGTCATTCTCCAATTAGCACTTATACTATATCCTTAGTGTCTCTACACAAGTGGCTATGAGATCAACTACCTCCATCATATGGACGGATATGTAATACACCGGTCTGTACGGTTATCTCGATGTCCCTCTCGAGTAACCTATGACTAGGGATCTATGTTTAAAGGTGAATCGATCTCATTATCGTGATCTCATCATGATCCGATTCTCATTGAATAAAAATAAGGATATTATAATATATATTATTGGAAAACCTCAACGAAAGCATCACATGTGTAGTAGAAATCAAAACAAAACTGGTTTCCTATGTAGATCAAATCATCGTGCAACAGATTGGGTCGCGAGAAAGTCACAAAAATCAAAAAACCGCATCATGTGAGAGATTGTTTTACCTAAGGAGATCATATATCCCTATATTCCAGATCCAGATGGAGAGGATAAAGGAAGTCAAGCGTCTTCCTCTCTAGCGGTATTCACACGATGGATCTTTGCAACAAAACTCCTCCAATCTAATCTCGCAACTCTTGTACAGAGGGAGGGAGGAGAATAGGAGGGGGAGGCCAAAGCTGCAGCCTATCAACCATGAGTCTCACCTCCTATTTATAGCGAGCAACCAAAAACCCTAGGTCTCCTGCCTTAGTGGGTATTGGATCTTTATCCAATTACCCACTAACCTTGCATTATTGGATCTATATCCAATAATCTCTGTAGGCCTCTAATTGGGCATTAAGCAAGGAGTCAAGCAACATAGGGTCTCATCTAATGAGAACAAGGGCTAATTGGATCTTCATCTAATCCTTTATTAGCTGAAGCATCCACCATATGTGTGTGATCCTCTAGGCCCAATACCGAGCTGGCCGTGAGTTACTCCTATCAGAACTCCTGATATAGTGAATTATTATCTCCATAATAATTCACTCGACTCATTGACTATTGATGTACTAGGCCACTACGCCATAGTCCCCGGACAATACATGGGGATCAAATCCATCAGACCCGTCTATCCATAGTTAGCGTGTATCTATAATAACTAATCCAACTAATATCCCAGAGACTATATATTGGATATGGTATTGTCAGGTCACATACGGAATCAGTTTGTCTTGCTCTAATCAGATCCTACCGGAGAACTCCTCTCTTAATCTAAATGACCTTGGCTAGGAATTTGTCCAAGCAAGCACATACGAAATATTCCTCTCATGATACCGAGAGTGGATGATCCTTTATTGACACTCAATTACCTTCATAAGGTTGGCTACCAATCCCAATAACCAATTGTACCAGATTTGGAACTTCTCAAACCTGTATGTCTGGCGTCAAAGAAGGAGTACTCAAACAAGACATCCTTGGTGTCTCAAGTCTAAGGACCAGATATACAACTAGGACTATGGAGTTGCTATCTGATATTGGGTATCATCAACCATACAACATTCCATAAGTTGATCAATCAGTGAACTCATTCTCCAATGAGCACCTGTATTATATCCTTAGTGACTCCACACAAATGGCTATAAGACCAGTCTGTCCTATTATCTCGATGTCCCTCTCGAGTAACCTATGACCGAGATTATTTAGGATCTGTGTTTAAAGGTGAATCAATCTCATTATCATAATCTCATCATGATCTGATTCACATTGCATAAAACCGAGGACATCAAAATATGTGTAATAAATAATATAATATGATAATATATTAATAATAATCATAAGCAAAAAGATTACACAGCATGTCACACGTGTCATCACTTATATGATTGGCTTGCAGGGCACCTATAATCAGTAATCTCGCACTTAGCCTAATGTCAATCACCTATGTGTTTGATCTCCATCAGACCCCTATGATGCTCAAATACAATCTGAGCAAGTGCTTCATCAATGGATCTGCAATATTATCTTCGGATGAAACTCTTTCCATGGATATATCCTTACTGGCTATGATCTCTCTAATTAAGTGGAACATCCTCAGAACAATTCTAATGAAACCTAGGTTCCTTTGCTAGAGCTATCGCCCTGTCACTATCGCTGTATATGGGAATTGACTTTATGCTGCTCGGAACGATTCCCAAATCCCTGATAAACTCCTTCATCCATACCCCTTCTTTTACTGCTTCTGTTACAACAATGTATATTGCCTCTATGGTTGAGTCAGTAGTAGTATCTTGCTTGGAACTCTTCCAGCTTACTACTCCTTCATTCAGGGTGAAAACATACCCTGAGTTTGACTTGCTATCATCAATGTCGGACTGGAAACTCTAGACCGTGTAGCCCTCAACCTGGAGGCTACTTTCTCCATATACCAGTAAAAGATCCTTAGTCCTTCTCATGTACTGTACTGCCTTCTAGTGTTCCAAACCTGGATCTGCCTGATACCTACTCGTGACACTCAGAGCATGCACTATATTAGGCCTGGTACATAGCTTAGCATACATGAAAACCCTATTGCTAAGGCATAGGGTATCCTATTTATGTCTACCCTTTCTTCAGGAGTATTTGGGGACATACTCATAGAAAAGTGATATTCCATGTGTTATCGGTATGAAACATCTCTTAGAATTCTTCATGCCAAATTTTTTGACAATGGAGTCTATGTACTTAGACTGGGATAAGCCAAGCATCATCTTGGATCTACCTCTATAGATCTGAATTCCCAAAATATAGGATGCTTCTCCTAAGTCTTTCATTGAGAATTTCCATATAGCCAAGCCTTTATTGTGGAGAGCATTCCTACATCATTCCCAATGATTAGGATGTCGTCCACATATAGCACTAAGAAGGTGATAACACTCTCACTTACCTTCCTATAAACACAATGCTCATCTTCGTTCTTAATGAAGTCATAAGATCGATCATCTCATCAAATCTTATGTTCCAACTTCGGGAAGCTTGCTTTAGTCCATAAATGGATCTGAGCAGCCCGCATATTTTATCTGAACTCTCTCTGGATACAAATCCTTGTATCATATACACCTCCTGCTGGTTACAAGTGCCATGCAAGCCAATCACGTGAGTGATGGAACGTGTGACACGCTGTGTGATCTTTTTACTTATGATTAAAATTGGCATATTCTCACATTATATTATTTGTTACATATATATTCTGATGTCCTTGGTTCTATGCAATGGAAATCAGATCGTGATGAGATCACAATAATGAGATCGATTCACCTTTAAACACAGATCCTAAATAATCCCGGTCATAGGTTACTCAAGAGGGACATTGAGATAACCGGATAGATCGGTGTACTATATACCCGTCCATATGATGGAGGCGGCTAGTCTCATAGTCGCTTGTGTGGAGATACTAAGGATATAGTATAGGTGCTCATTAGAGAATGAGTTCACTGATTGATTCGCTTATGGAATGCTGTATGGTTAATGATAGCTAATGTCAGACAACGATTCCATAGTCCCAGTTGTGTATCTGGTCCTTAGACTTGAGACACCAAGGATGCCTTGTATGAGTACTCATTTCTTTGACGCCAAACTTATAGGTTTGGAAAGTTTCATATCTGGTACAACTAGTTATCGGGATTGGTAGCCAACCTTACAAAGGCAATTGAGTGTCAATAGAGGATCATCCACTCTCGGTATCATGAGAGGAATATCTCATATGTGCTTGCTCAGACAAATCCCTGGCCTCCTCGTAGGTTTGAGGATCAATATCCTGAGAGTCCTCTCCGCTGATATATCCCACATATCTTTCAGGAGGGTGAGATACTCTACTAGACCTACACAAAGTTGGAACTTTTTTGTTAGGTACTTGAACAGACTCGGACTCTGGAATGGTGCTTGAGCTAGGTTCTCCAACCTCGCTCAACTCTATCTCACTCTCACTATTTCCACCAAGAATGTGTTCCTTCTCAAAGAATACAACTCTCTTGGCAACAAAGACATTTCGGTCCTCGGGACGATAGAAGTAATGACCCAAAGTCTCCTTAGGGTATCCCACGAACATGCACATTCAATCCTTGATTCCAACTTGTCGAGGTTGTGTCTTCTAATGGGGCAGGACAGCCCCAAATTTTAACCACCTTAAGATCGGGTATCTTTCCTTTCCATATCTCATATGGTGTTGACACTATTGACTTTGATGAAACTCTGTTCAGAAGGTAAGCTGTGGTCTCTAAGGCGTACCCCTAAAATGAGATGGGTAGGTCAGTGAAACTCATCATGGATTGCACCATGTCTAATAGCGTGCGATTCCTCCTTTCTGAGACACCATTGAGCTGAGGTGTATAAGGTGGTGTCCACTGGGATATAATCCCATTGTCCTTGAGGAAATAGGTGAAATTTATACTCAAGTACTCTCATCCTCGATCTGATCGAAGAGTCTTAATATCTTTCCAATCTGGTTCTCGACTTCATTCTTATATTCCCTAAATTTCTCAAATGCCTCAGACTTGTATTGTTGAATATCAGATTTTGATGATGAAATCAATTGATAAGTTTTATGATCTAACTTGTGTGTTAAAGAAAATTATGCAGGATTAACTGCGATAGTAAAGGGCACTGCAATCAGATGTTGGGCCAAAGTTAAGTTCGAGCATTGGGCCGAGGTTCGGATGATGCAATGGGAGCTCGCCGAGAGTTCACCGGAGGTTGGCTGAGGTTCAGACGATGTTACCGAGAGCTCACCAAGATCTCACCAGAAGTTTGTCGAGAAGTTCATCGGGTGTTCGCTGACAGGTTGTCGGGAGCTCGCCGGGTGTTCGTCGAAAGAATGTTGAAAGTTTATTGGGAGTTCGTCGAAGGAAATCGGGAGCTTGTCGAGAACTCACCAGAAATTTGCTAGGAAGTTCATCGGGAGTTCACCGACAGGTTGTCGGGAGCTCGCCAGGAGTTCGCTGGAAGAATGCTGGGAGTTCGTTGGGAGTTTGCCAAAGGAAATCGGGAGCTCACCGAGGGTTCATCGAAAGGATGTCGGGAGTTCGCTGAGAGACAATCAGACAACGAAGATTGTTTGTTGAGAGTCGTAGTTAGCATCATAATGAGAGTTAGTTTTTACTAACTCAATTAAGAGGTCATTAGGCCTTAATTGGGGTTGATTTGGATATATTATAAAAGTGATTTCAGTAACCCAAGGTCAGATGAGACACGGTCTTCGAAGACATGATCTCCAACATGACACAGTCTTCGAAGGTGTGTCAGGTGGTTGAACCGCCTAGACACGGTCTCCTAGAATGTCAGGTGGCTGAACAGCCCAAAACACAGTCTCCTAGATTATCAAGTGGCTGAACTGCCTAGAACGCAGTCTTCGAGGTTAGCACCTCGAGATCACTTAAAAATTGATATTTGGCTCCACTTTTGAAGTCATTTGGGGCCTATAAATACCCTACCCTTTCTTGCATGAGTATGCAAGCAATTAAGAGCGAAAATCTTGTGAAAACGTTATTATAATTGAGAGCTTCTCCTCATTTTGTCTTGTGTAGTTTTTTGTTTAAGGGAGAGCTTTGAGTCTTGTAAAAGTTATCTATCTTCTAAACCTATAAAAGGATAATAGAGTTGTAAGAGGGTAGTTGATCTTCACCCATTGAAGGAAGATCAATAGTAGAAGCCGATGGCCTTAACAGAGGAGGAATCGGGAAGTGGACGTAGGTCACGAGACCGAACCACTATAAAATTTGTTTGCTTCCTCTTCTTTGCTCTTTAACTTCATTGCTCTATTATTTAACTATCTATTATCTTTGCTTGCACTATTACAAACATCTCTACACTTAAATGCATTTCCAATACGGTTTTCATGGAGCAAATTTTTTAAATCGACGAAGATTTTTCACTAGCACTAATTCACCCCCAAACACCCCCCCCCCCCCCCCCCCCCCCCCCCCGTCTCCTAGTGCCGCTTTAATCCTAACAGTTAGTATTAGAGCCACATTTTTTGGTTTAAAATATAAAATATATGGCTTTTGTTGGTAATCAAGAGGGACTTTCTATCACATGTCCTCCTATGTTCAATAGGATGGACTACACATCTTGGAAAATTCAAATGTGCATCTTTTTTATTTCGATAGATTTTGATTTATGGTGTATTATTGAAAAAGATTTTCAAAAGTCATCCAATCTAATAAATAATTAGAATAATTATAAAAAACAAATATTTTCTTTAAATGCCAAGGCTATGAATGCCTTATATTTGGCTCTCAACAAAAATAAATTTGATCGGATTTCCTCTTGTGATTCAGCTTTTGAGATTTGGCATACAATATAATTAACACATGAAAGCACATTAAATCTAAATAAATCATTCAACAAAATGTCTTACAAAAATGAACAAGAAGAATACCTTCCTAAGAGCAAGAAAATTTTGATATTGAGAACCCAAGAACACCTTCCAAAGCACAGGAAGGAATTGGAATTAAAGAGAACACATGACTCCTCGAGTGAAATCTTGAGTGATGTGAACTTTGAACATTTGACAAATGAACCGGATAAATTAATTAATATGAACCATAAAAATAATTTAAAGATGTACAAAACTTCTTGCTATGAACATAAGAAGTCGAGGCGGTCCAAAGATGAAAAATACAATCAGGAAGAAATGGAAGATCTCGCGCTCGTGGCTAACCACGATGAGGTAAGTAGCCCACCCAAAAGCTCTTTTACTTTTAATGAGTTATTACTTTCTTTTCATGAGCTTTATGATGAATTTAGAAAGACTAGCAAATCCTATAAATTACTTAAGGTAGAGCATGCATCATTCCTTAGTAAACTTAATGAAATGCATGAAGTAGCACCATCACACAATACATGTACCAAACATGAAACTTTGCATGATACTTTACCATTACACAATTTTTACTCTAAATATGAAACACTAGATAGTGTTAAAGAAGAAAATATGATGCTTAAGACTACATTAAAAAATTTGAAATTGAGAACAAATTCCTAAATATGATCATTGTCAATAAGGGTCATATTAATAGAAGAAATGACATAGACTTTGTTGGTAATATTCAAGAAAAGCCAACTATTTTTGTTAAAGGACCTACGTTAAGTTTATCATCTAAAATTAAAAGTAATTTTTATGGTAAATTATTATGACATATGACTTACAAATGTCCATTCAAAAATTATAGTCCTCACAAAATTAGTTAGGGTTCCTAAGGGAATAATAAATAACCAAAAATCATTAGATAAGAAAGATAAATTTCTTCATATAGGTCTCAATGTAAAATGGGTACCTAAATCTTTCTTGTAGGTTTGTCAATAAACTAAGGCTGGAAGCAAAATAGAATGATATCTTGTGGATACTCAAGCCATTTGACTTGAGATCTAAATTACTTATCAAGCTTCTTACCTAAAATGTAAAAAATAAGGAAAATTATTAGAATTAAGATGTTTGAAGCTTAATAATCCTTATTTCTATTATAACAAATCCTTTTATTAAAAATAGTTATCATTATATAATTAATCTTGACGATGCATAGCTAGAACATAGAAGTATGAAAACGAACTATAACCAAAGAACTATATTTATTGAAAAATATATTGAAATTTACATAAATGAGATTTTGATAATGATTGAATATTAAGTTCAAAATCATTAGTTTGAATATTTGGAAAGGCTATTGTTGAATGACCTAAATAATATGAATGATTGATGGTTTGGTTAAATAGTTATATGATTTGAATGTTATATTAGACAGAGTTGAAATAAATAAAAATTTTTGAAATGAGTTTCTCAACACCTTGCACTATGTGTAAAGAGTTAGACTCATTTACATGTTGAAATTGAGATTGGTCGAATTTTTGCTTTGTATATGTTTTATCATTTTGATGTGTTATTGTAATGACCTTGATAATGTTGAAAAAGTAACCTGAAATATGGGTTATATGATTAAATGAATATTATTGAATAATAGAATTTGAGCATAGAACATTAAAAAAGGAAAGAAAAATCATGCTTTATTGTCTAGTATTAATACATTTAATGAGAATGAAATGAGCATGGTAACTCACTCTAAAAATCATTGGAATTGGAATAAATCGAAGTTTTTGTTTAAAAATATTTTATGATTTCTTTTGGAAATGATACTTGATTTTCAGTTTTAAAAGGTTAAAAATATTTTATTTATTTTAATGATCTTGATGATTTCTTTTTTGATGAAACTAGAATTTAAATGACAATCAATACATGGATTTGGCATAAAAGGTGAAGGAATTTCTGTATGAAACAAATCACATGGATTGAAATAACTAAAAAGAGGAAAAGTCTTTCTTTGAAAATTTCTCAATCAAGTTTTTAGTAAGAGATAAAGTGTTATGATTATTGTTGAATCTCTTGAACTACATAAGTGATTTTGATAATTAAAATTTGAATGGGTCTTTTTTTTCGGCCAAATCATGAACTTTCTCATGATTTTTGACTTGAGGCATCTTATATGGGATTCATTTGTTTTTACTTCTATAATTTTCTTTTTACCAAAGAGGAGACTTATGATCTTATAACTTGAGATTTTCATTAAGAATTATGATCTTGAAAACTTGAAATTTTCTATACCTATGTAACGTACTATAAAAAGGATCTTATCATGATCTTGACATCTTGAAAATCATAATTTTATAATATAAATCAAGATTGTTCACTAGAACTTTTTTGTTTCATTAAAGAAAACTATCTATATGAAACAAGATCCTTCTTCTTATTTGATCTCATAAAATATCTTTTGACCTAAAAGGAAATCTGTCAAATTAAATTATATCTTTTGGTATTCATGATTTGATATTAATATTCTTCATAATATGATTCATTTATGATTTCTTTATATTCATGTATGGTATATCACCAAATTAATATTTCTTAAATTTATCATGAGTCGAAAATTGAATGATTTTCTTTAAACTTCTCGTTTGCTTCTTCACTTAACTTATCCTTCATGAAAATTATCTTTAACCTCTATGATTTCTTTTTTTTAATAAAAAAGATTTATGATCTTAACAACTATAATTTAAGATTTTTAATCAAGATCATTCTTCCGTTTTATTAAGAAGAATTATTTCAATGAATTATATGTATTAAGATTTACCTTGAACGAGTCAATATTATTTACTCTCCTATGACTCATTTTCATTATTTACAATGACCAAGGGGGAGTAAAATTGCTATATTACAATAAAATCATTAAATGAGGAACAATTTACTTGAAGAAAATTAGATATAAAAAACCTTCTAAATGCATGATTTGCTATCATGACCTTGAGAATTTCTTGATATTTACATGAGATAATATGAGTAGCTCTTATATTATTCTCAGATTTCTTAACTTTTTGAGCTATCATTTGAAATGGTTTCAGTTGATTCTTTCTTCTTAACATTTGCAAAAGAAAAAAATATAAGTTAAAATTCTCTTGTGACAAGACTCGTGAGGTCTCTTCAATATTTTGATTCTTGGATTCATGAATATTTTCAAATATATCCCTCCTCTTAATAATTTATTTTATTTTGAGATACTTGATTTTTAGATCTTTAACACCCCCTCCCCTTCTTCTTCTTCTAGTTTATTTACAAAGGGGAAGAAAATAATTTGATACAAAATGGATTAAACTCTATTTTTTTTTTTTACTAAGGGGGAGAATGAACTAGATTTCTTTCTTTGTGTAATGAATATTTATGATAAATGTGTTGACATATGTATTGAACACTTAGTATTCAAATGTATAGTGAATATTTCTCCTTTTTTATAACAAGGAGAAATGACATGACTGATGACATATGATAAATGTTGTGTTTGAAATTATATCATATAATGAACATTTGTTTTGAACAATTATTTAAAAAAGTTATGTTGAATATTTCTCCTTTTTGATGACAAAAGGGGGAGAGATAGTATATTGATGACAAATGATAAATGATATTTTTGAATATTTTTGATAAATATTTAAAAATAATAAATGTTTAAATGATAGATATTTGTGATAAATGTTCAAGTATGAATTGAGCATTTCTCCTTTTTGTTAATGACAAAGGGGGAGAAATGACATAATTGATGACATAAGAGAGATATTTTGACATCTTTTAAATAGTTGAAATGAATGCTATATCATAATTGATGACATGGTTATATTGTGAATATAATGATTGAAATTTTTATGTGATACCAAGAAAATGAATGCTTTGAAAATTTTATAATGTATGATATCATGTATGGTATAATTATGAAAATACTGTACTTGAATTCAAAAGTGATGGGTTCTTTTGAATTCAAGTTTGTTGTATTTATCCTATGGCATATACATAGGAGGAGTTAAGGTTAACTCCATCATTAATTAATTATCACCATCAGAAAGGGAGAGATTGTTAAATATTGAATTTTGATGATGAAATCAATGGATGGGTTTTATGATATAACTTGGGTGTTAAAGAAAATGATGCAGGATTAACTACGACAGTAAAGGGCAGTACAATAAGATGTTGGGCCGGAGTTAAGTTCGAGCATCGGGTCGAGGTTCGGACGATGCAATGGGAGCTCATCGAGAGTTTGCCGGAGGTTGACCGAGGTTCGGATGATGTTGTCGGGAGCTCACCGAGAACTCACCAGAAGTTTACCGGGAAGTTCGTCGGGAGTTCGCCGATAGGTTGTCGAGAGCGCGCCGGGTGTTCGTCGGAAGAATGCTGGAAATTAGTTGGGAGTTCACCAAAGTAAATTGGGAGCTCATCGAGAACTCACTAGAAGTTTGCCAGGAAGTTCATCGGGGGTTCGCCGACAGGATGTCAGGAGCTGGTCGGAGTTCGTCGGAAGAATGCTGGGAATTCGTTAGGAGTTTGCCAAAGAAAATTGGGAGCTCATCGAGGGTTCATCGGAAGGATGTCGGGAGTTCACCGAGAGACGATCAGATAATAAAGATTGTGTGTTGAGAGTCATAGATAGCATCATAATGAGAGATAGTGTTTACTTACTCAATTAAGAGGTCATTAGGCCTTAATTACGGTTGATTTGGATTTATCATTAAAGTCATTTCAGTAACCCAATGTCAGATGAGACACGGTCTCCAAGACGACACAGTCTTCGAAGGTGTGTCAGGCGGCTGAACTACCCAGAACACAATCTCCCAACTGTGTCAGGCGACTGAACCGCCCATAATGCAGTCTTTGAGGCTAGCACCTCGGGATCACTTAAAAATTAATTTTTGGCTCCACTTTTAAAGCCATTTGGGGCCTATAAATACCCCACCCTTTCTTGCCTGAGGTATGCAAGCAATTAAGAGCAAAAATGTTGTGAAAATGCTATTGTAATTGAGAGCTTCTCCTTATTTCGTCTTGTGTAGTTTTTTGTTTAAGGGAGAGCTTTAAGTCTTGTAAAGGTTATCTCCTAAACCTATAAAAGGAGAATAAGTTGTAAGAGGGTAGTTGATCTTTATCCATTGAAGGAAGATCAATAGTAGAAGTCGTTGGCCTCAACGAAGGAGGAATCGGGAAGTGGACGTAGGTCACGAGACCGAACCACTATAAAATTGGTTTGCTTCCTCTTCTTTGCTCTTTAACTTCATTGCTCTCTTGTTTAACTATCTATAATCTTTGCTTGCACTATTACAAACATCTCTAAACTTAAATGCATTTCTAATATGGTTTTCATTGAGCAAAATTTTCAAATCGATGAAGATTTCGCATTAGCACTAATTCATCCCCCTCTTAGTGCCGCTTTGATCCTAATATGTACTTCATCAAGTACACGTGTCCATACCTAAAAAAATCATCAGTGAATGTAATGAAGTATGAGTAACCACCTATAGCCTGAGTCGATATGAGACCACATACATCACTCTGTACAAGTTCCAACAACTCAGTGGCTCTCTCTCCAGTTTTATTAAAAGGAGAGTTGGTCATCTTCCCACGAAGGCAAGGTTCATAAGTTGTATATGACTCTTAGTCAAATAGATCTAAGTATCCATCTTTCAGGAACTTTTGAATCTTTCCCTCATGTATATGACCAAGCTTACAATGCCATAAGTATGCATTGTTAACCTCATCTTTTTTCCTCTTAGATGTATTTATATTCATAATGTGTGGAGAAGTATCTAACACATATAAGCCATTTATCAGGGTCCCTTTAGTGATAATCTCATCATCCATAATTATTAAACAACTATTATTTTTAAAAACTAATTTATATCCACTAATTGTCAAACAAGAGATAGATATAATTTTTTTAATAATAGAGGGAACAAAATAACATGCATCCAATGCAATGATAGCTCCGCCAGGCAGATGCAGGGTTACCTCCCTAATAGCAACTATAGTAACTCTTGCTCCATTGCCCATCTTACGGTCCATCTCACCTTTGGCCAATCTCCTACGTCTTGTCAGAAACTGCAATGAGTTACAGATATGATAATCACTCCCTATATCCAATGCCCTTTTGTTATTATAAAAATCTAACAAGTGGATTTATCATGAATATACCTGAAGCTTCTCTAAGCTTCTGTTTCACCTTATCTGTAAGGTAGTCCTTACAGTTCCTGTTCCAATGTTCATCTTGGCCGTAGTGGAAGCACTATCCTTTATCCGTTGTCGGGTCTTTCTTAGCAATCTTTGCCTTCCCTGATCTTTATTTGCCCTTGCCCTTCTTAAGTTCTTAATGGCCTTCCTATTCTCATTAGTCTCACCAATATAAAGAACTGGCTTTTCTTTCTTGATGGTGCTCTCGGCTTCCCTTAACATATTGAGGAGCTCAAGTAGAGTCACATCAAACTTGTTCATATTAAAGTTAATAATGAACTATGAAAAGGAATATGGTACGAACTGAAGTATAAAATCAATACACAGGTTATCCTCTAGGACTATCTTTATACTTTACAAAGCGAGCAATCTCATCCTCGCTTATCCTTTCCTTCAGCGTGGGCACATTTGTATCAAGGTCGTATGCGATTTTCTCCGTCATGAGAATAATTCTCAAATTACGAAGCCAATCCATGTAGTTTGGACCAGTGAGGCGGTTGGCTTCAAGTATGCCACATAAGGGGTTTGTAAGCGACATGTTTCTAACAAACAAGATATAGCATAAATAAATAACATACAGATTTTATAAAAAATACTAATTAAGATATAGACTTCTATCTTAATATACTCCCACTATTTTTGTAACGAATTACGCGATACCCTCAACACGTAAGATGGGAGTCTCCGACAAACTCCTAGTGTCGATCGGGATCCAATAGGCATCTTAGTGCAACCTCGAGGGACTCGACCAATTACTTTAAGCCTAAAAGGTAGGCAACTCTTGCCAATCACAACTCCTTATGATTCCCATCATGTTCAGCCTGCGAACCATCATGGTCTCGAGGGACTCGACCAACCATGATGTTTAATTAAGTCATCACCATCGTTACAAGATGAGTCTGATTCAATGATATGCCCTCGAGGGACTCAACCAAGCATACCATGTCCTCAAGTCGCTAGTGACATCTCTATGTCGTAGGCAAGATCTCGGTCACGTAAATAAGTGAGCCTTGAGGGACTTGACCAACTCAACCTATGTCGTGATTCAATTTCCTCCTATAACGATGGAAGGCCACGTGGGTCAATCATATCACCTCACGCTTACCGACTTAATATTATCGTAGGAATGGTTTTTTTTTTGTATCGGTCTTCTAATATGTCGTATCACACAGATACATATTTAATATATATCTACATCGCATGTAAATATATACATATACATATATCTAGTAGGTGTAAAACACATCACATATGCAAGCCACACTGGATGATCATGAGCCGTCACCTAATATGATTAAGCTAGAGCCAATGGGCTTAATCACTCACAATAGGATCCATGTGTGCAATGGCGCATCTCCATGCCTTGTGATTGTTGATCTCGTTATCATCAATTCCATAGGATCCTCGTCGCATCACCATGCATCGTGATCTCCCGCCATGGCATCATGGATCATGTTGTCACCTCCATGCTTCCGTTGCGCCTCTTCATGTAATTATAAATAATCACAAGCACACAGGCCCAATAATAAACGAGAAAAACATAGGATCGTCGATCCCAATAATAATAATAATAATCATAATTACACACATCACAACACATAGCTCATGATCATCCATCCACATCATACATCACATCACATGTAGGATTACTAGAAATATAATAATTAATTAAACTATTTAATTAATTATTTTTTGAAAATAAAGATATGCTCAGAATTTCTAGAATTATCAAGGGCATTTTTAAAATTTAGGATAAGAGGACAGTCCTTGGAATTTTTAGAATTATTAAGGGTGTTTTCAGTATTCTAAGCATAGGATAGCCCCTAAAATTTCTTAAATTCCAAGTGGCAGGATCATCCTTTGCCAAAAAAGGATGCCCTAGGTCCTCTTCCCATATTGCACCGCTGCCGCTGAAGCCCCTGCACAAGCAGTGGCTGCCCTTACCTGCGACCGATGCTGCTCCCACGAGCGGCACCTCCACGAGCGCAACCCCTACGGACGCTGCCCCTGCTGGTGGTCGGGAGCTACGGAAATCAAAACAAAATACTGCTTTCCCACGCAGATCAAATTATCGTGCAAAAGATTAGGATCACGAGAAAGCCACAAAAATCGATAAAACTGCGTCATGTGATAGATTGATTACATAGGGAAATCGTATATCCCTGTATTTCCATATCTAGATGGAGAGGATGAAGGAGGCCAAGCATCCTCCTCTCTAGCGGTATCCACACGATGGATCTCTGCAGCAAAACTCCTCTAATCTGATCTCACAACGCTTGCGCAGAGGGAGGGAAGAGAATAGGAGGGTGAGGCCAAAGCTGTAGCCTATCAACCATGAGTCTCCCCTCCTATTTATAGAGAGCCACCAAAAACCCTAGGGTCCTACTTTAGTGGGTATTTGATCTTTATCCGATTACCCACTAACCTTGCATTGTCGGATCTCTATCCAATAATCTCCTTTGGCCTCTAATTGGACCTCATACAAGGAGCCCATCAGTGCAGGGTCTCGTTTAATGAGAATAGGGGCTAATTGGATCTTCATCTAAACCTCTATTCGCTAAAGCATCCACCATATATGTGTGACCCTCTAGGTTCTTTACCAAGCTGGTCGTGAATCACTTCCATCAGAACTCCTTCTGATATAGTGAATTATTATCCTCATAATAATTCACTCAACTTATTGACTATGTGCTGGTTACAGGTGCCCTGCAAGCCAATCACGTGAGTGATGACACGTGTGACACGCTGTGTGATCTTTTTATTTATGATTAATATTGGTATATTCTCACATTATATTATTTGTTACATATATATTGTGATATCCTTGGTTCTGTGCAATGGAAATCGGACCATGATGAGAACACGATAATGAGATTGATTCACCTTTAAACATAAATCCTAAATAATCCCGGTCATAGGTTACTCAAGAGGGACATTGAGATAACCGGATAGATCGGTGTACTATATACCCGACCATATGATAGAGGCGGCTGGTCTCATAGCCACTTGTGTGGAGACACTAAGGATATAGTACAGGTGCTCATTGGAGAATGAGTTCACTGATTGATCCGCTTATGAAATGTTGTATGGTTAATGATACCTAATGTTAGACAGTGATTTCATAGTCCCAGTTGTGTATTTGATCCCTAGACTTAAGACACCAAGGATGCCTTGTATAAGTACTCTTTCCTTTGACGCCAGACTTACAGGTTTGGAAAGCTCCAGATCTGGTACAGCTGGTTATCGGGATTGGTAGCCAACCTTACGAAGGTAATTGAGTGTTAATAGAGGATCATCCACTCTCGGTATCATGAGAGAAATATCTCATATGTGCTTGCTCAGACAAATCCCTGGCCAGGGTCATTCGAATTGAGAGAGGAGTTCCCCAATAGAATTCGATTAGAGCAAGATAAACTGATTCCATATGTGACCTGACAGTACTATATCCAATATACGGTCTCTGGGATATTATTTGGATGAGGGATTATAGATACACGGTAACTGTGGACAAACAGGTCTCATGGATTTGATCCCCTTGTACCATCTAGGGACTATGGCATAGTGGCCTAGTATGTCCATAATCGATGAGTCGAGTAAATTATTATGGAGATAATAATTCACTATATCAGAAGGAGTTCTGATAAGAGTGACTCATGGCCAGCTCGGTATCGGGCCTAGAGGGTCACACACATATGGTGGATGCTTCAACGAATAGAGGATTGGATGAAGATCCAATTAGCCCCTATTCTCATTAGATGAGACCCTATGTTGATGGGCTCCTTGATTAAGGCCCAATTATAGGCATAAGAAGATTATTGGATAGAGATCCAATAATGTAAGGTTAGTGGGTTATTCGATGGATATCCAATATCCACTAAGGAAAGAGCCCTAGTGTTTTGGTGGTTCTCTATAAATAGGAGGGGAGACTCATTGTTGAGAGGCTACAGCTTTAGCCATCTCCTCCTATTCTCCTCCCTCCCTCTAAACAAGAGTTATAAGATCAGATTGGATGAGTTTTGCTACAGAGATCCATCGTGTGGATATCGCTAGAGAGGAGGACGCTTGACCTCCTTCATTTTCTCCATCCGGATCTGAAATATAGGGATATATGATCTCCCTAGGTAAAATCAATCTCTCACACATCACGATTTTTTTAGTTTGTCTCGTGACCCCAATCTTTTGCACGACGATTTGATCTACGTGGGAAACCGATTTTTGTTTTGATTTTCGTTGCGCATTTGATGCACCCATTGAGGTTTCCTAACAGTGGTATCAGAGCCAAGGTTTTCGTACGAAAGATTGATTTTAAACTACGTGTGATGAGATTGAATCACATAGAATCGTTCTACGCGTTCATGTTGCGTTTTCGTAGCGAAAGCAATGAGGAGGGGCGGCCAGCCACGGCCAACCCCCCATGGAGGGCCAGCCAACCACGGCCAGCCCCCATATAGGGTCGGCCACCCACGGTCAGGCCGGTTGCAAGGGCTTGCCGGCTGTGGCCGACAACTAAAGGTCGGCCACCCACGGCTAGGCCCCTTGCAAGGGGCGGCCACCCGCAAGTGGGCAGCCGGCTACTGGCGCGGCGCCAACACAAAGGCCGCCTGCGGGCAGAAGCACTGCCCGCTGGTAGTGGCCAGCCCGCAAGGGGCTGCTTGCCCGCGGCGAGGCTGCAGGGGGCCGACACCCACAGAGGCGTCGCCTACGGGCACGGTGACGGCCGCAGGGGCGGCTGCCGACGGGCAAGGGCAGCCGCCGCCTGTGCAGGGGCAACGGTGACGGTGGTGTAGAAGGGGAATATGGGGTTAGGGCATCCTTTGGTGAAAAGGATGATCCTGCCCATATGAATTCAAAAAATTTCGATGAATGTCCTCGTGTATATAATTCCTATAATACCCTCAATAATTCTGAAAATTTTGAGGACTATCCTCTTATCCAGAATTATGAAAATGCCCTTGACAATTCTGGAAATTTCGAGCATGTCCTGATTTCCAAAAAAATAATTAATTTAATAGTTTATTTAATTATAATATATATCTAGTAGTCCTACATATGACGTGATGTACATGTGATGTAGTATGTGGATGGATGATAATGAGCCATGTGTTGTGATATGTATAATTATGATTATTATTATTATTTGGGCCTACGAGCCTGTATTTTTCTCGTTTATTGTTAAACCTGCGTGCTTGTGATTATTTGTAATTACATGGTGAGGCGCAGCGGGAGCGTGGAGGTTACAGCGGGACCCACAATGTCGTGGCGGGAGATCACGATGCATGGTGATACAATAATCCGACGGAACCGATGATGATGAGATCAACAATCAGAGGGCATGGAGATGCGCTAATGCACACATAGATCCTATTTTGAGTGATTAGACCCATTGGCTCGGGCTTAATCATATTAGGTGACGACTCATGATCATATGGTGTGGCTTGCATATGCGATGTGTTATACACCTACTAGATATATGTATATATATATTTACATACGATGTAGATATATATTAAATATGTATGTATGTGACACGACATATTAGGAGACCGGTACAAAATAAAAACCCCTCCTACGATAATATTAAGTCGGTAAGCGTGAGGCAATAAGATTGACCCACGTGGCCTTCCATCGTTATAGGAAGAAATTGAATCACGACATAGGTTGAGTTGGTCGAGTCCCTCGATGCTCACCTATCTATGTGATCGAGTTCTTGCCTACAATATAGAGATGTCACCGGTGACCTGAGGACATGGTATGCTTGGTCGAGTCCCTCGAGGGCATATCATCTAATCAGACTCATCTTGTAACGATGGTGATGACTTAATTGAATATCATGGTTGGTCGAGTCCCTCGAGACCATGATGATTCGGAGGCTAAACGTGACGGGAATCACAAGGAGTTATGATTGGCAAGAGTTACCTACCTTTTGGGCTTAGTGTAATTGGTCGAGTCCCTCGAGGTTGCACTAAGATGCTAATTAGATCCCGATCCCCACTAGGTGTCTTCCGGAGACTTCCGTCTCACGTGTCGAGGGTGTCACGTGATTCACTAAGAAAATAGTGGGAGTACATTAAGATAGAAGTCCATATCTTAATTAGGATTTTCTGTAAAATCTGCATGTTATTTACTTTTGCTATATCTTGTTTTGTCAGAAACATGTCGCTCATAAACCCCCTACGTGGCATACTTAATGCCAACTGCCTCACTGGTCCAAACTATACAGATTGACTCTTTAATTTGAGAATTGTTCTCACGACGGAGAAAATTGCATATGTCCTTGATACAATTCTGCCCACGCCGGAAGAAGGGGCAAGCGAGGATAAGATCACTTGCTTTGTGAAGTATATAGATGATTCCACATTGGCAATATGTTACATGTTGTCCTCCATGACTCCTGAGTTACAAAGGCAACATGAGAGCATGGATGCAGATTCAATCATTCTTCATCTCCGCTAGCTGTTTGAGAAACATGGAAGAACTCAAAGATATGAGATATCTAAGAAACTCTTCCAAGCCAGGATGACAGAAGGGACATCGATTGAGAACCATTTCCCAAAGATGATAGAATGGATCGAGAAACTCACAGGTCTAGGAATAGTCCTAGAGGATAACTTATGCATTGATCTTATACTTTAGTCCCTACCAGATTCCTTTTCTCACTTCATCATGAATTTTAACATGAGCAAGTTTGAGGTGACTCTCTCTAAGCTCCTCAATATGTTGAGGGAAGCTGAGAGTGCCATCAAGAAGGAGAAGCCAGTTCTCTATATTGGTGAGACCAAAAAGAAAAGGAATGTCAGCAAGACCCTTAAGAAGGGCAAGGGCAATGAAAGACCAGGTAAGGCAAAGGTTGTCAAGAAATACCCGGGAAAGGACAAAGGACAATGCTTCCACTGTGGCTAAGATGGACATTAGAAGAGGAATTGCAATGACTCCCTTGCAGAGGAGAGATAGAAGCTTGGAGAAGCTTCTAGTATATTCATGATCAGTCTCCACTTGTTATATTTTCATGATAACAAATGGGTATTGGATACCGAAAGTGTTTATTATATCTGCAATTCCTTGCAGGTTCTGGCAAGACCTAGGAGATTGGCTAGAGGCGAGATGAACCTCAAGATGGGCAATAGAGTAAGAGTTACTACAGTTGCTATTGGAGAGGTCACCCAACATCTGCCTGGTGGAGCTATTATTGCATTAGATACATGCTATTTTGTTCCCTCTATTATCAAAAATATTATTTCTATCTCTTGTTTGATAATTAATGGATATAAATTAATTTTTGAGAATAATAGTTGTTCAATAATTATGGATGATGAGATCATCACTAGAGGGACCCTTATAAATGGCTTATATGTGTTAGACACTTCTCCACATATCATGAATATAAATATGTCTAAGAGGAAAAGAGATGAGGTGAATAATGCATACCTATGACATTGTAGGCTAGGTCATATACATGAGGGAAGGATTCAAAAGTTGCTGAAAGATGGATACTTAGATCCATTTGACTATGGGACATATGCAACTTATGAACCTTGCCTTCATGGGAAGATGACCAACTCTCCTTTTAGTGGAACTGGAGAGAGAGCCACCGAGTTATTGAAACTCATACATAGTGATATATGTGGTCCCATATTGACTCAGGCTATAGGTGGTTACTCATACATCATTACATTCGCTGATGATTTCTCTAGGTATAGACACGTATACTTAATGAAGTATAAATCTAAGGCCTTCGAGAAATTTAGGGAATATGAGAATGAGGTAGAAAACCAAAGGATGTCCTCAAGGCTGAGCTCCATATCTCTAAGTCTTGATCTGCAACTCCTCACGAGGCTCCCTCATGACCCGTATAGTAGGCGAATCCTACTCTTGGGGTTTAGCATCAATAGTAGTGACTACACGGTGATGTGTCATGATTCTGCGATCCCAAGCAATCAACTGAACCTGAGCCTCCTCATGAACTTGGATGTTGGGTGGATAGATATGGGTTGAGTCATCATCTCTAAATTTTCATTTGCAGTGAGATTCTTGGAGGATCAATTATAATTTTGAATTAGTGTGCCGATCCGATCCAAAAGTTACGACTCCAATGTGATCTTTAATTTTGTAGGGTCCGAAGAAACTAGAAGACCACTTTCGTGAGGCTCGAGTCTTTATAAATTCCTGCTGGTAGGGATGAAGATGTAGGAAGACTCGATCTTTAATAGCAAACTTTCTTCTACACCAGCGTTTGTCGGGCGGCTATTTCTTTCTTGCGCAGGCTGGCATGTGGTTGTTCTTTAATGGTAGCCAGATTTTCCTTTGTGATGGTGGTTACATTCTAGTAGAATCAATCCATGGTAAGGTGAGCCCAGTCTGAGTTTGGAGGGAGTAGAAGCTATAATTTTTTAGGACTTAATTTTATCTCTTCTTTGTGCTATTGTCCTATATCATACCAAGCCACAAATTTAGCGAAGGTTAGCATTCGCTCGTCGTTGATTTATAGCTTCAGGTGATTTGGAGCGAGGGCTTAGCTGAGGTAGGCCATCTTGCATGTGCATAACATAATTTCTAGCTCCCGATGCATCAATAATAAATACTTTGTCAGAGTCGGGTAAAGCTAGCACCAGCGAAGAGTAGGAGCTACAACTTGGCTAAATGACCCCTATTTCCAGCATCTCTTCTTTAATCTTCTCTATTTGTGCTTTTATATATGATTTTTAATTTATGCCATATATCAGAAGCCTAATCACAAGAAGAAACCCGATCAAACTCATTTTTATTTAAAGCACAAAATAAAGCATTTATAGTTTTGATATTTAAATAAAATATATGTTTTTCATATCATTCCAATCATTTATGTGATTGGATAACTTCTAAAAACCTTTTTCAACAATACACCATAAATCAAAATCAAGAAAATACGCATTATAGTTTTCCAATATGTGTAATCTGTTTCATTGAACATGGGAGGACGTGCAATAGAATGTCCCTCATTCATGCCAAAGGAAGCTAGTTACTAACTTGGGTTTTTAGTCTAATGAGTAGCATATGGCTCTGATACCAATTGTTAGGATCAATTGGCACTAAGAAGGGGGGGGGGGGGGGGGGGGCGAGGGGGTGAATTAGTGAAAGCGAAATATTGATTGATTTAAAAACCTTGCTTTCCTAAAGTAAAGAGTGAACAACAGAAGCTTCTTGTAATATTTCGATAAAACCGATTAAGAGCTGATTTGAAAGAAGTAGAGATATTGAAGCTCCGTTTTAACTATAAGCAAATTGAGAGCAATAGAGAGTAATAAGCAAAGAAAGCAAAGACACTCACAATTATAGTGGTTTGGCCTCAACCTGGCCTATGTCCACTCCCAAGTCCTCTTCTTCAAGGCCCACCAGCGTCCAGTATCAACCTTCTTTGGGTGAAGATCAAACCTTTATAGCTTCCTCTCTCCTTTTACCAGGCTTAGGAAATGAACCTTACAAGGGAGATTTACAAGTATTACAAAACTTTCTTCACTCCCTGCCCCTTTTCTTCTTCTTACAAGTTTAGCACACAATTTTTTCTCAAAATCTAGCCCAAATTTGTTGTATGAAATGTAAAAAAACTTGTGGTATTTATAGGCCCCAATTGGCTTTAGAATTTGGAGTCAAAATTTCAAACACACCCAAAAAAAGTCGGGTACGAGCGGTACCACCATCGGCGCTGGTAGTACAACTGCTAAAAGCTGCCTAAAAACCTGGGCAGAGGTGGTACAAGTGTCATCTTGGGTACAACTATCAATAGTTGCCAGGAAACTTGGGCGGTGGCAGTACAACTATCGCTCACCAATGATACAACCGTCGAAAAACCTAGAAAAGTGATTCCCTTCGCTTTTCCAAGTCTGACCTGTACCTTTTGTTGACCACTTCCCAGGTCAACTAATTGAGCTCGACCGGAGCTCAATCCACTCTCTATAGTGGTCTCAGTTAGCCTCGGTGAGTTAATTTGGATCCTTCTAAATCTAACTTAAGTATGACTCAACCTTAATGATGCTAACTATGACTTAGTTAATTACAATCAACATGGCCAACAAATCCAATCAAGACCTTCCTAACTCCAGACAAGCATTTCGACTACCCTCGACAATCTTTTGGCGAGTCTTGGTCTTCTTCCGACGAACTCCCTTGTGCCATCCTAGCAAGCTCCTGAGACCCTCAACGAGCTCTCGATGCACTCCAGATGAGTTCCCAACTGCATCATTCACTCAAGCCCGATGCCTGGACTTGACTTTAGCCAAACTTCTGATACTAATTTTCTCTATATCGTAGTTAATCTTGCATCAATCAACTCTAACAACCTTATTAGATCAATAACCCATCAATTGATTTCCTCATCAAAATCTAAGATTCAACACTATCATGTATGTTATGCTTTGTATCAAGCCTGATACAGCACATGCTCTGACTATCACAAGCAAGTATCAGGCGAATCCAGGTTTGAAATACTAGAATACAGTAAAGTGCATCCGTAAGTACTTGAGAAGGACTAATAATCTTTTACTAGTATACGAAGGAGGTAACCTCCAAGTTGATAGCTACACAGAATCAAGTTTTCAATCTGATGTTGATGATAGCAAGTCAAACTCAGGCTATATCTTCACCCTGAATGGAGGAGCAGTAAGCTAGAAGAGTTCCAAGCAAGATATTACTACTAACTTGACTACAGAGGTGGAGTACAATGTTGCAACAGAAGCAGAAAAAGAGGGGGGTTTGTATAAGAAGCTCATCGTAGATTTACGAGTAGTACTGAGCAACAAGGAGTTGATTTCCTTATATTATGATAGCAAAGGGGTGATAGCTCTTCCAAGAGAACCTAAATCTCATCATAAGTGTTCTGAGGAGGTTTCATCTAATTAGAGAGATCGTGGCCTGTAGAGATTTAGCAAACGAAAGAGTTCCATTCAAATATAATATTGTAGATCCACTAATGAAGTCATTGTCTTAGATTGTATTTGAGTTTCACAGGGGTTTGATAGATAGACACATCCACTCTCGATTCTTCTTTCCTCAAGGCCATCGGCTTTCACTACTGATCTTCTCTCCAACAGGAGAAGATAAACTATCCTTACAACACGTCTCCTTTTTCCTAGGTTGAGGAGAGAACTTTTACAAACTCTTTCTCACAATACTTAACCCTCCTTAGAATGACCACTAAACTTAAGGAGGAAGGGACTCAAATACTAATAGTTTACAGTACTTTTTCCATAAAAATTCTTTCTCTTTTTATCCCATTTTTGTGTTTCATCAAGCAAGAATGAGTGCGGTATTTATAAACCCTTAATGGCTTTAAAATTGAAACCAAAATTTTAAATCCCTGGGTTTTCGGGGGTACTAGCAGTACCACCGCCGATACTAGGTGGTACTATCACTGAACAGAACTCGGAATACTAGGCCTTGGCAATACTACCACCTGACTAGGTGGTACCACCGTTGGTTAGTTGTGGTACCACCGCCGAAAAGTTCAAAAAAGCACAAATTATGTTTTTCGATACTTTGGGTGGTACACTACTTGGACTAGGTGGTACCATCACCCAAGTCATTTCAAGAACATCGAGTTGACCTTTCATCAGGCCCAACTCAACCCTGATTCAGGCCCAATAGGCCTCAAATTAAGTTGGCATGGTTTCGACCAAATACTAGTGTAATTTGATTCTAAACGATCATGATCAAGACCTAACCATTCAATCTCATATCCAGCATATTCACGAAGTAATTAGCATATTGTCTAACATTTTGAAACGTCATCTGATCAATCGATATTTCGTCTGAACCTTCGGTGGATCGTTCTTTCCTTTGACGTATCACCCGATCCATCAATATGTTGACTTCGCATAACATATGATCTTTTGGCGTAATACCTAATCTTTCTGGCCTGATGTCTGAACTCAAGGCACAGAGTCCATCCTTTGGCATGTCGACCAATCCTCCAGCTCGACATCCAATCTCTAACATGATACTCCGTTAGCCCAATGTCTAATTCTCTTACTTCAATAATTTGCATGTGAGTGTTCGTGTCTATGATCGAAGTCTTTCCTACATCACTTATCTTAAAAGTATATTAGTTCATAAATTCATCAATTGATTTTATCATCAAAATATGAGATTCAACAGTCACGCCCTTTATGATGATGATAACCAATTGATGATGGAGTTTTAATGAAACTCCCCCTGTCTATATGTGATAATGAACTCGAATCTTTAAAGAAACATGATAACCTTTCAACTCTTTGAATTTAAGTCAAAATAACTTTAAACAAAAATCATGCCAACTTTTAATACTGATTATTGCAAGAATCATATGCATAATTTTACAACATATCCATACATCTCAAATATCACAAGTTAGTGTCATCAAATACAACATGCATATGAGTGCTACGTCATCAAAAAGATTACCATTACTTCTCTCCCTTTGTCATCATCAAAAAAAAAAAAAAAGAGTAAGCCATTACTTTTCTCTCCTTTGTTATTATCAATAGGAAATGAATGATATCATTTTATCATAATGCTAGTTTTTTATTTATATCAATATGCCAATGAAGGATATTAATACAAAGAAGTCATATGGCATAAATCTCACATCATTCATGTATTTGATATCAAGATAATGATTGAATGAGATGAATATCCTCTTTAGTAAAAAAAAAAGAAAAATTATAGGAGAATATATAGTAAAAGATCTTGATTCATATAAAACAAATCTCAAGTTATAAACATCGAGAAGTCAAGATCATGATCCATAGATAAATCTCCTCTTTAGTAAATAGCAAAAAGAATTATAGGAGAAAATAGATCTTGATTTATATAAAATAAATCTCAAGTTAAATATAGAGAAGTCAAGATCATGATTTTTTGAATAAATCTCCTTCTTAATAAATAGCAAAAAAAATTATAGGAGAAAATAGATATTGAATCATATAAAATAAATCTCAAGTTAAATATTGAGAAGTCAAGATCATGACTTGTTTGAATAAATCTCCTAGTTAATAAATAGCAAAAAAAATCATAAGACAACAAATAGAAAAAAATCTTGATTCATATAAAATAAATCTTAAGTTAAAAATTAAGAAGTCAAGATCACGATTTGTTTGAACAAATCTCCTTCTTAATAAATAGCTAAAAGAATTATAGGTGAAAAATATCTTGATTCATATAAAATAAATCTCATGTTAAATATCGAGAAGTCAAGATCACAATTTATTTGAATAAATATCCTTCTTAATAAATAGCAAAAAGGAGTCATAGGAGAATAATTATTCAAATGTAATCTCTGAATCTGGAAATTTGGAGATTCTAATCTTTCTACATTATTCTTGCCATAACTTTCTGCACCGAACTCTGATTTAGGCAAAACCTATTTCATCCAAAAATAGATTCATAGATTTTGATATTTAGACTAAAAGATTTAGAGTCTAAATGACTGCCCAGATTTCTATTTCGATTGACCCTATGGATTCTACAAAATAGAGGACCATAATTTCTAACATTTTGATACTAAACTGCTTATAACTTCCTATTGAGAACTCTAATTTAAGCAAAATATATTTTTTTAGAAACTAGACACCTAGATCTTTGTTTGGAACACAAATACTTACCCAATCTCTAGTTAAATTTGACCCTATATATTCTGCAAAACAAAGATTTTGTTTATTGACCTTTGGTTATCAAATCATTTGTAACTTCTTTAATTTGTATAAAACTTATTTTATCTAAAAGTAGATCGATTTGTAACTCTCACTTCATCTTCCGAGTTTTGATATGATATCTAAAGCATTTTCTTATGAGTTTTTCTATGCGCATTGAATAAGAATGAAATGAATGTAACATCAAATATGACATTTGAACTTCTACTTCTTATTTGTTATTTGATAAGTTTGAAATAATTAATATATCTTTGATATGCTCCAAAACATGTTTATGCTTTTTATATGCTCCAAAATATTTATATTACCATTGATATGCTCTGAAATATGTTTATACCTTTGATTTATCTTGAAATATTTCATATATCATTGATATGCTCTATAATATTTCATATACTTTGATATGTTCTGAAACATTTCATATGTCTTTGATATGCTCCAAAATATTTCATATGTCATTTTCTGAAATATTTCATACATCTTTAATATGCTCTGAAATATTTTATATGTCATTGATATATTCTGAAACATTTCATACATCTTTGATATGCTTCAAAATATTTCATATGCCATTGATATATTCCGAAATATTTCATATACCATTGATATGCTCTGAAATATTTTATATACCTTTGTTATGTTTCAAAACATGTTTACACCTTTGATACTCTCCGAATTATTTCATATACCTTTGGTATGCTCCAAAACATGTTTATGCCTTTGATATGTTCTGAAATATTTCATATATCATTGACATACTCCGAAACATGTTTATGCCTTTTATATGCTTCGAAATATGTCATATGCCATGACATGCTATAAAATATTTCACATTCCGTTGATATGCTCCAAGTTATTTCATATAACATTGATATGCACCAAGATATTTCACACTAATAATATGCTCCTACTCTTCCTCTACTGTTATAATCAAAGTATGTTTCGAATGAAATGATTTGTGATTCTGTATCTAACGAGATGCTATTTATATATTCTTATAGCCTTGTCTTGTTATTTGTTATCAAATTTTTTTTTAAAACTAACATTTTTTGTCTTGGATATGTTAGTCAGTTGTTGAACTTTATATTTTCACTTCATTGCTATATAAATTTTTTAGGTTAGCTTACCACTTATTGAAATATTTGAAACTGGGCTAAGGCAGAGGAAAGCTAAAAGATTTTGGGCGAATCTTTATTGGTTGATATGTTTTGCTGTATATTACACTACGTCTAATGAAATATCGATGGTAAATCTAAACTTATGTGTCTTGTAAATATTTAAAGGACCTATCATGTTTAGGATTTTGGAACATCAAGTTAAATTTGTATAATGATAAGAACTTGTGATATGTGTTGGTTTTTTTATTATATAGATTTCTACACTTGTGGATTTATGATGTGAATATGGTTTAGTTGAGTTGGCTTGGAGTTTATGAATCATCAAGTGATATGGTATATGATTATAAACTACACAGGTTTTATAGATGTGAATTTTAAAGTTTGAATGTTTCTCAGTGTCCTCAAATGTTAGTTTGGATCCTAGGTTTGGATTGTTGAAGAATTATCAATATTATTAATTTATGTTAGGTTCATGTCTTTTGAATGCGATAATTTGAGAGGCATAACAACATCGAGATAACCAGACATACTAGTATACTATAAACTCATCCATATGATCGAAGCGGCTGGTCTCATGGTCACTCAAGTCAGGACACGAATAGTATAATACAGATGCTCATTGGAGAATGAGTTCACTTATTGATCCGCTTATGGAATACTGGATGGTTAATGATACCTAATGTTATATAGCAATTTTGTAGCCCCAGTTATGTGTCTGGTCCTTAGACTTAAAACACCAATGATGCCTTATTTGAGAACTTCTTTCTTTTACGCCCGACTTATAAGTCTGAAAAGTTTCAGATCTAGTATAGTAGGTTACCAGGATTGGTAGTCAAACTTTCAAAGGCAATTGAGTGTCAATAGATGATCATCTACTCTCGGTATCACAAGAGGAATAACCCGTATGTTATCGCTCAGGCAAATCCTTGGTCAGAGTTGTTCGGATTGAGAGAGGAATTATATTTGAGAATCCAATTTGAGCGAGACTCGGATGGATTTTGTATGAGAACTGACATTACCATACCTAATATACAGTCCCTAGGATATTAGATAGATGAGGGACTATAAATATATGACAACTAAGGATAGACATGTCCAATAGATTAGATCCCTTATACCGTTCGGCGACTATGGCGTATTGGCTTAATACATCCATAGTCGATGAGTTGAGTGAATTGTTATGGGATAACAATTCACTAAGTCTGAAGGAGTTCTAAGTCAGAATTAGTTTTGACAAGTGCAACTCATGGCTAGTTCAATATTGGGCCTAGAGGGTCACACACATATGGTGAATGATTATAGCGAGTAGATGATTAGGTATGAGTTATCCAATAAGCCTCTGTTGTCATTGGATAAGACCCAGCATTAATGACTCCTTGCATGAGGCCCAATTAGAGACAAATTGAGATTATTGGATAGAGATCCAATAATCCAAGAGGTGAGGGTAATTGGATAGAGATCCAATAATTCAAGAGGTGAGGGTAATTGGATAGAGATCCAATACCCACTAAGGCATGATCCATTAGGATTTATGAGGCTCTCTTTAAATAGGAGGCAGGGGCGGCCAAAAAAGGTGATAGGCTACATCTTTGGCCACCCCTTCCTATTCTCCTCCCTCCCATCTTTTCTCAGTCAACCACCCTTCTCCTTATAGCAAAGAAGAAAAGAGTTCTTCTTCCACCTTCGCTGTAAGGTGGTGTGCAAAAGTTATGAAGGAGATGCGCAAAAGTTATGAGCTTTTGCCTACGATTTAAAGAGCATCGATGCATCGATCCACCATGTGCATAATGCTATGGAGAATATCTGACTTACTTCATCCTCTTCTATTGGATCTAAAAGTTTCAAGGATATACGATCTCCATAGGTAATATATCTCACATGATTCACAGTTTTCAATTTTATTATTTTTTAGCGATCCAATCGTTACACGATGATGTGATAAAGGTGAAAAATCTTTTGTTTTATTTTTTGCTGTGCATGTGATGGTCTCATGGTTTCCCAATAGTAGTATCAGAGCCAGGTTGCTCGTGCAATAATTGGTTTTTAAATTACGTGTGCTGAGATTGAAATGCATAGATTATTTTCTACATAACATGTTGCGACCTTATCATAGTTTTTAGATCTAGATAACACCTTCTCTTGCTATTGAGATGTGTTATAAAGAGGCCCTTTGATGTAAAATTTTTTGACATGAATGGGGAAAAAAAGGTTAGCAACTATTGCTGCCCTATAGATTGGCTGAAGGCTGATTGCAGCCTTGGCCGAGAGCATGATTTGGTGTCTCGACTTAGCCAAAAACTAGCATGGCAAAGAGCAAAACATGCTGTTCTCAGCCATGGCTGAGTACCCCACGCGACCAAGGAGTCCTGGCCGCATAGGGAACCCTAGCGGCTCGGATTTCCTAGCCGCCTATAGTAACCTCATGGCCAGGGACTCCTTACCATAATAACGAAGATGAGCCAATTAGATCTTATGACTTTGTTAAGAATGAAGACAAGTCTTGTGTGTATAGGAAGGTAAGTGGGAGAACCTTTACAAGTCTCACACCTCCCTTAAAATGAAATCTAAACTTTTAAGAAGGGAACTCTCAAGAGATTACAACAACTTTTGCACACATAGAATCATAAGTTCTTTAAACTCCGTCTCAGAGACTGGGCTATAGCGGTAGTATCGCTAACCTGGGCGATATCATTGCTTGACACAGTCTCGAAGACTGTATCTTCTAGGCGGTACCACCGCCTGACCCAACAATGGGTCACTAAGTGGACCTCTTAATGGGGCCAAATTAGCCAAAATTAAGGCCCAATGAGCCCTTAATTGAGTTAGCATAGTTACACCTAAAACTAACTCAATTAAGACCTAAATTATGATGATCAGGGCTTAAACTATTATAGAGCATAAATATTGTGTTGTCTGGTATGTCATTGGTCCATCCGAACTTTCGATGCATCATGCTCTCCTTCGGTGTATTGTGGTATGTCTCGCAACATCCAATCTTAATGTAATGTCTGATTCTTCCAGCCCAATGTTTAATTTTCCTACTTCAATCGTTTTGTCGTTTCATAATCGAAGATAGTCCTGCATCACTTTTGTCAAACTTGATTAAACCATAATTCAATAATTGATTTCAGAATCAAAATCCAAAATTCAACAATCTCCCCCTTTTTGATGATGACAATCAATTGATGATGAAATTTTAACTAAACTCCCCCATCTATATGTCATATTAAAATAAAGCAAACTTGAATTCAAAAAAATTGATAACCTTTGAATTCACAAAATAGCTTTGATCATGAATCATAGCCAACATATCAAATTTGCATTCATCATATTGTGCATTATAATTTCAAATCATATTGAAGTATTGCATGCATAATTTTTAAGTCATTAAGGTACATCATATTATGCATCATAATTTAATATCATATTGAAGTATTTTATGCATTAATTTCACATCAACATTACTTCTCTCCCTTTGTCATAAACAAAAAGAAGAAAAGTGCAACTAGCAAAATTCTGAACCATGCAAGCTAGCAAGCTAGTGATTTTGCTTCTCTTTTGAGATGTGCAAGCTAGCACTTATTGCTTTTCTTGAGATGAGCAAGATCACACTTCTTTCTCTTCCCTTTATAATTATCAAAACAAGAAAGAGAAGAGAAGGATTCAGTGGTACAAAAATTTACATTACATGAAAAATAAAAGATCAAGTCATGAGTACTAAAACCATGAATCATTTCAACAAATCTCTTCCTTTATAAATAGCAAGAAGAAGGAATCATAGAAAATGACCCCGATTCAAAAAAAAACTCAAGTCATGAAAATTGAGAATTTAAGATAATGATCTAGAAGAAATATATATGAAAAGAGTTTATGTGTTTGGAAGATTAAACATGCCTATCTCTTTCTAATAAAATCAAATTGTTCCTCACTTAATGGTTTAGTGAATATATCTACTAACTGATATTATGTAGCAACAAATCATAAGGATATATCATGATTGCTAATATGGTCCCTGATAAAATGATATCTGATATTAATATGATTGGTTTATGAATGTTGAATAGGATTTTTTTATAAGCATATTGTACTGGTGTTATCACACTTTATAGGGATGTTTTTAAGATAAAGTCTATATAATCTTCTCAAGTGTTTTTCATCCATATTACATGTGCATAACATACACCTACCGTAACATATTCAGCCTCGAATGTGGATAATGCGACAGAGTTTTGCTTCTCAGAAGATCAAAAAACAAGTGCATGACCTAGGAACTTATAGGTTATAAAGGTACTTTTTCTATCTATTCTACATCCTCCAAAGTCGACATCAGCATAAGCAATCAAATCAAAATTTTCAGATTTTGAATACCATAATTTGGAGTACTTTAAGTATCTAAATATTGTTTTAACAGTCTTATAATGAGATTATTTAGGATTGGACTAAAATCTTACACATAGGCCTACACTAAACATAATATCTAGTCTAGTTGGAGTTAGATATAACCAACTACCTATTATACATCTATAGGTCTTTTGATAAAAATATTTTTCTTTAGTGTCCATATCTAATTTTGTAGATGTGCTCATTGGTGTGTTAATGGCCTTAGCACTATCAATATGAATTCATTTTAACAAATCCAAAGCATACATAGTCTAACCAACAAAAAATCTATCTTTCAGCTGCTTAATTTGTAGTCCTAAGGAAAATGTTAATTCACCCATTAAACTCATTTCGAATTCTTGGCTCACAGTTTTGGTAAATGATTCAAATAAAGATTCATTAGTAGAACTAAAAATAATATCATCAACAATATATTTAAATAATAAAAAAAGTTATTTTTAAAATATTTAATAAATAATATGGTATCTTGGTATCGACCTTGCATTTTGAGAAATTATTTTGAATAAGGAAGGAACTAAGCCTCTCATATCAAGCCATGGGGGCTTGCTTCAATCTATAGAGAGCCTTAGATAACTTAAAAACATGTTTTAGAAAAAGAACATTCTCAAATTTGGGTGATTGTTCAACATAAACTTTTTTAAAAATAAAGTTATTAAGAAAGCACTTTTAACATTCATTTGAAATAATTTAAAAATTTTAAAAGAAGCATAGGCAAGGAGCATTCTTATGGCTTCAGGTCTTGCCACAAGAGCTAAGGTTTCTTCATAATCAATACTTTATTCTTGATTGAAACCTTTGGCCACTTATCTTGCCTTGTTTCGAACTACAATACCATATTCATCTTGTTTATTCCTAAAGACCTATTTAGTGTCAATTACAAGATGGTCACTAGGTTTAGGAACAAGTATCTATACCTTATTTCTCTCAATTTAATTTAACTCCTTATGCATTGCAAAAACTCTTGAATCATTTTGATTCAATTTGAGATAAAAAGGTGGCATTAGCACAAAAAAATTTAAATAATGAATAAGTTTAAACACCTTAGATATATCTCAAATGATTAGCTCTTTAGGATGAGCATCTACATACTTATATTTCTTACTTAAGGATTCTCTAGAAGTAGATGCATCCAAGTTGCTTGGGAGAGAAGAATTTTCAATCAAATTTAAAGTACCAAAATCAAAATTATCATCAAAATTATTTTTCTTTAATTCAGGAACCTCAATAAAAGTAAAATGCATTCTTCGATAACTAAAGTTCTTTTTATTGAAGACACAATTAGCTTTTGAAATAGAGGAATATCTAAGAAATAGCCTTCATCTTTGTATCAAACTTTCTTAAGGCATCTTTTTCATTTAAAAAAATATTTACAACCAAAACTTTAAAATATGAAATATTGTGTCTTTTATTGTTCTATAATTCATAAGGAATTTTAAAAATTAGTGGTCTTATGAGAATCCTATTCGTGATATAGCATGTCATGTTAATGGCTTCAACTCATAAGTATTTGTGTAAGCTATATTCATAGCATGGTTCTTGCCTTCTCTTGTAAACTCTTATTTTTTTTCTCTCAACAACTCTATTTTGTTGTGGATTTCTTAGAGTGGAGAATTATGGTCATACCCATTTAACTCATAAAAATCTTAAAAATCATGGTTTTTAAATTCACAACCATGATCAGTACGAATAGACGAAATCATAAAAACTTTTTTATTTTGAACTAGTTTACAAAATTTTGAAAAACATTTAAAGTAATCACTTTTATGTGCCAAAAAGTATATCTAAGTAAATCGAATATAGTCATCAACGATTACAAAGGCATATTTACTACCTCCTAGACTTGTGGTATCAATTAGTCCAAATAAATCCATTTGGATTAATTGTAGTGGTCTAGAGGTGCTTACTTGATTTTTAGATTTAAAATTACTCTTTGTTTGTTTACCTAGCCTGCATCACAAACTTTGTCTTTAACAAACTTAATTTTAGACATACCTCTTACAAGTTCTTTAGTTGTAATTTGTAAAATTAGTTTAATGCTTGCATAACCTATTCTCAAATGCCAAAGCCATGCATCATCGTTTAAAGCTGAAAAATAATTTTCAACATAAAAGTCATCAGTATCAATTGTGTATATATTATTAGTTCTTAAGGTAATCATTGATCTATTTTTGTGATGTATCTCTATAATGCAAGCATTAGATTCAAATCTGATGCTATAACCCTTCTCACATAATTGACTAATGCTAAGTAGGTTATGCTTTAAACCATCTACTAATAAGACATCTTCAATCAAAAGGTTTGACTTATTACCTATATTTCCTTTCCTAACATTTTTTTTCTTTATTGTTATCTCCGAAGGTGACATATTGTCTTGCCTAGTGAGCTGTAAAAATTATGTTGGATCTCCGGTCATATGCCTTGAGCATCCACTACTAAGATATAATTTTTTGCTCCTAGCTCTTGTTTGGAGACATACCTACACAAACAAGGGGTTTACTTTAGGTACTCATTTAACTTTGGATCCTTCATTATTAGATCCACCTCTCTTAACCTTTGGCATTAAGTCATTGATTGTTCCTTTAGGAATCCAAACTAATTTATGAGAGTTATATTTTTTGAATGAACATGTATAGGCATAAAAACCAAATCGTCCACAAAAGTTACATTTATCTTTAGGGGGAATATGTAGTGTGGAACCTTTTACAAATTTTGTTAGCTTTGATTAAGTATTACTGCCTACAAAACCGATTCCTTCTTTTTTATAAACACAACTTTGGTTGGCAAGAATTATATTTAATGATTTATTTTAATTTTAAATATTTCTAAGGTATGTTATAATAACATATTCCCCTTTTAACTTTTCATATTTAGAGCATTGAGTACATGATGTTGATGTTTCATGCAAAGTTTCAAATTTACTGGTAAGTAATACATGATTCTTTTTTAGTGATTTATATTTTTACTAACCTTTTTAAGTTCATCATATAAATCATGAAATGCTTTAAACAATCCATCATAGGAAAAACATGCTTTGGGTGAGTCATATACCTCATTATTAAGGGCCATCAGTGCATAGTTTGCCACTTCGTCTTTGTTGTTTTGCTCTTCATCTTCTGATGTGCTCGAATCATCCCAAGTTGCCTTGAATGCTTTCTTTTTATTTTGAGTTAGCAACTTTTTCTTTAATTGTAGACACCCATTTTTAAAGTGTCCAAGTTTCTTACATTTGTAACAAATTATAACATCCTTTTTTATTCATTTTTATTCTTATGATTTTTATTCCTTTTCATGAATTTTTTAAGTCTTCTTGTTAGAAGTGCAAAATCATTATCCTCATCATTTGAGAATTTCCTACAGAAATCTTCTTTTGATCTTAGTGCAATATCCTTCTTGTTCTTTGGAAGATTTTTTTCTTGTTCATCATATGCTTTACAAGTAATTTCATATGTCATTAATGACCCTATAAGTTTTCACGGGAAAAATTATTCAAATTTTTTACCTCTTGAATGGTAGCTACTTTTAGATCCCAGCATTTAGGAAGAGATCTTAACATTTTATTTACTATTTCAAGGTTAGTATATATAACATTTACTAAGAGATTTCAAACTATTGACAACATCCGTAAACGAGTGTATAAGTCACCAATGGTTTCACTTGGCTTCATTTTAAACAGTTTATAACTATATACTAAGAGACTAATTTTTGTCTCTTTTACTCTACTTGTGCCTTCATGTGTAACTTCTAGTGTGTGTCATATATCATATGTAATGTCACACATAGAAATATGATTAAATTTATTTTTATCCAATGCATAAAACAAAACGTTCATAGCTTTAGCATTCAAAGAAAATATTTTCTTTTCAAAATCATTCCAATCATTCATTAGATTGGAAGAATTTTTAAAGCCATTTTCAACGATGTACAACACCTCAAAATCCATTGAAATTAAAAAAATTCTCATTCATGTTTTTCAATAAGTGTAGTCTGTCTCATTGAACATAGGAGGACGAGTAATAGAGTGACCCTCGTTAATGCTTAAAAAAGCCATTAAACTTCACTTGGGTGTTAATCCAACTGAGTGAACATGGCTCTGATACCAACTTTTCGGACCGAATCATCACTAAGAGGGAGGGTGAATTAGTGCTTTTGTAAGAAAGCTCAATTTAAAAATTTCCTTGATGAAAATCGATGTTAAAAGTGTACTTTGACTTAGAAAGTGTTATAAGTAATTAAATCAAAAAAACAATAGTAATGAAGAGCATAAAAGGAAATGCACACTGAGTTTATAGTGTTGAATCTCAGATTTTGATGATAAAATGAAGATTATGATCTAATCATCTTTTAAGTGACACAAGACTAACTTCGATCATGGAAACACAAATTGATTAAAGGAGGAAGAATCAGACGTTAGGCTGGAACGAAACATTTCTAAAGATTAAATATCGGGTCAGAGGACTGGTCAACGTACCGAAAGGACTTCATGCTTTAAGTTCAGGCATCGAGCTAGACGATTTAGGCATTGCGCCAAGAAGATCATATGTTGCGGAGATCAACATGCCAATGGATCGGGTAATACGTTGAAGGAGAGGAAGATGCACCGAAGGGTCAAACGAAGCGCTAGATGAACTAATGACATGTCGGACAACATAGGATTCATGCTTTGTAATTGGTTATGTACTGATCGAAGCAGTTCATGGTATAATTGAGTTAGTTTTGGGCAAAACCTTGCCAACTAAATTAGGGGCCCATTGGGCCTAATCTAGGGTTGAGTAGGGCCCATTGGGACTCCCATTCAATGACCTAAAAGTTGGGTCTAGTAGTGGCACCACCGAGTTGACAGAGCCTTCAAGACGATGTCAGGCGATGGTACCACCTAGGCTGGCAGTTGTACCGCCACCATTAATTATTGCAAGTGGTGGTACCGCTCGTACTTAGAGAAATCAGTAATTTAAATTTTAGCTCCAATTTTGAAGCTATTTGGAGTCTATAAATACCTCACTTATTCTTTCTTAAGGCAGCAAGAAAATAGAAGGAAAACTTATGTTTTGTAGTGTGTAAACCCTGTCAGTATTAGGATCAATTGGCACTACGAGGGGGGCGGGGGGGTGAATTAGTGCAAGAGAAATAGTGCTCATTTAAGAACTTTCTTTCGTAAAGTAGAGAGTGAACAACGAAAACTTTTCTTTATATTTTGACAAAACTGATTTAAAGCCGATTTTAAAGAAGTAGAGAGATTGAGTCTCGTATCTAAATAGAAAGTGATTAAGAGCAATCAAATGCAAGTTACAGGTGTCCTGCAAGCCAATCACGTGAGTGATGACATGTGTGACACGCTGTGCGATCTTTTTGCTTATGATTATTACTAGCATATTCTCACATTATATATATATATATATATATATATATATATATATTGTGATGTCATTGGTTTTGTGCAATGGGAATCAGATAGTGATGAGATCATGATAATGAGATTGATTCACCTTTAAACACAGATCCTAAATAATCCTGATCATAGGTTACTCGAGAGGGACATCGAGATAACTGGATAGACGATTTACTATATACCCATCCATATGATCGAGGTAGCTGATCTTATAGCCACTTGTGTGGAGACACTAAGGATATAGTACAGGTGCTTATTAGAGAATGAGTTCACTGATTGATCCGCTTATGGAATGTTGTATGGTTGATGATACCAAATGTCGGACAGCGATTCTATAGTCCTAGTTGTGTATCTGGTCCTTTGACTTGAGATACCAAGGATGTCTTGTATGAGTACTACCTTCTTTGACGTAAGACTTACAAGTTTGGAAAGTCTCAGATCTGGTACAATTGGTTATCGAGATTGGTAGCCAAACTTACGAAGGCAATTAAGTGTCAATAGAGGATTATCCACTCTCAATATCACGAGAGGAATATCCCATATGTGCTTGCTTAGATAATTCCTGGCCAGCGTTATTCGGATTGAGAGAGAAAGAGTTCTCTAGTAGAATCTTATTAGAGCAAGACAAACTAATTTCGTATGTGACCTGATAGTACCATGTCCAATATACGGTCTCTGGGATATTATTTGGATGAGGGATTATAGATACACGGTAACTGTGGACAGACAGGTCCGATGGATTTGATCCCCCCTGTACCGTCTAGGGACTATGGCGTAGTAGCCTAGTACGTCAATAGTCAATGAGTCGAGTGAATTATTATGAAGATAATAATTCACTATATCAGAAGGAGTTCTGATGGGAGTGACTCACAGTCAGCTCGGTATCGGGCCTAGAGGGTCGCATACATATGGTGGATGCTTCAACGAATAGAGGATTAGATGAAGATCCAATTAGCCCTTATTCTTATTAGATGAGACCTTATATAGATGAGCTCCTTGGTTGAGGCCCAATTAGAGGCATAAGGAGATTATTGGATAGAGATCCAATAATGCAAGGTTAGTAGGTAATTGGATTGAGATCTAATACCCACTAAAGTAGGAGCCCTAGGGTTTTCGGTGGCTCTCTATAAATAAGAGGGGAGACTCATGGTTGATAGGCTACACAGCTTTAGCCACCACCTCCTATTCTCCTTCCTCCCTCTGTGCAAGAGTTGCGAGATCAGATCGTAGGAGTTTCGCTGCAGAGATTCATCGTATGGATACAGCTAGAGAGGAGGATGTTTGACTTCCTTCATCCTCTCCATCCGGATCTAAAAACACAGTGATATACGATCTCCCTAGGTAGAATCAATCTCTCATGCATCGTGGTTTTTCAGTTTTTACATTTTTCTTACGACCCCAATCTTTTGTACAACGATTTGATCTGTGTGGGAAATTGATTTTTGTTTTGATTTTCGCTACGCATGTGATGCTCCTGCTGAGGTTTCCCAACATCAAATGTAATAAGTAAAGTAATAAAATCACTCTTATATTTATAGTGGTTCAGCCTCAACCGGCCTACGTCCACTCCCTGAGTCCTCCTCCTTGAGGCACACCGGCGTCCACTGTCGATCTCCTTTAGGTGAAGACCAAACCCTTACAACTTGAGCCTAGAAGGGAAACAAGAATTTTATAACTCTTAGCTAACTCCTTTCCCCTTTTCTTTTTCTTATAATTCACACTAGTTTTTCATAGAATTTTAATCCCAAAAATTATTATGGAATGCAAGAAAACTTGAGGTATTTATAGGCCCCAAATGGCTTCAAAATTTGAAGCTAAAATTCAAATGTATCTAGAAAATCCGAGTACGAGCGGTTCACCCATCGTCACCGATGGTCCAACCGCTAAAAGCACCTTGAAAACCAAGTATAGGTGGTTCAGCCACCCGAAAACCTAGGCAGTGATGGTATAGCCGCCGCTCACCGGTGGTTCAACCGTTGAAATTTTCAGAAAAGTGATTCCCTCCATTTTTCAAATTCCAACCTGAACCTTATGTTGTCCAATTCTCTAGTCAACTAATTGAGCTCAATCAAACTCCTTTAGTGGACCCGGTTGCCTCATTGAGTTGATTTGAATTTCTTCTAAATCAAACTCAATTATGACTCAATCCCTAACTATGACTTAACGATTACAACCATAATGACCATCTAGCTAAACAAACCTAACTCCCGCCAATCCTGCAGCCTTCGACATTCTTGCGGTGAGTCTTATAGTCTTCTTCCGGCAATCTCCTGGCATATTCCTAGCGAGCTTTCCAATCCCTTCGGCGAACTCCTAGTGAACTCCTGACGAGGTCCCAATGCATCATCCGAACCTTAGCTCGATGCCCAAGCTTGATCCTGGCCGCACATCAGGCTGTAACTCAATTACTCCATCATAGTTAGACCTGCAATACTTCCTCTAACACACACATGTTAGATTAAACACTCATGAATTGATTTTATCATCAAAATATGAGATTCAATAATTTTTCCCTTTTCGATGATGATAATCAATTGATGACGGGAGTTAAATGTTACTCCCTCTAAATCCATGCTATAATAAAGAAAACCTAAATCCAAGAGAACCATATACTCTTGAATTCAAATATCATGAAGCAATTAATATTTTAAGCAAATAATATTTCAAGGATTGCAACGAGACACGGATACATCAACAAAAAAATTTACTTTTAAATTTTTAAGTCATCAACTCATCAAGGATTTTTATGAATTTCAAAAATTTGAAAATCTCCTCTTAAGTTGTTAACTATTTTTTCTTTTTATTTATCAACAAATAAAGAGAAATATCCTTATTACATAAGTCAACAACATCTATTTCTCCCCCTTTGTCATTAACAAAAATGTGAAATGTAGGGATAAGGATTTTAAGGCACATGAGTCTGTGCTCCTCCTTTGTAAAATATGATATGAGCCATAAAGAATTTTCTTTCTCTTGTGAAAAAGAATGAAAGAAAATAAGAGAGGAGTTGTAAAACATCATTAAGAAGATCTCTCAATTTGTAGATACAAATTTTGGAAAGAAAATTTTGAAGATAATCTCAAAAATCCAAGAAGTTTCAAAAATTTAGAAGCTACTCATGTATTTAAAATCATCTCATGTAATTTCAAGTCAGTGCAGTAAATAAATCTGTAAAATAGCAAAACATTATTTGTATGTAAATTTTCTCCCCTTATTATGAATAATAAAAAAAATCATGGAGAGAGTTTTCAAGACATTATCACAAAAAAAACTTAATCTCAAGCAATTCATATATTATCATGATTTGGCATTCCAAGTCTCTTATAAGAAAATCAAATTATTCTTCATTGAAAGGTTTTGTAAAAATATCTACTAATTGATGCTTAGTACCAATAAATTCCAAGGAGATATCGTAACAATGTCTCTTATAAAATAATATCTAATGTCAATATATTTGGTTCTTGAATGTTGAATAGGATTTTTGGTTAAACATATAGCACTTGTGTTATCACATTTTATAGGAATATTTTTTAATTTTATTCTGTAATCTTCTAGTGTGTTTTTCATCCAAATGACTTGGGCACAACATGCACTAGCTACATTGTATTCTGCTTTCGCAGTAGATAAAGCTATTGAATTTTATTTCTTGAAAGTCTAAGAAACAAGTACATACCATAAAAATTAACTTGTCCCAGTAATACTCTTTTTATCTATTCCACATCCTCCAAAATGCATCTGAATAAGCAATCAAGTCAAAGTTATTTGATTTTAGATACTAATAATCCTAGTTTTGAGGTTCATTTTAAGTATATAAAGATTTGTTTAAATGCTTTCAAAATAGAGAGTTTAGGATTATATTAAAACCTAGCACATAATCCAACATTAAACATGATATCCGGTCTAGTAGTAGTTAAATATAATAAACTTCATATCATTCCTCTATAAGTTTTTTATCAAAGTTTTCTTCTTCATTGTCCAACTTTGTAGATGTGCTCATGGGAGTGTTTAATGTTTTAGCATTTTTCATCCCAAAATGTTTTATCAAGTTCAATGTGTATTTAGTTTGACTAATAAAGATACTATCATCAAGTTGTTTTATTTGTAATCCTAAGAAGAATGTTGACTCATCCATTAGGTTCATTTCAAAATTTTAGCTCATTTCTTTAGCAAAAGACTCACAAAAAGATTCATTTGTAGATCCAAAAATAATATCATCAACATAAACTTGAATAACTAGAAAATTATTTTTAAAATACTTAAAAAATAATATGGTATCAACCTTGCCTTTAGAAAATTTATTTAAAATAAGAAAAGAACTAAATCTTTTATACCAAGCCCGAGGGGCTTGTTTTAATCCATAAAGAGCTTTTATAAGTTGAAAAATATGATTCGGAAGAATATTATTTTAAAAACCGAGGGGTTGTTCAACATACACTTCTTCGGAAATGAAACCATTTAGAAAAATACTTTTAACATCCATTTGAAATAACTTAAAATTTTTAAAAGATGTAAAGGCAAAGAGCATCCTTATAACTTCAAGTCTAGCCATGGAAGCGACTATTTCATCATAATCAATTCTTTTTTTTTTTATTGAAACCTTTGGTCACTATCTAGCCTTGTTTCTAACTACGATACCATTTTCATCTTGCTTGTTTCCAAATACCCATTTAGTACCAATCACTAAATGGTCATTAGATCTAGGGACAAGCTCTCATACCTCATTTCTCTCAAATTGATTAAGCTCTTCATGCATTGCATGAACTCAAGAATTATCTCTTAGGGCCTCATCAATACACTTTGGCTCAATTTGAGAAAGAAATGCAGCATTTGCACAAAAATTCCTAAATGAAGATCGAGTTTGAACTCCTTTTGATGTTTCTCCTATTATAAGCTCCTTAGGATGATCATTCATATACTTTCATTCCTTGGGTAAAGATTTGGAAGTAGATTCATCGAAGTTACTTTTAGGAGTATTATCATTTAAATTCAAAGTACCAAGATCAATTTCATGATCAAAATTAATCTTCTTAAATTCGAAAACCTCATTGGAAACAATATTCTTTTATCAAAAATATGATAAGTTTTTAAAATAGAAGAATAACCAAGAAAAATGCCTTCATCAGATTTTACATCAAATTTTCCTACAGCATCCTTCTCATTTAAAATAAAACATTTACAACCAAATATTTTAAAATAAGAAATATTATGATTTTTTATTATTCTATAATTCATAAGGAGTTTTAGTGAGTAATGGTCTTACAAGAACCCTGTTTAAAACATAGCATGTCATATTAACGGCTTCGGCCCAAAAATATTTAGATAGACTATATTCATTCAATATTATTTTAGCCATCCCTTGTAAGCTCTTATTTTTTGTTTCTACTACTCCATTTTGTTGTGAATTTCGTGGAGTATAAAAATTATGAATATACTCATTTGATACATAAAAATTTTAAAAATCATTATTTTGAAATTCTCCACTACGATCTGTATTGAAGAATCATACATTCTTTTTTTTATTTTAAATAATTTGATAAAATATTTAAATGTATCACTTTTATGTGCTAAGAAATGGGTCCAAGTATATCTATTAAAGTCATCCACTATAACAAATAAATATTTACTATCACCTAAACTTGTAATATCAATTAGTCTAAATAGATCCATATGAATTAATTGAAGTGGTCTAGAGGTGCTTATTTAATTTTTCAACTTAAAGCTACTCTTTATTGGTTTTCCAAATTGACAAGTATCACATACTTTGTCTTTGATAAACTTAATTAGGTAAGCCTCTTACTAGATCTTTGGTAGAAATTTGGTTTAAAAGTTTCATAGTAGCATAACCTAGTCTCTTATGCCAAATCCAAGCATCATCATTTAAAACCAAAAAATAAATTTCATCACAAAATTTTTCAATATCTATGTTATACACATTGTTGTTTCTTAAGGAAATCAAAGATTTATTTTTGTGTGGCAATTCAATTATGTAAGCATTAGGTTAAAATTTAACCACATATCCTTTATCATATAATTGGCTAATATTAAGCAAATTATGTTTCAAGCCATCAACTAACAACACATCTTCAATTAAGAGGTTTGATATATTACATATAATTCTTTTTTCAATAATTTTACACTTATTGTTGACTCTGAAAATGACAACTCCTTCACTTAAGCTAGTGAGCGTAGAAAAATAGGTTAGATCTCTGGTCATGTGCCTTAAGCATCTACTATCAAGATACCACTTGGTACTCCTAGCTTTAGTTTGGAGACAAACCTACAAGAAAGATATTATTGATTTAGATACTCATTTACATTGGGTCCTTCATAAAAAACTTTATCTTACTTTTCCAATCGTTTTTTGTTGTATGAAGTTCACTTGGGAACCCAAACTAATTGGTGTAGACTACATTTTCTAAATAGACATTTGTTTGACTTATGTCCTAATTTTTCATAAAAATTATATTTAATTTTTGCACGTTTAAGGTAGGTCCTTTAATAAATATGATTAGCTTTTGTTGAATGTTACTAACAATGCCTATGCCATTTCTTCTATTAATATGACCCTTATTGGCAAGGATCATATTTAGGAATTTATTTCTAATTTTAAATTTTTCTAATATTATCTTAAGCATGATATTTTCTTCTTTAACACTATCTAGCATCTCAATTTAGAATATGGATTCTGTGATACTAATAAATCATGCATTTCGTCGAGTCTACTAACTAACAAATCATGATCATTCTTAAGCAACTTAAAATATTTACTAATTTTTTTAAACTCATCAAACAAATCATGGAACATATTTAATAACTCCGAAAAAGAAATATTTAATGAATCACTAACCTCATCATGGATCGCCATTAGAGCATAGTTAGGAACTTTTTCTTTGGAGTGGTCTTCTGTATCTGAAGAGCTTGAATCATCCCAAGTGGTCGTAAGTGTTCTCTTCTTGTGTGTCGACTTCTTCTTCAATTGAAGACATTCATTTTTTAAATGTCCCAATTTTTTACTTTCATAGCATATGATATTATCCTTCTTCGGTTCATTTTTATTTTTATAGTTTTTATTTTTTTATAAATATTTTAAAATTTATTGATAATAATGCAATATTATGGTCCTCATCACTCGAAATTTCACTTGAGGAGTCATTTGTCATTCGAAGTGCTACATCCTTATTGTTCTTTGGAAGGGGTTCATCAAGCTCATCATGAGCTTTACAATTCAGTTCATATGTCATGAGTGAGCCAATAAGTTTTTCAAGAGGTAAGTTATTTAAATATTTGGCCTCTTGTATAGCGATTACTTTAATATCCTAATTTTTAAGTAAAGATATTAAAATTTTACTAATAAGTTCAAAATTAGAAAAAGATTTTCCAAGAACTTTAAGTCTATTAATGACATCCGTGAAACATGTGTATATATCTCTAATAGACTCACTTGGTTTCATTCGAAACAACTCATAATTATGAACTAAAATGTTAATTTTAGATTCTTTTACTTTACTAGTCTCCTTGTGTGTGATTTCTAGTGTGTGCAAAATATCAAAAGTCGATTCATAAATGAAAACACGATTAAACTCATTTTTATCAAGAGCACAAAACAAGACATTAATAGCCTTTGCATTCAAAGAAAAATTTTTCTTTTTCAAATCATTACACTCATTCATTGGTTTGAAAGATTTTTCAAATTCATTCTCAACAATGTTCCATAAATCAAGGTATAAAGAAATGAGAAAAATACGCATCCTTATCTTCTAATACATGTAATCCGTCCTATTGAACATAGGAGGACGTGAAATGAAATATCTCTCATTCATGCCAAAATAAGCTATTTACTAAAGTGAGTGTTAATCCAATGAGTAAGTAACCTGGCTCTAATACCAATTGTTATGATTAATTTGTACTAAAGCTTTCTATTGTAAGGTAGAGAGTGAACGACGAAAGCTTTTCTTTATATTTCAACAAAACCGATTTAAAGTCGATTAAACGAATTAGAGAGATAGAGGCTCGTATCTAAATAGAGAGTGATTAAGAGCAATCAAATATAATAAGTAAAGTAATTAAATCACACTTACATTTATAGTGGTTCGGCCTTAACCGGCCTACGTCCACTCCCCGAGTCATCCTCCTGGAGGCACATCGGCGTCCACTATCGATCTCCTACAGATAAAGACCAAACCCTTACAACTTGAGCTTACAAGGGAGACAAGAATTTTACAACTCTTAGCTCACTCCCTTCCTCTTTTCTTTTTCTTACGATTCACATAAGTTTTTCATTGAATTTTGATCCTAAAATAATTGTATGGAATGCAAGAAAACTTGAGATATTTATAGGCCCCAAATGGCTTCAGAATTTAGAGCCTTAATTTAAATATATCTAGAAAATCCGAGTACGAGCGGTTCACTCGTCGGCACCGATGGTGCAGCCGCCGCAAGCACCCTGAGTAAGGTACAAGTGGTTCAACCGCCGACCTAGGTGATTCAGCCGCCCGAAAACCTAGGTGATTCAGCCACCCGAAAACCTGGACAACGATGGTACAGCCACCGCTTACCGGTGGATCAGTCGTCGAAATTCTTGAAAAGTGGTTCCGTCCACTTTTCAAATTCCGACTTGAACCTTATGTTGAGCAATTCTATAGTCAACTAATTGAGCTCAACCTGAGCTCAGTCAAACCCCTTTAGTGGACCCGATTGTCTCATTGAGTTGATTTGGATTTCTTCCAAATCAAACTCAATTAGGACTCAATCCCTAACTATGACTTAATGATTACAACCATAATGACCATCAAGCTAAACAATGACCTAACTCCTGCCAACCCGACAACCGTTGGCATTCTTGCGGTGAGTCTTATGATCTTCTTCTGGTAATCTCTCGACGTGTTCCCAGTAAGCTTCCCGATCCCTTCGGTAAACTCCTAGTGAACTCCTGGCGAGATCTCACTGCATTATCCGAACCTTGGCTCGATACCCAAGCTTGATCTTGGCCCGACATCTGGCTGTAACTCAATTCCTCCATCGTAGTTAGACCTGCAATGCTTCCTCTAATACACATATGTTAAATTAAACACTCATCAATTGATTTCATCATCAAAATCCAAGATTCAATAGTTAGAAAGTTGAGTTCCCTCCTCTAGAAGCTTACAGGTAGTTTTAAGAGATAGTATAAGGGAATTCTTGTAAAAGAGAGTTGTAAAGGTTCTCTCCTGAAACTATAAAAAGGAGGAAGAGTTGCAAAGGGGGTAGTTGATCTACGCCCATTGAAAGAAAATCGGTAGTGGAAACTGACGGCCTTGAGTGAAAAGGAATCGGGAGTGGACGTAGGTCACATGAACCGAACCACTATAAATCCGGTTTTTATATCTCTTTCATGCTTTCATTCTTATTGCTCACTGATTCACTTGCTCACTGCCCTTACGAATATTTTTAAGTTAAACATATTTTTTATATGAGTTTGATTGAAGAGTTTTCAAATTGATGTAATTTATCGAAAGCACTAAATCACCCCTCCGCTCCCCTCCCCTTCCTCTTAGTACCTCTCTTTACTATTGCACTCGAATTTGATTGTTCTTAATTAGTTTTAAGAAAAGCACAAGCATCTTCTTTCGGTTTTCTCTTTACTATTGTTCTCAAACTTTATCGCTCTCAACTACTTCCAAGAAAAGAACTTACGATTGAAGTTTTACTTCAAGCATTATTTTTTAAACCGAGTTTTTTAGCACTTACACTAATTCAAACCCCCCACCCCCCACCCCCCCACCCCCCCACCCCCCCCCCACCCCTCTCTTAGTGTCAACTCGATTCTAACATCCAACTCAATTAGGGCCCATTGGGCATGATTTGGGGTCGAGTTGGGCCCATTATGAGGCTCATTTAATGACCCAAAAGTTGGGTCCAGCGGTGGTACCACCAAGCTGACAAAGTCTTCAAGACTATGTCAGGTGGCCTCAAAAGTTATTCGATCTCATCATGATCTAATTCTCATTGCACATAACTAAAGACATCACAATATCTATATACAATAAATAATATAATATGAGAATATACCAATAATAATCATAAGCAAAAAGATCACGTAGTGTATCACACATGTTATCACTCACGTGATTGGCTTACAGGACATCTGACCTTCTCATCCTCTTCTATTGGATCTAGAAGTTTCAGATATATATGATCTGCCTAGGTAATATATCTTACACGATTCGTAATTTGCCATTTTATGATTTTTTCGCACATTAATCATTGAATGATGACGTAATAAACTTAACGAAACATTTTATTTTGTTTTTCTACTGTGTTTGTGATCCTCTCATGGTTTCTTAAAATAGGTCACACACAAATAGTGGATGTTGCGCTAGTAGATATTCAGATATGAGTTATTTGTAGAGCCCTTATTTTATTGGATATCCAATAAGCCTTTGTATTATTAGATCCAATAAGAGCTAATAAGAGATTATCCACTAATCTAATAAGCTTGGGTAGTTGGATAGAGATCCAGTACCCAATAGTGAAAGATCCATTATGGTTAAGTTGATAGGGACCTCTATATATAGGAGGAGGCTAAAGGGTTTATAGGCTAAAGCTTCTGGTGGCTACCCCTCATATTCTCCTCAACCTCCTCTCCTCCTTCGGTGACAGATCTTAGAGAGGGAGATCTCACGACGATCTGAGAAGCGTCATCGTCGCATCCACCATGTGGATTCCGTTAGAGAGGAAGACATCTGACCTCCTTCATCCTCTCTTCAGATCTGATTTTTTAGGGATATACAATCTCCCTGGATAAAACATCTAAAACATAACACATAGTTTTTCGATTTTATATTTTTTCGCACACCAATCATCACATGATGACATGATAAATGTGGGAGACCCTTTTGTTCTTTTATTATTGTTGCGCATGTGATGCTTCTGATAAGGTTTCCCGAAAAAGCTTGATTAAATATTTAGGCTTGAAATGATAATATCAAGATCAAATGTATCTCAACTTGAATTCAAGAGTACCATTGAAAAAAGTTTTATTTTGAATTCAAGTTTATTACTTTTTTTTGGATGATATATAGATAGGGAGTTTTGTTAATACCTTATCATCAATTGACCTTTTATGACTTGAACTTATCTTCGATATTAATATTCTTAATGTGATATCAAAGTAGTTTTAAAATTAAAATTTTGATGTAAAGGGAGCGAATAGCACCATGATACCATAATGACAAAGTGCGAGAGAGTAGTAGCTTGCATAATTTTTTTTTTGTTGATGATAGTGGGGGGACATAGCAACTATGTTGTACTATTATATATGTTATATTTGTTGATATTAACTTATGATATTTGTTTGAGATATGCAACTATTTTGACATTCAAACTATTGATGTTATGTGATTATTTAACTGAAATTATACATATGATTCTTGTGATGATTATTATTGAAAGTCACTATGATTTCTGATTAAAATTATTTCGATTGAAATTCAAAGAGTAGCATTGAAAGGTTATCATTTCTTAGTTTGAATTCATTATAATATTTCAAAATAGCATATAGCAAGCGGGAGTTTAGTTAAAATTTCATCATCAATTGGTTGTCATCATCAAAAGGGGAAGATTGTTTAGTTAAAATTTCATCATCAATTGGTTGTCATCATCAAAAGGGGAAGATTGTTGAATCTTGATTTTTGATGATGAAATCAATTGATGACTTTATGAACTAATATGTTTTTTAGAGAAGTGACGCAGGAAATACTTCAATCACGGACATGAACTATCATAGGTTAAATTGTCAAAGCAGGATAATTAGACATTAGGCTTAAGAAGTATCGTGTTAGAGATTGAATGTCAGGACAGAGAATTGGTCGACGTACCAAAGGATGGACTTCATGCCATGAGCTCGGGCATTGAGTCGGAAGGATTGAGTATTATGATAAAAAATTAGGTGTTGTGGGAAGTCAATATGCCGATAGATCGGACGATATGTCGAAAGACAAGACGATGCGCTAGAGGTTCAAACGAAGTACCAAATGAACAGATGATATGTTGGAATGCTGGACAACATGTTGAAGGCTTCGTCATTGTAATTAGAGTGGTTAAGTCTTAATTGTGGTCGTTTGGAGTTAAATTAAGTTAGTATTGTTAGGATCAAGTTGCCACTAAGGGAGGGGTGGGTGAATTAGTATAAGTGCTAAAATCTTAGTTTAAATAATAAATTTTGTTCAAAGTAAAACCGAAAGTAGAAGCATTACTTAGAATTTGAATACATAAGTGAATCAAACTTAAGATAAAAAATTTTGATTTAGCTAATGAATACTGAAATAAAACAAGGAGAGAAAACTCACAATTTATAGTGGTCCGGTCAAAACTTGACCTACGTCCACTTTTCAGAGTCTTTCTTCATCGAGGCCCACTGGAGTCTACTAAACGATCTTCTTCCACAGGTAAAGATCAAACCCCTTATACTTCTCTCCTTTTCACAGGTTCAGGAGAGGAACCTTTTACAAGACATTCTCACTTCCCTTGAATCACTTTACACTTTAAAGCACTCAAGGGAAGCTCTCAAATTTTACAACTCTTTAATAGAAATCTTGGGATATTTACAAGAATTTTGTCCCACTTTTTCATTCACCATCCTTGCTTCTCTAAGAAAGAAAACTTGAGATATTTATAGACCCCAATTGGCTTCAGAAATCGAGCCAAAATACAACCAATCTCATAAATTTTAGGTACTGTGGTACTATCGTCAATGCTAGCGGTACTACTACCAAAAGCACCCCTAAAACATGGGCGACGGTAGTACAACCACCGCTTGAGTGGTACTCCTACTGCTTGGGTGGTACTATCGTCGCCCATCGATGGTGTTACGACCAAGAATCCCGCAAAAGCCACTTTTTCTATACCTTTGCATAACGGACTCGTACCTCCTGTTGAACCCTTCCGAGGTCAACAAAATGAGCTCAACCTGAGTCAAATACAATCAATTTGACCAACGTGTCAAGTGACATTCCTAACTCCCGGCGATCATCCCGGTAACCTTCGATGAATTCCTGGCAAGTCTCTTAGTCATTTTCTAGTGAACCCCCAGTGCATTCTCGAGAAGCTCCCGATCACCTTCAGCGAGCTTCCGACGAACTCCCGACAAACTCTCAATCACCTTCAGTGAGCTCCCAATGAACTCTCGGCAAGCTCTTGATCATCCTCAACGAGCTCCCGGCAAACTCCCAACAAGCCCCCGATACCTACGGTGAGCTTCTAGTGATCTCCCTGCAAGTTCCCACTACATCGTCTGAACCCCGACCCAACGCCTGAACTTGACTCTAGCCCAACATTTGATTATATTGCCTTATCGTAGTTAATCATGAATCACTCATCTCTAGCACACAGGTTAAATAATAAAACTCATCAATTGATTTCATCATCAAAATCCAAGATTCAATAGGTATTAAGTTAAAACCATGTCAACTCAATTAAAAGCCCATTGGACTTAGACCAAGGCTAAAGTAGGCCTATTGGAAGACCAATTCGGCGACCTAATGCTGGCCTAGGTGATGATATCGCCTAATAGTCGAAAATCACTATTTGTGCTTTTTTGAATGTTTCGACAATGGTACCGCCCCTTATCGACGATGGTACCATCCAAGGTGACGATAGTACCACCTAGGTCAGTGGTGGTACTGCTAGAGATTATTCTAAGGAGGTGAGGTTTCTTTTAAAAAAGAGGTATAAAAGTTCTGTCATAAGCTACTTAAAAGGAGAATGATCATAACATGGACAATTGATCTTCATCCGTTAAAAAGAAGATCGGTAGTAAAAATAGATGGTCCCGAGAAAAGAGGAATTAGGAGTCGATGTAGGTCGAGATTACCAAACCACTGTAAATCGGTTTGTATTTATTTCTTGCTATGTCGGTTTGTATTTATTTTTTGCTCTGTCTTATTATTACTTACTCACTATCCTTATTCATACTTTTAGTTAAACATATTTTCAATATATATTAATCTATCAAAATTTTTAAATCAAAATTTTATTATAAAATCACTAATTAATCATCTCTTAGCGTCATTAATCCTAACAGTTGACATCGGATTTGAGACTTATCTATAATGTGATGATCACGTGATCCTTTACTGTTTCCACGACCTTTGAATTGGCCTCAGCTTTGACCACGTTCTCTATTGTTATTCTTATTTTGATCATCTTCTTTATTTTCGTTAGTGCCCCTCCTTTCTCTTGTTTGTTACTTCTGCCACTATCTTTGTCTCAACCTCTACCTCTTCTTTTATCAAGGTATATATCATTTAATAATTTTTATTATAGAGCCTATTAAGGTTCTGCATATTTCTTTATTAGGTTTTTCTTTTATAGAGCCTCTATAGGGTTTTTATTATAGAGCCTATCAAGGTATCTCGCTCAAAAATAGTGTAGCTTAGGTACAAATTTTATTCCTTTCTTCAAAATTTCAGAAGTTATTTATGATAATATTCAAGTGATTTTGGTACAAATTAGTTATAAATTCATATTTAATTGGGTAAAGGTTAAAAAGACACAATTTCAAGTTTTTAAGGGCTGAAATAATAAAAAATTGTCTATTTTAAAGATTTAAAAATTGTAAAAATATTTATTTAGCCTTCTTAAGTTATTTTGAAAGTTATTTGACAATTTTAGAGTTTCTGAAAAAAAAAAGTGACAGGTTTCTCAAAATTTATGAAAATTTATTTTAATAATTTTAAGTGGTTTTTGGCCCAAAGTAATTTTTAATTCACCTTAAATTGAGCAAAATTTTAAAAATTACATAAGTTCATATTTTAAAGGTTGAAATTAGTAGAGAAAAATATATTTTAAAGCCTCGAAGTATAAAAAAAGTATCATTTAAGCCTTTGTAAATCTTTTTATGTAAATTTGAGAATTTTTAAAATTAATATCCAATATTTATTGGTTTATTTAATGACTTTGACATTATTTTATTTAAAATATACTTAATATTACGTTTTTCATAATATTCAAAAATATGGTTTGTACTTTACATTTTATTATAATTTTCACTTTTATAAAATTCTATTTTTATTTTAAGATTAATTTAATTAATACAAATTAAAATAATTTATTTTTATTTGTGTTCTTGTAAAATTATAATTATCATTATTCTATATTTACTTCATAAAGTGTCTTGCATTGTTATAGTTAAAAAATGATTTTTATTGACAAGAGATTTTTATTTACAACACCTTTTGTTATTTATAATTTTATATTTTAAAATTTTCTATTATTTCTTGAATATCTTTCAATAATATGTTGATAATTATTTATCTAATATGTGTGTTAGAGAAAAATTTGTAGGTCTAACTATCACAGGAGTAATGAAGTTATAACCAGATAATGGGTCAAGATCATGCTTAGGCATCGGGCCGGGTTTGGACGATGCAGTGGGACCTCGCCGAGAGTTTGCTAGATTCGCCGAAAGGATCGGGAAGCTCGCTGGGAGCTCACCAAGAGATCACCGAAAGAAGACCGAATGACTTACTGCAAGAATGTCGGAGGTTACCGAATTGACGTAAGTTGGGTCTTAGTTTAAGCTTGTGGTCTTTAAGTATTGTAATCGTTGAGTCGTAGTTAGAAGTGAATCCTAATTGAGTTAAATTTGGTTGAAATCTAAATCAACTCAACAAGACAATCGAGTCCACTATTGGGGTTTGATTGAGCTCAATTGGTTGACTAGAGGGTTGGTCAACATCAGGTTCAAGACTGAATTCGAAAAGTGGAGAGAACCACTTTTGTGAAAATTCTGACGAGTAAACCGTCGTCGCCTAAGCTTTTGGGCAGCTAATGGCGGCTAACCCACGTAGGCTAGGCAGTTAAATCACCTGTACCCTGATGTTCGGGCAGTTGAGTCGCCTAAGTCGATAGGTAAACTGCCCGTACCCGGTTTTTCTAAGTATGTTTGATTTTTGGCTCTAATTTTTGAAGCCACTTGGGGTCTATAAATACCCCAAGTATTCTTGCATTCACAATAACTCTTTTTGGACAATTAAACTCCGTGAAAAAAGAAATTAGGTGTGATTTGTAAGAAAAATAAAAGGGAAGGGAGAGAGCTTATAGTTAGAAATTTTCTCAAAGTCTCCCTTGTAAGCAAAGTGTAAGGGTTTAGTCTTCACGCAAAGAAGATCAGTAATGGATGCTGGTGTGCCTCAAGAAGGAGGACTTGGGAGTGGACGTAGGTCGTTGGCATCTAACCACTATAAAAATTATGAGTGTTTCCTTGCTTTCATTATACATATTTTTGTATTAACGCTTCTGATTTAACTCAACTCTTTGAAAGTAAAGTTTTCATGATAAGTTCTTTTTTTCAAACGTTGCTTATCTTTCCGGTTTTGTTAACAACTTCCTTTTAATCACTCACTTATTTCATTAAGAATGAAAAGCTTTAATTTTTCTATCTTGATTTAATAAAAAAAAAATTTATCTAAACTAAAAATTTACAATTACACTAATTCACCTCCTTCTTAGTGTCAATTAATCCTAACACAATAGACATAAATACTCTTTTTTTTTTTTTTCTTTTCAACCCTCTCTAATGCCTAGAGAAAACTTATCCTCCTTTTGTATTTTCTCTCCACTCATCCTCCTCCTTGTTTAGCCTTTTTTATATTTTCTCTCCACTCTCCCTCCTCCTCATTAATTGTTTAGCTTTCTTGCTTTAAAGCAGTATAGAAGGGAAAAAAATGATTAAAAATAACATGCTCCATCTTTGTTTGCTGTTTGCCTATGGTGCTAGGCCTCGCCATTATTGACAAAGACAAGTACTGAGTCCTTCGTCAAAATCCTCTCTAATTGTTATATCTCCTCTTGTCTCTCATTCTCCTTTATGTTCAAATTTTTTTTACTTTCTATTAGGAAAATTTTACTTTCTATTGGGATCCTAGTTAAATCATATTCATCTATTTATAATTAATATGAGTTGAGTCATATTAGTCTGTCCAGTCAGAATCAGTTATGAGTCAGAGAACCACAATCGAATCAGTTATGAGTTAATTTTTATCTTTAGTTAAAATTGAGTCAGTTACTATTTTCAGTTATGAGATTTATTTGATTTCTATCAGTCGGTTAAGAGTCCAAATTTAGTGGGACTCTGAGTCTAAACCTAAAGGGACTCTTGGTATAGCCCTATAAATAATGATATAAACCTTTTCATAAATCAAGAAATTTCAAGTATGAGTTTTAGCTAATAGACAAAACCCTAAGAGGGTCGATCCCCTATAGGGATCAATGAGGCAAATCCCCTTGAAGTGATCAAGGAGGCCTAATCCCCTCGAGATGATCATTTATCCCTCCTTTTTCATCTCCATCCATAATAGAATCATATAGGGTTCTATAAATTGGTATCAGAGCATCAATAGAAACCTTTGGGGTTCTATCAATTGGTATCAGAGTATTGATAGAATTCTACGGGGTTATATCAATTAGTATCATAGCAGCGTTCCTCGGCACTTTCGTTACTATCGTTTGTCATCCTCACCGTCGCCCTTGCCATCATCATCATCACCGTCTTCCTCACCACCTCTTCTCATCTCCTGCTGCCACCTTACTGCAATCTCACTATCTTTGCTACAGTCATCAAAAAAAAAGAGAGAGAGAGAGAAAGAGACGCTGCCACCTACTTCGGCTCTCTCTCTATGAAGCAACAACAGCGACGCTGCCACCTTCTTGCTCCACACCCTCAGTAGCTCCAAAGTCATACGGCCGACGTGTGCTTGCTCTTCTGTGCCCTCGCCCTCCTCCTACACCCTCCTCTTCATCGATCGCTTATCCTACCTGCCGCTTGTAGCCCGTTTCCCAGTCCCCCCCCCGCTTGCTGTCGTCCGTTGCTCCCAGTAGCTACTAATTGTCGGGCCCATGCTACTGTCTTCCTTCCATCCTCTCAGCGCCCATCTGCCGCCTATCACTCCCAACCATGCCGCCTCTACCACGTTGCTCTTCCCCATCTCCCCTACCGTAGCCCTCGCTGCTGCCACTGCTACCTCCTCTCCTGCCACTATCACTGCCCAGCCTCCTTCTTCCTCCCCTACCCCACATCAACTGCAGTCGCAGCACCCACTACCATCACCCTTTGCTCCTGTGCACAGCCCGTCAACGTCGCCCTTTCTTCCTCTCCTCCCCACCGCCTGCCACCGTTGCCAATCATCGGCCCCATGCTACTGTCTTCCCCATCTCCCCTGCCACTGTTGTTGTCTCCACCCACTATCGTTGCTTCCCACCTATGACACTTCACTATGCTCTCGCTTGCCTGACCGCTGCCCTTCTTCCCTACCGCGACCGAAGGCTACAGCCCATCCTCCTCCCTTCATCTCTAGCGCTGCCCAACCACCACCTTCATCATCTTGCTACTGTATCTTATTGCTGCCACCTAGCCAAGTTGCAGCAGCCACATCCATCTTCCTCTCCTCCCCACCGCCTATCACTGCCACCAACCGTCGGCCCCGCTATTGTCTTCCCCATCTCCCCTTGCTGCCCACGCAAGGCGTCGCCACCGTTGCAGCCAGCCCTCATCGTTGCCTCACCACTTGCTGCCACAATCGCTCCTAGCCATGCCATCACCCTCTGCAGCAGCCACAGCTCCTGCTTGTTGCCGCTACCTTTCCCACCTTTGCAACTAAGATAACCCTCTCCCACATCACCCTGCTACTGCCCTCTTCTTCCTCTTCTAGCCATGTTGTCATGGTTGCTAATGCCTCCTGTAGCCGTCGGCCGCCACTGTCCCTTTCCTTCCCCGTTGAGTTGTTTCCCGCTACGATTCCACAAACGCTTTTGCCACTGCCACCATCTTCCTTTTCAGCTATCCCTTGTGTTGGGAAACCTCAGCGGGTGCATCACATGCACAGTGGAAATCAAAACCAAAATCGGTTTCCCACGCAAATGAAATCGTCATGTAAAAGATTGGGGTTGGAGAAAAACGTAAAACCCGAAAAAACTGCAATGTGTGAGAGATTGATTTTACCTAGGGAGATCGTATATCCCTGTATTCCAGATCCGGATGGAGAAGATGAAGAGGTCAAACATCCTCCACGCTAGCGGTATCCACACGATGGATCTCTACAACGAAACTCCTCCAATCTGATCTCGCAACTCTTGCTCAGAAGGAGGGAGGAAATAGGAGGTGATGGCTAAAGCTGTAGTCTATCAACCATGAGTCTCCCCTCCTATTTATAGAGAGCCACCAAAACCCTAGGGCTCCTTCCTTAGTGGGTATTGGATCTCCATCTAATAACCCACTAACCTTGCATTATTGGATCTCTATCCAATAATCTTCTTAGGCCTATAATTGGGCCTTAATCAAGGAGCCCAGAAAAATAGGGTCTAATCTAATAAGAATAGGTGCTAATTGGATCTTCATCCAATCCTCTATTCGCTAAAGCATCCACCATATGTGTATGACCCTCTAAACCTGATACCGAGCTGGTCGTGATTGGCTTGCAGGGCACCTGTAACCAGCAATCTCCCACTTGACCAAAAGCCAATCACCTATGTATTTGATCCCCATCAGACCCTTGTAACGCTCAAATATAATCTGAGCCAGTGGCTTCGTCAGTGGATCTGCAATGTTATCTTCGGATGGAACTCTTTCCAGTCTTATATCTTTTTGGGTCACGATCGCTCTAATCAGATGGAACCTCCTCAGAACAATTCTGATAAGACCTGGGTTCCCTTACAAGAGTTATCACCCTGTCGTTGTCACAATATATGGGAGTCAGCTCCACGCTGCTTGGTATAACTCTCAAATCCATGATGAACTTCTTCATCCATACCCCTTCGTATTGCTGCTTCTACTACAGCAATGTATTATGCCTCTGTGGTCGAGTCAGCCATAGTATCTTGCTTGGAACTCTTCCAACTTACTGCTCCTCCATTCATGGTGAAAACATACCCTGAATTTGACTTGCTATCATTAATATCAGATTGAAAACTCAAGTCCGTGTAGCTCTCAACTTGGAGGCTACCTCCTCCATATACCAGTAAAAGATCCTTAGTCCTTCTCAAGTACTTAAGGATATACTTTACTGCCTTCCAGTGTTCTAAACTTGGATCTGCCTGATACCTGCTCGTGACACTCAGAGCATGTGCTATATCAGGCCTGGTACATAGCATCGTATATATGATAGACCCTATCGCTGAGGCATAAGGTATCTTATCCATATCTGCCCTTTCTTCAGGAGTCTTTGGGGACATACTCCTAGAAAGTGATATTCTATGTCTCATCGATATAAGACCTCTCTTGGAATTCTCCATGCCAAACCTTTTGACAATGGAGTCTATGTACCTAGACTGGGACAAGCCAAGCATCCTTTTGGATCTATCTCTATAGATCTCGATCCCCAAAATATAAGATGCTTCCCCTATGTCTTTCATGGAGAAGTTTCTGGATAGCCAAGCCTTTACTGTGGAGAGCATTCTTACATCATTTCCAATGATTATGATGTCATCCACATAGCACCAAGAAGGTGATAGCGCTCCCACTTACCTTCCTGTACACACAAGGCTCATCTTCGTTCTTAACGAAGGCATAAGATCTGATCACCTCATCAAATCTTATGTTCCAACTTCGGGAAGCTTGCTTCAATCCATAAATGGATCTAAGTAACCTATACACTTTATCTGGACTCTCTTTAGATACGAATCCCTCTGACTGTATCATATACACCTCCTCCTCGAGGTTTCCATTGAGGAATGCCGTTTTGACATCCATCTGCCAGATCTAATAGTCATAGTGTACTGCAATGACCAAAATAATTCTAATGGATTTAAGCATGGCTACAGGTGAAAAGGTTTCGTCTTAGTCAATTCCTTGTCTTTGACGATATCATTTAACTACCAGTCTTGCTTTATAGGTCTCTACCTTTCCATCCACTCTGATCTTCTTCTTGATGATCCATTTGCAACTGATGGGTATAATACCCTCAGGTGCATCCATAAGGTTCCAAACCTTGTTAGAGTACATGGAATCCATCTCAGAATTTATGGCTTCTTGCCACTTTCCAGAGTCTATACTCATAATCGCCTCCTCGTAGGTCTGAGGATCCACATCCTGAGAGTCATCTCCACTGATAAGTCCCACATATGTTTCTGGAGGGTGAGATACTCTATTAGACCTACATAAAGTTGGAACTTGTGTGTTAGGTACCTGAATAGACTCGGGCTCTGGAATGGTGCTTGAGCTAGGTTCTCCAACCCTCGCTCAATTCTATCTGACTCCCACTATTTCCACCAAGAATGTGTTCATTCTCAAGGAACATAGCTCTCTTGGCAATAAAGACCTTTCGGTCCTCGGGATGATAGAAATAAAACTCACAAGTTTTCTTTGGGTATCCCACGAATGTGCACCATTCTGTCCGTGATTCTAATTTATCGGGGTGTGTCTTCTAACATGGGCAGGATAGTCCCAAATCTTAACAATCTTAAGATTGAGCTTCTTTCCTTTCCATATCTCATATGGTGTAGATACTATTGACTTTGATGGAACTCTGTTCGGAAGGTAAGCTGCAGTCTCTAGGGCGTACCCCTAGAATGAAACGGGTAGGTTAGCAAAACTCATCATGGATCGCACCATGTCTAACAGCGTGCGATTCCTCCTTTCTAATACACCATTGAGTTGAGGTGTATAAGGAGGTGTCCACTGGGATAGAATCTCATTGTCCTTGAGGAAATGGGTGAACTCTGTACTTAAGTACTCTCCTCCTCGATCTGATCGAAGAGTCTTAATACTCTTTCTAATTTGGTTCTCTACCTCATTCTTATATTCCTTGAATTTCTCGAAGGTCTCAGATTTGTACTCATTAAGTACACGTGTCCATACATAGAGAAATCATCAGTGAATATAATGAAGTATGAGTAACCACCTATAACTTGAGTCGACATGGGACCACATACATCACTATGTATGAGTTCCAATAACTCGGTGGCTCTCTCTCTAGTTCCATTAAAAGGAGAGTTGGTCATCTTTTCACGAAGGCAAGGTTCACAAGTTGCATATGTCTCATAGTCAAATGGATCTATGTATCCATCTTTCAGCAACTTTTGAATCATTCTCTCATGTATATGACCTAGCCTATAATGCTATAGGTTTGAATTGTGCACCTCATCTATTTTCCTCTTAGACATTTATATTCATGACATATAAGCCATTTACAAGAGTCCCTCTAGTGATAATCTCATAATCCATTATTATTGAACAATTATTGTTCTCATAAACTAATTTATATCCACTAATTATCAAACAAGAGATGGATATAATATTTTTGATAATAAAGAGAATAAAATAGCATGCATCCAATGCAATGGTAACTCCACAAGGCAGATGTCGGGTGACCTCCCCAACGGCAACTATAGCAACTCTTGCTCCATTGCCCATCTTGAGGTCCATCTTGCCTCTAGCCAGTCTCCTAGGTCTTGTCAGAACTTTCAATGAATTGAAGATATGATAAACACTCCAAGTATCCAATACCCATGTGTTATCATGAAAATCTGACAAGTGAAGACTGATCATGAATATACCTGAAGCTTTTCTAAGCTTCTGTTTCGTCTTATGTACAAGGTAGTCCTTACAGTTTCTCTTTCAATACCCATCTTGGCCGCAGTAGAAGCACTGTCATTTGTCCTTTGTCGGGTCTCTCTTGGCAACCTTTGCCTTACCTGGTCTTTTTTTGCCCTTGCCCTTCTTAAGGATCTTGCTAGCCTTCCTTTTCTTTTTGGTCTCACCAATATAGAGAACTGGCTTCTCCTTCTTGATGACACTCTCAGATTCCCTTAACATATTGAGGAGCTCAGGGGGAGTCACCTCAAACTTGTTCATATTAAAGTTAATAATGAACTATGAAAAGGAATCCGGTAGGGACTGAAGTATAAGATCAATACATAGGTTATCCTCTAGGACTATCTATATACTTCACAAAGCGAGCAATCTCATCCTCGTTTATCCTTTTCTTCAGCGTGGGCACAATCATGTTAAGGACATATACAATTTTATCTTCCATAAGAACAATTCTCAAAATGTGAAGCTTTTGGACCAATGAGGCGGTTGGCATCAAGTATGCCACGTAGGGGGTTTTCAAGCAACAAACAAGATATAGCGTGAATAAATAACATACAGATTTTACAGAAAATACTAATTAAGATATGAACTTCTATCTTAATGTACTCCCACTATTTTCTTAGCGAATCACGCGACACCCTCGACACGTAAGACGGAAGTCTCCGGCAGACTCCTAGTGGGGATCAGGATCCAATTAGCATCTTAGTGCAACCTTGAGGGACTCGACCAATTACACTAAGCCCAAAAGGTAGGCAACTCTTGCCAATCACAACTACTTGTGATTCCTGTCACGTTCGGCCTCCGAATCATCATGGTCTCAAGGGACTCGACCAACCATGATATTCAGTTAAGTCATCACCATCATTACAAGATGAGTCTGATTTGATGATATGCCCTCGTGGGACTCGACCAAGCATACCATGTCCTCAGGTCACCGGTGACATCTCTATGTCATAGGCAAGAACTCGATCACATAGATAGGTGAGCCTCGAGGGACTCGACCAACTCAACCTATGTCGTGATTCAATTTCTTCCTATAACGATGGAAGGCCACGTAGGTCAATCTTATTGCCTCACGCTTACCAACTTAATATTATCGTAGGAGGGGTTTTTGTTTCGTATAGGTCTCCTAATATGTCATGTCACACACATACATATTTAATATATATCTACATCGCATGCAAATATATATATAGATATATCTAGTAGGTGTATAACACATCACATATGTAACCCACACCAGATGATCATGAGCCGTCACCTAATATGATTAAGTCCAAGCCAATGGGCCTAATCACTCACAATAGGATCTATGTGTGCATTGGCGTATCTTCATGCCCTGTGATTGTTGATCTCGTCATCATCGGTTCCGTCAGATCGTTGCATCACCATGCGTCATAATCTCCCGCCACGGCATCATGGGTCCCGCTGTCACCTCCACGCTCCCGCTGCATCTCTCCATGTAATTACAAATAATCATAGGCACGTAAGTCCAACAATAAATGAGAAAAACGTACGCACGCAGGCCCCAATAATAATAATAATCATAACACACATCACAACACATGGCTCATGATCATCCATCCACATCATACATCACATGTACATCACATCATATGTAGGATTACTAGATATATATAATAATTAATTAAACTATTTAATTAATTATTTTTCTAGAAATTAGGACATGCTTGAAATTTCCAAAATTGTTAAGGGCATTTTCATAATTCTCGATGAGAGGACAGTCCTCAAAATTTTTAGAATTGTCAAGGATATTTTTAGAATTTTGTACATGAGGACAGTCCTCGAAATTTCTAGAATTGTTAAGGGTATTTTCAAAATTCTGTATATGAGGATAGTCCTCGAAATTTTTGAAATTTAGAGGGGCAGGATCATCCTTTTCTCAAAAGGATGCCCTAGCCCTCTCTTAGCCCCCCTCTGCACCGCCATCGCCGCTACCCCTGCCGTCGCTACCCCTGCGCAGGCGGCAGGGCTGGTCGCGGGCAGCCCCTTGCTGCCTGGCCGTAACCGGTCGTCCCTGTGGGCGGCTGTTGCCCCTGCGGGCGACCGCCCCTTGCAGGGGGCCTGGTTGCAGCCGACCGCCCCTTTGCAGGGGGACCTTGGCTGCAGCCAGCCGCCGCCTTACAGGTGGCCGGGCCATGCCTTGCTGTCCCTCCTCCTTGTTTCCTTCGCAGCGAAAACGTAGCAAGAATGGGTAGAATGATTCTAAGCGATTCAATCTCATCACACGCAGTTTAAAAGTAATCTTTTGCACGAAAACTATGGCTCTGATACCACTATTGAGAAACCTTAGTGGGTGCATCACATGCGTAGTGGAAATCAAAATAAAAACCAATTTCCCACGCAAATCAAAAAGTCATGCAAAAGATTGGGGTCGTGAGAAAAATGCAAGAACCGATAAAACTACGATATGTAAGATTGATTTTACCTAGGGAGATCGTATATCCCTGTACTCCAGATCCGGATGGAGAAGATGTAGGAGGTAAAGCATCCTCCTCTCTAGCGATATCCACACGATGTATATCTGCAATGAAACTCCTCCAATCTGATCTTGCAACTCTTGCTCAAAGGGAGGGAGGAGAATAAGAGGTGGTGGCTAAAGCTACAGCCTATCAACCATGAGTCTCCCCTCCTATTTATAGAGAGTCACCAAAACCCTAGGGCTCCTTCCTTAGTAGGTATTGGATCTTCATCCAATAACCCACTAACTTTGTATTATTGGATTTCTATCCAATAATCTCCTTAGACCTATAATTAGGCCTTAATCAAGGAGCCCATCAAAATAGGGTCTAATATAATGAGAATAGGGGCTAATTGGATCTTCATCTAATCCTATATTCGTTGAAACATCCACCATATGTGTGTGACCCTCTAGGCCCGATACCGAGCTGGCTGTGAGTCACTCCCATCATAACTCCTTCTGATATAGTGAATTATTATCCCGTAATAATTCACTCGACTCATCGACTATGGATGTACTAGGCCACTACGCCATAGTCTCCAGACGATACAGGGGGGATCAAATCCATCGGACCTGTCTGTCCACAGTTACCATGTATCTATAATCCCTCATCCAAATAATATCCCAGAGACTGTATATTAGACATGGTACTATCAGGTCACAAACGGAATCAGTTTGTCTTGCTTTATTCGGATTCTACCGGAGAACTCCTTCTCTCTTAATCCAAATGACCCTGGCCAGGGATAGAGCAAGCACATATGAGATATTCCTCTCGTGATATCGAGAGTGGATGATCCTTTATTAACACTCAATTGCCTTTGTAAGGTTGGCTACCAATCCCAATAACTAGTTGTACCAGATCTGAAGCTTTCTAAACCTGTAAGTCTAGCGTCAAAGAAATGAGTACTCATACAAGACATCCTTGGTGTCTCAAATCTAAGGACCAGATACACAACTGGGACTATGGAATCACTATCTGACATTAGGTATCATTAACCATACAACATTCCATAAGCAGATCGATCAGTGAACTCATTCTCCAATGAGCACCTGTACTATATCCTTAGTGTCTCCACACAAGTGACTATGAGACCAGCCGCCTCCATCATATGGACGAGTATATAGTACACCGATCTATCCGATTATCTCAATGTCCTTCTTGAGTAACCTATGACCGGGATTATTTAGGATCTGTATTTAAAGGTGAATCAATCTCATTATCGTGATCTCATCACGATCTGAATCCTATTGCACAGAACCAAGGACATCACAGTATATATGTAACAGATAATGTGAGAATATGCCAATATTAATCATAAGTAAAAAGATCATACAGCGTGTCACACGTGCCATCACTCACGTGATTGGCTTGCAGGGCACCTATAACTAGCACCTTGGTCTCACAGGTGCCCACTTCCTTTACAGCCATACCAGATGCGACGTTACTGATGCGATGGCTATGGATGATGCACTAGACGCAAGGTTTAAAGCTTCCGAGGCCTGCATAGAAGATAGATTGCAAGAACTCCTCCGTGAATTCAGAAGAAGTCGATATGAAAAGTATGATCATGGGCAAGACACAAGATACGCACACAAGAAGGAGGAGTTTCCCAGATGAGAAGATGGAGACATAATTGACTGGATCTCACGTGCTGAAATTTTTTTTTATTTTTATAGGACTCCGAAGGAATTCATGGTGGAGATAGCTTCCACTCAACTCAAAGGTGATGCGATCCAGTGGTATGATTTGTACGAGACCTATCACGGAGTCCCTTCATAGGGACAGTTCAAGAGAGAGCTCTTGATTCACTTTGGACTATCGGAGTACATGAACATTAATTGATAGCTCTCCAAAATCTATCATTCCACAATACAGGAGTAATAGAGCAGATTTAAACACATGTTGAACTAAACCTGAGATTGGTCCAAGATACAATTAGTAAGAAAATTTATTGAGTGTCTTAATCTCGAGATTTGGTGCAAAGTTAAAGCTTGCCATCCATACACCATGATAGCAGCCATAGCTAGTATGCATGAAGGAAAAATTAATATGGATACTCACCTAAATAGAAGCTTTATGGACAGGAAAAATCAACAAAGGAGGACTTCAAAGTGGTCAATATCGACGATAAAAAACAAGAGTAGCTTCTGACGATCGAGCCAACTAAAGAGGAATAAAAAACTGATAGTGTGGAGTCCGATCATGAAGGCTGTGACAAACTTCTGACGATTAAACCAACTAAGGAGGAATAAAAAATTAACAGTATGTTGTCCGATTACAAAGGTTGTGCCAAATTCGAAGACATGACTGCCAATGAGCGAATCCTAATTTGTGACAATAGGTGCTCAAAGGTAAAACAAATATTTGTTGATTTCTTTTTTATGTCGAGGAAGACTTTGTAGTGACGATTCTTAAAGGAAGATATGATACCATCACTAGCTATCAAATAAAAAGGGGTTCTTAGAAGACTACAATGACTATTACATCAGAAGATCGACCCATTGCTTACACCAAGTGGAGACCCTATTTAATTAATCAAAGGGTTGTGATGCATGGCAAATATCCTGGACCGAAGTGCTCTCGAAGTTTGATACTGCTCAGCCTTGAAGACAAGTCTGTTAGGACCATAGCTAAGTCGGATCCATCTATTCATAATAAAATTTGAGTTGAGTCATGTAAGTTTATCTAATCAGAGTCAATTATGGGTCGAGTGAGCCCCAATCGAGTCAATTATGAGTTGTTTGGAGTTGGCTTTTATCTTCAGTTAGGATGGACTCGGTTACTATTTTTAGTTAGGAGTTTTATTTGATTTCTATTAGTTAGTTAAAAGTTCAAGTTTAGTGGAACTCTGAGTTAAGTCTAGATGGACTCTTGGCAGAGCCCTATAAATAATGGTGTAAACTCTTTCATAAATCAAAGAATTAAGAAGTATAAGTTTTAACCAATAGGCAAAACCCTAGGAGGGTCGATCCTCTATAGAGATCAAGGAGGCAGATCCCCTCGAAGTGATCATTTATCTCCCATTTTTTATCTTCATCCATGATAGAATCATATGGAGTTCTATCAATTGATATTAGAGCATCGATAGAACTTTTAAGATTTTATCAATTGATATTAGAGCATCAATAAAAATATACATGTTCTACCACTTTCTTATTTGTAAACTGACAGCATATGAGCATAAGAATTAGATGGATTAGAAGTCCAAGTGCCTTTCTAACTCACCTTGGCCTTGTGATAAAATAGCTGAAATTCTTGCTCGCTAATAAAATTCTACATGTTCTATCACTTTCCTAATTGTAAAGTGACAGCATACGAGCATAAGAATTAGATGGATTAGAAGTCCGAGTGCCTTTCTAACTCACCTTGGCCTTGTGATAAAATATGCTCAAGTTCTTGCTCGCTAATATCTTACCTTATCATTTCTCTTCATTCACCTCTTTGAACCTTTTGTTCTCAATACTTTTTTATGTTTTCTTGCATCCAAAGCGACATCAAATAAAAGCATGAATAAAAAATGATGACCTTTACCTTGTCTTTGACGCACCCACCTTTGTCGAGAGGAAAACCACATTCTCACAAATCTCAACCTTGATTATGAAAAATATCTTTGCCAAAGAGGAGAAGAGACAAGAAAGTGATGATGAAAATTTTTGTTTCGTCCATCAATAATCTTCTTTGATGTTGAGAGGGAGATGATCCTCTCTTACTTAATATCTTTTGATCCCATGTTCCTCCCATTTTTCTCATTATTTTTTAGGTTATATATTTTTCATGTTTGAATCTCTGTATCCAAGTATTTTTTATTTTGTTTGTAGCTTCATTTTGAAGGGTTACGAAACCAAGGAATTGGTGGAGTTTCCTATGTACAACATTCTCATCACACTATTTCTTTCTCATGGTCATCATCATAGCCACCAAACGATAACATTGAGCAACATTGGCACCACAAAGAAACGACACAATGCAGACCTGTGTGGAAGTTAAATCTTGTTGCTTTGATTAGCCATATCAGTTGCGAATCTTGCAGAAGCACCCAACAGCAACTCCTACTCTCAACAGTTAGATTTGCTGCTTTCGCTTGCTCCTAAAAGGCCGTTGCAATCTAGACAAACTTATCATGGCTGGATGATGCACGATGGCCGGCCCTGCACAACCTCCACCATGACTAGTTTCGTCACCCTTCTGGTAGATGCTTTTGTCTCTGTTTCTCTCTTACTCTAGAAGTGCCAGTAGTTCCAAATGCATGCATGCATTAGCCGTCTATTCACAAGCATGTATCCAATAGACTGCAGTCCTCGATGAAGAAAAAGCCACCAACCCTCTTCGTTTCCATCATCGAAGGTATCATCAGAGCAGTAGATGCGCTAACTGCTCGATGTTTTCATGGCATAAATAGGAGTGATTTCTCCACCTCCTTCTCAAGTCCTTGTTCTTGATGGAATATGATCTTGGTCTAGCACTCTGTGCTGTGGTGGTGGTGTTCATCTCAAGCGTTTGGAGTGCGCTGGTGTACCTGACATGGAGGCCATATGCGATAACGATAGCTTTCAGGAAGCAAGGAGTGGGAGGCCCTGCCTACAAGTTCTGGTCCGGATCAAATGAGGAGATCAAAAGCATGCAAAGGGAAGCAATGCAGCTGGTGTTGGACAACCACTGTCATGATATCACGCTGCGTGTGCAGCCACAGTACCGCAAATGGATATCAGAATATGGTCTTAATTTTCGCTTAGCCTCTCTATCTTTTAACATGGTTATATTACAGACTCACTTTTGATCTACGTTACATGTTGATGTTGTTTCTCCAGGAGATGTATTTTTGTTCTGGTTTGGACCAAAGCCGAGGCTCTTGGTCAGTGATCCAGAGATGGTCAAGCAAGTTCTTGCTAACAAGTTTGGGTTCTACCCTAAGTCGGACGTTCCTTCTGCTATCTTCTCCCTGTTGGGCAAGGGATTGGTCCTGGTAGAAGGATCGGAATGGGCGAGGCATCGAAGGGTCATCAACCCTGCTTTTACGATGGACAAGCTCAAGGTGAGTCTCCTGCAACACTTCCACCGAATCGATGAAGATGATGGATCCTGGATAAGACCTGGTTGCCTTGGATCTTCTTGGTAGCTGTTGACAAGACCGATGGCAGAGTGCGCCAAATCGATGCTAGAAGGCTGGCATGATGTAGCAATGCAAGCAGCAGATGGGCGAGAAGAGATAGAGGTGGCCAAACAATTCCAAGAACTGACAGCAGACATAATCTCTCATACTGCATTCGGAAGCAACTACGTAGATGGAAAGGAAGTCTTTTTCGCACAGAAGCAGCTCCAGATGCTCGCCGCAGCATCTCTTCTTGACATCGAAATCCCTGGACACAGGTGACCTGCCTCATTTCGAGGTTAAGCGATCACCAAGAATCTGACGCCGAGCCTGTCCTCTTTCTGCAGATATCTTCCCACTGACAGGAATATAAACAAATGGAAGCTAGAGAGACGAGTGAAGAACACGCTTGTGCGCATCATACAGGGACGATTAGAGGCAAACAACTCGAGCTTCGGAAATGATCTTCTAGGTGTGATGATGGAAGCCAGCCAGAAACAGAGAGGCCAAATCATGAGCATGGATGAGATCATTGACGAGTGCAAGACCTTCTTCTTCGCAGGTCACGAGACCACCTCCCATCTCATAACCTGGGCTATGTTCTTGCTGAGCATCAACCAGGACTGGCAAGAGCGGCTTAGGGAGGAGGTGTTGCAGGAATGTGGCGTCCAAACACCAAACGCGGATGCCCTGAACCACCTAAAACTGGTAAAGATCCTATTCTCTCTCTCTCTCTCTCTCTCTCTCCATGTCGAAGCAGAAGTGAAGCAGCCATGGCTAGTGCTGCAGGTCACCATGGTTCTCCTGGAAACCCTAAGACTCTACGGGCCAGTCGTTCAGATGTCGAGAAAGGCAGGAAAAGACATGATCCTGGGAAACATAAGCATACCGAAAGACACTGCGGTGATGATACCTGTACTGATGATTCACCGGAGCAAGGAGATCTGGGGAGAGGATGCAAACGAGTTCAATCCGCTCAGGTTCGAGAATGGGATCTCCAAGGCCGCCTCGCATCCTAACGCGCTGCTCGCGTTCTCGATTGGGCCAAGAGCATGCATCGGCCAGAACTTCGCCATGTTGGAAGCCAAGACTGTGATGGCCATGATTCTGCAGCGGTTCTCCTTCTCTCTATCACCCAAGTACGTGCATGCACCTGTGGAGTCGCTGACACTGCAGCCCCAGTATGGGCTTCCAATTGTCTTCACCCCCTTGCATGCCTGACACTGATATGTTTCTCCAGCTAGGAGAACAACATATCATCAGTGTAGTTAAGGTTCGGGTCTCGGAATGTTTTATTTGAGGAATGATGTTTAAATCCATGAGACGACAAGGTGATAAAGGTCACGACATCACGGTTATATTTAGTAGAACTACTATTTTATGCTCATTTTTCAAAGCTTGTACTTTCGCATATCTTTTTAGAAACTGTGATATTTGGATAATAGATGGAAGATCCTCCTCTGGATCTTTGGTAGTTGTTGCATTTTATTTGGGAAAGATAATGTTTTTCTATGTATAAGTATTTACTGTATTAGTAAAAATTTTGATAGGTTATTGTAAAATTTTTGGTTAGAATCTTGCCTTTACTATTTATCCTCTGTAAAAAAAATTATCAAGTTAGAAAACATTTTGGTTGCTGGTTGGAGGCTGACTTGGTTGTTCTCTAAGCCAACATCAAGATGGAACTCACTGAGTTAGACATTCGAACCTTGTAAAAATTACGTCCGATACATTCTCGATAATATCTTTTTGATGCTTAAGTCATTATCTAATGGAATAAATCTGGCAAAGTTTGTTCTATCTTTCAGGTTTACATGTGCGATCTTTTTTATAGTGGATGCATGAGATGAGAGGACCATTACATAGCTCATATGGTAATGAAAGTGTCATAACCGATCATAACCATTCTTTGCTTATGCTAAGCCACTATATCTGTCTATTATGCTAGTTAAAACTATTATCAACTAGGCCTAGACCGTTATATCTGTTAGGATCGAATCAGCACTAACAGAGGGGATGAATTAGTGATTCTATAAAAATCTTGGTTTGAAAATTTCGTTAGATGAAAATCGATGTTGAAAGTGTGCTTTGACTTGGAAAGTGATAAAGAGCATAAAGCAAATGCATACCGAGTTTATAATGGTTCGATCGTCATGATCTACGTCCACTTCTGATTCCTCCTCCGTCGAGGTCATCGGCTTTCACTAATGATCTTCCTTCAACGGATGAAGATCAATTACCATTTTACAACCTTCTCTGTTTTTCATAAGTTTAGGAGAGAACATTTACAAATCTCACACCTCCCATAGAATGAACTCTAAACTTTTAAGAGGAGGGAAACTCCCAAGAGATTACAATGCACATTTAGAATAAGAATCCTCAAGAAAAAATGAGTGATGTATTTATAGACCCCAAACCGCCTAACCCAACATTGGATCACTGAATGAGCTTCTTAATAAGCCCAAATCAACCCCAATTAAGGTCCAATGGGCCCTTAATTAGGTTAGTATGGTTACACTCAAAACTAACTCAATTAAGACATAAACTATGACAATCATGACATAAACGATTACAAAGCGTAAATCATGTGTTGTCCGACATATCATTGGTTCATCCGAACTCTAGATGCATCATGCCCTCCTTCGGCGCATTGCTTAGTCCATCGACATGTCAACTCCCGCAACATCCGATCTTGACGTAATGTCCAATTCTTCCGATTCGATGCCCGATCTCTGACTCTGGCCCCTCTTCCAATTTTTCTGCTTTAATCATTTTGCCTTTTATGATCGAAGATAGTCCTGTATCACTTTTCTCAAACATTGATTAGATTATAACTTCATCAATTAATTTCATCATCAAAATTCGAGATTCAATAATCTCCCCCTTTTTAAAGATAACAACCAATTAATGATGGAGTTTTAACTAAACTCCCCCTATCTATATGCTATATTTAAAATAAAGTAAACTTGAATTCAAAAAGATTAAAAACCTTTGAATTCAAGTCGAAATAAATTTATCATGAACTACAACGATTGCATTCCTCTTATTATGCATCATAATTTTAAATCATATTAAAATATTACATGCATAATTTTTAAGTTATTAAGGTATATCATATTGTGCATCATAATTTTGAATCATATTAAAGTATTGCATGCATTAGCAAAGTTTTGAAATATACAGGCTAGTAAGCTTACAATTTTGCTTCTCTTTTGAGATATGCAAGCTAGTACGTTTTTCTTGTCTTGAGATGAGTAAGATCAAACTTCTTTTTCTCCCCTTTGTAATTATCAAAACAAGAGAAGAAAAACATCGGTTTGAAAAACATTTTGTTCGAAGAAAACCAAAAATTGATATCGAAAGTGCTATGAATTGGAACTAGTTAAAAGCAATTAAATCCAAGGAAAATAGTAAAGAAAAGGCAGATAAGAGATGCATACCAGATTTTATAGTGGTTTGCTCCACCTGACCTACGTCCACTCCCGATTCCTCTTCACTCGAGGCTACCGGCTTCCACTCCTGATCTTTTCAACAGGCGAAGATCAAACACCTCTTTAACTCTTTTCTCCTTTTCTCAGGCTTAGGATATAACCCTTACAACTATCATTTTCTCAAGCTTCGAAGATAACCCTTGCAACTCTTTTTTAGCCCTCCCTTAAACTGAAATCACTCTTAAACAAGAGGAGAGGAACTCTCATAAATTCAACATAGTTTTCACAAGCAAGAATAATTTTCATAATTTTTTCCTTTTTTTCTTGCTCCCCCAAGCAAGAATACCTAGGGTATTTATAGACCCCAATTGACTTCAAAATTTGGAGCAAAAAATTTAAACTCTCTAGATCACAGGGTATGGGCGATAGTATCGTCGGCACCGACGGAACTACCACCGAATATATTGGATCTTGAATTTTGATGATAAAATCAATTGATAGATTATTAATCTAACATATATTAAAGATGATTAATGTAGGATTAACTATGACAAATAGAGAATTACAATCAGATGTGGGCCAGAGTCAAGTCTCGGTGTTGGGTCGGGGTTCGAACGACACGGTGGAAACTCACCGAGAGACTCGACGGAAGCATGCCAAAGGTATCAAAAGCTTGCCAGGAGTTCACCGGGAACTCGTCGAAGGGATCAGAGGCTTGTCGGGAGTTCACCGAAAGCTTCCGAAGATATCAGAAGCTTGCCGGGAGTTTATCGGGAGCTCGCCGAAGGGATCGGAGGCTTGCCGAGAGTTCGCTGGGAGCTCATTGAAGGGATCAGAGGCTTACCGGGAGTTCTCCAGAAGCTTGCCGGGAAGCTTGCTGAGAGTTCGCTAGGAGCTCACCTAAGGTGATTGGGAGCTTGCCAGGATGGCATCGGGAGTTCATCGGAAGATGACTAAGTGACTCGCGGGAAGATCGTCGGATGTAGCCAAAAAGCTTGCTGGGAGTTACGAAGGTCTTAGTGGACTTGTTGGTCATGTTAATTGTAATTAACTTGTAGTTAGCATTAGTTTGGGTTTGAGTGCTACTTGAGTTAGATTTGGAAGGAATCCAAATTAACTCAAGTGAGGCAAACCCGATTGGTTGCCTCAATGGGGATGGATTGAGCTTAGGTCGAGCTCAATTGGTTGACCTAAGAATTAGTCAACAAAAGGTATAAGTTGAGATTGGAAAAGTGAAGGAAATCACTTTTTCGGGATTCCCGACAATTGTACCGCTATTGCCCAATTTTTCGGGTAGCTTTCGGCGGTAGTATTGTCGGCGCCGACGGTTGTACCGCCCATACCCAGATTTTTTCGATACGTTTGAATTTTGGCTCCATTCTTCTGAAGCCAATTGGGGTCTATAAATACCCAATTTTTCTTGCATTTAGCACAAGCATTCATACAATACTTTGAACTAGAAATTCTATGAAAAAATAGTGTGCTAAAATTGTAAGAAGAAAAAGGGGCAAGGGAGTGAGGAGAAGAGTTGTATTCTTGTAAACTTTCCCTTGTGAGTTTGTGAGGTTCATCTCCTAAGCCTGTGAAAAGGAGAGAGGTCTTCACCCAATGAAGATTGATAGTGGACGCCGGTAGACCTCGGAGAAGAGGTCTCAGGAGTGGACATAGGCCAAGTTGAGACTGAACTATCATAAATATGAGTGTTCCTTATTGGCTTTTCTTGCTACTTCCTATTGCTCTCAATTAGTCTATAGTTAGATACGGGCTTCAATCTATCAAGTTCTCCTAAATCAGTTTCTTGATAATCTTCAATAAAATACTAAAAGGTGCTTCTGATTTTCTTTCTTCACTTTTTGTAAGCAAGGTTTTAGAATTATGAACTTTCACCCTTGCACCAATTCATCCCCCCCCCCCCTCTTAGTACCAATTGATCATAACAATTGATATCAGAGCCACGTGCTACTCATTGGACTAAAAATCCAATTGAGTAAATAGCTTCATTTGGCATGAATGAGGAACATTCTATTGTACGTCCTCCCATATTCAATGGGATGAATTACAAATATTGAAAAACTAGAATGTACATTTTCTTGATTTTCATGGGTTTTGATTTATAGTATATTGTTGAAAACAGTTTTGAAAAATCTTCTAAGCATAAGAACGAATGGGATGAATTTGAAAAGAAGGTATTTTCGTTGAATGCGAATACTATAAATGCCTTATTTTATGCAATTGATAAGAATGAATTTGATCGGATTTCCTCTTGTGATTCGACTTTTGAGATTTGGCTTACATTAGAATTGACACATAAAAACACACTTAATCTAAATAAATTATTAAATAAAATATCTTACAAAAATGAATAAGAAGAATACCTTCCTAAGAACATGAAGGATTTGACATTGAGAACCCAAGAACACTTTCTAAAAAATAAGAAAGAATTTAAATTGAATATAACATATGACTCCTCGAGTGATGAGAACCTTGAACCTTTGACAAATGAATCAAAAAAATTAATGAACATGAACCATAAAAATGATCTTAAGATAGACAAAACCTCTTGCTATAAACGCAAGAAGCCAGAGCGCTCCAAAGATTAAGAGCACAATCAAAATAAAGTGGAGAATTTTACGCTTATGGCCATCAACAATGAGATAAGTGATTCCTCCAATGTCTCATTTACTTTTGATGAATTATCAAATACTTTTTATGAGCTTTATGTTAAATTTAGAATAATTAGCAAATCCTATAAACTACTTAAGAAGGAGCATACATAACTAGTGAACTTGAAGAAATGCATGAAGTAACACCATCACACAATTCATGCACTAAATATGAAATTTTGAATGATATATCAACATAATGTATTTCTTGTTCTAAGTATGAGTCACTAGAGGTAATTAAACAAGAAAATGGCATACTACAACAAACTCAAAAAATGACCTTTCAATTCACGGATGTGGATCTCGGACCTATGAATGGGGATATTCCCGATACTCACAAAGAAAAAGGGAAGTGACTTGGACAAAAAGGGAAGTGACTTGAACAAAAAGGGAAGTGACTTGGACAAAAAGAAACGAAGTGACTTAGACAAATCTTGTTTGTCGATAGCCTTGGACCAATCAATCGAATATTGATTAATACGAAGAGATCTTGGTGGAATTGCCACATATGAAATTGAACACAATTTTGCAAAGAAATACCCCACTTGTTTCTCGAGAAGAGATGGGAAACATGCTCAATATCATTTGATTGAATAGTTGCCTCAGCTCCTTGTTGTTTGAAGAAACCCTCCCCTTCAATTGGTCTTTTTTCACGAAAAGCAGACATGAGATAACAAATCAAGTCTTTCCCTAAGATTTCGAATAGCTGTCCCAAATTCAAGTTGATTATATAGATAATAAGTTTTTAAACATGATCTATGTTGATAAGGGTCATGTTCATTAGGAAGGTATTGGCAATGTGAGTAATACCCAACTATCCTCGTTAAAAGTCCCACATTACACTCTTTGCCCAAAAATAAATGTAATTTTTTATGTTAGATGTGGACACTTCGCCTATAGGTGTTCATTTAAGAAATATAGTCTACATAAACTAATTTGGGTTCCTAAAGGAACCATAAAAAACCTAAAGCTATTAGAAAACTATAAAAAACCTTTCATGGGATACTCAAACTCAAATGGATACCTAAATCAAACCTCCCATATTATAAAGTTATCTCCTAACAAGGTTAGAAGCACTAAATGATATCTTAAAAGTAGATGCTCAAGCCACATGACTTGAGATCTAACACTCATTTCAAGCTCACTACCCTAAGCAATAATAATATAAAAAAATTATTGGAATTAAAATTATTGATAATAAATCTTTTGATGGTTCATCATTATATAATTAATATTGATGATGCATAGCTAGAGCATGCAAGTATGAAAATGAACTAGAACTAAAAAACCTTAGTTATTATTAATGAAAAATATTTATATTAAAAATAAGATTTTGATGATGATTGAATGATAGGTTCAAAATCATTGGCTTAGATATTTGTTGATCTACATGCAAAGGCTATTATTGAATGACTTAAATATTATGATGTTTTTGACTAAGTTAGCTTATAAATATCATTATTGAATGATTAATTTAAATGGTTGAATAGTTGTATGTTAAGATTGAATGTGTGTTATTAAATGATAGACTACTTTTGAATTTGAACATAGAATAAATAAAAATTTAGAAATGAGTTTGTCAACTCCTTGCACTATGTGTAAAGAGTTAGACTCATTTAAATGTTGGAATTGAGATAGATTAAATTTTTTTGCTTTGAAGATATTTTTATCATTTTGATGTATTTTAGTAATGACCTTAATGATTCCTTCTAGAATAAAATTTGGTTTTCAATCCTAAACGATAATTCATTGATTCAAAGAGCATTCTTGAAACAAAACACATGAAACAACTAAAAACAAGGATAATTCTTCTTGAAAATTTTTATCTTATCAATCCTTCAACAAGAGATAAAATGATACCATTATTGTTGAATCTCTTAAACTATAAAAATAAATTAGAGAACTTTAGCTATTTTCTTTTGAAAAACAATCTATCTTGTCTTCATTGGAATTTTCTAAAAAGTGATTTTTGATGATGATTTTGATATATTTTCAAATGACTTTTTTTAAAAAGTGATTGATGAATCTATCTAATTTTATTGATATTTCGATGATTTTATCATGATCTTGGTGTTGAATCTCGGATTTTGATGATGAAATTAATTGATGGATTATTTATCTAACATGATTGTTAGAGTTGATTGATGTAGGATTAATTACAACAGAAGGATTATTCCAATCGGGGTTGGCCAAGGTTAAGTTCATGCATCGAGTCGATGCGTTTGAGAACTCGCTAGGAGTATGTTGGAAGCTCGCCGAGGGTATCGGGAGTTTGCTAGGATGGCACAAGGGAGTTCACCAAAAGAAGATCGAGACTCATCGGAATATTATCAGGGGTAGCCGAAAAGCTTACTGGGAGTCGGGATGGTCTTGTAATAGATATTTTAGTAATTATAATTATATTTAATTAAGTCATAATTAGCATCGTGTAGGTCTAACTATGGCAGGATCAATGAAACTACAACAAGATGATGGGCTAAGATACAGCCTAGGCATCGGCCCGAGTTCGGATGATGTGATGGGATCTTGCCGTAAGTTCGCTGCTGGGTTTGGTTAAGCTCAGGTTGAACTCAATCATTTGACCAAAGAGCTAGTCAACGTAAAAGTCAAGTCAAAATTTGAAAAGTGGAAGGAACCACTTTTTTGGAAATTAGGTGGACGGTTGGACCACCAGTACCACAGAATCTAAGCGGTGGCCAGCAGGTGTCGGTGGGTAAACTGCCTAGACGACGGTTGGACCGCCCGTACCATAGATTACGGGTAAACCGCCTAGCACAACAGGTAAATCGCCCGTACCCAGTTTTTTCGGGTATGTTTGATTTTTAGCTCCAAAAATCTGAAGCTACTTGGAGTCTATAAATATTCAGGTATTCTTACATTCACCAACAACTTTTTTGGGCAAATAAATTCTGTGAAAAAGAAAGTGTGTGTGATTTGTAAGGAAAAGAAAAGGGAAGGGAGAGAGCTTAGAGATAGTAACTTTTTAAGTCTCCATTGTAAGCAAGTGTAAGGGTTTGATCTTCACCCAAAGAAGATTGGTAGTGGATGTCGGTGTGCATTAAGAAGGAGGACTCGGAAGTAGATGTAGGCTGTTGGTGCCGAACCACTATAAAATTCTAACTGTTTCATACTTGCATTACTTGAATGTTGTTGAATTGATGCTTTCAACTTAACTAAACTCCTTGAAAGTAAGATGATAAGTTCTTTCTTCAAATGTGATTATCTTTTCGGCTTCTTACTTTTAATCAGTCACTTGTTTTATTAAAAATGAAAAGCTTCGAATTTCCTATTCTATCTTATTTCAAAAGCTTTTGCTTTAGAAATAAAAATCTTAGCTTGCACTAATTCACCCCCTCCCTCCTCTCTTAGTATCAATTGATCCTAACAATTGGTATCAGAGCATGGTTATTACTCTTTGGATTAACACCCACTTGAGTAAATAGTTTGTTTTGGTATGAATGAGGGATATTCCATTTCACGTCCACCCATGTTCAATGGGACGGATTACACATATTGGAAAACAGAGATGCGTATTTTCCTCATCTCTTTGGACTTTGATTTATGGAATATAGTTGAAAACAGATTTGAAAAGTCTTCTCTTCCAATGAATAATTGGAATGATTTGGAGAAGAAGACTTTCTCTTTAAACGTAAAGGCTATGAATGCATTGCTTTGTGCTCTCAATATGAATGAGTTTAATTGTGTTTCCGCTTGTGATTCAGCTTTCGATATTTGGCATACTTTTAAAATCACACATGAAAGCACAACTAATATAAATGAATCAATTAATAAAATATATTACAAAAATGAACTTGAAGAATACCTTCCAAAGAATAGGAAGGATTGTGAATTAAGAATGACATATGACTCCTCGAGTGAAATCTCGAGTGATGAGAACCTTGGACATGAACTTTTAAAAAATGAATCAGAAAAATTAATGAACTTCAACCTTATAAAAATTATGGACACAACCTCTTGTTATGAACGCAAGAAGCCGAGGAGCTCCAAAGATCAAATGCTCAACCAAGAAGTGGAGAACTTTGCTTTAATGGCGATCAAAGATGAGGTTAGTGAGTCTTTAGGTTTTTCATTTTTAGAATTATTAAGCATGTTTAATGATTTATTTAATAATTTTAGAAAACTTAGCAAGTCTTTTAAACTGTTTAAAGTTGATCATGATTTGATAGTTAAAAGACTTGATGAAATGCATGACTCCTTAGCTTCACCTAAACAATATTTAAAATGCGATATGCTAGATAATGTTAAGAATTGTATGCTTAAAACTACCTTGATAATGTTAAGAATTTGAGATAGTAAATCCCTAAATATGATCATTGCCAATAAGGGTCATATTAACAATAAACATGGCATAAGTTTTGTTGGAAGTATTCAACAAAAGCCAACTATGTTTGTAAAAGGACCTACATTGAATATGCTACTAAGAATTAAGTGTAACTTTTGTGATAAATTAGGACATAAGGAAAACATATACTTTTTTAGAAAATATACTCCTCATCATCTTATATGGGTTCCAAAGAGAACTCTATACAATGAAGATCGGTTAGAAAAGAAAGATAAAAATCTTCATGAAGGACCCAATGTTAAATGGGTACCTAAATAAAAACCTCCTATAATATAAAGTTGTTTCCTAACAAGGCTAGGAGTAATAAAAATATTTTGAAATTAGATGCTCAAGTCATATTACTTGAGATCTAACACTCCTTCAAGCTTACTAGCCTAAGTAGTAATAAGAAAATTATTGAAATTAAAATTATTGACAATGAAGCTTTTAATGGTTCATCATTATACAATTAATATTGATGATACATAGCTAGAGTATACAAGTATGAAAAATAAATTAGAACTAAAGAACCTTAGTTATTGAAAAATATATTGAAACTTATAAAAATGAGATTTTGAGTGAATGTTAAAATCATTAGCTTGTTTAAATGTAAAGACTATTATTAAAATGCTTCAAATATTAACTAAGTTTGTAGAATGATTGATTTAAATGTTACATTAATTGAAATGCCATGATGATTGAATGCTTATGTTGAATGTTAGAGCATAGAAAATATATATGCTTCATTTTTAAGATGAGTTTGTCAACTCCTTGCACTATGTGTAAAGAGTTAGACTCATTTAAATATTGAAATTAAGATTGGTTAAATTTATACTTTAAAAATATTTTATAATAATGACCGTGTTGAAATAAAATTTGGTTTTTAGTCTTAAACGAAAAATCATTGATTTGAAAATTATTCTTGAAAGAAATCACATGAAACAACCAAAAGGAGGATAATTAATCTTAAAAATATTTCTATCCTATGAATCCTTCAACAAGAGATAAAATGATAATATTGTTGAATCTCTATAACTACAAAAATGAAGTAGAAAACTTTTAGCTATTTTCTTTTGGAAAATAATCTATGATACCTTTATTGAAATTTTTAAAAAAATCATTTTTGATATGTTTTCAAATAATGTTGTTTTAAAGAATGGATATGTTTGAATCTATCCAACTTCATTGATATGTTACTTTTGATTATTTAATAACTTAAATCATGATCTTGAGATCTTAAAAATTATAATTTGAGATCTTTTTATTTACTAAGATTCCTTTCATCCTAAGCATGATCTTTACTTCTCAATATTTATAACTTGATATTTCTATAAGAATCAACATTCTTCTTACTTTGTCTCCTAAGATTTCAAAAGTTTTGAAATTTCATCTAGGAAGAAATGTATCAAAATAAATCATGTTCTTGGTATTTATGATTTGATAATAATATTCTTTATGACATGATTACTTATGACTTTCTTCTTAATATAACTTATCACGAAAATTAGTATTTCTTAACATTGTGATAAGTTGAAAATTAAAAGAGATTTGTATTATCATGAATATTCCATTAACTTCTTGACTTGACTTATATGTTATGGGAATCACATTATTGATCTCTATGATTTTCTTTAAAAGGAGATTTATGATCTTAACAATAATAATTAAAATTTTTATCAAGATCATTTTTTTCTATTAAAAAGATTTATCTTGGATAAATTAAGATTGTCCCCTAAGACTCATTTGTAATATTTACAAAAGAGGGGAAAGAAAACTTATTAAATGAAATCATGTCTTTTATATTTGAATTTTTAATGACATGATATCTCTTATAGTTTTTGACATAAATTAAACATGAATGAAAAGAAATTATGCAATCATATTTCTCTCTTGACAATAACAAAAAGTAGGAGATAAAATTTTTAATATGATTAGAAGCAAACATTGAATGATGAACAAGTGCTTAGAAGAAAATTAGAACTTTCTAAATGCATACAAAATACTTGATTTACAATTTGAGCTTGATCTACCATCATGCCTTCTTATGAAATTTTTGATGCTTTTTATCCAAATTACATGAGATGATTTTAAATGCATGAGTATCTATTAAACTTTTGAATCTCCTTGAATATCTTGAAGTTTTGAGTTTAATTTCAAAATTTACATCTATAAAATTTACATCTTTAAAATTGAATATTTTTGTGATATGATATTTTTATTTCTCTACCTTGATTCTCTACCTTCTTATTCACACAAAGTAGAGAAAGAAAATCACTAGCATTTCAAGAGACTAATAAGTCTATTAATTATATTTTGAATCTCTTGAAAGTAGTGATTTTGATGATTTTAAAATTAAATGACATCATGATTTTGATTTCTTGGAATTATAACTTAAAATCTTTTATGAACCAAAATCTTTTGTTATGTGTTTTCGTATTATTTAAAAGGAGATTTTTATATAAATCATGAACTTAACAACTTAAGATTTCTTATGAATAAATCAAGAGATTTTATTTTAATTGTTTCTCTTATAAAATTGTCTCTTGATATTCATAATTTACCATCATGAATTGTACATCTCATCAATATGTTAATCTTTCATGATATATTTCATGTGATGATATTGAAAAAATGGTGAAATGAGAAAAGTTTTGCACTATTGCAACCATCCCCTCTTTTTGACAATGACAAAGGGGGAGCAAAATTTGTTAGCTTGCAAAATTGCAAGCTTGAATAATGCAAAGGAAGCAAAAATTTGCTAACTTGCACTTTCCAAAAGAGAAGAAAGAACATACTAGATTTATTTATTATATTTTCTTAAAATTTACATGAGAAAAATGTGTTGAGCTCAAATTTGAATTTTATATATCTACAAGATTGAGGTTGAGACCTCGAAATGCTAAATCATGAAAATATATAAATTACTAATCTAGATTTCATGAGATTAAGCTTTTTGTGATAACATTTTTGAAAACTTTCTCCATGATTTGGTATCTTATTGTTTTCAAAAAATGCATGAAGATGTGCCACATTTGAAATTTACAAGAGATGATTTTATATATCAAGACATGACTTTTGCTATATTTGAAATACATAAGTAGTCTTTAAATCTCTTGAACTTTTGAGCTTATCTTAAAATTAATTTTAAAATTTATTAAGAGCTATTCTCATGATGAAATGATTCAACAACTCCTCACCTGTTTATCTCCTTATTAATTATAAAAGGTATGGTTGCTGACTATAGATTATAAAAGTCATAGAGTATGCTTAATGACTTGAAAATTTTTTATGCTCAATGACTTGAAAATCTTCTATGCACTATGACTTGAAATTTTCTATGACTTGAAAATTTTCTATGCTCAAGGACTTGAAAATGTTCTATACTCTATGACTTGAAAATTTTCTATGCTTATTGATTTGAAAATTTTCTATGCTTAATGATTTAAAGAAAAATTCTCAAATATTTTCAACTTCATGATAATCCTTGAAAATACTTGATAAGTTGAAAGGTTTAAAAAACAAATCTTTGTTATACTTAAAAGGTTATATGCTTGAAATGCTTATTGCTTTGATTTACTTGAATTCAAGATGATGTGACTCTCTTGAATTTAAGTCTTCTATATTAATGCATATACTAAGGGGGAGTAATGTTATCATGTGTTTTTGAAATTATTAGCTCTATATTTCACCTTTTTGTTGATGACAAAGGGGGAGAAATATATATTGATGACACATGACATTAAAAAATATTCATTGATAACACTTGATGATATAACTTGGATATTTTATAATTCATGATTTGATGTCTTGATGTAGAATTGTGTGAAAATTTGTATAGAATGTTAATAAATTAAATTTAAGAGTGAGTGCATCTCTTAAATGTAAGTGGTATGGTTTTAGGGGGAGTTAGGATTAACTCCTGTCATCAATTGATTATCATCATAAAAAAGGAGGAGATTGTTGAATCTCGAATTTTGATAATGAAATCAATTGATGGATTATTGATCTAACAGGATTGTTAGAGTAGATTGATGTAGGATTAATTATGACAGAAGGATTATTACAATCAGAGTTGGCCAAGATTAAGTCTATAAATCGAGTCGATGCGTTTGGGAACTCGCCAGGAGTGTGTCGGAAGCTCGTCGAGGGTATCGAGAGTTTTCTAGGATGACACAAGGGAGTTCCCCAAAAGAAGACCGAGACTCACCAGAAGATTGTCGGGGGTAGCCGAAAAGCTTGCAAGGAGTCGGGATGGTCTTGTAATGGATATTTTGATAATTATAATTTATTTAATTAAGTCATAATTAGCATCGTGTAGGTCTAACTATGATAAAATCAATGAAGTTACAACCAGATGATTGGCCAAGATACAGCCTAGGCATCGAGCCGAGTTCGGACGATGCGGTGGGATCTCGCCGAAAGTTCGCTAGGAGATTCGTCGAAGGAATCGGGAAGCTCGCTCGGAACGCGAAGGGAGATCGCCGGGAAGAAGACCGGAGGATTTACCGCAAGATTATCGGAGATTGCCGGAGTATGTGGGAGTTAGGTCTTAATTAGGCTTAATTGATCATTGTGTTGTAATCATTGAGTCGTAGTTAGAAGTTAGAGTCATAACTGAGTTAGATTTGGAAGGAATCCAAATCAACTCAATGAGGCAACCGAATCCACTACTGGGTTTGGTTGAGCTCAGGTTGAGCTTAATCAGTTGACCAAAGAGCTGGTCAACATAAAAGTCAAATTAGAATACAAAAAATGGAGGGAACCACTTTTACGGAAATTTCGATGGGTAAATCGTCGGTAAGCGACGGTTGGACCGCTCGTACCACAGAATTCGGACGGCGGTCAGCAGGTGTCGATAGGTAAACCACCCAGATGGTGGTTGGACCGCCCGTACCACAGATTACGGGCGGCGGTCAATGGCTGACGGTGGGTAAACCGCCCAGAACGGTGGGTAAACTGCCTGTACCCAGTTTTTTCGGGTATGTTTGATTTTTGGCTCCAAAAATCTAAAGCTACTTGGGGTCTATAAATACCCAAGTATTCTTACATTCACCAACAACTCTTTTGGGCAAATAAATTCTATGAAAAAGAAAGTGTGTGTAATTTGTAAGAAAAAGAAAAGGGAAGGGAGAGAACTTAGAGATAGTAACTTCTTAAGTCTCCCTTGTAAGCAAGTGTAAGGGTAAAAATCTTCGCCCAAAGAAGATTGGTAGTAGATGCCGGTGTGCCTCAAGAAGGAGGACTCGGAAGTGGACGTAGGCCGTTGGCACCAAATCACTATAAAATTATAAGTGTTTCGTACTTGCATTGCTTTAATGTTATTGAATTGATGCTTCCAACTTAACTAAACTCCTTGAAAATAAGATGATAAGATTTTTTCTTCAAACGTGATTATCTTTTCGGCTTCTTAATTTTAATCACTTACTTGTTTTATTAAAAACGAAAAGCGTCGGCTTTCCTATTCTATCTTATTTCAAAAGCTTTTGCTTTAGAAAGAAAAATCTTAGCTTGCACTAATTCACCGCCCCCCCCCCTCTTAGTGCCAATTGATCCTAACACTTGGCATCTTAAAAAATTACAACTTGAAATCCTTATATAAATCAAATTCGTTCAAAGAAAATCGTATAAATGAATCATAATTCTGTCTCTTCGGATTTGTAACTTAAAAATCTTCTTATGAATCATATTCTTGACAACTTGAAGTTTTATATATACAAATCAAGATCTTCTATTTTTTCTTCAGTGAAATTAACTCATGATCTTGATATTTATAATTTGATATTTTTATGAATGAAGACTCTTTTTTGATCTCTTAAGATTTTATTTTATCATCTCAGAGGAGATTTATTAAATTAAATCATATATTTTGGTATCATGAATGTCTTTTGATATTAATATCTTTCTTGGCATGATTTATTTTATGACTTATGAATGATATAAATTATCACCAAAATTAATATTTCTTAAATTTGAGATAAGTTGAAATTTAAAAGAGAATTGTTTTGTGATAAACATTTCCTTGATTTCTTGACTTGACATATTCTTTATGGGAATCGTGTTTAAATTTTTATGATTTTTATTTATTAATAAAAAGGAGATTTATGATCTTAACAATTATAATTGAGATTTTTTATCAACATCATCCATCGATTTTATTAAAAAGATTTATCTAAATAATTTTGGGTCAAATTTATCTTGGATGAATTAAGATTATCCCCTAAGACTTGTTTTCATTATTTACAAAAAGAGGGTGAAGATAATTCTTAAAAGAAATCATGTATTTTGGTATCTACATTTGATTTTTTCATCCTTAATAATATGATCCCTTTATACTCATGGTCATATTTAGAACTTGAATTGAAAAGAAAAATGAAACCATAATATTTCTTTTTGACAATAAAAAAGGGGGAGATAAAATTATTAATATGATTTATATGATGAATCCTATAACATTGAATGAGAAACAATTTACTTAGAAGAAAATTTAGAATTTTAAAATTTTAAAATACATGTGAAATGCATGATTTACAATTTGAGCTTGATTCACTATCATATTTTCTTTTAGAATTCTTAACCTTTACAAATTGAGCTTTTGATCAAAATTTACATAAGATGATCTTCAAAATGAATTATTTGCTATTTGCTATTTTTCAGATTTCTTAATTTGCTATTTGCGTTTAAAATTTACATAAGATGAATGCATAAGTAGCTCTTGGATTTCTCAGATTTTTGAGCTCACCTTTAAAATAATCTTCTCAAAATTTGCATATATAAGATTGAGGTTTTGAGCCCTATTCTTGTGATATGATGTTATTCACTTCCCTCTCTTGTTTCTACTACTTTCTTATTTACAAAAAAGGAAGACAAATTTTCATGAGAAAATTATGTTTGACTAAGGAGGAGCAATGAAGTATTAAATATTCAATTAATATATATTGTATAAAAATATAAAAGTTTTGACACATGAAGAGTTTATGTATCATGAAATTATTTGCTCACTACTTCACCTCTTTTTGTTGATAACAATGAGGAAGAAATAGCGTATTGATGACACAAATATGAAAAATGATACATATATGACAAAATGGAAGAAAATTTTTCATTAGAAATTATGGCTCATATCCTATATTTTACTGAGGGGGAGCAATAACACATGTGCCTTGAAATCGTTTGCTCTAATATTTCACCTTTTTGTTGATGACAAAGAGAGAGAAATGACATATTGATGACACATGTAGAAAAATAAAAAATGAATATTTCTCCAATTTTTGTTGATAAACAAAGAGGGAGAAATAATTGATGACTTGAGAAAGAGAATTTTAACTTAATGTATGATTGATGCATAATTTTAAAATTCATGTTATATACTTTGAAAATTTGATGATTCATTATTGGTTGAAATTGATATTATATCAGTTCTGAAATTGATATATGAGTGTCTCGTTGAATCCTTGAAATATTGATGAAAATTGCTTGAAAAATCATTCATGATACTTGAATTTAAGAACATATGGTTCTTTTGAATTTAAGTTTACATTGTTTAGATTATGGCAAGGATTTAGGGGGAGTAAGATTTAACGCTTGTCATCAATTGATTGTCATCATAAAAAAGGGGGAGATTATTGAATATCAGATTTTGATAATGAAATCAATTGATGGGTTATTGATCTAACATGTGTGTTAGAGATAATTAATGCAGGATTAACTACGATAGAGAAAGAATTACAATTAGATGTGGGCCAGAGTCAAGTCCGGGCATCGGGCTAGGGTTCAAACGATGTAGTGGGAACTTGCCGAGAGACTCGTCGAAAGCTTGCTGGGAGTTTGTCAGGAGCTCGTCGAAGGGATCAGAGGCTTGCCGGGAGTTCATCGGAAGCTTGATGGGAGTTTGCCGGAAGCTTGTCGAAAGGATCAGAGGATCACCGAGAGCTCATTGAAGGGATCAGAGGCTTGTCGAGAGTTTGCTAGAAGCTTGTCGAAGGTATTAGAAGCTTGTTGGGAGTTCATTGGGAACTTGCTAGGATGGCGTTGGGAGTTCGTCGGAAGAAAATCAAATAACTCACTAGAAGATCGTCGGGGGTAGTCGAAAAGCTTACTGGGAGTTAGTAAAGTCTTATTGAACTTGTTGGCCATATTGATTATAATTAAGTCGTAGTTAGCATTGGTTTGGGTTTAAGTTCTACTTGAGTTAGATGTGGAAGGAATCTAAATTAACTCAAGTGAAGTAAATCGGGTCCACTATGGGGATGGATTGAGCTCAAGTCAAGCTCAATTGGTTGACCTGAGAATTTGTCAACATAAGGGTATAAGTCGGGATTGGAAAAGTGGAGGGAATCACTTTTTCGAGATTCCTGGTGGTTGTATCGGTGGTGAGCGACGGTTATATCGTCTAGGCCGATGGTTGTATTGCCTAGGTCAGTGGTTGTACCACCTAGGTCGGTGTTTGTATAGCCCGTACCCAGATTTTTCGGATATGTTTGAATTTTGGCTCTATTCTTCTAAAGCCAATTGGGGTCTATAAATACCCAAGTTTTCTTTCATTTAACACAGGCATTCACACAATACTTTAGGCTAGAAATTCTATGAAAAAATAGTATACTAAAATTATAAGAAAAAGAAAAGAGGCAAGGGAGTGTTAAGAAGAGTTGTATTCTTGTAAAGTCTCCTTTGTGAGTTTGTGAGGTTCATATCCTAAGCCTGTGAAAAGGATAGAGGAAGTGTAAGGGTTTGATCTTCACCCAAAAAAGATTGATAGTAGACACAGGTGGACCTCGGAGAAGAGGACTCGGGAGTGAACATAGGCAAAGTTGAGGTCGAACCACTATAATTATGAGCGTTCCTTAGTTGTTTTACTTGCTACTTTCTATTGCTCTCAATTAGTCTATAATTTTTAGATGCTCAAGACACATGACTTGAGATCTAACAATCTTTTAAGCTTACTAGCCTAAGTAAATAATAAGAAAAAATATTAAAAATAAAAGCATTAGTAATGAATCTTATGGATGATCCATTAATGATGCACAGATAGGGCATGCTAGAATTAGAACAATGAAAGTTTAGCTATCTTTAATAAAAAATTATGAACATGAAAGGGAGATTTTCATGATGATTAATGTATTAATTTGTGTGCTTGTATTTATGTATATTGTCTTGAGATTAAATGACTAAATATTGAATTTAAACTTAAAAAGTCATATACAAAGTCATTTATTTTTAAAATCAAAACTTGATAACATGGTAGAATCTTCCAACATACAAAAATCATTGGATTTAAAATAAATCGAAGCTTTTGTTTGAAAATATTTTATTGCAATGATCTTGAATAAATTTTGTTTTTGACTTTAAATGACTTTGCATTCCTGAAATAAATTTCAAAAGTAGGACAATTATTCTTGGAAATATTTTTATCCTATTAATCCTTCAACAAGAGATAAAATAATACTATTATTGTTGAATCTGTTAAACTACAAAAATGGATTAGAGAACTTTAGCTATTAAAAAAACAATCTACGATGCCTTCATTCAATTTTTCGAAAAGTAATTTTTGATAAGTTTTCAAATGATTTTATTTTAAAAATAGATTGATGAATCTATCTAACGTTATTGATATTTTGATGATTTTATCATGATCTTGACCAGTTGAAAAAAATTATAATTTGAAATTCTTATATAAATTCATTTAATGAAAGTCATATAAATAAATCATAATTTGTCTCTTCGGATCTATAACTTGAAAATATTCTTATGAACCATATTCTTAAAAACTTGAAGTTTCATATATATAAATCAAGATCTTCTACTTTTTCTTTCTTAAAATTAACTTATGATCTTGATATCTATAATTTGATATCTATATGAATGAAGACTCTTTTTTGATCTCTTAAGATTCTATTTTATCATCTAAGAGGGGATTTATTAAATTAAATCATGTATTTAATATTCATGAATGTCTTTTGATATTAATATCTTTCCTAACATGATTTATTTTAAGACTCATGAGTGACATCACTTATCACCAAAATTAGTATTTCTTAAATTTATGATAAGTTAAAAATTGAAAGAGATTTGTATTATCATGAATATTCCCTTATTTTCTTGACTTGACTTATACGTTATTGGAATCACGATATTGATCTCTATGATTTTCTCTTTTTAATAAAAAGGAGATTTATGATCTTGACAATTATAAGTTGAAACTTTTTATCAACATCGTTCTTCCATTTTATTAAAAAAAAAGATCTATCTAAATGAATTATATGTCTTAAGATTTATCCTAAAAGAATTAAGATTATTTAATCCCCTAAGACTCATTTTCATTATTTAAAACTAAAAAGGGGAGAAAGGAAATCACTAGCATTTCTATTTATTTTGAATCTTTTGAAAGTGTTTTTGATGATTTTGATTATTTGAAATTGAATGAAATTTTGCCTATATTGTGATTTGAATTCCTTGAAATTATAACTTAAAATTTTTTATGAATCAAAATCTCTTATATTATATGTTCTCGTACTTTTTAAAAGAAGATTTTTATATAAATCATTATATTGACAACATGAGATTTCTTATGCATGAATCATTTTTATTTATTTCTCCTATGAGTTGTTTCTTGATATTTATAATTTGTCTTCATGAATTGTATATCTCATCACCATATTAATTGATCTTGATATATTTCATGTGATGATTTAAAAAATGATGTAATGGGAAAAGTTTTGCACTATTGTAACCATCCCTTCTTTTTGACAATGATAAAGGGGGAGCACAACTTAGCTTGCATAATGTACAATTGCTAACTTGAACATTGCAAAGGAATAAAAAATTTGCTAGCTTGCACTTCTCAAAAGAGAAGAAATAATAGCTTGCATGTTCTAAAGTAATGTCAAATTTCTTAAATTGCTAAGCTTTCATATATAAAAAACTTACTAATTGCACTTCTCCTTTTGTTGATGATAAAGGGGGAGAAGGTATGATGATGTGAAATCATATATGATGATCATGTATGTAATGATGATTTTGAAAATCTACATGAAGATAATGATTTGTTATTGTTCATATTTATTTGCTACATTTTCTTGAAATTTACATAAAAAAGATTTGTTGAGCTCATATTCGAAATATTCTTTTCAAATTTTCTATCTACAAAATTGAGGTTGAGAGCTAGAAATGCTATATTATGAAAATATATGAAATGCTAATATAGATTTCATGAGATTAAGCTTTTTGTGATAATATTTTTAAAAACTTTCTCCATGTTCTTTATCTTATTATTCACAAAAGGGGAGAAAATTTGTATAATGTTTTGCTATTTTACGGATTTATTTGATACACTTGAAATTACATGAGATGATTTTAAATACATGAATAGCTCCTAAATTTTTTAATCTCCTTGAATATCTTGGAGTTTTGAGCTTATTTTTGAAATTCACATCTACAAAATTGAGAGCTTTATTTAATGATGTTTTATAAATCCTCCCTAGTTTTCTTTCCTTTTTTTAAGAGAAAGAAAATTCTTGATGACTCATATCGTATCTTAAAAAGGGGGCGCAAAAACTCATGTGCCGTAAAATCCTTAGCCCTATATTTCACCTTTTTGTTTATGATAAAGAGGGAGAAATATACATTGATGATACATGATATTGAGAAATATATATTGATGACACATGATGATAAACATTAATGATATATGATATTGATGATATACATTGATGACATATGATATTAATGATATACGTTGATAACACTTTATATTGATGATATACATGAATATCTTGGATATGGATGCATAATCTTTTTAAAACTCATGATTCGATGATTTGATACAAATTTGTGTTGAAATTTGCTTGGAATGTTGATTGCTTAAAAATACTTAAAATTTAAGAGTGTGTGATTCTCTTAAATTTTAAGTGGCATGGATTTATGGGTAGTTATGATTAACTCCATCAATTGGTTGTCCTCATAAAAAAGGGAGAGATTATTGAATCTCAAATTTTGATGATGAAATCAATTGATGGGTTATTGATCTAACATGTGTTGTTAGAGTTGATTGATGCAGGATTAACTACGACAGAGAGAATATGATAATAAGAGGTTTGGCCAAAGTTAAGTCCATGCATCGGGCTGGGGTTCGGATGATACGGTTGCAAATTCGCTAGGAATGCATTAGGAGCTCACCGATGGTATCGGGAGTTTGCAAGGATGGTGCAAGGGAGTTCACCGAATGACGACCATGAATCGTCGGAAGATTGTCGGGGGTAGCCTAAAGGCTTGTCGGGAGTTGAGAAGGTCTTGAAGTGGATGTGTTGACCATTATGATTATAATTTATTAAGTCATAGTTAGCATCGTGCAGGTTTAACCACAACGGGAGAAGGAGTTACAGATCAGACATGGACCAATGACCAAGCTTAGGCGTCGGGCCAAAGTTTTGGACGATGCAGTGAAAGCTCGCCTGGCGTTCACTGAGACTTCGCTAAAGACATCGGGAAGATCGCTAGGAACACGCCGGGAGATCGCTAGAGGAAGACCGTGAGACTCGCCGTTGGAGATTCCTGAGGTTGCCAGATTGCGAGAGTAAAGTCATAAGCTTGGTAGTCATGTCTTAATTGTAATCTTTAAGTCATAGGTTAAGATTGAGTCCTAAATGAGTGTGATTTAGAAGGAGTCCAAATCAACTCAAAGAGGTAATCTGGTCTACTATGAGGGTTTGGTTGAGCTCAATCAGTTGACCAAAGAATTGGTCAATATCAGGTTCAAGCCATAATTCAAAAAGTGGAGGGAACTATTTTTTTGGAGATTTTGATGGGTAAACTGCCAGTGAGCGACGGTTCATCCAGGCCGCCCAAGATTTTGGGCGACAGTCAGTGGCTGAACGACCTGTACCCAAGAATCTGGGCACTTTCGACGGTTGAACCACTTGTACCCGGATTTTTCGAGTGAGTTTGATTTTTGGCTCCAAATTATGAAGCCATTTGGGGTCTATAAATACCCCAAGTTTTCTTGCATTCTAGACAATAATTTTGGGGATTATATTTAGAAAATATTATGTATGAATTATAAGAAAAAAAAAGGGTAAGGGAGTGATCAAAGAGTTATAATCTTATCTTCCTTGTAAGCAAAGCGTAAGGATTTGATTTTCACTCAAAGAAGATCGGTAGTGGAAGCCATTGTGCCTCAAGAAGGAGGACTCAGGAGTGGACGTAGGTCCGTTGGTACCGAACTACTATAAAACTTATGAGTTCTTTTGCTTTCCTTACTTACTAATTTTGTATTGACGCTTCTGATTTAATTTACTCTTTGAAAGTAAGGTTTTCACGTCAAGCACTTACAATGTTGCTTATCTTTGGGATTCCTTGTTCTTTCTAGTAGTTTGTAAGCAAGTAACTTAGCAATCTTCTTTGAATCATTTACTTGTTATGAAAAGCTTTGGATCTTCCTATCTTGCTTAAAGCCAAAAAGTTCTTGTTTAAAATAAAAATTTACACTTACATAAATTCACCCCCCACCCCCCCCCCCCCCCCACCCCCCCTCTTAGTGCCAATTGATCTTAACAATTTCATGCATGATTCAAATTTAAAACATTCATATCTTCCCAAACTACATCTTTACATGCATGATTCAAATTTCAAATGTTCATATCTTCTCAAAATACATCATTTTATACATGATTCAAATTAAAAATCTTTATATCTTCTCAAAATACATAATTCCTTGCATGATTTAAATTTCACATTTTAAATTTTAAATCTTCATTTCTTCTCAGACTATATCATTCAATACACGATTCAAATTTCAAATTTCAAATCTTCATTTCTTCTCAAACTACATCATTTCATACATGATTCAAATTTTAAATTTTAAAACTTCATATCTTCATCTCTTCTCCCCCTTTGTCATCAGCAAAAAGGAGAAATCTGCAACTAGCAATTTTTTACCACATACATCATGCATAATCAAAATTTCATACCTTGCATTATAATAGTTTCAATTTAACAAAGTATAACATGAACAACTTTAAAATATTTCAAATCAACATCACTTCATGCATGATACCAATAACAAATCAACATCACTATTGGCATAGCATATATGGTACTAAAACATTGAAATTTTTAACCATTCATCACCATGATACTAAGATTAATATTATTTTGAATTTTGTAACCATTCATCACCATGATACCAAGATTAACATTATTTTGGGCATACCAAAGCATTAGAATTTTCAATCATTTTGGTAGGCATAACATACATAATAAAAATTTCAAACTAAACATTCATCCTTTGTCATCAACATACCATTTATCCCTCTTTATCATCAATAAAATGGAGAAATGTTCAACACATATTTGAACCATATAAGCAAGCAAGTTTCTTTCTCCTCTTTGTAAAAAAGAAGAAAAAGAAGGGAGGAATTCATTTATCACATAAAGAAAAAACAAGTATCCTCAAGAGTCTATGAATCAAATTTCTTCTTTAGTAAATAGCAAGTGGGAGGATTCATTTGAAAGTATCACTTCAAAAAACAAGTCTAGCAAAGAGTTTAATTATCAAATTTCTTATTTTGTAAGTACAAGGAGGAAGGATTTATAGGAAATGATTATCGAAAGAGAACTCAATTTGCAAAAACCTCTAAATCCTAAGGAAGAACTCATGCATTCGGAAGATTTATCATATCTAATTCTCTTCTAATCAAATTGTTCCTCATTTACTGGCTTTATTGCAAGATAGCAATTATATCTTCTCCTTTGTCATTGTCAAAAAGAATATGATGGAACAAATTTTCTTTTACATCAATGTTCTAATTACAATCATAAATACAAAAGGATTATATAATAAAAATCATGTTATTGAGGATATAATATGAAAGATCAAGTCATAAGTACTAATAGACATGATTTATTTTAACAAATGTCCCCATTTTTTTTGGTAAATGATGAAAATAAATCTTAGGAGGTCAAATAGTAAGTAAAATTGTGATTCATAAAAAAATTTATCAAGTTATAAATATCGAGAAGTCAAGATCATGATTAGGATAAAAGCTTCTCTATAGTAAATAGCAAAAAGAGAACTAGTAGAACAAATAAAAGATCTCCATTCATATATAAGAAATTTCAAGTCATCAAAATCATGGTTCATAAAAAATCTCAAGTTATAATTCTGAAACATCAAATGAGAAATCATGATTCATTTGGATAATTTTCTTTAATAAAATGAAAGAATCATAGTGAACATTCTTTATTTATATAAAAATCTCAAGTTATAGTTATCAAGATCATAATTCTCCTTTTTTATAAATAGTAAAAAGAAGAAACTATAGAAGTTCAAAAATTTTGATTCCGATAAGAGATACCTCAAATCAAGACATCAAAGAAAACTTTATGATTTAGTTGGAAAAAAATCTCATTCAATTTCAAATCATTAAAGTCATCTTTATGCCAAATCTACGCATTGTCGTATAAATTCAAAAATCAAGTATCATTTCAAAAGAAATCATCAAGGTCTTTAATATAACACATTAAAACAATAAAACATCTTCAAAAAAAAAATTGATTTATTTTAATTTCAGCGATAATACATTTTCCTTCTTAAGTGAGTCTAACTTTATACACTTAGTGCAAGGAGTTAACATACAATTGTCATACTCATTTCAAAAGAAAATAATTTCCCAAAAATACTAGAAAGAGGAGCATGATTTTTTTATATTTCTTACTAACTAATTTAAAATGATCAAGCAACTCATGAAATGTATCAAGTAATTTCATTATAAGGTAAAGATATTTCGGATGAGTCATATACCTCATCGTCGAAGGTCACAAAAGTATAGTTCGCTATCTCATCTTCAGAGACCCTCGATTCATCCCAAGTAGCCTTATGTGCTTTCTTTTTCTTTGGCAACTTTTTCTTCAGTTTTGTACACTCATCTTTGAAGCACCCTTACTTCTTGTGTTCATAGTAAGTGGTTGTATCCTTTTTTAGTTTATTTTTATTCTTATGATTTTTATTTTTTTATGAATTTCTTAAGTTCTTTTGTCAAAAGTTTAGTGTCATTGTCCTCATCACTCGAGCTTTCACTCGAGAAGTCTTCTTTTGTTCTTAGTGCAATGTCCTTCCTGTTGTTTAAAAGGTGTTCTTCTTGTTCGTCATGGGTTTTGTAAGTCATTTTATAGGTCATCAAAGACCCTATAAGTTCTTCGAGAGGCAAATTATATAAATATTTAGCCACTTGTATAGCAGTTACTTTAAAATCCCAGGTAAAGATCTTAAAATTTTGTTTATAAGTTCAAAGTTAGTGTAAGATTTACTAAGAGATTTCAAATCATTGATGACATCCGTGAATCGAGTATACATGTTATCAATAGTTTCACTTGGCTTTATTTTAAATAATTCATAATTATGTATTAAGTGATTAACCTTTGAATTTTTTACTCTACTTGTGCCTTCGTGTGTGACTTCTAATGTGTGCCATATATCATATGTAGAAACCCGATTAAATTTGTTTTTGTCCAAGGCACAATGCAAAGCATTCATAACTTTGGTATTTAAAGAAAATATTTTTCCTTCATAATCATTCGAATCATTTATTGGATTGGAATACTTCTAAAAGCCATTTTCAAATATATGCCATAACTTAAAATCCATAGAAACAAAAATAAAATTCTCATCCTAGTTTTTCAGTAGGTGTAGTCTATCCTATTAAACATAGGAGGACATGTAATAGAGTGACTCTTGTTAATATCAGAAAAAACCATTTAAACTCGCTTGATTGTTTAATCCAATTGAGTAAACGTGACTCTGATATCAATTGTTAGGATCGAGTTGGCACTAAGAGGAGGGGAGGTTTGGTGAATTAGTGCTAAGTGAAAAACCTCGATTATTCGAAGAAAACCGATATTGAAAGTGCTTTGAATTGGAACTAGTTAAAAGCAATTAAATTCAAGAACAATAGTAAAGAAAAGGCAGATAAGAGATGCACACTAGATTTTATAGTGGTTTGGTCCACCTGACTTGGGTCCACTCCCGATTCCTCCTCCCTCGAGGCCATCGACTTTCACTCCTAATCATTTTTAATGGGTGAAGTTTAAACACCCCTTATAACTCTTTTCTCATTTTCTCAGGCTTAGGAGATAGCCCTTACAACTCTCTTTTTCTAAAGCTTAGAAGATAAGCCTTACAACTGTTTTTCAACCCTCCCTTAAACCGAAATCACTCTTAAACAAGAGGAGGGGAACTCTCACAAATTCATATAATTTTCACAAGTGTTTGCCTTTCTTTCTTGCTCCCCCAAGCAAAAATACCTGGTGTATTTATATACCTCAATTTGATTTAAAATTTGGAGCCAAAAATTCAAACTCCCCGGAATCTTATGGGTGGTAGTATTGCTAGCACTAATGGTACTACTGCCAAACAGATCCTAGGAATCTAGGCTCTAGCGATACTACTATCGGGAATAGCGATACTACCGCTTACAACCGATGGTACCACCACATAGGTTATCCCAGAAATAGTGATTTTTAATACTTTTGTACCTGAGCTATACCTTATTTTGACCTAGTTATACCTCCTTCTAAGTTAACAAAATGAGCTCTCTAATGAGCTCAAATAAGCCCTTAGACTCTAACTGTGATAATTAAGACTAAAACAATTACAAGCAAGTGATTTTCATTATCCGACACATCAATTGAACTCTCAACTTCAACGAACTCTCGATGAACTCCCGACAACCCTTCAGCGAACTCCCGGCGAGCTTTCGAAAACCTTCCAACGAACTCATGGCAAAATTTCAGTGAACTCCCAACGAGCTCCCGACAACCTGTCGACGAACTCCTGATGAACTCTCAGCAAACTTCTGAGAAACTCCTGACAAACTTTTGGTGAGCTCTTGCCGCATCATTCGAAGCTTCGGCGTACCCCCAATTCTTCTAGCCCAATTTTTGAACTTTGACTCTGGCCCAATGTTACCTCTTCACGATTGTAGTTAGTCCTGCATCACTTTCTTCAACAAAAGGTTTATATCTATCCTTTTTTATGATGATAACCAATTTATGATTGAGTTAACCTTAACTCCCCCTATCAATATGCCATATTGATAGAAAACATCATTGCATAATCATAATTTTTAAAAAATCATTTCATGTATGATTCAAATTTCAAATCTTCATATATTCTCAAAATACATCTTTGCATGCATGTCAAATTTCAAATTTTCATATCTTCTCAAAATATATCATTCTATGCATGATTCAAATCTCATATCTTCATTTCTTCTTAAACTCTACATCGTTCCATGCATGATTCAAATTTCAAATCTTCATTTCTTCGTAAACTATATCATCTATGTATGATTCAAATTTCAAATTTCAAATCTTCATATCTTCATCTCTTCTCCCCCTTTGCCATAGCAAAATGGAGAAAAGTGCAACAAGAAAATTTTATTGCATACATCATGCATAATCATAATTTCATACCTTCTGCATTATCATAGTTTTAATTTATCAAAGTATAACATGCACAACTGTAAACTATTTTAAATCAAAATCACTTCATGCATGATACCAACAATAAGTCAACATCACTTTTGGCATAGAATACATTATACTAAAATATTGAAATTTTTAACCATTCATCACCATGATACCAAGATTAACATTATTTTTCTATCGGTGAGCTCTCTAATAAGTTCAAATCAGCCCTTAAACCCTAACTACGATAATTAAAACCGAAACAATTACAAGCTAACAATCTTCATTGTCCGGCATGTCAATTAAACTTTCGGCTTCAGTGAACTCTCGGTCAACTCCCAACAAACTTCCAACGAACTCCCGACAACTATCAGTGAACTCTCGGTAAATTTCTAGCGAACTCCCGGTGAGCTCTCGACAACCTATCGGTGAACTCCCAATGAACTCCCAGCAAACTTCCAGCAAACTTCCGATGAGCTCTCGTCACATCGTCTAAAGCTTCGACGTACCCCCAATTCTTCAAACCCATGCCCAAACTTTAACTCTAGCCTAACATACAATTCTTCTTTAATTGCTTTTGCCTTTTTATGATCGTAGTTAGTCCTGCATCACAACTTTCTTCAACACAAGGGTTAGATTATAATTTCACCAATTGATTTTATCATTAAAATCTAAGATTTAATAGTAAATATTAAAAAACCATAAATCATTTTAACAAATCTATTCTTTTGTAAATAGTAAGAAGAAGGAATCATAGGAAACGATCTTGATTTAAAGGAAAAACTCAAGTCATGAAAATCAAAAAAATCAAGATAATGATCCAAAAAATATATGTGAAAAGAGTTTAAGCATTTGGAAGATTCAGTATGCCTATCTCTATTCAAATGAAATCAAATTGTTCCTCGTTCAAAGTTTAGTAAAAATATCTGCCAATTGATATTTTGTATCAATAAATTCTAAGGATATATCATAATTATTAACATGATCTCTAATAAAACGATGTCTAATATCAATATGTTTAGTTCTAGAGTATTAAATGAGATTCTTTGTTAGACAAATAGCACTAGTATTATCACATTTTATAGAGATATTTTTCAAGTAAAGTTGATAGTCTTCTAAAGTGTTTTTCATCCAAATAACTTGTGCACAACATGCACCTGCTACTATATATTCAGCCTCGGTTGTAGATAATGCAACAAATTTTTATTTCTTTGAAGACCAAGAAACAAGTGCATGACCTAAGAACTTATAGGTTCCAAAGGTACTTTTTCTATCTATTCTACATCATCCAAAGACGGCGCATCAACATAAGCAATCAAATCAAATTTTTTAGATTTTCGATACTATAATCCTAGATTTAGAGTTCCTTTTAAGTATCTAAATATTTTTTTAATTGCCTTATAATGAGATTATTTATAATTGGACTGAAATGTTACACAGAGGCTTACACTAAACATAATATCTAGTCTAGTTGCAGTTAGGTATAGCAAACTACCTATCCTACCTCTATAGGTATTTTGATCAAAATATTCTTCTTTATTGTTCATATCTATTTTTATAGAGGTGCTCATTGGTGTGTTAATAGCCTTAGCACGATCCATATAAAATCATTTTAACAAATCCAAAGTATACTTAGTTTGACTAATAAAATTTTCATCATTCAATTGCTTAATTTATAGTCCTAAGAAAAATATTAATTCACCCATTAAATTCATATCAAATTCTTAACTCATATTTTTAGCAAATAATTCACATAAGGATTCATTAGTAAAACTAAAAATAATATCATCAACATAGATTTAAATAATAAGAAATTTATTTTTAAAATATTTAATAAATAATATGGTATCGACCTTGCCTTCTGAGAAATTATTTTGAATAAGAAAGAACTAAGTCTCTCATACTAAGCTCTAGGGACTTGCTTTAATCTATAGAGAGCCTTAGATATTTGTAAACATGGTTTGAAAAAAGATCATTTTCAAATCCGCGTGGTTGTTCAACATAAATTTCTTCAAAAATAAAAAACCATTAAGAAAAGTACTTTTGACATCCATTTAAAATATTTTAAAACTTTTAAAAGTAGTATCGGCAAGGAGCATCCTTATGGCTTCAAGTCTTGTCACAGGAGCAAAGGATTTTTCATAATCAATACCTTCATCTTGTTTTGAACCACAATACTAGATTTATCTTGCTTATTTCTAAAGACCCATTTAGTGCCAAGTACAAGATGATCACTAGGTCTAGGAATAAGCATCCATAACTTATTTCTCTCAAATTGATTTAACTCCTCATGCATTGCAAAATCTCATGAATAATCTTTTAGAGCATCGTCAATGTATTTTGGTTTAGTTTGAGATAAAAAGGCGGCATTAGCATAAAATTTTTTAAATGATGAACGAGTTTGAATACCTTTGGATATATCTCCAATAATTAGCTTCTTAGGATAAGCATCTACATACTTTCATTCCTTGGGTAAAGGATTCCTTGGAAGTAGATGCATCCAATGCTTAGGAGAGGAGAATTTTCATTCAAATTTAAAGTACCAAAATCAAAATCATTATAAAAAATATTTTTCTTTAATTCAGGAAACTCATAAAGAAAAGGATGGATTCTTCAATAACTAAAGTTCTTATATTAAAGACACAATAAGCTTTTGAAATAGAGGAATATCCAAGAAAATACCTTCATCGGATTTTGCATCAAACTTTCCTAAGACATCTTTTCAATTTAAAATATTTACAATAAAAACTTTAAAATATAAAATATTAGGTTTTTATTATTCCATAATTCATATAGAGTTTTAGAAAGTAGTGGTCTTACCAGAACCCTGTTCATTGTGTGGATCAATTGGCACTAAGAGGGGGGGTGGGGGTGGGGGGTGATGAATTAGTACAAGAGTGAAAGTGCTCGATTTGAAAACCTTGCTTAGAAAAATAAATAAAATCGAAAGTGCCTTTTTATATTTTGTTAGAAATGATTAAGAAGCTGATTTAAAAGAAAGTTATGAAATGATGCTTGTATCTTACTTTAAACTAGTTAAGAGCAATTAAAAGCAGTAAATAATGCAAGTGTAGAGAACTCACAAATTTATAGTGGTTCGATCTCAACCTGGCCTACGTCCACTCCCGAGTCCTCTTCTCCGATGTCTACTAGTGTCCACTATCAATCTTCTTTGGGTGAAGATCAAATCCTTACACTTCCCACTCTCCTTATCACAGGCTCAAGAGAGGAACCTTACAAACTCACAAGGGAGACTTTACAAGAATTACAACTCTTTCTCACTCTCTTGCCCCTTTTCTTTTTCTTGCATAATTTTAGCGCCCTATTTTTCATAGAATTTCTAATCTAAAATATTGTGCTAAATGCAAGAAAGCTTAGGGTATTTATAGATCCCAATTAGCTTTAGAAATAAAGCCAAAAATTCAAACATATCCGGAAAAATCGATTATTGGTAGTACAACCATCGGCGCTGGCAGTACTACCACTAAAAGGTGCCCAAAAAACTAGGTGGCAACAAAGTACAACTACTGACCTGAGTTGTATTATCGTCGCCCACCAGTGGTACAACCGTCGGGAATCTAAGAAAAGTGATTCCCTCCACTTTTTCATTCTCGACTTATACCTTCAGTTGACCCATTTCCAAGTCAATCAATTAAGCTCAACCTAAGCTCAATCCAATCCTAAATGTGGACCCGGTTTGTCTCACTTGAGTTAATTTAGATTCAATCCAAATCTAACTCTAGTATGACTCAAACCTTAACCAATGCTAACTATGACTAATTAATTACAATAAACTCTTTACACATAGTGCAAGGAGTTGACAAACTCATTTTCAAATTTTTATTTTTTCTTCAAATTCAAAAGTGATTTATCATTTAATTATACAACCTTCTTTAGGTCAACATATAATGCATCCAATATTTCAATCATTCATGCCAATAATTTTTAATCTATCATCAAAATCCCTTTTACCATAAATTTTAACATAGATAATTTTGTATTAAAAATAACTAAACTTTCTTTTTTCTAATTTTAGCATGCTCTAGCTACGCAAAAGTCATGCACTATTGAGAATAATCAAGATTAATTATAACAATGAATAATCCAAAGATTTATTATCAATAATTTTATTTCTAATAATTTTTTTATTATTACTTAGGCTAGTGAGCTTGAAAAGTTAGTTATATCTCAAGTCATATGACTTGAGCATCCACTATTAAGATGTCATTTCTTTTTGCTCATAGCCTTGTTAAGAGACAATTGTACAAGATGGGGGGTTTTAGTTTAGGTACCCATTTGAGTTTGGGTCCATGAGAGATTCTTCTCATTTTCTCTAATGGCTTGAGGTTATTTATGATTCCTTTAGGATCCCAAATTAGTTTATATGGACTATATTTTCTAAATGAACATTTGTAGGCTTTATGTCCTAATTTACCATAAAAGTTACATTTAATTTTTGGTGGTAAGTTTAGAGTGGGTCCTTTGACGAAAATAGTTGGCTTTTGTTGAATGTTGCTAACAAAGCCTATACCTTTTTTCCTATTAACATGACCCTTATTTGCTAGGATCATGTTTAGGGATTTATTCCCTATTTTAATTTCTTTTAAAGTTAATTTTAACATGATATTTTTCTTTTTAACTTCTTCTAACATATCACATTTAGAGCAAGAATTGTGTGATAGTGATGCATCATGCATTTGTTCAAATTTACTAACTAATGAATCATGCTTTTTCTTAAGTAATTTATAAGACTTACTAATTTTTTGAAACTCATCATAAAGTTCATGAAATATATTCAATAATTCAGTAAAGGAAATATTTGAAGACTCACATACCTCGTCATGGATGGCCATGAGAGCATAGTTGGCTACTTCTTCTTTGATGTGGTCCTCTTCATCCGATAAGCTTGAGTCATCCCAAGTCGTCGAAATAGCTTTCTTCTTATGTGGCGCCTTTTCTTTAATTGAGGATATTCATTTTTGAAATGTCCTAGCTTCTTACATTCAAAGCATATAATATTGTCCCTTTTTAGTTTATTTTTATTTTCATAATTTCTATTTTTTAATAATTTTTTTAATTTTTTAAAATAATAGTGTAATGTCATTGTCCTCATCACTCGAGGAGTCATCTGTAGTGTTTAGTGCCAAATCTTTCTTATTCTTTAGAAGGGGTTCATCAAATTTGTCATGAGCTTTACAGCTTAGTTCATAAGTCATAAGAGATCCAATAAGTTTTTCAAGAGGAAAGTTATTAAGATCTTCAGCCTCTTGTATTATAGTTATTTTAGGATCCCAACTTTTAGGAAGAGATCTTAATATTTTATTAACAAGTTTAAAATTAGAAAAATATTTACCAAGAGCTTTTAGACCATTGACGATATCCATGAAACGGATGTACATGTCTCCAATGGACTCACTTGGTTTCATTCTAAATAATTTATAATTATGAACTAAAATATTAATTTTAGACTCCTTGACTTTCCTAGTGCCTTCGTGTGTGATTTCAAGTGTAAACTAAATGTCATACGAAGTATCACAAACAAAAACTAAATTAAATTCATTCTTATCAAGTGCACAAAATAAGGCATTCATTGCCTTTGCATTTAATGAAAAAACTTTCTTTTTAAAATCATTCCATTCATTCATGGGTTTAGAAGATTTTTTAAAATCGTTCTCAACAATATCCAATATACAGTCTTTGGGATATTAGTTAGATTAGAGTCCAATCATTTGCAAGACGATTTGATCTGCATGGATATATTAGACATGGTACTGTTATATACAGAATTCGTCATAGTCTCGCTCTAATCAAATTCTCCTGAAGAACTCTTTCTCTCTCAATCTGAATGACCTTGGCTAGGGATTTGTCTGAGCATGCACATATGTGATATTCCTTTCATAATACTAAGAGTGGATGATCCTCTATTGACACTCAATTTTGCCTTCGTAAGGTTGACTACCAATCCCGATAACCAGTTATACCAGATCTGAAACTTTCCAAACCTGTAAGTTTGGCGTCAAAGAAAGGAATACTAATCTAAGGCATCCTTGGTGTCTCAAGTCTAAGGACCAGATACACAACAAGGACTATGAAATCAGTGTCTGACATTAGGTATCATTAACCACATAACATTCTATAAGCGGATCAATCAGTGAACTCATTCTCCAATGAGCACCAGTACTATATCCTTAGTGTCTCCACACAAGTGGCTATGAGACCAGCCACCTTCATCATATGGACAGGTATATAGTACACTGGTTTGTCTTGTTATCTTAATGTCCCTCTCGAGTAATCTATGACCGGGATTATTTAGGATCTATGTTTAAAGGTGAATCGATCTCATTATCGTGATCTCATCACGATCCGATTCTCATTGCACAGAACCAAGGACATCATAATATATATGCTACATATAATATAATGTGAGAATATGCCAATATTAATTATAAGCAAAAAGGTCATACAATATGTCACATGTGCCATCACTCACGTGATTGGCTTATAGGGCACCTGTAACCAGCAATCTCCCGCTTGACCAAAAGCCAATCACCTATATGTATGATCCCCATCAGACCCCTATGACGCTCAAATACAATCTGAGCCAACGGCTTCGTTAGTGGAGCTGTAATGTTATCTTCGGATGGAACTCTTTCCATTGCTATATCTTTTCGGGACATGATCGCTCTAATCAGATAGAACCTCCTTAGAATAATTCTGATGAGACCTAGGTTCCCTTACTAGAGTTATCGCACTATCGCTATCACAATATATGGGAGTTAGCTCCACGCTGCTTGGTATGACTCCCAAATCCTTGATGAACTTCTTCATCCATACCCCTTCGTCTTGCTGCTTCTACTACAGTAATGTATTCCGCCTCTATGGTTGAGTCTGTAGTAGTATCTTGCTTGGAACTCTTCCAGCTTACTACTCCTCCATTCAGGGTGAAAACATACCTTGAATTTGACTTGCTATCATCAATATTGGACTAAAAACTCGAGTCCGTGTAGCCCTCAACTTGGAGGCTACCTCCTCCATATACTAGTAAAAGATCCTTAGTCATTCTCAAATACTTAAGGATACACTTTACTGCCTTCTAGTGTTCTAAATCTGGATATACCTGATACCTGCTCGTGACACTCAAAGCATGTGCTATATCAGGCCTAGTACATAGCATCGCATACATGATAGACCCTATCACTGAGGCATAAGGTATCTTATTCATGTATGTCCTTTCTTTAGGAGTCTTTGGGGACATACTCCTAGAAAGTGATATTCCATGTCTCATCAGTATGAGACCTCTTTTGAAATTTTTCATGTCAAACCTTTTGACAATGGAGTCTATGTACCTAGACTAGGATAAGCCAAGCATCTTTTTGGATCTATCTCTATAGATCCGGATCCCCAAAATATAGGATGTTTCCCTTAAGTCTTTCATGGAGAAGTTTCTAGATAGCCAAGCCTTTATAGGGGAGAGCAGTCCTACATCATTCCCAATGATTTGGATGTCATCCACATATAGCATCAAGAAGGTGATAGCGCTTCCACTTACCTTCCTATACACACAAGGCTCATCTTCATTTTTAACAAAGTCATCAGATTTGATCACCTCATCAAATCTTATGTTCCAACTTTGGGAAGCTTGCTTCAATCCATAAATGGATCTAAGCAACCTGCACAGTTTATCTGGACTATCTTTGGATACGAATCCCGCTGGCCATTGAAGAATGCTGTTTTGACATCCATCTGACCAAAATAATTCTAATGAACTTAAGCATGGCTACAGATGAAAATATTTCATCATAATCAACTCATTGTCTTTGACGATATCCTTTAGCTACCAACCTTGCTTTATAGGTCTCTACCTTTCCATCCACTCTGATCTTCTTCTTGAAGATCCATTTGCAACCGATGGGTACAATACCCTGAGGTGCATCCACAAGGTTCCAAACCTTGTTAGAGTACATGGAATCCATCTCAGAATTCATAACTTCTTGCCACTTCCCAGAGTCTATACTCATAATAGTCTCCTCGTAGGTCTGAGGATCAACATCCTGAGAGTTATGTCCACTGATATGTCTCACATATCTTTCAAGGGGGTGAGATACTCTATTAGACCTACGTAGAGTTTGAAATTGTGTGTTAGGTACCTAAACAGACTCGGGCTCTAGAATGGTGCTTGAGCTAGGTTCTCTAACCTCGCTCAATTCTATCTCACTCCCACTGTTTCCACCAAGAATGTGTTCCTTCTTAAGGAACATAGCTCACTTGGCAACAAAGACCTTTCGGTCCTCGGGATGATAGAAATAATACCCACAAGTTTCCTTTGGGTATCCCACGAATTGCACCATTCTGTCATTGATTCCAACTTATCGAGGTTGTGTCTTCTAACGTAGACAGGATAGCCCCAAATCATAACAATCTTAAGATCGGGCTACTTTCCTTTGCATATCTCATATGGTGTAGACACTATCGATTTTGATGGAACTCTGTTCAGAAGGTAAGCTGCAGTCTCTAGGGTGTACCCCTAGAATGAGACGGGTAGGTCAGCGAAACTCATCATGGACCGTATTATATCTAACAGCGTACGATTCCACCTTTCTGATACACCATTAAGCTGAGGTGTATAAGGAGGTTTCCACTGGGATAGAATCTCGTTGTCCTTGAGGAAACGGGTGAACTTCGTACTCAAGTACTCTCCTCCTCGATCTGATCGAAGAGTCTTAATACTCTTTCCAATTTGGTTCTCTACCTCATTCTTATATTTCCTGAATTTCTCGAAGGCCTCAGATTTGTACTTCATTAAGTACACGGGTCCATACCTAGAGAAATCATCAGTGAATGTAATGAAGTATGAGTAACCACCTATAGCCTGAGTCGATATGGTACCACATACATCACTATATATGAGTTCCAATAACTCGGTGGCTCTCTCTCCAGTTCCACTAAAAGGAGAGTTAGTCATCTTCCCACGAATGCAAGGTTCACATGTTGCATATGTCTCATAGTCAAATGGATCTAAGTATCAATCTTTCAGCAACTTTTGAATCCTTCCATCATGTATATGACCTAGCCTATAATGCCATAGGTATGCATTATTCACCTCATCTCTTTTCCTCTTAGACATATTTATAATCATAACATGTGGAGAAGTGTCTAACACATATAAGCCATTTATAAGGGTCCCTCTAGTGATGATCTCATCATCCATAATTATTGAATAACTATTGTTCTTAAAAACTAATTTATATCCGCTTATTCTCAAACAAGAGATGGATATAATATTTTTGATAATAGAGAGAATAAAATAGCATGCATCTAATGTAATAATAGCTCCACCAGGCAGATGTAGGGTGACCTCTCCAACAGCAACTGTAGCAACTCTTGCTTCATTTTGCATCTTGAGGTCCATCTCACCTCTAGCCAATCTCCTAGGTCTTGTCAGAACCTACAACGAATTAAGATATGATAAACACTCTCGGTATCTAATACCCATGTGTTATCATGAAAATCTGACAAGTGGTGACTAATCATAAATATACCTGAAGCTTCTCAAAGCTTTTGTTTCGCCTTATCTGTAAGGTAATCCTTAGAGTGCATCTTCCAATGCCTGTATTGGCCACAGTGGAAGCACTGTCCTTTATCTTTTTTTGGGTATTTCTTGGTAACCTTTGCCTTACCTGGTCTTTCTTTGCCCATGCCCTTCTTAAGGTTCTTGCTGGCCTTCATTTTCTTTGTAGTCTCACCAATATAAAAAACTGGCTTCTCCTTCTTGATAGCACTCTCAGTTTTCCTCAACATATTGAGGAGCCCAGGGAGAGTCACCTCAAACTTGTTCATGTTAAAGTTAATAATGAACTGTGAAAAGGAATCCGGTAGGGACTTAAGTATAAGATCAATACATAGGTTATCCTCTAGGACTATCTATATACTTCACAAAGTGAGCGATCTCATCCTCGCTTATCCTTTCCTCCAGCATGGGCACAATCATGATAAGGACATATACGATTTTATCTTCCGCGAGAATAATTCTAAAAATACGGAGCTTTTGGACCAATGAGGCGGTTAGCATCAAGTTTGTCACGTAGGAGTTTTGCAAGCGACAAACAAGATATAGCGTAAATTAAATAACATGCAGATTTTACAGAAAATACTAATTAAGATATGGACTTCTATCTTAATGTACTCCCACTATTTTCTTAGCGAATCATGTGACACCCTCGACATGTGAGACGGAAGTCTCCGGCAAACTCCTAGTGGGGATTGGGATCTAATTGGCGTCTTAGTGTAATCTCGAGGGACTCGACGAATTACACTAAGCCCAAAAGGTAGGCAACTCTTGTCAATCATAACTCCTTGTAATTCCCGTCACGTTCATCCTCCGAATCATCATGGTCTCGAGGGACTCGACCAACCATGATATTCAGTTAAGTCATCACCAACGTTACAAGATGAGTCTGATTTGATGATATGCCTTCGAGGGACTCGACCAAGCATACCATGTCCTCAGGTCACCGGTGACATCTCTATGTCGTAGGAAAGAACTCGATCACATAGATAGGTGAGCCTTGAGGGACTCGACCAACTCAACTTATGTCGTGATTCAATTTCTTTCTATAACTATGGAGGGCCACGTGGGTCAATCTTATTGCCTCATGCTTACCGACTTAATATTATCGTAGGAGGGGATTTTTGTATCATATCGGTCTCCTAATATATCGTGTCACACACATACATATTTAATATAAATCTACATCGCATGCAAATATATATATACATATATCTAGGTGTATAACACATCACATATGCAAGCCACACCAGATGATCATGCACCGTCACATAACATGATTAAGCCCGAGCCAATAGGCCTAATCACTCATAATAGGATCTATGTGTGCATTGGCGCATCTCCATGCCCTGTGATTGTTGATCTTGTCATCATCGGTTCCGTCGGATCGTCGCATCCCCATGCGTTGTGATCTCGCGCCATGGCATCGTGGGTCCCGTTGTAACCTCTACACTCCCGTTGCGCCTCTCCATGTAATTACAAATAATCACCGGCATGCAGGCCCAACAATAAATGAGAAAAACGCAGGCTCACAGGCCCTAATAATAATAATAATCATAATTACACACATCACAACACATGGCGCATGATAATCCATCCACATTATACATCACATGTATATCACATCATATGTAGGATTACTAGATATATAATAATTAATTAAACTATTTAATTAATTATTTTTCTAGAAATCAAGACATGCTCAGAATTTCTAGAATTATCAAGGGAATTATCATAATTTTGGATGAGAGGAAAGTCCTTAGAATTTTTAGAATTATCAAGGGTATTTTCATAATTTTGGATAAGAGGACAGTCCTCAAAATTTTTAGATTTATTGAGGGCATTTTTGGAATTCTGTACATGAGGACAGTCCTCGAAAATTTTGAAATTCAGAGGGGTAGGATCATCGTTTTCTCAAAAGGATGCCCTAGCCTTCTCCTTGCCCCACTCTGCGTCGCCACTGCCCGTGCGCAGGCGACGGTGTTGCACGCTGTCGGCGTGGGCAGCCGCCCCTTCGGCAAGTGCTGCTGCCCTTGGGCGGCACCTCATGGGCAGGCGGTGCCGCCTTGCACGGGCGCTGCCCTACTAGCGGCCGCCCTTGCAGGCGGCAGCCCTAGCCGCGGGGCTACCCCTTGCGGCCTTGCAGCGGGCAACCGCACTTGCGGCCTGGCCGCAGGTGCCGCCCCTACAGGCGCCAGCCATTCCGACGGGCGGCCGCGCCTGCTGGCGGCTGCCCCTGCAAGGGGGTTTTGGCTGTGGCCGGTCGCACCCTTACAGGGGCAACCGGCTTGGTCATGGGGGGCCGGCCCTTCATGGGGGCTGGCCGTGGCAAGCCGCCCCTCCTCCTTGCTGTTCTTGCTGTGAATGCGTAGAACGATTCTACGCAATTTAATCTCATCATACGCAGTTTAAAATTAATCTTTCGCACGAAAACCTTGGCTTTGATACCACTGATGGGAAACCTCATCGGGTGCATCACATGCACAGCAGAAATCAAAACAAAAATCGGTTTCCCACGTAGATCAAATTATCGTGCAAAAGATTGGGGTCACAAGAAAAATCGTAAAAACTGAAAAAACCACAATGTGTGAGAGATTAATATTACCTAGGAAGATCGTATATCCCTGTATTCCAGATCCGGATGGAGAAGATGAAGGAGGTCAAGCGTCCTCCTCTCTAGCGGTATCCACACGATGGATCTCTGCAATGAAACTCCTCCAATCTGATCTTCCAACTCTTGCTCAGAGGGAGGGAGGAGAATAGGAGGTGGTGGATAAAGCTGCAGCCTATCAACTATGAGTCTCCCCTCCTATTTATAGAAAGCCACCAAGAAACCCTAGGGCTCCTGCTTTAGTGGGTATTAGATCTCTATCCAATAACCCACTAACCTTGTATTATTGGATCTCTATCAAATAATCTCCTTAGGCCTCTAATTGGGCCTTAAACAAGGAGCCTATCAGCATAGGGTCTCATCTAATAAGAATAAGGGCTAATTGGATCTTCATCCAATCCTCTATTCACTGAAGCATCCACCATATGTGTGTGACCCACTAGGCCTGATACCGAGCTAGCCGTGAGTCACTCCTATCAGAACTCCTTCTGATATAGTGAATTATTATCCTCATAATAATTCACTCGACTCATCGACTATGGACGTACTAGGCCACTACGCCATAGTCCCCAGACGGTACTGGGGGATCGAATCCGTCTGACCTGTCTGTCCACAATTACAATGTATCTATAATCCCTCATCCAAATAATATCCCAGAGACCATATATTGGGCATGGTACTGTCAGATCACATACGAAATCAGTTTGTCTTGCCCTATTCAGATTGTACCGGAGAACTTCTCTCTCAATCCGAATGACCCTGCACAGGGATTTGTTTGAGCAAGCATATATGGGATATTCCTCTCATGATACTAAGAGTAGATGATCCTCTATTAACACTCAATTGCCTTCATAAGGTTGGCTACCAATCCCGATAACCAGCTATACTAGATCTGAAATTTTCTAAACCTATAAGTCTGGCGTCAAAAAAAGGAGTACTCATACAAGACATCCTTGGTGTCTCAAGTCTATGGACCAGATACATAACTGGGACTAGGAAATCGCTGTCTAACATTAGGTATCATTAACCATACAACATTCCATAAGCGGATCAATCAGTGAACTCATTCTCCAATGAGCACCTGTACTATATCCTTAGTATCTCCACACAAGTGCTATGAGACCAGCCGCCTCCACCATATGAATGGGTATATAGCACACCGGTCTGTCCGGTTATCTCGATGTCCCTCTCAAATAACCTATAACCGGGATTATTTAGGATCTGTGTTTAAAGGTGAATCGATCTAATTATTATGATCTCATCACGATCTGATTCCCATTGCACAGAACCAAGGACATCATAATATATATGCTACATATAATATAATGTGAGAATATGCCAATATTAATCATAAGCAAAAAGGTTACACAGCATGTCACACGTGCCATCACTCACGTGATTGGCTTGCAGGTCACTTGTAACCAGCACTATATCCTTAGTGTCTCCACACAAGTGGCTCTGAGACAAGCCACCTCCATCATATGGACGGGTATATAGTACACCGATCTGTCCAGTTATCTCATATCCCTCTTGAGTAACCTATGACCGGGATTATTTAGGATATGTGTTTAAAGGTGAATCGATCTCATTATGGTGATCTAATCATAATCTGATTCTCATTGCACAGAACTAAGGACATCACAATATATATGTAACAAATAATGTGAGAATATGTCAATATTAATCATAAGCAAAAATATCACATAACGTGTCACACGTGCCATCACTCACGTGATTGGCTTGTAGGGCACCTGTAACCAGCAATCTTCCACTTGACCAAAAGCCAATCACATATGTGTCTGATCCCCATCAGACCCTTGTGATGCTCAAATATAATCTGAGCTAGTGGCTTCATCAGTGGATCTGCAATGTTATCTTCGGATGGAACTATTTCTATTGTTATATCTTTTTGGGTCATGATCACTCTAATCAGGTGGAACCTCCTCAGAATAATTCTGTTGAGACCTGAGTTCCTTTGTTAGAGTTATCGTCCTATCGCTGTTACAATATATGAGAGTCAGCTCCATGCTGCTTGGTATATTACAATATATGAGAGTCACCTTCTAAAGAATAAGAAGGATATTGCACTGAGAACCAAATAAAATTACACTAGCTAAAGCTCAATTGATAATGATGATAACAAAAAACTCCAAAAGAGACTTAAAACGTTCATGAAAATGAACAAAACTCATAAAAATAAACCTAAAATGGATACTATAATATGTTATGAATGCGGGAAGCCAGGGCAGTGCTGGTTAGAGGTGCCTTGTAAGCCAATTACATGTGTGATGACATGTGTGACACGCTACACAGTCTTTTTATATTATGATTATTATCAATATTTTCTCACATTATATATATTATCTACTGCATATATATTATGATGTTCTTGGATTTGTGCAATGAGAATCAGATCATGATGAGATCACGATGATGAGACCAATTTGCCTTTAAACATAGACCATAAATAATCCCAATCATAGGTTACTCTAAATGGATATCGAGATAACCAGACACACCAATGTATTATATACTTGTCAGGAGTAAGATAGGGTTGAGCGAGGTTGGAGAACCTAGCTCAAGCACCATTCCAGAGTTTGAGTCAGTTCAGATACCTAGCATACAAGTTCCAAATTTACTTAGATCCAGTAGAGTATCTCACCATTCTGAAAGATATATGGGACACATCAGTGGAGAGGACACCCAGAATGGTGATCCTCAGACCTACGAGGAGTCTATTATGAATATAGACTCTGGAAAATGGCAAGAAGCCATGAATTTGAGATAGATTCCATGTACTACAATAAGGTTTGGAACCTTGTGGATGCACTTGAGAGTATTACACCCGTAAGCTGCAAGTGGATCTTCAAGAAGAATATCAGAGTAGATAGAAAGGTAGAGACCTATAAGGCAAGGCTGGTGGCCAAATGATATTGTCAAGGGCAAGGAGTTAACTGTTAAGATCAATTGGTACTAAGAGAGGGGGGGGGGGGGTTGATTTAGTGCAAGATTAATCGTATTCGTTTAAAAACCTTTACTTTCGAAAAGTGAAAAAGGAAAAGTGAAAGCTTCTTTTTATATTTAAAGCTGATTCTAAAAAGTGGAGAGATTGAGGCTCGATTTTAACTATAAGCAAATTGAGAGTAATAAAGAGTAAAAAAGCAAAGTAAACAAAGACATTCACATTTATAGTGGTTCATAGACTACCTAAATATTTCTGGCCCGAAGCTGTTAACATGACATAGAATGTATTAAATAAAGCTCTTATAAGACCATTACTCTCTAAAACTCCTTATGAATTGTGGAATGACAAAAAACCTAATATTTCATATTTTAAAATGTTTGGTTGCAAATGTTTTATTTTGAATGAAAAGGAGGTCTTAGAAAAATTTGATGCAAAATCCGATGAAGGCATTTTTCTTACTTATTCTTCTATTTCAAAAGCTTATCGGGTATTTAATAAAAGAACTTTAGCAATTGAAGAATCTATTCATGTTGTTTTCAATGAGATTTCCAAACTTAGGAAAATTAATTTTGATGATGAATTTGATTTTGGCACTTTGAATTTAAATGATAACTCTCCTAAAAGCAACTTGAATGAATCTACTTCCAAATCCATACCAAGGAATGGAAGTATGTAAATACTCATCCTAAGGAGCTTATAATAGGAGATACATCAAGAGGTGTTCAAACTAGTTCTTTTTTTAAGAATTTTTATGCTAATGTTGTATTTCTCTCTCAGATCGAACCAAAGTGCATTGATGAGGCCCTAAGAGATTATTCTTGGGTAAATACAATGCATGAAAAGCTTAATCAATTTGTGAGAAATGAAGTATGGAAGCTTGACCTAGACCAAGTGACCGTTTAGTAATTGGTACTAAATGAATCTTTAGAAATAAGCAAGTTGAAAATGGTATCATGGTTAAACATGGCTAGATTAGTGGCCAAAGGTTTCAACCAAGAAGAAGGAATCGATTATGAAGAAACCTTTACTCCAGTGGTTAGACTTGAAACCATAAAGATGTTTCTTGCCTTTACATCTTTCAAAGATTTTAAATTATTTCAAATGGATGTTAATAGTGCTTTTCTTAATGGCTTTATTTTTGAAGAAGTGTATATTGAACAACCCCCTAGTTTTAAGAATAATCTCTTTCCAAACCATGTTTTCAAACTTTCTAAAGCTCTTTATCGATTAAAATAAGCCAATAGGGCTTGGTATGAAAGACTTAGTTCTTCCCTTATTTCAAATAATTTCTTGAAAGGTAAGATTGATACCACATTATTTTTTAAGTATTTAGAAAATAATTTTCTTGTTATTCAAATTTATGTTGATGATATCATTTTTTGGTTCAACAAATGAATTTTATGTGAATCTTTTGCCAAAAGCATGAACCAAGAATTTGAAATGAGTCTAATGAGTAAGTTAACCTATTTCTTAGGACATAAAACAATTAAATGATTGCATATTTATTAGTCAAACTAAATACACTTTAGACTTGTTAAAATGTTTTAGTATGGAAAATGCTAAGGCTATAAACACTCCCATAAGCACATCTACAAAGTTAGACTTAGACAATGAAGGAGAAAATTTTGACCACAAATCTTATTGAAGAATTATAGATAGTTTGTTATATTTAACTGCTACTAGATCAAATATCATATTAGTGTTGGATTGTGTGCAAGATTTCAATCTAACCCTAAGTTTTCTCACCTTACAGCAGTTAAAGAATATTTAGGTATTTAAAAGGAACTTCCAACTTAGAATTATGGTATCCAAAATGCAAAAAAATGGACTTACTTGGTTATCAGATACTGATTTTGGATGATGTAGAATAGATAAAAAAGTACTACTTGGACATGTCAATTTTTAGGAATTGCACTTGTTTCTTAGTCTTCCAAGAAACAAAATTTCGTTACTTTATCTACTACTAAAGCTGAATATTTTATAGCTAGTGCATGTTGTACCCAAATCATTTGGATGAAAAATACATTAGAAGATTACAGAATTTAATTGAAAAATATTCCTATAAAATGTGAAAACACAAGTGTCATATGTTTAACTAAAAATCTCATTCACCACTCAAATAAGCATATTGATTATGGATCATGTGAATAATAAGACATTTCCTTAGAATTTATTTACACTAAGCATCAATTAATATATATTTTTCTAATATTAAATTAAGAATAATTTGATTTCATTAGAAGAGAACTAGGAATGCTAAAACATGAGAATGCATAACTTGCTTCATTTAATATTATTGTTTATATAAAATTACATAAATATCTATTTTCACAATGTTGTTTTTCAGATCTCCTTACTTGTTTCTACTTTCTTGTTTAGAAAAAAGGGAAGAAAACTTTATTTTATTAAGGGGGAGAAATAAAGTACCTAAACATTTAATTATGTTTACTTATGGTGACCTTATGTATCATTAAATTACTTGCTTGTTATTTCGCCTTTCTATTGATGATAACCAAGGGGGAGAAATAGTAAATTGATGGCACAAAAATGATACATACATATCAAAAAAGAAGAAATAGCATTCTCTTAAAGGAAAATTTTGCTTGAAAATTTTAGAGTGTGCATAAAATTCTTAGAATGTGCATGAAAATTTAATGATTTGCTAGTTGAAATTAATGTTATAGATGATCTTTAAAAGAAGGAAAGTTTGCATTTCCTAAAATATCCTTGAAAATTTAATCATTGGGATAATATCATGATGATTTTATATTCATGCTACATTATCTTTTAAAATTTGATAAGTGAAAGTTGTGATACTTGAATTCAAGGGTATGTAGTTCTCTTGAATTTATTTTTATTCGTATTATGGCATGAATTTAAGGGGAGTAAGGTTTAACTCCCATCATCAATTGATTTCATTATAAAAAAGGGGAGATTGTTGAATCTCAAATTTTGATGATGAAATCAATTGATAGGTTATTGATCTAACATGTGTGTTAGAGATGATTCATGTAGAATTAACTATGATGGAAAGAAAATTACAATCAGAAGTTTGGCCAAAGTCAAGTCCAAGCATCGAGCCGGAGTTAGGATGACGCTCTTGAGAACTTGCCTGAAGTGCGTCGGGAGCTTGCTGAGGGTATCAAAAGCTCACTAGGGTCATCAGAAGCTTGCCGAAGAAGATCGGGTGCTTGCCAAGATGATGCAAGGGAGTTCGTTGGAAGAAGATCGAGGACACCAAAAGATTGTCGGGGCAGCCGAAAAGCTTGTCATGAGTTGGGAAGGTCTTGAATTGGATTTGTTTGCCATGGTAATTATAATTAATTAAGTCATAGTTAGTATCGGTTAAGGTTGAGTCCTACTTGAGTTAGATTAGAAAGGGGTCCAAAGTAACTCAAGTGAGGCAAACCGAGTCCACTTTAGGGAGTGGATTGAGCTCAGATCGAGCTCAATTAGTTGACCAGGGAAGTGGTCAACAGAAGATATAAGTTATGATTGAAAAAATAGAGGGGAATAACTTTTCTAGGATTCTCGATGGTTGTACAGTCACCGCCCTTTTTTCGGGCTGCTTTCGACGACGACGCCGTTGGCGTCGGTAGTAGTACTACTCGTATCCGGCTTTTCAAGTGCATTTAAAATTTTGGCTCCAAATTCTGAAGCCAATTGGGGTCTATAAATATCCCAAATTTTCTTACATTTCACACAATAATTTTGGGCTAGAAATTCTGAGAAAAAATTGTGTGAGGAAAGTCTTGTAAGGGAGTGAAGAAAGTCTTATAATACTTGTAAATCTCCCATGTAAGGTTATAAGGTTCATCTCCTAAGCCTAATAAAAGGAGAGAGGAAGCTGTAAAGGTTTGATCTTCACCCAAAGAAGATTGATAGTGGACACTGGTAGGCCTTGGATAAGAGGACTCAAGAGTGGACATAGGCCAGTTCAACCTCCAACTGAACCATCTAGGGGTGGTCGGTTGCTTTATTATTTCTTAATCCTATTCTAACTTAATCCCTTCCTCAACCAACCCCCTCTTTAACTAGGATAAGGGGTGGTTAATTAGGGTAACATGCATCTTACTCTCCCTTCAAATATCTTCCTCAACTAATCCTAACCTAGCTAGCCTCCTTACTTTCCTTAATAGGGGTCGGCTAGATAGGATTTACATGAATGCCTTTAGATTTTACATGATTGTCTTTTTTAATGAAACTAAATTAGGACTCCCCTAGCTAGAGTCCTAATATACTCGCCCTCTTCAATTCAGCCATGTCCTCAAGGCTGATGCTCCATGAATTCTAAAAATTTGATTTTTAAATTATTATAGTTTTCCCAAGTGGCCTCTTCTTCTGGAAGGTTCGCCCACTGTATTAGTACTTCAGTAGTAGGTCATTGTCGTCGTGTCATGATCCTACAATCAATAATGGCACTTGGTTGAGTCTGGAGCTCTCCTTGGACAGTCATATTAGGTAGATGTCTTTAAATTGTCTTGTTTTATCCTAATTTGAGCTTCAACCACGACACATAAAAGACTGGATGGATTCGGGAGTCGACGGGTAAGTGCAATCTGTATGTTACTGCCTCGATACGCTCCACAATCTAGTAGGGTCTATAGAATCAAGGTGAAAGCTTCATGGATGCTTTGATCTGGATCGATGTTTGCTTGTATGGCTGGAGCCATAGAAATACCCAATCTCCCACGAAAAATTCTCTTTCGCCTTTGTGTTGATCATATTATTGTTTTATCCTTGCTTGAGTTGTAGTGAGATTGTCTTTTAATAGCTTCAGTATTTTGTCTCTGTCCTATAGTTCCCTATCTACTTGTTCTACTTTATAGGTGCCTAATACATATTTTAGGAATACACGAGGAGGTCGGTTATACATAGCCTCATATGGTGTAACTTTCATGGATGAATGATAAGTTGTATTATACCATCACTCGTCCCAAGGGAAGCAACCGAGGTATGTCTCTAAACACCTATTTACCACTTCAGTCTGACCATCAGTTTGTGGGTGATATGTTGTGCTCATCTTAAATTTAGTACCCTGCATCTGGAATAATTCTATCTAGAATTTGCTCATGAAGACCCTATCATGATCACTTACAATAGATCTTGGCATCCCATACAATTTCACAATATTATCCATAAAGATTCGAGCAATGTTGGAAGCAGTGTAGGGATTGTGAACTGCACAGAAGTGAGCATACTTTGTAAGGTGATCAACAACAACAAGAATCGTATCTTTTTCTTATAATGAGAGTAGCCCTTCGATGAAGTTTATTGATATATCGGTCCATATTGAGTCTAGGATGGGTGGAGGTTGTAGCTTTATGGGGCTTGCCACTATTTTGCCTTTATGTCGTTGGCACACATCACATTGTGCTACAAATTTAGTAATAATATTTTTCATCCCTTCCCAATAAAAATTTTGCTTAATTCTCTTATAGGTTCTAAAGAACCCGGAATGCCCAACGGTGGGTGTGCAATGCATCTCTTGAAGGATGGTCTTTATGCAACTAGAATTTGGCACGAGCACAATGCGTCCCTTGTAGCGTAGGTCTTTTGAGTCCCAACTGTAATGAGCCATGGAACCTGGTTCTTTCTCTAATTTCTTTATGATCTTGCTGGTTCCAGGATCATCTTGTCATTCTTTCCTAATGTCCTCAAGGAAGTTGCTGGTCGAAAGTGAAACAGCTAAAAATTCAACTTGTTTAGGTAGTCATGAAAACGCATCTGCAACAACATTCTCTTTCCACTTTTTATAAATTATTTTATAATCATATCTAAGAAGCTTTGTTACCAATTTTTGCTTCTCGAGGGAAGATATCTTTTGCTCCAAGAAATATTTTAGGTTTTATGGTCAGTCTTGATTTGGAAGCATCGCCCGATTAAGTACGGTGTCCACTTAGCCACCGCGTGCATAATCGCGAGCATCTCCTTATCGTAAATAGTCATCTTGAGGTGGGAAGGAGATAAAGCCTTACTTGTATATGCTAGGGGATGGCCATCTTGCATTAACACAACACCTTTTCCCACTCCGGAGGCATCAGCCTCAATAACAAAAGTCTTGTCGAAGTTGGGTAGTGCTAGCACGGGCGTTGTCATTATTGCGATCTTAAGTTCGTCGAAGGTAGTTGAGGCTCTATCCGACCATTGGAAAGCATATTTTTTTAGCAAGGAAGTGAGAGGCGCACTGATCTTCCCATAATTTTTCATGAAATTGTGGTAGTAGCCTGCTAAGCCAAGAAAGTCGCACAACGATTTTACGTTCCTTGGAGTTGGCCAGTTCTGCATTGCTTCAATTTTTGAAGGGTCCACTACCACTCCTTCCTCTGATATGATATGCTCAAGATACTCCACCTTCTATTGAAGAAAGCTACACTTTAGTTTTTAACAAAAAGGACATGCTCTCGAAGAATCGTCAAAACAAGTCATAAATGTTGAAAATGACTTTCAGTAGAAGGGCTGTAGATAAGGATGTTATCAAAGAAAACCAACACAAACTTATGAAGATAATTTTAGAAGATATAATGCATAAGGCTCTGGAAGGTGGAGGGAGCATTGGTGAGACCGAAGGGTATTACTAGATATTCGTATTGGCTGTTATGCATCTGAAAGGTGATTTTTGGTATGTCTTCTTCGCATACTCATATCTGATGATATCCGGATCGAAGGTCCAGCTTTGTGATGATTTGTGCTCCCTTTAATTCATCAAGCACTTCATCTACTACTGGAATAGGGTACTTGTCCTTGACAGTTATATGTTGAGAGCTCTATATTCGATGCACATTCGTTATGTTTTGTCCTTCTTTTGTACAAGGAGTACAGATGAAGAGTAGGGGCTGTAACTCGGTCGAATGAATCATGTTTCAAGCATCTCCTTCACAATCCTTTCTATTTCATTGTTCTATAGATGAGGGTACCGACATGGGCGAGTGTTTGCTGGAGGTCTGCTCAGAAGAATCGGTATCCAATGATCATGCTAGCGGCTAGGAGGTAGGCTGCGCGGTTCGTCAAATACTACTGAAAATTCAGTAAGCAAGGGAAATAGATTTGGTCTTCAACTTCGGTTGCATCCCCCTTGGATTGCTGCTCAAGTTGTACTAAGAAGCCACTTCATGTTTTGTGCAAGACTTTCTCCATTCGTCGTGTGCAAATCATTGATATATTGCTCCCCCGTTTGCCGCGCAGTACCACTTATTTTTCTTGGCTGCAAAACCTCATGATTAATTTCAAAAAATTCCAGGAAACATCACCTAATGTCTTCAGTCATTCGATGTCATGCATGGCTTCATAATTATCAAGAGGGAGGAGGAAAAAAATCTGTGATTATTTCTTGATCCTGCAGCAAAAGTTTCACCCGCAGGCATCGGCGATCACAATTCAGAATTTGTCTATCGGTGACTTTAACATCAAATGTGCTACAATCTTTAATAGGTAAGGCCATCCGAATAGCAACCTTGCTATTTATAAAATTATTAGTACTCCCAGTGTCAATGAAATGGTAATCAGTTGTAGCTTCTGAAATCCTCCCACTTTCATTGTTTGTGGGTTCGCGTAGCCGGCAAGAGCATGCATTGTAATATCAATTGGCCATTCTTCTTCATCTATGACCTCTTCCTCGTGCTTCTGGACCTCCTCCACATCTTTGAGAGCTTCAATCATTAGGAGGTGGCCCTTTTTGCAGCGATGATCATGACTCCACGGTTCATCGCAATGCCAACAAAGCCACTTTGCTGATCGGTCACGTAGTTCTTCTCTTGTCAATTTTTTTTTGCAGCGAAGGATGGCTAGATATAGAAGGAGGCTTGTATGCCGTGGGCCTAGGAGTGGTTCTCAACCTCCGGGGATCTTGGTTGAGTCGCTCTTCTTGTATTCGGGTGAAGGAAATTGCAACAGCTACGATACGGGGCTGCCACGCCTTAACCTCCCCTTTTATCTCCGGGTTGAGTCCCTTGATGAAGGTACCTAGCAATTGTCGATCAATCCAATCACAAGCAAGGTAGGATAGTTTCTCAAACCTGGTTTGGTACTCTTGAATTGTAAAGGTTTGTCGAATTTTTGCGAGTTGGTCATCGATATTTTTGTACTTTGTAGGTCCAAAGCGATTTAATAGTGTATTTTTAAATTGATTCCATGTTGGAGCCTTATGATTATATTCCAGCCAATTGTACCATTGGATTGCATTACCTTCAAGGTGGATGACAGAGATTTCCACCATAGAATCGTCCGACATTCAGTAGTAGTGAAAGTAACATTCGACGCGTGAAATCCACCCCGCCGGGTCTCCTTCTTCCCAACGTGGGAAGTCCACCCTCATGTATGACTAAAGCATGTCCAAAGGTTGTCTCTTCTTCTCTAGAGGCCTCTTTGAACTCTCTCCTCACTGAGATTTGGTTGGACTCGGTGGTTGTCCAATTTTGAACTCCGCAAACAAGGCGCATAGTTTGTCCTCCAAGCATGATTCGAGCTGCGATTCAAGCTGAGATTCCAATGCTTCAAACTTGGTATCAATTGGATCTTGAGAAGCCATGGCGCATGCCTATAGATCAGATATGTCCATGTCTTTTTTCTATTGATGGGTCAATGGCATGGGTGGTGGAAGATTCAGATAATCGGTTGGTGATAGAAGGGTTCGGCTGCAATGGTTTTCTATTTTAGGCTGTGGGTTTTGGGGGTGTTAGGGTTATGAAAATATGTTATGATGGCTATATCTTAAGGCTAGAGGGATGCCCTAAAAACTTCTTGGCTGGTAGTAGTGAGATGGTTGGGTTTCAGTGGGCTAAGAAGAAGAAGGACAAAGGTGTTGCAGTAGATTTTTCGTCAAAAAAAATTCCAGCAGTGAAGACATAATTTTTTTCAGATATTTTCAACAAAAATTTGAGTGAAACTTAAGGGGGGTCTTCTGGTAAGGAAGAGCTAGTACCAACAAAAATTTCATGGAAAGAAATAACTGCAATAGGTTCGGCAAAATTAAAGATCACAAAGAAGTACAATAGTAGATTTTTACGTCTAAACTGCAACAATTTGGACGTAAAAGATGACTAGGTTATCTTGATGATTTTTTTACCAACTAAAGGAAGCTCTGAGGATTGGAAGTTATAAAGCCATGGTAGAAATTTTGTAAAAAATTGATCAGTAAAAACACAGCAGCAAATCAAACAGTAAAGGGTGTGCGGTTGGAATTATGTAGCAAATATGAACAGATTTTTTTATATATTTTTTTTAATAGGGATAACTAAATTACAGCAGTAGTAAGGTAGAAAACCAGAACATGTTGCAATTCATGGGGAGATCAAATGATGATCTGCGGTAGTGGAGATGACGGTGGAATTTGGTGACGATCTTCAAGCAATTATGGGAATTGCTTTGGACGGCTTTGGGGGGATGATGTATAGCTGTGGAAGGGCAACAAGATGTCAAGAACACTGCTCTGATACCAAGTTTTAGAACCCTAGCGGATTCTAAGCTTGGGGGTGATCACTATAGGGGATCGGCCTCCTTGGAACTCTATAGGGGTTCCCTCCTCCAAATTACTGCTCAAAGGCTGCAGAAAAACTCTTCTATTGATGATAAAAAGTGGAGGATTATATGGCTATTTATAGACCTTCTAACCCCAACTCCTAATAGGACTCCTACTTCGAGACTTCTACTCCTAACCAACTCCTAAAGCAACTCCTAATGCAACTCTAAGTCCAACCTCCAACCGGCCCATCTAGGGGCAGTCGGTTGCTTTATTATTTCCTAATCATATTCTAACTTAATCCCCTCCTCAACCAACCCCCTCTTTAACTAGGATAAGAGGTGGTTAATTAGAATAATATGCATCTTACTCTCCCTTCAAATATCTTCCTCTACTATTCCGAACCTAGCCGGCGCCTTACTTTCCTTAATAAGGGTCGGCTAGATGGAATTTACATGAATACCCCTAGATTACATGATTGCCCTCTTTAATGAAACTAAATTAGGACTCCCCTAGCTAGAGTCCTAACACTGCTCTATTTGTTATAGATTTCTTGGAGTAGAAAATTTGTGGATATACCCATTTGATTCACAAAAATTTTGAAACCCATGGTTTTAAAATTCACAACCATGATCACTACATATTGACGAAATCATAAAATCTTTTTTATTTTGAATAATTTTATAAAATTTTAAAAAATATTTAAAAGAATCACTTTTGTGTGCTAAGAAATAAGACGAAGTATATCTACTATAATCATCTACTAAGACAAATGCATATTTGCTACCTCCTAAACTTATAGTATCAATTGGTCCAAATAAATTCATATGGATTAATTGTAGTGGCCTAGAGGTTCTTATTTGATTTTTTAACTTGAAGCTACTTTTTATTTGCTTTCCTAATTAGCAAGTATCACATATCTTGTCCTTAATGAACTTAAGACTCGGTAATCCTCTTACTAAGTCTTTAGTTGAGATTTGCCAAATCCAAGTTTCATCATTTAAAGCCGAAAAGCATGTTTGATCATAAAAAATTCCAATGTCAATAGTATACACATTTTTGTTTCTTAAGACAATCAAAGATTTATTCTTGTATGACATTTCAATAATACAAGCATTATATTCAAATTTAACAATATATCCTTTATCACATAATTAGCTAATACTAAGTAGATTATGTTGTAAGCCATCAATTAATATCACATCTTCAATGAAAAAGTTTGATATATTACCTATGGTTCCTTTCCCAATGATTTTTCCTTTGTTGTTATCTTCGAAGGTGATAACTCCTTCATTTAGGCTAGTGAGCTTAGAAAAGAAAGTTGAATCTCTGGTCATATGCCTTGAGTATCCACTATCAAGGTACCATTTGGTGCTCCTAGCCTTAGTTTGCATATGAACCTACAAGAAAGATGGTTTTAGTTTATGTACCCATTTTACATTAGGTCATATATGAAGAACTTTATCTTTCTTTTCTAATGATTTTTTGTTGTTTATAGTTCCTTTAGGAACCCAAACTAATTTGTGTGGACTATATTTTCTAAATAAATATTTGTTGGCTTTATGTTCTAATTTTCTAGAAAAATTAACAAAAATAGTTGGCTTTTATTGAGTGTTACCAACAATGCATACACCATTTCTCCTATTAAGATGACTCTTATTAACAAGGATCATGTTGAGGAATTTATTTCTTATTTGAATTTTTTCTAATGTTTGTTTTAGCATGACATTTTCCTCTTTAACATTTTCTAACATTTCACATTTAGAGAAAGATTATGTAAAGGTAAAGTATCATGCATTTGATCAAATCTACTAACTAAAGAATCATGTTCCTTTTTAAGTGACTTATAAGATTTACTAATTTTTCTAAATTTCTCAAACAATTCATGAAACATATTTAGCAATTCACTAAAAGAAATACTTGAGCATTCACTAACCTCGTCCTGGATGGCTATGAGAGCATAGTTGGCTACTTCTTCTTTGCTATGCTCTTCTTCATCTAATGAGTCTATGTCATCCCATGTTACTGAAATAGATTTCTTCTTGTGTTGCACCTTCTTCTTTAATTGAGAACATTCAAATTTGAAATGTCCTAGGTTTTTGCATTTAAAGCATACAATATTGTCCTTTTTATGTTCTTTTTTTGTAATTTTTGTTCTTTTTCATAAATTTTAAAAATTTTCTAGATAATAGTGTAATGTCATGGTTCTCATCAATCGAGATTTCATATGATGAGTCATCTGCAGTTTTTAGTGCTAAATCCTTCCTATTCTTTGGAAGGGGTTCATCAAGCTCGTCATGAACTTTACAGTTCAGTTCATACGCCATAAGAGATCCAATAAGTTCTTCAAACCATAAGAGATCCAATAAGTTCCTCAAGAGGCAAGTTATTAAGATCTTTGGCCTCTTATATAACAGTTACTTTAGGATTCCAATTTTTGGGAAGGGATCTTAAAATTTTACTAATAAGCTCAAAATTAGAATAATATTTACTAAGAGCTTTGAACCATTGACGATATTCGTGAATTGGGTGTACATGTCTCCAATGGTCTCACTTGGTTTCATTCAAAATAATTCATAATTATGAACTAAAATATTAATTTTGGACTCTTTAAGACGATTAGTGCCTTCGTGTGTGATTTCAAGAGTGTGCCAAATTTCGTAAGCAGTTTCACAAACAGAAATCTGATTAAATTTATTTTTATCAAGTGCATAAAATAAAGCATTCATAGCCATTGTATTAACAAAAAAATCTTCCTTTCCAAATCATTTAATTCATTCATTGGTTTGGAAGATTTTTCAAAATCATTTTCTACAATGTGCCATAAATCAAAATCCATAGAAATCAAGAATATATACATCCTTGTTTTCTAATACGTATAATCCGCCCCATTGAATATGGGAGGACGTGAAATAGAATGTCTCTTATTTATGCCAAATGAAGTCATTTACTCATATGGGTTTTCAGTCCAATGAGTAGCACATGGCCCTGATACCAATTGTTCAGATCAATTGATACTAAGAGGGTGAATTAGTGTAAGATTAATCGTGCTCGTTTAAAAACCTTTGCTTTCGAAAAGTGAAGAAGAAAAAATGGAAGCTTCTTTTATATTTCGACAAAACCGATTTAAAGCCGATTTGAAAGAAGTAGAGAGATTAAAGCTTGGTTTTAACTATAAGCAAATTAAGAGCAATAAAGAGTAAAAAATAAAGTAAATAAAGACACATACAATTATAGTGGTTCGACCTCAACCTGGCCTACGTACACTCGCGAGTCCTCTTTTTCGAGGCCCACTAGTGTGCATTATCAATCTTCTTTGGGTGAAGATCAAACCCTTACAGCTTCCTCTCTCCTTTTACCAGGCTTAGGAGATGAACCTTACAAGGGAGATTTACAAGTATTACAAGACTTTCCTCACTCCCTTAACCTTTTTTTTTCTTACAAGATTAGTATACAATTTTTTCTCAAATCAAAATTGTTGTGTGAAATGTAAGAAAACTTAGGATATTTATAAGCCCCAATTGACTTCAGAATTTGGAGCCAAAATTTCAAATGCACCCAAAAAAGTTGGGTACGTGCGGTACCACCACCGGTACTAGCGGCGTCATCGCCGAAAGCAACCCAAAAAATAGGGTGATGGTGGTACAACAATCGACCTGGGCAGTACAACCATCGGCCTGGGTGGTACGACCATCGATCACCAATCATACAACCATCAGGAATCCTGAAAAAGTGATTCCCTCCACTTTTCCAATCATGACTTGTACCTTCTATTCACCACTTCCCTGGTCGGCTAATTGAGCTCGACCTGAGCTTAATCCACTCCCTAAAGTGGACCCAGTTTGCCTCACTTGAGTTAATTTGGATCCCTTCTAAATGTAACTCAAGTAGGACTCAACCTTAACCGATACTAACTACGGTTTAATTAATTACAATCACTATGGCCAACAAATTCAATTCAAGACCTTCCCAACTCCCAACAAGCTTTACGACTATGCTCAATAATCTTCTGGCGAGTCTCTCGGTCTTCTTCCAGTGAACTCCCTTGCGTCATCTTGGCAAGCTCCTGATCTTCTTGGGCAAGCTTCCGACGAACCCCTAGCAAGCTTCCAATATCCTCGGCAAGCTCCCGACACACTCTAGAAGAGTTCCTAACAGCATCGTCCTAACTTCGACCCTATGTCTAGACTTGACTTTGGCCAAACCTCTGATTATAATTTTCTCTCCATCGTAGTTAATCATGCATCAATCATCTCTAACACACATATTAGATCTATAACCTATCAATTGATTCATCATCAAAATCCGAGATTCAACATTAACTATGATGAGACCTTCTTACTTGTAGCCATGCTAAAATCCATCAGAATTCTTTTGGCCATTGCAGCACATTATGACTGTGAGATTTGGCAGATAGATATGAAAACACATTCCTCAATGACAACCTCGAGGATGAGGTGTATATGATACAGCTAGAGGGATTTTATCGAGAGAGACTCTAGATAAGGTGTGTTGATGATAGCAAGTCGAACTCAGGGTATGTCTTCACACTGAATGGAGAAGTAGTAAGCTAAAAGATTTCCAAGCAAGAGACTACTGGTAACTCAACCAAAGAGGCATAATACATTACTACAGCAGAAGCAACAAAAGAAGGGGTGTAGATGAAGAAGTTTATCAAGGATTTAAGAGTCGTATCGAGCAGCGTAGAGCAGATTCTATAATATTACGACAATAACAATATGATAGCTTTAGCAAGGGAACCCAGGTCTCATCAGAATTATTCTGAGGAGGTTCCAACTGATTAGAGAGATCGTAGCCTGTGGAGATGCAGCAATGAAAAGAGTTCCATCCGAAGATAAAGGTGCTGACTCAAACTATCTTTGAGCATCATAAGGGTCTGATGTGGATTCAACACATACGTGATTAACTTTAAGTCAAGTGGGAGAATGATGATTATAGGTGTCCTGCAAGCCAATCACATGAGTGATGGCACGTGTGACACATTATATAGTCTTTTATATTATTATTGTCATATTTTCATATTATATTATCTATTAAATATATATTATGATGCCCTTAGTTCTGTGCAATAGGAATTAGATCATGATGAGATCACGATAATGAGACTGATTCACCTTTAAACATAGATTCTAAATAATCTTAGTCATAGGTTACTCGATAGGGACATTGGATAATCGGACAGACCATTGTACTCTAGACCTGTCCATATAATACGGGAGGCTGGTCTCATAGTCACTTATGTAGGGACACTAAGAGTACAATACAGGTGCTCATTGGAGAATGAGTTTATTGATTGATCCGCTTACGAAATGCTGGATGGTTGATAGTACCTAACGTTAGACAATAATTTTGTAGTCCTAGTTGTGTGTCTAGTTCTTAGACTTGAGATACAAAGAATGCCTTGTTTGAGTACTCCTTTCTTTGATGTCGGACTTACAGATCTGAAAAGCTCTAATATGATACAATCGGTTATCAAGATTGATAGCTAACCTTACAAAAGTAATTGAGTGTCAATAGAGGATCATCCACTCTCAGTATCATGAGAGGAATATCCTATGCATTATCGCTTGGACATATCCTCGGTAGGGGTCATTCGGATTGAGAGAGGAGTTCTCTAGGAGAATCCGATTAGAAAGAGACTCGGACAGATTCTATTTGAGACCTAGTAGTACCATACCCAATATATGATCTCTGGAATATTAGATGGATGAGAGACTATAGATACACAGTAACTGAGGATAGACAAATCCAATGGATAAGATCCCTTATACTGTTTGGGGACTATGGCGCAATAGCCTAATACATCCATATTCGATGAGTCGAGTGAATTATTATATGATAATTCACTGAGATAGAAGGAGTTCTGATAGGTGGGGCTTACGACCAGCTCTGTATTAGGCCTAGAGGGTCACACACATATGGTGGATGTTTCAATGAGTAGAGGATTGGATATGAGTTATTCAATAAGCTCATATTCTCATTAGATGAGACCCAACATTGATGGGCTACTTGCATGAGACCCATTAGAGGTCAATTGAGATGATTAGATAAAGACCAATAATCCAAGATTAGTGGGTAGTTGGATAGAGATCCAATACCCACTAAAGCAAAATCCATTAGTGTTTTTGGTGGCTCTCTATAGATAGGAGACAGGGGCGGCACAATAGTGATAGGCTACACCTTTGGCCCCCTCCTATTGTCCTCTCTCTCTCATCATCTTAGTCGACTAGCCCTTCCCTACTATGAGAGGGCAATGAAAAAGATATGTGATCTTCTTCCACAAGTGCTGCAAGAAGGTGTGTAAGAGTTCCAAGTTTTGGATTGTGATTGGAGGAGCATCACTACAACGATCCATCGTGTAGATATCAATAGAGATGAGGACTTTTGACCTCTTTCATCCTCTCTATCTAGATCTAAAATTTTAGCGATATATGATCTCCCTAGGTAATCAATCTCTTACGTATCACAATTTTCGGTTCTATGGGTTTTTTTGGGCACCAATCTTTGTATGATGATTTGATATACTTGGGAAACTTATTTTATTTTCTTTCTTCCACTGCGCATGTGATGCTCCTACTAAGTTTCCCAACACATAGGGCATGGAGATGCACCAATACACACATAGATCATATTATGAGTGATTGGGCCCACTAGCTTGGGCCTGATCACATTAGGTGATGGTTCATGATCATCCGATGTGGTATGCATATGTGATATATGATTATACACCTAATATATATATATATATATATATATATATATATATATATATATATATATATATATATATATATATACGATATAGATAATATTAAATATATATATATGTGACGTGACATATTAGAAGACTGAAACAAAACCCTCTCCTACGATAATATTACATCGAAAAGCGTGAGGCAATAAGATTGACCCACATGACCTTATATCATTATAGGAAGAAATCCCAACATAGGTTGAGTTGGTCAAGTCTCTCGAGGCTCATCTATCTTCATGATTCGAGATCTTGCCTATGACATAAACATATCACTAGTGACCAGAGGACATGGTATGCTTGGTCGAGTCCTTGGAGGGCATATCATCAAATCAGACTTATCTTGTAATGATAGTGATGACTTAACTGAACATCATGTTGGTCCAGTCCCTCGATACATTATGGTTCGGAGGTCGAATAAGACAAGAATCATGAGGAGTTGTGATTGGCAAGAGTTACCTATCTTTTTGAGCTTAGTATGATTGGCCAAGTCCCTCGAGTTACACTAAGACATCGATTAGATCCCAATCCTCACTAGAAGTCTGTCGGAGACTTTCTTTTCATGTGCCGAGGGCTTCACGTGATTCGTTAGAAAAATCATGGGAGTTGATTAAGATAGAAGTACGTATCTTAATTAGTTTTTATGCAAAATCTATATGTTATTCATTTGTGCTACATCTTGTTTATCAGAAATATGTCGCTTGCAAACCCCCTACGTGGTATACTTGATGTCAACCGTCTCATTGGTCCAAATTATTTAGATTAGCTCCATAATTTGAGAATTATTCTCAGGGTGTAGAAAATCGCATGTCATCAACACCATTCTACCCACACCATAGGAAGGGGCAAGCGAGAGTGAGATTGCTCACTACGTGAAGTATATAGACAATTCCACTTTGACAAAGTGCTATATTATATTTTGGACTCTATGACTCTTAAGTTACAGGGGCAACATAAGAGCATGGATGTTGATTCCATCCTTCTCCATCTTCACCAGTTGTTTGAGAAACATGGAAGAACTCAGAAATATAAGATATCTAAGAGTCTCTTCCGAACCAGGATGACGGAGGGGACATCGGTTCAGAACCATGTCCTAAGGATGATAAAGTAGATAAAGAAACTCATAGGTCTAGGAATGGTCCTAGAGGATAACTTCTGTGTTGATCTTATAATTCAATCCCTGCTAGATTCATTTTCTCAGTTCATAAACAACTTTAATATGAACAAGTTTGAGGTGACTCTCCCTGAGCTCCTCAATATATTGAAGGAAGCTGAGTGCACCACCAAGAAAGAGTAGCCAATTTTCTATATTAGTGAAGAAAAGGATGATGATAAGACCCTTAAGAAGGGCAAGGGCAAACCATGTAAGGCAAAGACCGCCAAGAAAGACCCGGCCAAGGATAAAACTCAGTACTTCCACTATGGTAAAGATGAGCACTAGAAGAGGAACAATAATGATTACCTTGTAAAGAAGGCGAAACAAAAGCTTGAAGAAGCTTCAAGTACATTCATGATTAATTTTCATTTGTCAGATTTTTTATAATAACACATGGTCTTAGATAACGGGAATATTTATCGTATTTGTAATTTATTAGAGATTCTGACATGGCCTAGGAGACTGGCGAGAGGCTAGATGGATCTCAAGATAGAAAATGCAGCAAGAGTTGCTACAGTTGTTGTTGATGAGGTCACCTTACATCTACTTGGTGGAGTTTTCATTGCATTAAATATATGCTATTACATTTCTTCTGTTATTCAAAATATTATTTCCATTTCATGTTTGACGTTTAGTGGATATAAACTAGTTTTATAAAAAATAGTTGTTCATTAATTTTAGATTATGAGGTCATCACTAGAGGGATATTGATTAATGACTTATATGTGCTACACATTTCTTCACACATCATGAATATAATAAGTACGTCCAAGAGGAAATGAGATGAGGTGAACAATATATACCTATGACATTATAAGCTAGGTCATATCCATGAGGAAAGGATTTAAAGTTGTTGAAAGATGGATATTTAGATCCATTCGACTATGAGTCATATGCAACTTGTGAACCTTGCCTTCGTGGAAAGTTTTACCCTACTGTAGTTCTTGTTAAATCTTATATAGAATTTTAGTGGAACTCATACATAGCGATGTATGTAGTCCCATATCAACTCAGGCTATAAGTGGTTATTCTTACTTTATTACATTTACTAATGATTTCTCTAGGTATAAACACGTATACTTGATGAAGTATAAATCTGATACCTTCAAGATATTTAAAGAATATAAGAATGAAGTAGAGAATCAGACTGGAAAGAGTATTAAAACTCTTTGATCAGATCGAGGAGAAGAGTATTTAAGTACAGAGTTTACTTATTTCCTCAGGGACCATGAGATATTGTCCCAATAGACACTTCCTTATACACCTCAGCTCAATGGTGTATATAAAAGGAGGAATCACATGCTCATTATATATGGTGTAGCTCATGATGAGTTTCACTGACCTACCCATCTCATTCTGGGGATCTGCTCTAGAGACCACAGCTTACCTTCTGAACAGAGTTCCATCTAGGCCGGTAGTGTCTATACCATATGAGATATGGAAAGGAAAAAATCCTTATCTTAAGTTTGTTAAGATTTGGGGCTGCCCTACCCATGTTAGAAGACACAACCCCGATAAGTTGGAATCAAAGACGAAATCATGCAAGTTCATGGGATACTCCAAGGAAAATTATGGGAATCATTTCTTTCATCCCAAGTACCATAAGATCTTTGTTACCAATAGAGCTATGCTCCTTGAGAAGAAATACGTTCTTAGTAGAAATAGTGGGAGTGTGACAGAGTTAAGCGAGGTTAGAGAACCTAGCTTAAGCGCTATTCGGGAGACCGAGTTTGTTCAGGTACCTAGGATATAATTCCAACTTTTCGTAGGTCTGACAGAGTATCTCACCCTCCTGAAAAAAATGTAATGGAGAGGACACTTAGGATGTTGATCCTTAGACCTACAAGGAGGCTATTATGAGTATAGACTCCGAGAAATGGTAAAAAAGTCATGAATTCTGAAATTAACTTCATGTACTCCAACAAGGTTTAGAACCTTGTGGATGGACCCAAGGGTATCGTACCTATCAACTACAAGTGGATCTTCAAGAAGAATAACATAGTAGATGTAAAGGTGGAGACCTATAAGGCAAGGCCGGTGGTCAAAGGGTGTCATCAAAGGCAATGAGTTAATTATAATGAAACCTTCTCACCTGTAGTTATGCTAAAATTCATTAGAATGCTTTTGGCTATTGCAGTACACTATGACTATGAGATCTGGCAAATGGGTGTGAAAACTGTATTCCTCAACGGCAACCTTGAGGATGAGGTGTATATGATATAGCTAGAGGGATTCATATCCAAGGAGAATTCAGATAAGGTGTGCAGGTTGCTCAGATTTATCTATGGACTAAAGCAATTTTTCCAAAGTTAGAACATAAGATTTGATGAGGCAATCGAATCTTATGACTTTGCTAAGAATGAAGATAAACCTTACGTATACAGGAAGGTAAGTCGGAGCACTATCACCTTCTTGGTGCTACATGTGGATGACATTATGATCATTGGAAATGATATAGCAATGCTCTCCACAGTTAAGGCTTGGCTATCCAAAAATATCTCCATGAAGGACTTAGGGGAAGCATCTTATATTTTGGGGGATCCAGACGTATAAAGATAGATCCAAGAGGATGCTTGGCTTATCCCAATCCAAGTACATAGATTTCATTGTCAATAGTTTTAGCATGAAAAATTTCAAGAGATTTCTCATACCGATAAGACATGGTATCACTTTCTAGGAGTATGTTACAAAAAGACTACTGAAAAAATGATAGACATAGACAAGATACCCTATGCCTTAGTGATTGGGTTTATTATGTATGCTATGCTATGAACCAAGCCTAATATTATGCATGCTCTAAGTGTCACAAGTAGGTATCAGGCATATCCAAGTTTGGAACATTGGAAGGCAGTAAACTACATCCTTAAGTACTTGACAAGAATTAAGTATCTTTTACCAGTATATAAAGGAGGTAGCCTCCAAGTTGAGACTGCACGAACTCAAGTTTCTAGTCTGATATTGATGATAGCAAGTCAAACTCAGGGTATGTGTTCACCTTGAATAGAGGAGCAATAAGCTGAAAGAGTTCCAAGCAAGATACTACTGTTGACTCGACCACAGAGGCAGAGTATATTACTACAGCAGAAGCAACAAAGGAAGGGGTCTGGATGAAAAAGTTCATCAAGGATTTAGGAGTGACACCAAGCAATGAGGAGTTGATTCCTATATATTGCGACAACAATGAGGAAATCACTCAAGCAAAGAAACCCAAGTCTCATCAGAAGTTAAAGCACGTTCTAAGGAGGTTCCACCTGATCAAAGAGATTATAGTCCACAAAGATGTAGCAATAAAAAGAGTTTTATCTGAAGATAACATTGCAGATCCACTAACAAAGCCGATGGCTCAGACTGTCTTTGTGCGTCATATGGGTCTCATGGGGATCAAACACATAGGTGATTAACTTTAGGTCAAGTGTGAGATTGCTGGTTAAAGTTGCCCTACAATCCAATCACGTGAGTGATGGCATGTGTGATATACTATACAGTCTTTTTGCATTATAATTATTATCAATATTTTCTCATATTTTATATATTATCTACTGCATATATATTGTGATATTCTTGGATCTATGTAATGAGAATTAGATCGTGATGAGATCACGATAACGAGATTGATTCACCTTTAAACATAAACCTTAAATAATTCTGGTCATAGATTACTCGAGAGGGACATCGAGATAACTAGACAAACAGGTATACTGTATACCCGTCCATGATAGAGGTGGCTAGTCTCATAACCGCTCGTGTGGGGGCACTAAAGATATAGTATAGGTGCTCATTGGAGAATGAGTACACTGATTGAACCGCTTATAGAATGATGAATGGTTGATGATACCTAACACTAGACAGTGATTTCATAGTCCCAATTCTATGTCTGGTCTTTAGACTTAAGAGACCAAGGATGTCTTGTTTAAGTACTCCTTTATTTGACGTCGGACTTATAAGTCTAAAAAGTTTTAGATCTGGTACAGTTGATTATCGAGATTGGTAGCAACCTTACAAAGATAATTGAGTGTCAATAGAGGATCATCCATTCTTATATTATGAGAGGAATATCCTGTGTGCTCTCACTCAGTCAAATCCCTAGCCAGCGTTGTTCGGATTAAGAGAGAGGTTCTCTGGGAGAACCGATTAGAGCGAGACTCAAATAGATTTTATATGTGGCCTAACAGTATCATGCCCAATATACGATCTCTGGGATGTTAGATGGATGATGTGCTGGTTACAGATGCCCTACAAGCCAATCATGTGAGTGATGGCACATGTGACACGTTGTACGATCTTTTTGTTTATGATTATTATTGGAATATTCTTATATTATATTATATGTTGTATATATATTTGTTATGTCCTTGGTTCTTTGCAATGGGAATTGAATCGTGATGAGATCATGATAATGAAATAGATTCACCTTTAAACACAAATCCTAAAGAATCTCGGTCATAGATTACTCGAGAGGGACATCAATATAACTAAACAAACTGGAATACTGCATACCCATCCAAATAATAGAGGCGATTGGTCTCATAGCCACTTGTGTGGAGACACTAAGTATACAGTACAGGTGCTCATTAGAGAATGAGTTCACTGATTAATCTGCTTGTGGAGTGATGTATAGTTAATGATACCTAATGTCAAATAGCGATTCCATAGTCCCAGTTATGTATCTGGTCCTTAAACTTAAGACACCAAGGATGTCTTGTTTGAGTACTCCTTTCTTTGACGCCGGACTTACAAGTTTATAAAGTTTCAGATCTGGTATAATTGGTTATCGGGATTGGAAGCCAACCTTAAGAAGGTAATTGAGTGTCAATAAAGGATCATCCACTCTCGATATTGCGAGAGGAATATCCCATATATGCTTGCTCAAACAAATCTCTGGCCAAGGTCATTCGGATTGAGAGAGAAGGTGTTCTCCGCGAGAATCTGATTAGAGCAAGACTCACACGAATTCTTTATGTGGCCTAACAGTACCATATCCAATATACATTCTCTAGGATATTAGTTGAATGAGGGATTATAGATACATGGTAACTATGAACATTCAGGTGTGATGGATTTGATCCCCCCTATACCGTTTGGGGACTATAGCATAGTGGCCTAGTACATCCATAGTCGATGAGTTGAGTGAATTATTATGAGGATAATAATTCACTATATCAGAAGGAGTTCTGATGGGAGCAACTCATGGCCAGCTCGGTATTGGGCCTAGAGGGTCACACACATATGGTGGATGCTTCAACAAAGAGAGGATTGGGTAGAGATCCAATTAGCCACTATTCTCATTAGATGAGACCCTGCACTGATGGGCTCCTTGCATGAGGCTCAATTAAAGGCCAAATGGAATTATTAGATAGAGATCCAATAATGCAAGGTAAATGAGTAATTGGATGGAGATCCAATATCTACTAAGGTAAGACTCCTAGGGTTTTTTATGGCTCGCTATAAATAAGAGGGGAGGCTCATAGTTGATAGGCTGCATCTTTGGCCGACCGCTCCTATTCTCCTCCCTCCCTCTGCGTAAGAATTATGAGGCCGGAGATTGTCATTGGAAGAGTATTGCTACAGGGATCCATGGTATGGATACCGCTAAAGAGGAGGATGCTTAACCTCCTTCATCTTCTCTATCCGGATTTGAAAAATAGGGATATACAATCTCCCTAGGTAAACAATCTCTCACACGATGTGGTTTTTGGTTTTACGGCTTTCTCGTGACCCAATCTTTTGCACGATAATTTGATCTACATGGGAAACCTGTTTTGTTTTGATCTTCCAATGCACATGTGATGCTCTTGCTTAGATTCCCAATCGTGGTATCAAAGCCATGGTTGTTCATACGAAAGATTAGTTTGAAATTACGTGTGATGAGATTGAATCGCATAGAACTATTCTTCGTGTTCTTGTTGCGTTTTCGTAGTGAAGGCAAAGGAAGAGGGCGGCCACTTGCGGGAAGGCTGCTTGCAATGGTGGCCTCCCATGACGAAGCTGCAACAAGGGCCGCCCACAAGGGGCAGTGCCTGCGGCCAGCCTGCTGGGGCGGCACTCAACTACAGGTGCAACGACGTCGGCCGCAGGGGTGGCCGCCCGTTTGCAGTGCAGTTGTCGGTGGCCGCCATAAGAGGAGGGCAAAGGATAGGGATCCATGGTATGGATATCGCTAAAGAGGAGGATGCTTAACCTCCTTCATCTTCTCTATCCGGATTTGAAAAACAGGGATATACAATCTCCCTAGGTAAACAATCCCTCACACAATATGGTTTTTGGTTTTACGACTTTCTCGCGACCCAATCTTTTGCACGATAATTTGATTTGCATGAGAAACTTATTTTATTTTGATCTTCCAATGCACATGTGATGCTCCTGCTTAGATTTCCAACCGTGCTATCAAAGCCATTGTTGTTCATGCGAAAGATTAGTTTTAAATTACGTGTGATGAGATTGAATCGCATAGAACTATTCTTCGTGTTCTTGTTGTGTTTTCGTAGTGAAGGCAAAGGAAGAGGGCAGCCACTTGCGGGAAGGCTACTTGTAAAGGTGGCCTCCCACGACGAAGCTGCGGCAAGGACTGCCCGCAAGGGGTAGTGCCTGCGGCCAGTCTGCTGGGGTGGCACTCACCTACAGGTGCAACAACGTCGACGGTAGGGGTGGTCGCCAATTTGCAGTGCAATTGTCGGTGGCCGCCACAAGAGGAGGGCAAAGGATAGGGATCCATGGTATGGATACTGCTAAAGAGGAGGATGCTTAACCTCCTTCATCTTCTCTATCTAGATTTGAAAAACAGAGATATGCAATCTCCCTAGGTAAACAATCTCTCACACGATGTGGTTTTTGGTTTTACGGCTTTCTCGCGACCCAATCTTTTGCACGATAATTTGATCTGCATGGGAAACCTATTTTATTTTTATCTTCCAATGCACATGTGATGCTCCTGCTTAGATTCCCAACCGTGGTATCAAAGCCATGGTTGTTCATGCGAAAGATTAGTTTTAAATCATGTGTGATGAGATTGAATCGCGTAGAACTATTATTCGTGTTCTTGTTGCGTTTTCGTAGTGAAGGCAAACGAAGAGGGCAGCCACTTGCGGGAAGGCTGCTTACAAAGGTGGCCGCCCACGACGAAGCTACGGCAAGGGCCGCCCGCAAGGGGCAGTGCCTGCGGCCAGCCTGCTGGGGCGGCACTCACCTACAGGGGCAACGACATCGCCCGCAGGGGTGGCCGCCCATTGGCTGTGCAGTTGTTGGTGGCCGCCACGAGAGGAGGGCAAAGGGTTAGGGTTTTCTTTTTTGTTTTGTCAAAAGGATAATTATGTCCCTCGGAACTTGAGAAATTTCATTGTCTGTCCTTTTATCCAGAATTTCCAAAATACCCTCAATAATTCTAGAAATTTTGAGACTGTCCTTCTATCTAGAATTTCAAAAATGACCTTGATAATTATAGAAATTCTTAGCATATCTTGATTTTTTAAAAAATAATTAATTAAATTATTATATATCTAGTAATCCTACATTTGATGTGATGTACATGTGATATATGATGTGGATAGATGATCATGAGTCATGTGTTATAATGTGTGTAATTATGATTATTATTATTATTATTAGGGCCTGCGAGCTTCTATTTTTCTCATTTATTATTCTACTTGCATGCTTGTGATTATTTTGTAATTATATAGAGAGGCACGGTGGGAGCATGGAGGTGACAAGGGGACCCACGATGTCGTGGTGGGAGATCACGATGCTTGGTGTTGTGGCGAGGATCCGACGGAACCGATGATGATAAGATCAACGATCACAAGGCATGGAGATGCGCTGATGCACACTTAGATCTTATTGTGAGGATTAGGCCCATTGGCTCGGGCTTAATCATATTAGGTGACGGCTCATGATCATCCGATGTAGCTTGCATATGTGATATATGTTATACACCTAATATATATATATATATATATATATATATATATATATATATATATATATATATATATATATATATATATATATATGTATGTATGTAATATAGATATATATTAAATATGTATGTGTGTGACACGACATATTAGGAGACCGATACAAAACAAAAAACCCCTCCTACGATAATATTAAGTCGGTGAGCGTGAGACAATAAGATTGACCCATATGGCCTTCCATCGTTATAAGAAGAAATTGAATCACGACATAGGTTAGTTGGTCGAGTCCCTCGAGGCTCACCTATTTACATGATCAAGATCTTGCCTATGATATAGAGATATCACCGGTGACTTAAGGACATTGTATGCTTGGTTGAATCCCTCGAGGGCATATCATCAAATTAGACTCATCTTGTAACGATGGTGATGAACTTAACTAAACATCATGGTTGGTCGAGTCCCTCGATACCATAATGGTTCGGAGGCCAAACATGATGGGAATCACAAAGAGTTATGATTGGCAAGAGTTACCTACCTTTTGGGCTTAGTGTAATTGGTCAAGTCCCTCGAGGTTGCACTAAGACGCCAATTGAATCCCGATCCCTACTAGAAGTATGTTGAAGACTTCCGTCTCATGTGTCGAGGGTGCCATGTGATTCGCTAGGAAAATAATGGGAGTACATTAAGATAGAAGTATATATCTTAATTAGTTTTTCTATAAAATTTGCATGTGTTATTAATTTACGCTACATCTTGTTTATCGCTTGTAAAACCCCTACATGGCATATTTCATGTCAACCGCCTCACTGGTCCAAACTACACAGATTGGCTCTGTAATTTGAGAATTGTTTTCATAGCGGATAAAATCATGTATGTCCTTAACACGATTGTGCTCAGGCCGGAGGAATGGACAAGCGAGGATGAGATCGCTTACTTTGTAAAGTATATAGATAGTCCTAAAGATAACCTATGTGTTGATCTTATACTTTAGTCCCTACCAGATTCTTTTTTATAATTTATTATTAACTTTAATATGAACAAATTTGAGGTGACTCTACTTGAGCTCCTCAATATGTTGAGGGAAGTTGAGAACATCATCAAGAAAGAGAAGCTATTTCTTTATATTGGTGATACCAATAAGAGAAGGAAAGCCATTAAGACCCTTAAGAAGAGCAAGGGTAAAGAAAGACCAGGTAAGGCAAATGTTGCTAAGAAAGACCTAGCAAAGGACAAAGGATGGTGCTTCCACTACGGCCAAGACGGGCACTAGAAGAAGAACTATAAGGATTACCTTGTAGATAAGGTGAAATAGAAGCTTTGAGAAGCTTCAGGTATATTCATGATCAGTCTTCACTTGTCAATTTTTTATGATAATACATGCGTATTGGATACCGGGAGTGCTTATCATATCTGTAATTTGTTGCAGGTTCTAGCAAGACCTAGGAGATTGGCTAGAAGTGAGATGAACCTCAAGATAGGCAATGGAGCAAGAGTTGCTACAGTTATTGTTGGGGAGGTCACCCTACATCTGCTTGATGGAGCTATCATTGCATTGGATGCATGCTATTTTATTCCCTCTATTATCAAATATTGAATCTCAAATTTTGATAATGAAATTAATTGATGAGTATTTAATCTAACTTGTGTGTTATAGGAAGTAATGTAGGTCTAACTATGACAAAGGAATTGAGTTACAACCAGATGATGGGCCAAAATCAAGTTTGGGCATCGGGCCAAGGTTCGGACGATGCTTCGAAACATGTTTACACCTTTGATATGTTCTAAAATATTTCATATATCATCAATATACTCCGAAATATGTTACGCCTATGATATGCTTTGAAATATTTCATATGCCATTGACATGCTCCAAAATATTTCACATTCTGTTGATATGGTTTGAGTTGTTTCATACGATATTGATATGGTCTGAGATATTTCACACCAATGATATGCTCCAACTACTCTTCCTCTACTATTATGATTAAAGTATATTTTAAATAAAATAATTTATGATTTTGAATCTAATGAGATGCTATCTATGGATTCTTATGCCCTTACCTTGCTATTTGATATCAAGTTTATCTTGAAAACTATTCTTCTTTTTCTTGGATATATTAGTCACTTGCTGAGCTTTATATGCTCACTCTGTTGCTGTATAAATTTTTTAGGTTAGCTTATCACTCACGGAAAAAAAGTTAGAATTGGGCTAAGGCATAGGAAAAATAAAGATTTTGGGTAAACTTTTATTGGTTAATATGTTTTGTTGTATACTACACTTTGCATCTAATGAAATATTGATGGTAAATCTAAACTTATGTGTCTTGTAAATATTTAAAGAACCTCTCATATTTAGGATTGTAGAATGTTAAGTTAAATTTGTATAATTGTATGAACTTGTGGTAAGTGTTAGTTTTGTGATTATATAGATTTTCACACTTATGGATTTATGATATGGATATAGTTTAGTTGAGTTGGCTTGGATATTATAAATCATTAAGTGATGTGGTGTATGATTATAAACTGCACATGTTTTATAAGTTATGAATAATGTTTGAACACTATTTCAGTATCATCAAACGTTAGTTCGGATCCTACATTTGGATTATGGATGAATTATAATTTTATTAATTTATAATATGTTCACGCCTCTTAAATGCGAATATTCGAGGGGCGTGATATTTGGTCTTTTTGAATCTCAAATTTTGGTGATAAAATCAATTGATGAGTGTTTAATCTGCTTGTGTATTACATGAAGTAATGCAGGTCTAACTACAACGAAAGAATTGACTTACAACAAGATGATGCACCAGAATCAAGTTTAGGCATTAGGATAAGGTTCGGACGATGCAGTGGGAGCTCGCCAGGAGTTCGCTAGGAGTTCGCCGAAGGAATCCAAAAGCTCGCTGGGAACACACTCGGAGATCGTCGGAGGAAGGCCGGAAGACTCACCACAAGAAGGTCGGAGGCTACCAAATTGGCGGGAGATAGGTCATTGTTTAGCTTGATGGTCCTTATGGTTGTAATCAGTTAGTCGTAGTTAGAGATTTATTCCTAATTGAGTTTGATTTGGAAGAAATCCAAATCAACTTAATGTGAGGCAACCGAGTCCACAAAGGGGTTGGATTGAGTTCTAGTCGAGCTCACTTAGTTGACCTGAGAAATGGTCAACATAAGGTACAAGTCAGGATTGAAAAAGTGAAGGGAATTATTTTTTCGGGATTCCCGGTGGTTGTATCACCGGTGGTCGGCGGTTGTATTGCCTAGATTGGTGGTTGTACTATCACCACCTAGTATTCCGAGCTGCTTTCGGTGGCGGCGTCGTTGGCGCCGGTGGTGGTACCACCCATACTCGGCTTTTCTAGGTGCGTTTAAAATTTTGGCTCCAAATTCTGAAGCCAATTAGGGTCCATTATCTCAAGTTTTCTTACATTTAATATAAGCATTCACACAAGTCATTAGCCAAAAATCTATGAAAAAGTATGCTAAAAGTGTGCAAGAAAAAGAAAAGGGGCAAGAGAGTGAGTCAATTATTGTATTTTTTGTAAGAGGTCTCCATTGTGAGTTGGGAATGAAAAGCTTGTAAGGGTTTGATCTTCACCTGAAGAAGATCGGTAGTGGACACTGGTGGGCCTGGACGAAGAGGACTTAGGAAGTGGACATTGGCCAAGATTGCGGTCGAACTACTATAAATTGTGAGTGCTCTTTACTTGTCTTGTTTACTACTTTCTATTGCTCTTGATTAGTTCATAGAAAGATACGAGCATCATTCTCAATGACTTCTCTTAAATCAGTTTCTTAATCATTTTCAACAAAGTACAAAAGATGCTTCTGATTTTATATCTTCATTTTCTGTAAGCAAAGGTTTTTTAATCGAGCACTACCACTCTTAAACTAATTCAACCCCCCAACCCCCAAACCGCCCCCCCCCCCCCAGGCCAATTGATCCTAACAATTACAATCAGAGTAAAGTTTTACTCATTGGTTTAACACTCACTTGAGTAAATGACTTTGTTTGGCATGAATGAGAGATATTCTATTTCACGTCCTTCCATGTTCAATGGGACATATTACACGTATTGGAAAACAAGGATGTGTACTTTTCTCCTTTCTATGAATTTTGATTTATGACACATTGTTGAAAATGGCTTTAAAAAATCTTCCAAATCAATGAACAAAATAAATGATTTGGAAAGGAAGAATTTTTTGTTAAATGCAAAAGCTATGAATGCCTTATTTTGTGCACTTGAGAAGAATGAATTTAATCGGGTTTCTGTTTGTGAAACTACTTACAAAATTTGGCACACTATTGAAATCACACATTAAAGGACTAGTCATGTTAAAGAGTTCAAAATTAACATTTTAGTTCATAGTTATGAATTATTTTGAATAAAACCAAGTGAGTCCATTGGAGACATGTACACCCGTTTCACGGATGTCATCAATGGTCTTAAGGCGCTTGGTAAATATTTTTCTAATTTTTTTAAATTTATTAGTAAAATATTAAGATCTCTTCCCAAAAGTTGGGATCCTAAAGTAACTGCTATACAAGAGGCTAAAGATCTTAATTACTTGCCTCTTAAATGACTCATTGGATCTCTTATGACATATGAACTGAACTATAAAGCTCATGACGAGCTTGATGAAACTCTTCCAAAGAACAGGAAGGATGTAGCAGTAAGAACTGCATATGACTCATCGAGTGATGAGGACTATGACATTGAACTATTATCTAAAAAATTTTAAAAATTTATAAAAAAGAATAAAAATCATAAAAATAAAAATGAACTAAAACATAACAACATTATATGCTTTGAAAGAAAGAAGCCTGGACATTTCAAAAGTGAATGTCCTAAATTAAAGAAGAAAGCATCCCACAAGAAGAAGACTCTTTCGGCAACTTGGGATGACTCAAGCACATCGGATAAAGAAGACTACTCAAAGGAAGAAGTAGCCAACTACGCTTTAATGGTCATCCAAGACTAGGTAAGTGAATGTTCAAGTATTACTTTTTCTGAATTATTAAATATATTTCATGAATTATTTAAAGAATTTAGAAAAATTAATAAATCTTATAAGTCACTTAAAAAGAAATATAATTCTTTAATTAATAGATTTGATCAAATGCATGATACTTTACCATTACATAATTTTTGCTCTAAATGTGAAACACTAGAAAATATTGAAAAGGAAAATGTCACGCTAAAACATACATTAGTAAAATTTGAAATAGTAAATAAATCCCTAAATATGATCATTGCCAATTAGGGTTATGTTAATAGAAAAGGAGGAATAGGCTTTGTTGGCAACAATCAACAAAAGCCAACCATTTTTGTTAAAGGACGCACTCTTAGCACTAAGGAGGGTGGAGGGGGGGAATGAATTAGTTCAGGTGTAAAATCACATTTTGGAGAAAACTTTTTGTGAGAATCAAAATCGAAAATCGAAAGTGTTTCATTAAGTAAGTAAGTAATAAGCTGTTGAACGAAGTTAAGTTATGATTATGCTAAAAGAAAGGTCCTTATAAGAACATGCATAATCAAAAGCAACAAAGTAGAGAGATGCTTACGTATTTATAGTGGTTCGGCCTCAACTTGACCTACGTCCACTCCTGAGTCCTCTTCCCCGAGGCCCATCAGCGTTTACTATCAATCTTCTTTGAGTGAAAATCAAACCCTTATAACTTCCTCTCTCCTTTTACGAGGCTTAGTAGATGAATCATACAACCTTACAAGGGAGATCTACAAGTATTACAAGACTTTCCTCTCTCCCTTACCACTTTTCTTTTTTTTACAGATCTTACACATAATTTTTCATAGAATTTTTAGCCCAAAAATTATTATATAAAATTTAAAAGAACTTGAGGTATTTATAGTCCCTAATTGGCTTCAGGATGTGGAGCTAAAAATTAAATGTATCCAAAAAATCTGGGTACGGGTGGTATAATTGCAGGCGCCGACGGTACAATCGTCGGCTTGGGTGGTCCAACCGCCCAGCTACCCAAAAACCTAGGCGACGATGGTACAACCATCGACCTGCACGATACAACCATCGCTTGCTGCCTGAAATTTGCGCACCAATGGTACAATCGCCGCTCACCGACGGTACAACCACTAGGATTTTTTGAAAAGTGATTCCCTTCACTTTTCCGATCTCAACTTGTACCTCCTGTTGATCAATTCTTAGGTCAACCAATTGAGTTCAACCTGAGCTCAATCCACTCTCCATAGTTACCTGGTTAGTCTCACTTGAGTTAATTTGGACCCTATCCAAATCTAACTCAAGCAGGACTCAACCTTAATGATGCTAACTATGACTTAATTAATTATAATCAACATGGCCAACAAATGCACTTCAAGACCTTCCCAACTCATGGTAAGCTTTTCGGCTACCCTTAACAATCTTCTGATGAGTCTCAGTCATCTTCCGGTGAACTCCCTTGCGCCATCCTAGCAAGCTTCCGATACCCTTGGCGAGCTCCGAACGTACTCTAGGTGAGTTCCCAACTATATCGTCCTCACTCTAGCCTAATGTCAGGACTTGACTTTGGCCAAACTTTTGATTGTAATTTTCTCACTGTCATAGTTAATCCTGCATCAATCAACTCTAACACATATGTTAGATCAATAACCCATCAATTGATTTCATCATCAAAATCCGAGATTCAACAACCTCCACCTTTTTGATGATAAAAATCAATTAATGACGGGAGTTAAACCTTACTCCCCCTAAATCCATATCATTAATTCAAATAAGAAAAAACTTAAATTCAAGAGAACCAAACACTCTTGAATTAACATTTAAATCTTGAAATGATATACCATGAATTTCAACATCATCAAATCATACATGATACATGATATTTACTTCAACCAACAATAAATCATCAAAATTTTAAAGTATATAATATGAATTTCAAAATTATGCATCGGTCATACATTTTAAAATCTCCTCTTAAGTCATTTATCATTTCTCCTCTTTATTTATCAACAAACAAAGAGAAGTGCACGTGTTGAAAATTTTCTTACATGTGTCATCAATATCTATTTCTCCCCCTATGTCATCAACATGAAAAATTTTCTTCTCTTTGTCATATATGTATCATTTTTCATATTTTTGTCACCAATACACTATTTCTCCCCCTTTGTCATCTACAAAAAGAGGTGAAATAATTAACAAATAATTTCATGATACTTAAACTCATCATGTGTCAAAATTTTCATATTTTTACAAAATATATATTTATTGAATAATTAATACTTCATTGCTCCCCCTTAGTAAACATAATTTTCTCATGAAAATTTATCTTCCCTTTTTTGTAAATAAGAAACTAGTAGAAACAATAAGAGGAGTTAAAAACATCATCACAGAAATAGAGCTTATATCAAGAATCATAAAAGTTCATGTCATATATTCTTCATTTGTAAATATTCATCAAGATTCATGAAACAAAAAAATCCCTTTTTAAAAAAAAATATTTAATCACAAAAATTTGAATCCCCTTCTTAACGAAAATTATTTCAAAAGTGAGCTAAAAAATCTGAGAAATCTAAGAAGAATTAGGAGCTACTCATGCATTTATCTTATGTAATTTTCAATAGCAAATCATGTTTTTTTTAAGATCATCTTCATGTAAATTTTCTTTCTTTTTTGTAAACAAGAAAGTACAAACAAGGAACGGAAGTGAAAAACATCGTATCATAAAAATATTCAATTTTATAGATGTAAATTATGAAATCTAAGAAAAATCAAGAGCTACCCATAAAATTTAATTCATCTTATGCAAATTTCAAGTAGCAAATATACATTATGCATGTAAATTTTGATAAGAAGTATAATTTATAAAGGTCAAGAAATTCAAAAGAAAATATGATAGTACATCAAGCTCAAATTGTGAATTATACATTTCACATGTATTTAAAAAATTTAAATTTCTGAATTTTCTTCTAAGCAAATTATTTCTCATTCAATTGTATCATATCCAAATTACTTATAATAATATTAATAATTTTATCTTCCTCTTTGGTCATTGTAAAAAAAAATGATAGTTTGATTTTTCTTTACATCCATGTTCAAATAATACCCAAAAGTATAAGGAGAATCATGTCATTAAAAATGAAAAATCAAATATTTAAGTATCAAAAGACATGATTGAATAATTCTCCTAACAATCTTGATTGAAAATCTTATGATATCTAAACAAACAATCTTGATCTTAGATTATAATTATTAAAATCATAGATCTCATTTTTACCAAAAATCATATATATTAAAATTAATTTCCACTGAGAATATGACAAGTCTAGAAACCAAGGCAATCTTTATGATATAATAAATCTCATTTAATTTTTAACTTATCACAACTTTAAGAAATATTAATTTTGATGACAAGTTATACCATTCATGAGTTATAAAATAAATCATGTCAAGAAGTATATTATTATCAAAAGACATTCATGAATACCAAAAGATATAATTTAATAAATCTATTCTTAGATGATAAAATGGAATCTTAAGAGATCAAATAAGAAAGATCTTGATTCATATAGAAATATTAAGTTATAAACATTGAGAAGTCAAGATCATGATTAGGATGAAAACTTTTTTAAGTTTAAATTATCAAATCAATTTTGTATTTAAGAGATTCAATAATAAAGGTAACATTTTACCTCTTATTGAAGGCTTGATAGAATAAAGATGTTTTCAAGAAATATAATCCTTTTTAGTTGTTTCATGTGATTTGTTTCAAGAATGTTTTTATGTATTGTCATCAAAAATTGAGTTTCATTTATAAAAGAAAACATCAAAATCATAATAAATATTTTCAACCAAGTAAAATATTTTCAAAGATTTCAATAACTGAAAATCTAATAATTATTTCCAAAAGAAATCATCAAATTTATTACAACAAAATATTTTCAAACAAGAGCTTTGATTCATTCCAATGATTTTTCCTTTTTAAGTGAGTCTAATTCTTTAGACTTAGTGAAATGAGTTACAATTCTTATTTCATTCTCATTTCAAAAATATTTTTAATTTTTTAAAAATACTAGAAAATAAAGCATGATCTTTCTCTCCCCTTTTATTTATTTTATTTTATGCTCAAATTCTAATATTCAACCATTCAATCATAATTCAAGTTACTTTTATAACATCATCAAGGTCATTGCAACAACACATAATAAAATATCTTCAAAGCAAAAAATTCAACCTATCTCAATTCCAACATTTAAATGAGTCTAACTCTTTACACATAGTACAAGGAGTTGATAAACTAATTTCTAAATTTTTTATTTATTTCAAGTCTCAATTCAAGAATGATCTAACATTCAATCATGCAACATATTTCAAGTCCATCTAATATAACATTCAAATCATTCATTAAACATACTTTAAAAGATCATGGTTTATTTAGAAATATCTTTAGTCATAACCATGATTAAAAACTTTAGACTCATATAAAAGGGGTTTTGCTTGGGTAAATATATTTGGGAGTCAAGAGGGTTATTTTATATAAAATATCTTTCAAATCATAGAAACTAATATATCATCAATAAAATCTCATTTTCGTAAATTTCAACATAACTATTTTTCATTAATAATAACTAAGCTCTTTAGTTCTAGTTCATTTTCATATTAGTATGCTCTAGCTTGCATTATCAAAATTAATTATATAATCATGAACTATATTTAATAAAAAGATTTGTTATAATATAAACAAAGATCATTAAGATTCAAACATCTTGATTCATATAATTTTCCTTATTTTTGATATTTTGGCTAGAGAGCTTAAGAAGTAAATTAGATCTCAAGTCAAATGGCTTGAGCATCCACTATCAATATATCATTCTATTTTGCTCCTAGCCTTAGTTTGGTGACAAACCTATAAGAAAGATTTAGGTGCCTATTTTACATTGGGACCTATATGAAGAACTTTGTCTCTCTTATCTAATGGTTTTTTATTGTTTGTTGTTCCCTTAGGAACCCAAACTAATTTATGATGACTATAATTTCTAAATAAATATTTTTTGACTTTATTTCCTAATTTTTTATAAAAATTATATTTAACTTTTGATGGTAAACTTAAGGTAGGTCCTTTAACAAAGATGGTTGGTTTTTGTTGAGTGTTATAAACAAAGTCTATATTATTTCTTCTATTAATATGACCCTTATTAGCAAGAATCATATTAAGGGATTTATTTTCTATTTCAAATTTTTCTAAGGTTTACTTTAGCATGATATTTTCTTCTTTAACATTATCTAGTATTTCACATTTAGAACAAGAATTGTGTGATACTAATGAATCATGTGTTTTATCAAGTCTATTAACTAATAAATCATATTCATTCTTAAGAAATTTTAAAAAATTTCTATTTTTCTAAATTTATCAAATAATCATGAAACATATTTAATAATTCAGAAAAAAAATATTTAAAGACAAACTTACCTCGTTATCGATGGCCATAAGCGCAAGATTCTCCACTTCTTCTTGATTGTGCACTTCATCTTTGGAGCGTTTTAGCTTCTTGTATTCATAGCAAGAGGTTTTCTCCATTTTAAGTTTATTTTTGTTCGTATTTATTAAATTTCTCAGTTCTTTTGTCAATAGTTCAAGATCAAGGTCCTAATCACTCGAGGTTTCACTCGATGAGTCATATGTCATTCTTAGTTCACAATCATTTCTATTCTTTGTTTTTCAAGTTCAAGTTCATTTTTATGGATCATTTCATTTAATGATTCACTTGATTAGTTGTGATTTCATGTGTCATTCTAATGTATGTCATATGTCGAAAGCCGAATCAAAACAAGAAATCCGATCAAATTCATTTTTATCAAGTGCACAAAATAAAACATTCATTACTTTTGTATTTAAAGAAAATATTTATTTTTCATAATCATTCCAATCATTTGTTAGATTGGATGACTTTTGAAAACCTTTTTCAACAATATACCATAAATCAAAATTTATCGAAATAAAAAAGATATGCATTCGGATTTTCCAAGATGTGTAATCCATCCCATTGAACATGGGAGGACGTGAAATAGAATGTCCCTCATTCATACCAAACAAAACCATTTACTCAATTATGTATTGATCCAATGAGTAAATATATTGCTCTAATAATAATTGGATTAGCACTAAAAGGAGGGTGGGGGTGGGGGGTTGGGGGGTTGAATTAGTGCAAGTGTAAAATCACGTTTTGGAGAAAACTTTTCATGAGAATCAAAACTGACACTCCGAAGCATTTTGTTGAGTAAATAAGAAATAAGCTATTGAATGAAGTTATGATTATGCTAAAAGAAAGCTTCGTATAATCAAAAGCAACAAAGAAGAAAGATGCTCATAGATTTATAGTGGTTCGACCTCAACCTGGCCTACGTCCACTCCCGAGTCCTCTTCCCTAAGGCCCATCGGCATCCACTATCAACCTTCTTTGGGTGAAGATCAAACTCTTACAACTTCCTCTCTCCTTTTACCAGGCTTAGGAGATGAACCTTACCACCTTACAAGGGAGATAACAAGTATTACAAGTCTTTCCTCTCTCCCTTACCCCTTTTCTTTTTCTTACAAATCTTACGCATAATTTTTCATAGACTTTCTAGCCCAAAAGTTGTTGTATAAAATGTAAGAAAACTTGGGGTATTTATAGGCCCCAATTGGCTTCAGAATTTGGAGCCAAAATTCAAACATATCGAAAAAATCTGGGTACGGGTGGTACAACCGCCAAAAGCTACCCTGAAAATAGGGTACGAGCAGTTCAACCGCTGGCCTGGGTGGTCCAACCGCCCAACTGTCGAAAAACCTGGGCGACGGTGGTACAACCGCCGACCTAGGTGGTACAACCGTCGCCTACTGCTCGGAAACTTACGCGGTGATGGTACAACCACCAAGATTTCTGGAAAAGTGATTCCCTTCGCTTTTCCAACCCTGACTTGTACCTCCTATTGACCAATTCCCAAGTCAACAAATTGAGCTTGACTTGAGCTCAATCCACTCTCCATAGTAGACCTGGTTAGCCTCACTTGAGTTAACTTGGATCCCTTCCAAATCTAACTCAAATATGACTCAACCTTAACGATGTTAACTATGATTTAATTAATTACAATCAATATGGCCAACAAATATACTTCAAGACCTTCCCAACTCCTGAAAAGCTTTTTGGCTACCCCAAATAATCTGTCGATGAGTCTCGGTCTTCTTCCGACAAACTCCCTTGCGCCTGCTTGACAAGCTCCTGATACACTCGGCGAACTCCCAACGCACTTCTGGCGAGTTCCCAATTGCATCGTCCTTACTCCGGCCCGATGCCTTGACTTGACTTTGGCCAAACCTCTGATTGTAATTTTTTCTCTGTCATACTTAATCCTGCATCAATCAACTCTAACACACATGTTGGATTAATAACTCATCAATTGATTTCATCATCAAAATCCTATATTCAACAAACTTACCATCTAAAATTAAATATAATTTTTATGAAAATTTAAGACATAAGGCCTACAAATGTTTATATAAAAAATATAGTCCGCACAAATTAGTTTAGGTTCCTAAAGGAACCACAAACAATAAAAACCCAATAGATAAGATAGATAAAGTTCTTCATATAGGTCCCAATGTAAAATTGGTACCTAAATCTTTCTTGTAGGTTTATCTCCAAACTAAGTCTAAGAGCACCAAATGGTACCTTGATAGTGGATGCTCAAGGCACATGACCAGAGATCCAACTTTCTTTTCTAAGCTTACTAGCCTAAATAAAGAGTTGCCACTTTTAGAGACAACAACAAAGGAAAAATCATTGGAAAAGGAACCATAGGTAACGTATCGAATCTTTTGATTGAAGACGTATTATTAGTTGATTGCTTACAACATAATCTACTTAGTATTAGCCAATTAGTTGATGGCTTTAAGATGATGCTTGGATTTGGCATAGGAGACTAGGTCATGCTAGCATGAAATTACTCAACCAAATCTCAACTACAGACTCAGTAAGAGGATTACCTAGCCTTAAGTTCGTTAGAATAAAATATGTGATACTTGTCAATTAGAAAAGTAAATAAAAAGTAGCTTTAAGTCAAAAAATCAAATAAGCACCTCTAGGCCACTATAATTGATCCATACGGATTTATTTGGACTAATTGATACTACAAGTTTAGGAGGTAGCAAATATGCATTTGTCTTAGTAGAAAATTATAGTAGATATACTTGGACTTATTTCTTAGCACACAAAAGTGATTCCTTTAAATATTTTTCAAAATTTTGTAAAATTATTTAAAATGAAAAAAGTTTTATGATTTCATCAATACATAGTGATCATGGTGGTGAATTTCAAAACCATGAGTTCCAAAATTATTGTGAATGAAATGGGTATATCCATAACTTTTTTACTCCTAGAAATCCACAACAAAATAAAGTAGTAGAAAGAAAAAATAGGAACTTACAAGAAATGGCTAGAACAATGTTGAGCAAACATAGCCTACCCAAATTCTTTTGGGTTGAAGCCGTTAATACGTTATGATATGTTTTAAAATGGGTTCTTGTAAGACCATTGCTCATTAAAACTCCTTATGAATTATGGAATGGTTAAAAAAAGCCCAATATTTCCTATTTTAAAGTATTTGGTTGTAAATGTTTTATTTTGAATGAAAAGGATGCCCTATGAAAATTTTATGTAAAATCCGATAAAGGCATTTTTCTAGATTATCCTTCTATTTCAAAAGCTTATCGTGTATTCAATAAAAAAACTTTAGTAATTGAAGAATATATTCATGTTGTTTCCAATGAGATTTCTGAACCTAAAAAATTGATTTTGAATGAATTTGATTTTGGCACTTTGAATTTAAATGATAACTCTCCTAAAAGCCAATTAGATGAATCTACTACCAAATCCTTACCCAATGAATGAAAGTATGTAAATGATCCCTAAGGAGCTTATAATAGGGGATACATTAAGAGGTGTTCAAACCCATTCTTCTTTTAAGAATTTGTATGCTAATGGCGCATTTCTTTCTCAAGTTAAACCAAAATGTATTGATGAAGCCCTAAGAGATAACTCTTGATTTATTGCTATGCATGAAGAATTAAATCAATTTGAGAGGAATGAGGCTTAGAAGCTTCTTCTTAGACCTAATGATCATTTAGTGATTAGTACTAAAAAGGTCTTTAGAAAAAAGTAAGATAAAAATGGTATCGTAGTTAGAAACAAGACTAGATTAATGGTCAAAGGTTTCAACCAAAAAGAAGGAATTGATTATGAAGAAACCTTCACTCCTATGGTTGGACTTAAAGCCATAAGGATGCATGCTCCTTGCCTTTGCATCTTTCAAACATTTTAAATTATTTCAAATGGATGTTAAAAGTACTTTTCTTAATGGTTTCATTTCTGAAGAAGTGTATATTGATCAACCCCTAGTTTTGAAAATAGTCTTCTTCTTAATCATATTTTCAAACTTTCTAAAGCTCTTTATGGATTAAAACAAGCCCCTCGGGCTTGGTATGAAAGACTTAGTTCTTTTCTTATTTCAAATAATTTTTTAAAAGGTAAGGTTGATACCACATTATTTTTTAAGTATTTGAAAATAATTTTCTTATTTTTTAAATTTATGTTGATGATATCATTTTTGTTTCAATAAATGAATCCTTATGTGAATCTTTTACCAACAGTATGAGCTAAGAATTTTAAATGAGCTTAATAGGTGAAGTAACATTTTTCTTAGGATTACAAATAAGATAATTAAATAATGGTATCTATATTAGTCAAAATAAGTATACCTTAGACTTGTTAAAATGATTTGGTATGAAAAATGCTAAGGTTATAAACACACCCATGAGTACTTCTATAAAATTAGACTTCGATAATGAAGGAGAAAATTTTGACTAAAAAATAGATGAATGATAGGTAGTCTGTTATACTTAATTACTACTAGACCAAATATTATATTTAGTGTTAGATTATATGTAAGATTTCAATCTAATCCTAAGCTATCTCACCTTAAAGCAGTTAAAAGAATATTTAGATATTTAAAAAGAACTACTAACTTAGGATTATGGTATCCAAAATGTAAAAATTTTGATTTACTTGCTTATGCGGATGCCGATTTTGGTGGTTGTAGTATAGATAGAAAAAGTACTATGACATATCAATTTTTAGGGCATGCACTTATTTCTTGATCTTCCAAGAAACAAAATTCGATTGCTTTATCTACTGCTGAAGCTGAATATATTGTAACTAGTGCATGTGCCTAAGTTATTTGGATAAAAAACACCTTAGAAGATTATAGAATTCAATTAAAAAATATTCCTATTAAATGTGACAACACAAGTGTCATATGCTTGACCAAAAATATCATTCAACACTCAATAACTAAGTACATTGACATTAGACATCATTTTATTAGGGATCATGTGAATAATCAATATATTTCATTAGAATTTATTGATACTAAGCATCAATTAGCAGATATTTTTACAAAACCATTAAATGAAGAGCAATTTCATTTTATTAGAAGAAAGTTAGGAATGCTAAACTATGAGAATGAATGATTTGTTTGATTTACTATTTTTGTTTAAAATGTATAAAATTGCATGCATAATTCCTAACTTTGGATTTTGAAATTTACTAGATTAAGATCTATTTTTGTGATGATGTTTTTCAAATCCTCTTTCTTGTTTTCTTATTTTCAAACCGAGAAGAAAATTTGCATAAAGATGATCTTCAAAATCATGATTTGTTATTTTCCAGATTTACTTGCTAGTTTGCTTGAAATTTGTATAAGATGAATTTAAATGCATGAGTAGCTCTTAGATTTTTGAATCTTCCTGGATTTCTTAGATTTTTTATTATATTTTTGAAACATATTTTCGTAATTCACTTTTATAAGATTGAGAACGATGCTTTACAACTCCTCCCTTATTTTTCTTTCCTTCTTTTTCACAAGAGGAAGAAATTTTTATGGCTCATAACTTATTTTACTAAGGAGGAGGAATGACACATGTGCCTTGAAATTATTAGCTCTACATTTCACTTTTTTGTTGATAATAAAAGGGGAGAAATATATATTGATGACACATGTAAGAAAATTTTAAAATAGGCATTTCTCTTTGTTTGTTGATAAACAAAGGGGAGAAATGATTAATGACTTAAGAAAAATTTTCAAATGTATGACTGATGAATAATAGTTAAAATTGATATTAGATACTTTAAAATTTTTTCATGAGTTGATGATTTGATATTTGAAATTATGTTGCATCTATAGTTGAATATTGTTGAAATATCATCTCATGATTCTTTAATTCACGAGTGTTTGATTATCTTAAATTGAAGTTTATTCTATTTGAACTATGACATGTAAATAGAGGGAGTTAAGGTTAACTCCCGTCAATTGATTGTCATTATAAAAAAGGGGAGATTATTGAATCTCGAATTTTGATGATAAAATCAATTGATGAGTGTTTAATCTAACTTGTATATTAGAAGAAGTAATGCAGATCTAACTATAACGGAGGAATTGAGTTACAACTAAATGATGGGTGAGAATCAAGTTTGGGCATCGGGCTAAGGTTCAGACGATGCTGTGAGAGCTCGCTAGGAGTTCACTAGGAGTTCGCTGAAGGGATTGGGAAGCTCGCTGGGGACACGCCGGGAGATCGCCAAAAGAAGACCATAAAACTTGCTGAAAGAATATCGAAGGCTGCTGGATTGGCGGGAGTTATGTTATTGTTTAGGTTGATGGTCCTTATGATTGTAATCAGTGAGTCGTGGTTAGGGATTGAGTCCTAATTGAGTTTGATTTAGAATGAATCTAAATCAACTCAATGTGAGGCAACCGGGTTCACAAAGGGGTTGGATTAAGCTCAAGTTGAGCTCAATTAGTTCACCTAAGAATTGGTCAACAAAAGGTACAAGTCGGGATTGGAAAAGTGAAGGGAATCACTTTTTTGAGATTCTAGATGATTGTACCGTAGATGGGCGACGGTAGTACCATCGATGGGTAGTGATTGTACCACCCAGGTCGGTGGTTGTACCATCATCACCCAATACTTCGGGCTGCTTTTGACAGCGACATCGTTGGCACTGATGGTGGTACCGCCCATACCTGACTTTTCCGGGTGCGTTTGAAATTTTGGCTCTAAATTCTGAAGCTAATTGGGGTCTAAAAATATCCTACGTTTTCTTGCATTTAGCACAGCAATTTTCACATAAGTCATTAGGCAAAAAATCTATGAAAAAATGTACTAAAAGTGTGCAAGAAAAAGAAAAGGGGCAAGGGAGTGAGTCAAGTATTATATTTCTTGTAAGAGGTCTCCCTTGTAAGTTGAGATTCAAAAGCTTGTAAGGGTTTGGTCTTCACCCAAAGAAGATCGGTAGTGGACACCGGTGGGCCTCGACGAAGAGGACTTGGGAAGCAGACGTAGGCCAAGATTGCGACCAAACCACTATAAATTGTGAGTGTTCTTTACTTGTCTTGTTTAATACTTTCTATTGCTCTTGATTAGTTTATAGAAAGATACGAGCATCATTCTCAACAACTTTTCTGAAATCAATTTCTTAATTATTTCCAATAAAGTACAAAAGATGCTTCCGATTTTATTTCTTTATTTTCTGCAAGCAAAAGTTTTTGAATCAAGCACTACCACCCTTGCACTAATTCACCCCCGCCCCCCCTCCCTCTTGGTGCTAATTGATCCTAACATCAAAATTTTATTTCATCTCTTATTTAATAATTAGTGGATATAAATTAGTTTTTTAGAACAATAATTATTCAATAATTATGAATGATGAGATCATCACTAGAGAATGACTTTTATGTGTTAGACACTTCTCCACACATCATGAATATAAATACATCTAAGAGAAAAAGAGATGAGATGAACAATGCATAAATATGACACTGTGGGCTAGGTCATATACATGAGGGAAGGTATCAAAAGTTGCTAAAAGATGGATACTTAGATCCATTTGACTATGAATCATATACAGCTTGCGAACCTTGCCTTCGTGAGAAAATGACCAACTCGCCTTTTAGTGGAACTGGAGAGAGAGTCACTGAGTTATTAAAACTCCTACATAGTGATGTATGACGTCCCAAATCGACTCAGGTAATAGGCAGTTACTTATACTTCATTATATTCACTGATGATTTCTCTAGGTTTAGACATGTGTACTTGATAAAGTACAAGTTCGAAGCCTTTGAGAAATTTAGGGAATATAAGAAAGAGATAGAGAACTAGATTGGAAAGAGTATTAAGACTCTTTGATCAGATCGAGGAGAATACTTGAGTACGGAGTTCATCCATTTCCTCAACGACAATGGAATTCTATCCAATGGATACCTCCTTATACACCTCAACTCAATGGTGTATTAGAAAGAAGGAACCGCACGCTATTAGACATGGTACAGTTCATGATGAGTTTCGCTAACCTACCTGTCTCATTCTGGAAATATACCCTAGAGATCACAACTTACCTTTTGGATAGAGTTCTATCAAAGTCGGTAGTGTCTACACCATATGAGATATGAAAAAGAAAGAAGCTTGATCTTAAAAAGGTTATGATTTGGGTTGTCCTGCCCATGTTTAAAGATACAATCCTGATAAGTTTGAATCAATGATAGAATGGTACAAGTTCGTGGGATACTCCAAGGAAACTTGTGGGTACTATTTCTATCATCCCAATAACTAGAAAGTCTTTGTTGCAAAGAGGGTTATGTTTCTTGAGAATGAACACATTCTTAGAGGAAATAGTGGGAGTCAGATAGAGTTGAGCGAGGTTAGAGAACCTAGCTCAAACACCATTCTAGAGTCTGAGTCTATTCAGGTACCTAACACACATGTTTCAACTTTGCGTAGGTCTAACAAAGTAGCTCACTCTCCTGAAAGATATGTGTGACATATCAGTGGAGAGGACTCTTAGGATGTTGATCCTTAAACCTACGAGGAGGCTATTATGAGTATAGACTCCGGAAAGTGGTAAGAAGCCATGAATTCTGAGATGGATTTTAAGTATTCTAACAAGATTTGGAACCTTGTGTATGCACCTGAGTGTATCATACCCATCGACTTCATATGGATCTTCAAGAAGAAGATCAGAGTTGATGGAAAGATTGAGACCTATAAGGCAAAGCTGGTAGCTAAAGGATATCATTAAAGGTAATGAGTTGACTATGACGAAATATTTTCACCTGTAGCCATGCTTAAATCTATCATAATTCTTTTGGCTATTGTAGTACACTATGACTATGAGATCTTACAGATGAATGTGAAAATGACATTCCTCAATGATAATCTCGAGGAGGAGGTGTATATGATACAGCTAGAGGGATTCGTATCTAGAGAGAGTCCATATAAAGTGTATAGGTTGCTCAAGTCCATATATGGATTGAAGCAAGCTTCCCGAAGTTGGAACATAAGATTTGATGAGACGATCAGATCTTATGACTTCGTTAAGAATGAAGATGAGCATTTTATATACAAGAAGATAAGTGAGAGTGCTATCATCTTCTTAGTATTTTATGTGGATGATATCATAATCATTGGGAATGATGTAGAAATGCTCTCCATAGTAAAGGCTTGGCTATCCAGAAACTTCTCCATGAAAGACTTAGGGGAAGCATCCTATATTTTGGGATCCGAATCTATAGAGATAGATCCAAGAGGATGTTTGGTTTATCCCAGTTCAAGTACATAGACTCCATTGTCGAAAGGTTTAACATGGAGACTACCAAGAGAGGTCTCGTACCAATAAGACATGGAATATTACTTTCTAGGAGTATGTCCCCAAGGACTCCTGAAGAAAGGATAGACATGGATAGGATACCCTATGTCTTAGCGATAAGGTCTATTATGTATGCTATGCTATGTACCAAGCCTGATATAATGCATGATCTGAGTGTCACGAGTAGGTATCAGGTGGATCCAGGTTTGAAACACTAAACGATAGTAAAGTGTATCTGTAAGTACTTGAGAAGGATTAAGGATCTTTTACTAGTATATGGAGGAGTTAGTCTCCAAGTTGAGGGCTACACTGACTCAAGTTTCTAGTCCAACATTGATGTTAGTAAGTTGAACTCAGGGTATATTATCACCCTGAATGGAGGAGTAGTAAGTTGGAAGAGTTCTAAGCAAGATACTACTACTGACTCGACCACAGAAGCAGAATATATTATTGTAGCAGAAGCAGCAAAAGAAGGGGTGTAGATATAGAAGTTCATCAGAATTTGGGAGTTATCGTACCAAGCAGCGTAGAGCCGATTCCCATATACTGTGATAGCAACAGGATGATAGCTCTAGCAAAGGAACCCAAGTCTAAGGAGGTTCTACTTAATTAGAGAGATTATAGCCTATAAAGATATAGCAATGGAAAGAGTTTCATCCGAAAATAACATTACAGATCCACTAACAAAGCTATTGGCTCAGATTGTATTTGAGCGTCACAGGGGTCTAATAGGGATCAGACATATAGGTGATTGGCTTTAGGTTCAGAGAGAGATTATTAGTTATAGGTGCCCTACAAGCCAATCATATGAGTGATGGCACGTGTGACACGTTACGTGATCTTTTTGCTTATGATTGTTATTGGCATATCCTCATATTATATTATCTATTATATATATATTGTGATGTCCTTGGTTCTGTGCAATGAGAATTGGATCATGATGAGATCATGATAATGAGATTGATTCACCTATAAACACTAATCCTAAATAATCCTGATCATAGGTAACTCGAGAGGGACATCGAGATAATTAGACAGAATAATGTACTTTATACCTATCTATATGATGGAGGCAGTTGGCCTCATAGCCACTTATGTGAAGACACTAAGGATACAATGCAGGTGCTCATTAGAGAATGAGTTCACTGATTGATCCACTTTTGGAATATTATAACGTTAATGATACATAGAACCCCAGATGGAGCTCTATAGATTTTTTATCCTTGAGGGGGATCAACACTTGGAATGCTGTAGGGGTTCCTCCCTCCTAGATTTGACACAAGGCTGAAATAAAATTGATAATTGCTTGATTCAAGAGAGGGGGCGGCTACATTATTATATAGGGATCAAAACCCTAGCCTAAGGGGTTGCTTACCTAAGTAAAATTACTCCTTTGCCCCTCCTATAGCCAACCTGCCTTAATAGGAATAGGGGGCAACTAGGTTGGCTCTATAGCCGACCTAAGCAGGGGGAAACTCTGGCCAACCAACCCAACAAGGGGGCGATGACCACTAAGCCCTAAGGGCTAATATAAACCCTAGCCATACTCCTTTATAAGATAGGAGTAGCTTTATTACAATCTACGAGGGTTTTATTGACTACTTCTAGGGAGATTAGGACTTAACCCTGCTGGAGTCCTATCAAACCCGCCCTCTTAAAATCAGTCTTGTCCTCAAGGCTGAAGTTCCTTAAACTCAGGAAACCGGGTCTTCAACTCCTCATCAACTTGGGTATCAGTTGGAAGAACTTGAGCTGAGTCGTCGTCTTTAAATTTTCATTTGAGGTGGGATACTTGGAGGATCAACTGTAATTTTGATCTAGTGCACGGATCTGATCTCTAGGTTGGGGCCCCAATATGATCCCCAGTTTTACAAGGCCCGAAGAAATAGGGAGACCACTTTCTTGAGGCTTGAATTTCATGTTGGTGGAGCTGGAGATGAAGGGGGACTTGATCTTTCTCAGGAAACTTTCTTCTGCTCTGGCGTTTGTCAAGAGGAAGTTTCTTCCTTGCATGGGCTGCCACATGGTTAGTCTTTAGTGATAACCAATCTTTCATCTGGAATGGTGATTGCCCTCTGGTATAGTTCAGAATGATGAGAGCCCAATCTGGCGTGAGCATGAATTATAATTCTTCTAGTTTAACTCCTTTTTCTTATCATGGACATGTATCCAACCATATTTTAAATTTGGTAGTAATTAGTATCTCCTATAAAAACCTCGTATGAAGTGTGGGGGAAGCCTCGGTGTAAATTAGGAGTAGACCATCTTGCATAAGAATAGCCCAAATTCCAACTACTGACACATCGACCTCAATGACTAAAGTGCGGTCGAAATCGGGCAGCGCTAGGACCGACGTTATCGTCATGGCTACCTTGAGTCGTTCGAAGGCTACGGAGGCTTTATCCGACCACAAGAAGGAGTCTTTCTTCAGTAAGGATGTGAGAGGGGCACTGATCTTGCCATAATCTTTCACAAAATTTTGGTAGTAGCCCGTGAGTCCAAGGAAACTGCGTAATGATTGTATGTTTGTAGGTCTCGGCCATCCTTGCATTGCCTCGATCTTTGTCGAGTCCACTACCACTCCATCCTCTAATATAATGTGCCCAAGATACTCCAATTTATGCTGTAAGAAGCTATACTTTGACTATTTAACATAAGGAGTATTCTCCCGAAGAATCATTAGAACAGTTCGTAAGTGCTGAAAATGTATATCAAGCGTAGGGCTATAAATGAGAATATCATCAAAGAATACCAATATGAACTTGCGTAGAAAACTCTGGAAAATGTCATTCATCAGGCTTTGGAAATTAGAAGGAGCATTCGTAAGTCCGAAAGGCATTAACAGAAACTCGTAGTGACCGTTATACGTGCTGAATACAGTTTTCAGAATATCTTCAGTCATACCCGAATCTGATGGTATCCGGATCGGAGATCCAATTTAGTGAGTACTTGAGCTCCTTTTAATTCATCCAAGAGTTCATCTACGAATGGGATAGGATATTCATCCTTGGCGGTGATGGTGTTTAGAGCCCGGTAGTCAATGCACATCCGCCACGTACCATCTTTCTTGTGCACTAGCAACACCAGTGAGGAGTAAGGGCTGCAGCTCGGTCAAACCACCCCAGTGTCAAGCATCTCTTTAACAATATTCTCGATCTCATCCTTCTACAAGTGAGGATAGTGGTACAGTCATAAATTTGCTAGAGGTTTGCCTAGCAAAATAGGAATGCAATGGTCATGCGGACGGTTAGGGGGCAGCCTGCATGGCTCCAAGAAAACATCCGCGAATTCATTCAGGCAAAAGGCAAGCTTAGGATCTGAGTTTTGTACATTCTCCCCAATAGATGGCTGCTGAATATGCATCAAGAATCCACCATGTGCTTTGTGCAAAACTTTCTCCATTTGTTGCGATGAAACGGTGGAAATTTGGCTCCCCCACTTGCCTCGTAACGTGACCTATCTCCCTTTGTAATAAAATTTCATGATTAATTTAGAAAAATCCAGGAGATATCACCTAGTGTTGTGAGCCATTCGATCTTGAGTACGGCTTCATAATCATCGATGGGTAGGAGGACGAATTCAGCTACCACTTCTTGGTCTTGGAGGAGTAGTTTCACCCACGAGTACCATTAGTCACAATTAAAGATTTCACCGTCGGCGACCTTTACATCAAACTTGTTGCAACCTTCGATTTGAGGCGCCAAACATGCAGCAACCTTACTGTTGAGGAAGTTATTGGTGCTTCCCGTGTCGATGAGAAGTGATGAGTTACTGTTTTAGAAGTCCTCCAACTTTCATCATCTGCAGGTTGGAATAGCCGGCCAATGCGTGCACTGCGTAGTTGGCCGGTTGGGACTCTTCCTCCATAGCTTCTTCTTTAGGTTCAAGGGCTTCTTCAGATGTTTCATTGTCCTCATCCTCTGCTAGTTCAATCACGAGGAGCCGGCCCTTTTTGCAGTGATGTTCGCGGCTCCATGGTTCGTCGCAATGCCAACACAACTCCTTGGTCAATCGTTCGTGAAGCTCATCTCTTGTCAACATTTTTTGTGTAGGGGCTTGGATGGCAGTAGAGGGGGCAGTAGGCGTCAGCATGGCTGGTTGGGGAGCTACCTTGTCCTTCATACCTTGTGGTTCAATTGTTCTTCCTGGATACGCACGAAGGAAATCACCGCCATAAAAGTGTACGGTTGCCGCACCTTTACTTCTCCTCGGATCTCCAGCATTAGGCCCTCGATAAAAGTACCTAAAAGTTGTTTCTCAAACCAATTCTCAGTTTGGTTAGATAACCGCTCAAACCTTGTTTGGTATTCTTGTATTGTAGAGGTTTGACGAATCTTTGCCAATTGTCCGTCGATGTTATTGAAATCGATTGGTCCGAAGCGGTCTAGTAGTCCTTCCTTGAATCGTTGCCAAGAGAGTCCTCAATGGGTGTGCGTAAACCAATTAAACCACTGAATAGCATTTCCCTCGAGGTGGATGGCAGTAATCTCCACCCGTGTGGAGTCGGCGGTTCGGTAGAACCGAAAATAGCGCTCCGCGCGCGAGATCCACCCGATCGAGTCTCCTTCTTCCCATCTAGGGAAGTCAACCTTCATGCATGGATTATTGAGATCAGAGGTGATGTGGCCGTGTTCTTGAGGATCGTCTCACCGATCTGAAGTTTATCGGTGTTGTGATTTCCTTGGGTTCGACAGTCGGCCAATGCTGAATTCGACGAAAAGGGATCGCATCTTCTCTTTCATGCGGTTTCCAAAGGTTTCAAGCTTTGCATCGATAGCCTCCTCTGATGCCATAGTATACTCTCTAGATCTGTAATATTGAGATTTTTTTTCTATTGTCGGGTTAATGGCATGGGAATTTTGGAGAAGGGGGTGGCCAGTTGGAAGGTGAATCGGTTTGGATGGAAGTAGGCTACGGTTTAGGGTAGATTTGGAGCTACGGTTTTATGGAGTTTAGGCTGCGAATTGATGTGGTTTTAGGGCTGTGATAGCAGTAGATGAAAGTTAGAAAAATAGATTTTAGATTTGGGATAGATGGCAGCAAAGGTAGGTGTCTCGTTAAGGAAAGTTGGCTAAAAAGGTAAGTGGATCGATAAGGAAGTAGGCTGATTTGGGTGGCTAATTTGGGGGCTGTTTGGATTCAGTTTAGGGTAATATTTGGAAGGGTTTTTGGTGAGGATGGTAGGGTTTGGAGATGAGGAAAAGAGAGTCTAAAATCCCACAAAAAATAGCACTCAGATCTGATAGAATTCGGTGAAAAAAAGTGTTGCGATGTGGTGTCCTGCTGAACCGATTTTACGTCAGAGAAACGATGACTTCTCGACGTAAATTCCAGAGGAAAGTTAAAGAAAATTATACAGAAACCCTTGATTCAGATGTTGTTAATACCAGCAAAAAGTTTGACAAAATTTTGGCAGCATAACAGTGGGGAAATAGGGCAAAAGATGAAAGGTAGATTCCTTCATTGCAAAATTCCAGAACTGCATGATGGTCAAAGATTGCACAAAAAAACCAGTTCCAGAAGGAATTTTTTCATGAAATCAAATCCAGATGAAAACCAACTTGATATTTGGAATTGTGTAAAAATTTCAGCCCAAAAGAAAGAACAAAAGTTTAGTTTCAAGAGGCCAACAGACGGAAGGCAGATTCTGCATTGTAAAATTTTAGTATTGTGCAATGAAGAATCGCAGTGTTATAAGTCCAGATCCAGAAGGAGTTTTTTTAATGAGATTAGTCTTAGATGAAAGCTAAGACAATCTATGAAATTGTATAAACGTTTCAGCCAAAAGGATGATTAAAAGTTTAGTTTCAAGAAGCAACAATCGGCTGAAAATTTCTGCAGTGTTTCGCCTTTGCAACGATGATAACGTTTGTGACGAACAAAATTTGCAGCGGATAAAATTTGAAAAAAATCTTCAACATGTAAAGTAAGGAATCTTATAATATTGAAGAGGCGTGGATGATAAAAATATACCAGAATTCCATATCAAACATAGGGGGCAGCGGTAGACTGATTTGATATGCTGCTGGGGTGGAAGGTGGAGGCGCCTGTCGTAGCAATTGTGAGAATTGATTAAGAAGGTGGAGGCGGCTGAGATGGCTACAGGGGCAGCAAGATCGTTGCTCTAATACCAGATGATAGAACCCCAGATAGAGCTCTATAGATTTTGATCCTTGAGGGCGATCAACCCTTGGAACGCTATAGGGGTTCCTCCCTCCTAGATTCGGCACAAGGCTGAAATAAAATTGATAATTACTTGATTCAAGAGATGGGGCAACTACATTATTATATAGAGATCAAAACCCTAGTCTAAGGGGGTGCTTACATAAGTAAAATTACCCCTTTACCCCTCCTATAGCCAACCTGCCTTAATAAGAACAGGGGGCGACTAGGTTGGCTCTATAGTCGACCTAAGCAGGGGGAAACTCTGGCCAACCAACCCAGCAAGGGGCGACGGCCACTAAGCCCTAAGGGTTAATCTAAACCCTAGCCATACTCCTTTATAAGATAGGAGTGGCTTTATTACAATCTAGCAGGGTTTTAGTGACTACTTCTAGGGAGGTTAGGACTCAACCCTGCTGGAGTCCTATCAGCGATTACCATAGTTCAGTTTTGTATCTGGTCCTTAGACTTGAGAACCAAGGATGTCTTGTTTAAATACTCCTTTCTTTGACGTTAGACTCACAAGTTTGGAAAGTTTCACATCTGGTATAGCCGATTATTGAAGTTGGTAGCCAACCTTATGAAGGTAATTAAGTGTCAATAAAGGATCATCCACTCTCGGTATCATGAGAGGAATATACCATATGTACTTGCTCAGACAAATCTCTGGCCATGGTCATTCGGATTAAGAGAGAAGATGTTCTCTGGGAGAATCCGATTAGAGCATGACTCACATGGATTCCTTATGTGGCATGATAGTTCATATCCAATATATGATCTCTAGGATATTAGTTGGATGAGAGACTATAGATACATGATAACTATGGACATATAGGTCTGATGGATTTGATCCCCCTTTATAGCCTAGGAACTAAAGAGCAGTGGCCTAGTACATCCATAGTTGATGAGTCGAGTGAATTATTATAGGAATAATAATTCACTATATCAGAAAAAATTCTGATGGGAGCGACTCACGGTCAACTCGATATTAGGCCTAGAGTATTATACACATATGGTGGATACTTCAATGAATAGAGGATTAGATAGAGATCCAATTAGCCCCTATTCTCATTAGATGAGACCCTACATTGATGGGCTCCTTGCCTGAGGCATAATCAAAGACCAAAGGGGATTATTGGATAGAGATCCAATAATGTAAGGTTAATGGGTAAATGGATGGAGATCCAATACCCACTAAGGTAGGACCCCTAGGGTTTTTAGTGGCTCTCTATAAATAGGAGGGGAGGCTCATAGTTGATAGACTGCACATCTTTGGCCGGCCCCTCTTATTCTCCTCCCTCCCTCTGCGCAAGAGTTGCGAGACCTAGGATTGTGATTGGAGGAGTATCTACAACAATCCATCTTATGGATACCTCAAGAGAGGAGGATGCTTGACCTCCTTCATCCTCTTCATCTGAATCCAAAAAATAGGGATATATGATCTCCCTAGGTAAACAATCTCTCACACGATACGATTTTCAATTGTACGACTTTCTCACGACCCAATATTTTGCACGACGATTTGATCTGCATGGAAAACCTATTTTATTTTGATCTTCCACTATGCATGTGATGTTCCCGCTTGGTTTCCCAATATGACAAACTATAGATATACGGTAACTATGTATAAACAAGTCCAATGTATTAGATCCCTTATACCGTTTAGGGACTATGGCGTAATGACCTAGTATGTTCATAGTCGACGAGTTGAGTGATTTGTTATGGGATAATAATTCATTGAGTCAGAAGGAGTTCTGATAGGTGAAACTCATGGCCAGCTTGGTATTGGGCCTAAAGGGTCACACACATATGGTGGATGTTGCGGAGTAGAGGATTAGATATCAGTTATCCAATAAATCTTATTCTTATTGGGTAAGACCCAACATTAATGGACTTCTTGCATGAGGCACAATTAGAGGCCAATTGAGATTATTAGATAGAGATCTAATAATCCAAGAGGTGTCGGCAATTGGATAGAGATCTAATACCCACTGAAGGTTTTTGGTGGCTCCCTATAAATTGGGGGTGGGGGTGGGGGTGGCGAACAAGGTAAAAGGCTGCATCATTGGCCACCCCCTCCTATTCTCCTCCTTCCCACCTTCTTCTCAGTCGACCATCATCTCCCCACTACAAGAGGACAACGAAGAAGAGAGGAGATCTTCCACATTTGCTGCAAGCAGGTGCGCAGAGTTGTGTGCTTCTGGCTATGATTTGAGGAGCTTCACTACAGCGATCCATCGTGTAGATACCACTAGAGAGGAGGACATTTAGCTTCCTTCATCCTCCCCTACCAGATCTAGAAGTTCCAGTGATATATGATCTCCTTAGGTAACAAATCTCACATGATTCACAGTTTTTGATTTTGTGATTTTTCTTGCACCAATCATTGCATGACGACGTGATAAATGTGGGAAACCAATTTTTTTTTTTACTACTAATATGATGCTCTCATGGTTTCCCAACAAACATTTCAAAAATGAGTGTCCAAAACTAAAGAAGTTGTTGACCCAAAAGAAGAAAACATTCAAGGCAATGTGGGATGAATCAAGTGCATATGAAGATAAAGAGCAAATCAATGAAGACGACATAAATAACTATGCATTGATGGACATTAATGATGAGGTATGTGACTCACCCAAAACATCTTTTTCTTATGATGATTAATTAATACATTTCATGATTTGTTTGATGAAAAAGGTTAGTAAACAATATAAATTGCTAAAAAAATGATAATGTATCTCTCTCTAATGAATTTGATAAATTGAAAAATAAGCATGATAATTGTATGTTAACATCTTGCACTAAATGTGAAGAGTTAGATTCACTTAAAAAATATATATATCATTACAACAAACTTTAGAAAAATTTAAAATTGGTAACAAATTAAATCTTATGATTAAACATGCTCCTTTAGTAGATGATTGGAAATATAACTCATTAACCATTAGTCAATTGTATGACAAGAGATATAATAATGAATTTAAGTCTAATGACATACCACATAATAATAAATCTATTATTACCTTAAGGAGCAATAATGTTTATGCTATTAATCTTGATGATTTATATGAAAAAAAATAATTTTTAATTTTAAATGACGATGCATGGCTTTAGCATAATAGATTAACACATACAAGTACAAAATTAATCTCACAAATTGGAACTAAAGAAGTTTAGTTATTTTCAATCCATATTGATTTGAATGAATTTTTCAAAGGTAAGAAGAATGATTGTGATGATGATTTTGAATTTGATTAATTTTTTTCTTGACTTCTTGATATTCCTGACTTAAGATCTATCTCGTATGAATCATGACATTTTACTAATTATTCTTCTATAACTCCTTTTTGCTATTTAGTAACAATGAGATTTATTCAAACAAATCATGATCTTAACTTCTCGACATTTAACTTGAGATTTATTTTATATGAATCAATATCTTTTACTATTTTTCTCCTATAATTCTTTTTGTTATTTAAGAAAGAGATTTATTTAAACAAATCATGATCTTAATTTCTTGATACTTAATTTAAGATTTATTTTATATGAATCAAGATCTTTTACTATTTGTTCTCCTATAATTCTTTTTGCTATTTAAGAATGAGATTTACTCAAACAAATCATGATTTTGACTTCTCGATATTTAACTTAAGATTTATTACTATTTATTATGTTATAGTTTTTCTTTCCTTTTACTAAAATGGAGATTCATCTCATTAATCATTATCTTGATTTCAAATACATGAATAATATGAGATCTATGTCATATGACTTCTTTATATTAATATCCCTCATTGGCATATTGATATTAATGAAGTAGTATCATGATAAAATGATATCATTCTTTTACATTTGACAATAACAAAAGAGGATAGAAAAGTAGTGACCTACTCATTTCTTTTTTCACTTTTTGTTGATGACAAAGAGGGAGAAGTAATGATAATTTTTTGATAATGTAGCATTCATATGCATGTTGTATTATGATAACATCAACTTAGGATATTTATTTGAGATATATAGATATGATGTGAAATTATGCATATGATTCTTGTAATAATCACTATTGGAAGTTGCAATGATTTATTATTAAATTTATTTTGGCTTGAATTCAAAGAATTGAAAGGTGTTTTTTTGAAAATTCAAAGTTCATTATGGCATATAGATAGGAGAGTTTTGTTAAAACTCCATCATCAATTGATTGTCATCATCAAAAAGGAGGAGATTGTTGAATCTTGGATTTTGATGATGAAATCAATTGATGAATTTATGGACTGATATACTTTCAAGATAAGTGACGCAAAAAAGACTTCGATCACGGACACGAACCATCACAAGATAAATTATTGAAGCAGGAGAATCATACGTTGGGCTGGCGGAGTATCATATCAGAGATTGGACGTCGGGCCGGAGGATTGGTCGACGCGTCGAAGGATAGACTTCGTGCTATGAGTTCGAGCATTGGGTCAGAAAGATCGAGTATTACACCAAAAGATCATATGTTGTAGAAAGTTAATATACCTATAGGTCAGGTGATACACTGAAGGAAAGGATGATGTATCGAATGTTTGGATGTAGTGTCGAATGATTAAATGACATGCTTGAATGTTGGACAACGTGCTTATTACTTCATAATTATGTTAGATATGTGATTGAGTGGTTAAGTCTTGATTGTGGTCATTTAGAGTCGTATTAAGTTGGTATTGGGCTAAAAACATACCAACTTAATTTGGAACTCATTGGACCTGAACCAGGGCTGAATTGGGTCCAATGAAAAGCCAATTTGGTGTCCTAAAAATGACCTAGGTGGTGGTATCTATTGGGAAACCTCAATGGGAGCATCACATGCGCAAAAAAAATCAAAATAAAACATATTTCCCATGCAGATCAAATCATCATGAAAAGATTGCGTCACGAGAAAGCAACAATAATTGAAAAACCACATCATGTGAGAGATTATTTTACTTAGGGAGATCATATATCCTTGTATTCTAGATCCGGATGGAGAAGATGAAAGAAGTCAAGCGTCTTTCTATCTAGCGGTATCCACACGATGGATCTCTGCAGTGAATCTCCTCCAATCTAATCTTGCAACTCTTGTAGAGGAAGGGAGGAGAATAGGAGGGGGAGGCCAAGGCTGCAGCCTATCAACCATGAGTCTCCCTCCTATTTATAAAGAGCCACCAAAACCCTAGGGGTCTTGCCTTAGTGGGTATTGGATCTTCATCAAATAACCTACTAACCTTGCATTATTATATCTCTATCCAATAATCTCTTTAGGCCTCTAATTCGGTCTTAAGCAAGGAGCCATCAACATAAGGTCTAATCTAATGAGAATATGAGCTAATTAGATCTCCATCCAATCCTCTATTCGCTGAAGCATCCATCATATATGTGTGACTCTCTAAGCCCGATACCGAGCTGACCGTGAGTCGGTCCCATCAGAACTCCTTCTGATATAGTGAATTATTATCTCCATAATAATTCACTCGACTCATCGACTATAGATGTACAAGGCCACTACACCATAGTCCCCAGATGGGTATAGTGGGATCAAATCCATCAGACCTATCTGTCCACAGTTATCATGTATCTATAATCCCTCATCCAACTAATATCTCAGAGATCGTATATTGGACATGGTACTGTCATATCATAAATCGAATCAATTTATCTTGCTCTAATCAAATTCTACCAGAGAACTCTTTCTCTCTCAATCCGAATGACTCTGATCAGGGATTAGTCTAAGCAAGCACATACGGGATATTCTTCTCGTGATACTGAGAGTTGATGATTCTTTATTGGCACTCAATTACTTTCATAAGGTTCGCTACCAGTCCCGATAACCAGTTGTACTAGATCTGAAACTTTCCAACCCTGTAAGTTTGGCGTCAAAAAAAGGAGTACTCAAACAATGCATCCTTGGTGTCTCAAGTCTAAGGACCAGATACATAACTGGGACTATGGAATTATTGTCTAACATTAGGTATCATTAACCATACAACATTTCAAAAGTTGATCAATCAGTGAACTCATTCTCCAATGAGCACTTGTACTATATCCTTAGTGTCTCCACATAAGTGGCTATGAGACCAGCCGTCTCCATCATATGGACGGGTATATAGTACACCAGTCTGTCCAGTTATCTCGATGTCCCTCTTGAGTAACCTATGATCGAGATTATTTAAGATCTGTGTTTAAAGGTGAATCGATCTTATTACCGTGATCTCATCAAGATCCGAGTCCCAATGGACAAAACCAATGACATCACAATATACATGTAACAAATAATATAATGTGAGAATATGCCAGTATTAATCATAAGCAAAAAGATCAAACAACGTGTCACACATGCTATCACTCACATGATTAGCTTGTAGGTCACCTGTAACCAACAATCTTCCACTTGACCTAAAGCTAGTCACCTATATGTCTAATCCCCATCAGACCCCTGTAAAGCTCAAATACAATATAAGTCAATGGCTACGTCAGTGGATCTGCAATGTTATCTTCAGATGGAACTCTTTTCATTGCTATATCTTTATGGATCATGATCGCTATAATCAGATGGAACCTCCTCAGAACAATTCTGATGAGACCTGGGTTTCCTTGCTAGAGCTATCGCCCTATTGCTGTCGCAATATATGAAAATTAGCTCCACGCTGCTTGGTACAACTCCTATATTATGATGAATTTCTTTATCCATACCCCTTCCTTTAATGTTTCTGTTGCAGTACCTCTGTGGTCGAGTTAATAGTAGTATATTACTTGGAACTCTTTCAGCTTACTGCTCCTCTATTCAGGGTAAAAACATACCCTGAGTATGACTTGCTATAATCAATATCAGACTGAAAACTTGAGTCTGTGTAGCCCTCAACCTGGAGGCTACCTCCTCCATATACCAGTCAAAGATCCTTAGCCCTTCTCAAGTACTTAAGGATACACTTTACTATCTTCTAGTGTTCTAAACATGGATCTGCCTGATACCTGCTCGTGACACTCAGAGCATATGCTATATCTGCCCTGGTACATAGCATAGCATACATGATAGACCCCATTGCGGAGGCATAGGGTATCCTATCTATGTCTGCCCTTTCTTCAAGTGTCTCTGGGGACATACTCCTAGAAAGTGATATTTCATGTCTCACATGATGCAGTTTTTTTATTTTTACAGCTTTCTCGTGACCTAATCTTTGTATGATGATTTGATCTGCATAGGAAACCTATTTTGTTTTGATTTCCAATGTGCATGTGATGCTCCCATTGAGGTTTCCCAACAGTGGTATCATAGTCAAGGTTTTCGTGCGAAAGACTGGTTTTAAACTACATGTAATGAGATTGAATCGCGTAGAATCGTTCTACGCGTTCTTGTTGTATTTTTGCAGTGAACACAACGATGAGGGGTGGCTGGCCACGGCTAGACACCTTGTAGGGGTGGCCAACCATGGCCAAGCACCTTGCAGGGGTGACCATTGATAGGACTCCAGTAGGGTTAAGTCCTAATCTCCCTTGAAGTAGTCAATAAAATCCTGTGAGATTGTAATAAAAATCCACCTAGCCACTTTTATCCTATAAAGAAGTATGGTTAGGGTTTAGATTGTAGCCTTAGGGTTAGTGGCCACCAGCCCCTTTACTGGGCTGGTTGGCTAGGGTTTCCCCCTTCTTAGGTCGGCTATAGAGTCAACCTAGCCGCCACTTGTTCCTACTTAGGCAGGTCGGCTATAGAAGAGGTGAAGTGGTAATTTTACCTAGGCAAACACCCCATGGACTAGGGTTTAGAACCCTATATAATGATGTAGCTGCCCCCTCTCTTTTATCAAGTAATTATCATCTTTTATTCAGCCTTGTGCCGAGTCTAGGAGCGAGGAACCCCTATAGCGTTAAGGGTTGATCCCCCTCAAGGTTTAAAATATATAGAACTCCTACTGGGGTCTATCATCTGGTATTATAGCAGCATTCCTGCTGCCCTGTAGCCATCTTTGCCGCCTCCACCTTCCCAAGCAATTCCCATAATTGCTTTTGATGTTGCTTCCACCGTCGCCCACCAAGCCGAAGATCCATCAATCTGCTATCGTCCACTACGTCAACATCTAGAAATCTGATATATTTTTATCACTCATACCTCTTCAATACTACGAGATCCTTTACCTTACACATTGAAGAATTTTTCCAAATTTTTTCGCTGCAAATTTCGTTCGTCGCAAACGTTATCGTTGTTGCAAAGGCGAAACGCTATAGAAATTTTCAGCCGCCTATTTGCCTCTTGAAACCAGTTTATTTCATCTCCTTTTTGGCCATAATTTTTATACAATTCCATAAATCAACTTAGCTTTCATCTGAGATTGATTTCTGGAAAACATTCCTTCTGGAACCAATTTTATTGTGCCTTCTTTCATTATCACGTAGTGCTGGAATTTTACGATGAAGGATCTGCCTTCCGTCTTTTGCCTTATTTCCCTACCGTTATGTTGCAGAAATTTTGTCAAACTTTTTACTGGTATTGATCACATCTGAACTGAGGGTTTCTGAATATTTTTCTTGAATTTTTCTCTGGAATTTACGTCAAGAATTCATCATTTCTTCGATGTAAAATCTGTTCAGCGGGATAGCACATCACAGCACCTTTCTTCATCAAATTCTATCGGATTTGAGTGCTATCTTTTGTGGGATTTTGGATTTTCTTTCTCTCATCTGCAAACCCTACCATCCTCACCAAAAGTCCTTATAAACTGCACCCCAAACTGATCGCAAATAGCCACCTAAATCAACCCTAAACCGTAACCTACTCCCATCTAAACCGATCCACTCATCCAACCGGTCATCCCCTCTCCAAAAATTCTCATGGCACTAACTCGACAACAAAAAAAGAAAGATCTTAATATTACAGATCTAGAGGCATACACCATGGCATCAGATGAGGCCATCAACGCCAAGTTTGAAGCCTTTGAAAGCTGTATGGAGAAGATGCTATCCCTTTTTGCCGAATTCAGCATAGGCCGACCATCAAGTCTGAGGAAGCCACAGCATAGAGAGACTTCAGATCGGCAAGACGATCCTCAAGAGCATGGACATATCATCCCATATCAGAATAATCCATGCATGAATGTGAACTTCCCAAGATGGGAAGAAGGAGACCCGATCCGATGGATCTCGCGAGCGGAGTGCTATTTTCAGTTCTACCAAACCACCGACGCTACATGGGTGAAGATTGCTGCCATCCACCTCAAGGGAGATGCTATTCAGTGGTTCAATTAGTTTGAGCACACCCATGGAGGTCTCTCTTGGCAGCGATTCAAGTAAGGACTACTAAACCACTTCGGATCAACCGATTTCGACAACATCGACAGACAATTGGCAAAGATTCGTCAAACCTCTACAATACAAGAATATCAAACAAGGTTTGAATGTTTATCTAACCAAACTATGGATTAGTCTAAGAAGTAACTTTTAGGGACTTTTATTGAGGGACTAAAGCCGGAGATTCAAGGAGAAGTAAAGGCGTGGCAACCGTACACTCTTATGGTGGCGATTTCCTTCGCGCGTACCCAAGAAGAACGATTGAACCATGAGGAATAAAGGATAAGGGTCACTCCCCGACCAACCATGCTGAGGCCTACAGCCCCCTCTACTACCATCCAAGCTCCCGCACCAAAGAAATTAACAAGAGACGAGCTTCGTGAACATTCGGTCAAGGAGTTGTGTTGGCACTGCGATGAACCATGGAGCCGAGAACATCGCTGCAAAAAGGCTGGCTCCTTATGATTGAACCAGTGGAGGATGAGGACAGTCAACCATCTGAAGAAGGCCTCAAACCTAAAGGCCTCAAATCTGAGGAAGAGCCCCAACCAACCGACTACGCAGTGCACGCATTGGCCGGCTACTCCAACCCGTAGACGATGAAAGTTGGAGGACGTCTAAAATAGCAACCCATCACCATTCTCATTGATACGGGCAGTACAAATAACTTCCTCAATAGTAAGGTTGATGTAGGTATGGTGCTTCAAATCAAAGGTTGCAACAAGTTCGACATAAAGGTCATCGATGGTCAAATCCTCAATTACGACTAAGGTGCCCGCGGGTTAAACTACTTCTCCAAGACCAAGAAGCTGTGCTTGGGATCGAATGGCTCACAACGCTAGGTGATATCTCCTAGAACTTTTCTAAATTAATCATGAAGTTTTTTGTAAAGGGAGACAAGTCACATTGCGAGGCAAGTGCGGGAGCAATATTTCTGCCGTTTCGACGCAACGGATGGAGAAAGTTTTACACAAAGCACATAGAGGATTTTTAATGCATATCCAGCAGCCATCTAAAGGAGAGAACATGCAAAATTCAGATCCTAAGCTTGCCCTCTTGCTGGATGAATTCTCGGATGTTTTCACAGAGCTGCGCGGGCTACCCCCTAACCAGTCGCCTGACCACCGCATACCTATTCTACCGGGCAAACCTCCATCAAATTTGAGACCATACCGCAACCCTCACTTGCAAAAGGATGAGATTGAGAACATCATCAAGGAGATGCTTGACATCGGAGTAATTCGACCAAGCTGCAGTCCTTACTCTTCGCTGGTATTGCTAGCGCGCAAGAAGGATGGTACGTGACGGATGTGCGTTGATTATCGGGCTTTAAACGCCATCACCATCAAAGATAAATATCCTATATTAGTCGTAGATAAGCTCTTGGATGAATTAAAAAGAGCCTGAGTCTTCACAAAATTGGATCTCCATTCTGGTTACCACCAGATTCGAGCATGCACTGAAGATGTCTCAAAAACTGTATTCCGCACACATAACGACCACTACGAGTTTCTGGTAATGGTTTTGGACTTACGAATGCTCCTTCCACTTTTCAAAGCCTGATGAATGACATCTTTCAGAGTTTTCTATGTAAGTTTATGTTGGTAATTTTTTATGATGTTCTCATTTAAAGCCCTACGCTTGATATGCATTTTCAGCACTTATAAACTGTTCTAACGATTCTTCGGGAGAATACCCTTTATATTCAACAGTCAAAGTGCAGCTTTATACAACGTAAAGTAGAATATCTAGGGCACATTATATCAGAGGATAGAGTGGAGGTAGACTCGACAAAGATTGAGGCAATGCAAGGATGGCCGAGACCTATGAACATAAAATCGCTGCACAGCTTCCTTGGACTCATGGGCTACTATCAAAAATTTATGAAAGATTATGGTAAGATCAATGCACCACTCACGTCCCTACTAAAGAAAGACTCCTTTTTATGGTCGGATAAAGTCTCTGCAACCTTTGAACGACTCAAGGCAGCCATGACAATGACGCTGATCCTAGCACTACCCGATTTCAGCCGCACCTTCGTCATTTAGGCCGACGTGTCAGGAGTTGAAATTGGAGCTGTTCTAATACAAGATGGCTGACCCATTGCTTACACCAGTAAGGCTATAGCTCCCTCACATCTTAAAATATCCGTGTATGATAAAGATATTCTAGTCATCGTACACGCCATCACGAAGTGGAGATCCAACCTAATCAGTCGATGCTTCCAAATTAAGACTGATCATCGAAGCCTTAAATATTTTTTGGAGCAAAAAATATCTTCCCCGGAGCAGCAATGATGGATAACTAAACTTCTTGGCTTTGATTATGAAATTACTTATCGTAAGGGGAAAGATAATGTTGTTGCAGATGCTCTATCATGGCTATCGGGATAAGCCAAAATTTTAGCCATCTCCTTTCCATTCACTGACTTCCTCAAAGACATTAGGGAGGAATGGAAGAATGACTCAGAGAACCGAGACATCATAGAAAAATTAGAGAAGGATCTGGGTTTTCATAGGTCACTACACATGGGATTCGAAGGACTTACGTTACAAATACCAAATTATTGTCGTTCCTTCTTCCCCTTACATTCAAGTTATTTTACGTTACAAGGACTCTTCACCTTCGGTAGGGCACTCTGGATTTCTGAGAACTTACAAGAGGGTGAAACAAAACCTCTTTTAGAATGGCATAAAAAAATTAATTTATGATTATGTATGCAAATGTGATGTATGCCAACAACAAAAAGGTGAAACGATGGCACATCCGGGCAAACTACAACCACTATCTATATCGGACTCAGCATGGACTGACATCTCCATGGATTTTATCGAAGGGTTGCCATCATCTCAAGGTAAAAGCATGATTTTTGTGGTGGTAGATCGTCTAACTAAATATGCTCATTTTTTTTCTGTGAGACATCCTTATACAACTGCCACCATTGATCAACTTTTTATGAAAAATATTGTAAAACTGCATAGGATGCCAAGGTCAATTATGAGCGACCGTGATAGGGTGTTTATAGGTAAATTTTGGATCGAGCTCTTCCAACTACAAGGCACCCAACTGAAGATGAGCACAGCCTACCATCCATATACGAATGGCTAAACAGAAGTGGTGAACAGATGCCTTGAGACTTACTTACGATGCTTCACTAGTGACCAACCCAAACAGTGGACAAGGTGGCTTCCTTGGGCTGAATGGTGGTACAACATAACTTATCATTCATCAACCAAATATATCCCTTATGAGGCATTGTATGGTCGATCGCCCCCTGTAATACCAAAATACATAATTGGTACAACTAAGGTAGATCGGGTCGACCAAAATTTAATTAACAGGGACAAACTTCTACAGCTGCTGAAGGATAACCTAACTGTCACTCAAGCCCACATGAAGCAACAAGCAGATACTTGCTAGTTACAGGTGCCCTGCAAGCCAATCACGGGAGCGATGGCACGTGTAACACGCTGTATGGTCGATCGCCCCCTATAATACTGAAATACGTAATTAGTACAACTAAGGTAGATCGGGTCGACCAAAATTTAATTAGCAGGGACAAACTTCTGCAGCTGCTGAAGGATAACCTAACTGTCACTCAAGCCCACATGAAGCAACAAATAGATACTTGCTAGTTACATGTGCCCTACAAGCCAATCACGTGAGTGATGGCACGTGTAACACGCTGTGTGATTTTTTTGTTTATGATTAATATTGACATATTCTCACATTATATTATCTGTTGCATATATATTATGACGTCCTTGGTTCTGTATAATGGGAATCAGATCGTGATGAGATCACGATAATGAGATCGATTCACCTATAAACATAGATCCTAAATAATCCTGATCATAGATTACTCGAGAGGGACATCGAGATAACCAAACAGACCGGTGTAATACCCGTCTATACGATGGAGGCGGCTAGTCTCTTATCCACTTGTATGGAGACACTAAGGATATAGTACAGGTGCTCATTGGAGAATAAGTTCACTAATTGATTCGCTTATGGAATGTTGTATGATTAATGATACCTAATGTCAGACAGTGATTCCATAGTCCCGGTTGTGTATTTGGCCTTAGACTTGAGACACCAAGGATGCCTTGTATGAGTACTCCTTTCTTTGACGCTAGACTTATAGGTTTGGAAAGTTTCAAATCTGGTACAACTAGTTATCGGGATTGATAGCCAATCTTACGAAGGCAATTAAGTGTCAATAGAGGATCATTCACTCTCGGTATCATGAGAGGAACATCTCATATATGCTTGCTCTGACAAATCTCTTGCCAAGGTCATTCGGATTGAGAGTGAAAGAGTTCTCCGGGAGAATCCGATTAGAGCAAGACTATGACGAATTCCATATGTGACCTGATAGTACCATGTCCAATATACGGTCTCTGGGATATTAATTGGATGAGAGATTATAGATACAAGGTGATTGTGGACAGATAAGTCTAATGGATTCGATCCCCCTGTACCGTCTGGGGATTATGGCTTAGTGGCCTAGTACAACCATAGTCGATGAGTCGAGTGAATTATTATGGGGATAATAATTCAATTATATCATAAGGAGTTTTGATAGGAGTGACTCACGGCCGGCTCAGTATCGGGCCTAGAGGGTCACATACATATGGTGGATGCTTCAACGAATAGAGGATTGGATGGAGATCCATTTAGCCCCTATTCTCATTAGATGAGACCCTATGCTTATGGGCTCCTTGATTAAGACCCAATTAGAGGCCTAAGGGGATTATTGGATAAAGATCCAATAATGTAAGATTAGTGGATAATTGGATGGAGATCCAATACCCACTAAGGAAGGAGCCCTAGGGTTTTTTGGTGGCTCTCTATAAATAGGAGAGGAGACTCATGGTTGATAGGCTGTAGCTTTAGCCACCACCTCCTATTCTCCGCCCCCCTTCTGCGCAAGAGTTGCGAGTTTATATTGGAGGAGTCTCGCTACAGAGATCCATCATGTGGATACTACTAGAGAGGAGGACACTTGACCGCCTTCATCTTCCCCATCCAGATCTGGAATACAAGGATATACGATCTCCGTTGGTAAAATCAATCTCTCACATATTATGGTTTTTTTATTTTTTTATTTTTCTCATAACCCCAATCTTTTACACGAAGATTTGATCTACGTGGGAAACTGATTTTTTATTTTGATTTTCGCTGCGCATATGATGCACCGTTGAGGTTTCCTAACAATACTCACCGAAGCGAGCGTGAATTTTCAGTAGGAGATTGGGTCTACCTTCGTCTACAACCATACAAGCAGTTGTCAATCAACACCAGAGCATCGATTAGACTATCTTCATGATTCTATGTACCATATCAGATTTTGGAGCTTATTGGGGCCGTGGCATACAAATTAAAGCTTCCAAATGATGCTAAGATCCATCCGCCTTCCACGTATCCTTGCTAAAGCCGAAATTGGGAGAACGAGAGTTGGCGTAGATTCAACTATCGAACACTACAACTGATGTGAAATCCAAGCCCAACCTGAAGCTATACTTGATCGAAAAATTATGATACACCGATGATGCCCTTCAACTGAAGTACTTGTGAAGTGGATGAACTTACCATTTGAAGATGCAACATGGGAGTCGCATGAGGAGCTGAAGACCTGGTTCCCAGAGTTCATAGACCCTCAGCCTTGAGGACAATGCTGATTTTAAGAGGACAGGCTTGATAGAACTCCAGTAGGGTTGAGTCCTAATCTACCTAAAAGTAGTCAATAAAACCCTATGAGATTGTAATAAAACCTCACCTAGCTACTTTTATCCTATAAAGAAGTGTGATTAGGGTTTAGATTGGGGCCCTAGGGTTAGAGGCCATCGCCCCCTTTACTGGGCTTGTCGACTAGGGTTTCCCCCTGCTTAGGTCGGCTATAGAGCCAACCTAGCTGCCAACTGTTCCTACTTAGGCAGGTCGGTTATAAAAGGGGCAAATGGATAATTTTACTTAGTCAAGCACCCCATGGGCTAGGTTTAGAACCCTCTATAATTATGTAGCCACCCCTATCTTTTTTCAAGAAATTATCATCTTTTATTCAGCCTTGTGCCGAGTTTAAGAGGGAGGAACCCCTACAACGTTCTAAGGGTTGATCTCCCTCAAGGGTCAAAATCTATAGAGCTCCTTCTGGGATTCTATCAGCCACCCACGGTGAGGCCGACTGTAGGGGCAGCCGACTGCTGCCAAGGCTCCCTATAAAGGGGCAGCTGGATGCCTGCAGGCGACTGCCCGCAGGGGCAGCAACCCGTAGGCGGCCGCCCACAGAGATAGCAGCCCGTAGGCGACGGCAACAGCCCCGCACAAGCAAAAATTCACAAGCGGCCTGATAGAACCCCAGAAGGAGCTCTATAGATTTTGATCCTTGAGGGGGATCAACCCTTGGAATGCTGTAGGGGTTCCTCCCTCCTAGATCTGGCACAAGGCTGAAATAAAATGGATAATTGCTTGATTTAAGAGGGGGGGTGGCTACATCTTTAAATATGGATCAAAACCCTAGCCTAAGAGCGTGCTTGTCTAAGTAAAATTATCCCTTTGCCCCTCCTATAGCCAACCTGCCTTAATAGGAACAAGATGTGGCTAGGTTGGCTCTATAGCCGACCTAAGCAGGGGGGAACCCTGGCTGACTAACCCAGTAAGGGAGGTGGCGGCCACTAAGCCCTAAGGGCTAATCTAACCCCTAGTCATACTCCTTTATAAGATATGAGTGGCTTTATTACAATCTAGCAGGGTTTTATTAACTACTTCTTGAGGAGATTAGGACTCAACCCTGTTAGAGTCCTATCAAATCTGCCCTCTTAAAATCAGTCTTATTCTCAAGGCTGAGGTTCCATGAACTTGGGGAACTAGGTCTTAAGCTCCTCATATGATTCTCATGCTATTATCAACTGAACTTTGGCCTCCTCATCAGCTGGGGTGTTAGTTGGAAGGATTTGGGCTGATTCATCTCCTTTAAATTTCCATTTTAGGTGGGATACCTGGCGGATCAACTGTAATCTTGATCTGGTGCACTAATCTGATCTCCAGGTTAGGGCTCCAATGTGGTCCCCAATTTTTCAAGGCCCAAAGAAATAGGGAGACCACTTCCTTAAGGCTCGAGTTTCCTACTAATCGGGCTAGAGGTGTAAGAAAACTCGATCTTCAATTTTTCGTCAATTTTATAGTTTGTCGGGAGGCCATTTCTTCTTTGCATGTGCTGGCGTGAGCATAGATTATAATTCTTTTGAGCTTACTCCTCTTTCGTGACATGGACCATCTTGCATAAGGGTGACGTCGATCCCATCTTTAGATGTGTTTGTTCCAAGTACGAACACATTGCCACGTTCAGGTAATGCTAGCATCAATATAGATGGCATCATGGCTGTGGGGGTCATATGGATGCCTTTCTCCTATTCCTTCTTACGATCGTGGGTCATGGATCCGAGGTCATCATCAGGGAAGACTTTTAGCATCATTATCCTCTCCTCGATGAAGTCATGGAAGTAGCATGAGATGAGGGAGCACTGCATCAGAACCCATAGCTAGTTCAGCTGAATATGGCACTTCAGGAAAAGCTTATCCCTGCAAACAAAGAGGTAAAGTTTTTAGAGATAAAGTGTCATTGCAAGGGAAGGTTATGGTCGAATGATCTATATTTCTCGCGTCTCCTGGATGATCTTTTTAGCTTCGGTCCTCTGAAAATGTGGACAGAAATATGACCGAATATGTGCTAGTGGATCCCCTTGTAAGACCAACATACGGGGGTCATGCAGTCTGGTAGGAAGGAGTCGACTCGGTTCAGCGGACATGCTTGAGATTTCAGAGAGCTTCTCCAAGCACTATGTCGAGAAAATCTTTTCTTCATTCTCTCCTTTCCCACATAAGGTCACATGTTTTCTTTTGTCATTCATAAGGTTGTTGGAGCTCCTGGTGTCGGTGAAGATGGTGATGGGCTAATGCTTGATGAAGCCATCAATGTCCAATATCTGTGGTGGAGAATGAAAGGTGCGGGCAGCTGATTGTGGTTTTTCCTTCATATCCTTCTCCTCGGATTCGAGAGCCATATCTTTGAGTTTGGGTTCTTCAGTGGGCTCAACCAATAGAGGTCTCTCTTTTTTGCAATAGTGGTCTCGGCTCCACAGTTTATTACAATGCCAACATAGGCCCTTTGTCGATCTGTCACGAAGCTCTTCAGTTATTAACTTTTTCAGTTGAGGTGATCGGTTGGTGGTAGATGGGGCCGAGAGTCTCTGTGCTGCTGGTCGTGCGACGGCTTTGGTCCTCCGAGCATCTTGGTTCAACCTGTCTCTGTGTAGTCATGCGAAGGAGATGGCTGCTTTAAATGTGTGCGGTTGTTGCACTTTAACTTCTTCTTGAATCTCCGGCTTCAAACCCTCAATGGAAGTCCTCAATATCTATTTTTCATACCAATCACAAGTTTGATTAGTTAACCTTTTAAACCTGATTTGGTACTCTTGGATGGTAGAGGTTTGACGGATCTTCATTAGTTATTCGTCAAGGTTCTTGTAATTGATTGGTGCTAAAGGTTTATATACTTTTGGTTGGGATGTGGCTATCATGCTCTGAGCATCTTGATTGAGGTGCCCTTCTTGAAGTTGTACAAAGGAGCTCGACATCGTTGAGGTGTAGGGCTATCATGTCTTATCCTTGCTTCTTATCTCTAATGGGTTCTTTTTGCAATCAGAATTTGCTCCATGTTGTGATCTTCTTGGGCTTAGTGATCGGCCCAATCTAAACTCCTCGAAGAGAGCGCATAATTTAGCATCCATACACATCTCGAAAGCTTCCAATTTGGCTTCGAATAAGCCCAGCGATGTCATGACGTAAGGATCTCCAACCTGTCAAACAGACCGTCTGAAAAGTGTAGCTGCAATTTTTAGGTTGAAGGCAGTGAATAGCAACAATGTCGGGACTACGAGGGTGAAGTCTCGAAGTGGAGGATGGCAGCCAAGGGTAGCAGTGACGGTGGAGGAAGAAGAGGGCAGAAACAACGTCAGTTGCGACTGCGCTGTGACTTCGTGGCAGAAAGTGGCGTCAGTTGCAGGAAGGGTGCAGCTGCAATAGGAGGAAGACGGGGCAGCGATGTACACGGCTGTTGCGGAGGAGGGCAGCAGCGGTATGGAGCGAGAGACGGCTATTGTTGTGTTCAATTTGTTGCTAGACGGGATCAAGATAGTCGGTAGCGAACAATTATTGAGGGTTGCGATGTAAACAAATTACAGTGAAAGATCGCTGCTGGTAGCTTTTTGCCACAAGGATCGCTGCTGGCTGTGATCAAGGAGGATGGCAACAAGAGGTCACTGTTGGTAGTGTTGGGCAGTGAAAGATGCATGCTGCGGTTGAAGGGATAAGGCAGATTGGGCGGCTGAAAGATTGGTGGATCGAAGGCTTCAGTTTTTGGGTGCGGTTTGTGGCTTTTTTCGGTGTGATTTGGGGCTGCGGTTTTGTAGAGTTTAGGTTGTGAATTAGTGTGGTTTTAGGGTTGTGATAGCAGTAGATGAAGGTTAGGAAAATAGATTTTAGATCTGAGATAGATGGCAGCAAAGGTAGGTGTATCGGTAAGGAAAGTTGGCTGAAAAGGTAAGTGGATCGATAAGGAAGTAGGCTACGGTTAGGGCTAATTCGGGTGGCTGTTTGGTTTCAGTTTATGGTAGGGTTTTGAAGGGTTTTTGGTAAGGATGGTAGGGTTTGGTGATAAGGAAAAGAGAGTCCAAAATTGCACAAAAAATAGCACTCAAATCTAATAGAATTTGATAAAAAAAAGTGTGGCGATATGTCGTCCTGCCGAACAGATTTTACGTCAGAGAAACGATGACTTCTCGGCATAATTTCCAGAGGAAAGTTTAAAGAAACTATACAGAAACCCTTGATTTAGATGTTGGGAATACCAATAAAATTTTGATGAAATTTTGGCAGCATAACAGTAGGGAAATAGGGCAAAAGACGAAAAGTAGATCCTTCATTATAAAAATTCCAAAACCGTGTGCTGGTGAAAGATTGCACAAGATTACCGGTTCCAGAAGGAATTTTTTTGAGAAATCAATCCCAAATGAAAGCCAAGGTGACATTTGGAATTGTATAAAATTTTCGGCCAAAAAGGATGATCAAAAGTTCAATTTCAAGAGTCCAATTGACAGAAGGCAGATTCTCCATCGTAAAATTTCAGCACTGTGCGATGAAGAATCACAATGCTATAAGTCCAGATCCAGAAGGAGTTTTTTTATGAGATTAGTCTTAGATGAAAGCTAAGATGATCTACAAAATTATATAAAATTTTCAGCCAAAAAAGGATTATTAAAAGTTCAGTTCCAAGAAGCAACAATCAGTTGAAAATTCCTGCAGTGTTTCACCTTCGCAACGATGATAACGTTTGCGACGATAAAATTTTGCAGCAAGGATATTTTGGAAAAACTTCTCCCATGTATAAGATAGAGGAATAGCAGTAGCAAGAGATGTGGGCTTCGGAGTTTTTACCATATCTTTAATGTTGACGTAGAGGAAGGCAGCAGATTGATGGATATGCGGCTTGGTGGGCGACGATGGAGGTGACGTCAAAAGCAATTGTGGGAATTGCTTGGGAAGGTGGAGGCATGGATGACGGCTATAGGGGTAGCAAGATTGCTGCTCTAATACCAAATGATAGAACCCCAGAAGGAGCTCTATAGATTTTGATCCTTGAGGGGGATCAACCCTTGGAACGCTATAGGGGTTCCTCCCTCCTAGATTCGGCACAAGGCTGAAATAAAATTAATAATTGCTAGATTGAAGAGGGGGGGTGGCTATATCTTTAAATAGGAATTAAAACCCTAGCCTAAGGGGGTGCTTTCCTAAGTAAAATTATCCTTTTACCCCTCTTATAGCCGACCTGCCTTAATAGGAACAGGGGGAGGCTATGTTGGCTTTATAGCCAACCTAAGCAGGGAGAACCCTGGCCGACCAACCCAGAAAGGGAGATGGTGGCAACTAAGCCCTAAGGACTAATCTAAACCCTAGCCATACTCCTTTATAATATAGGAGTGGCTTTATTACAATCTAGCATGGGTTTATTAACTACTTCTTAGGGAGATTAGGACTCAACCCTGTTAGGGTTCTATCACGCCCGCTCGCTGGCACAGCCGCTTGCAGCGTGGCGCCCGGAAGGGGTTGTCGCCCACGGCCAGCCTTACTGCTAGCAGGGGCGGCATCACCGACGGTAGTGGTGGCCGCCCCTTGGAAAGGCGATTGTCGGCAAGCATGGGCAGCCGTCGCCTGCACTAGGGTAAGGGCGGCGACGACGTAGTGAGGTTGAAGAACGGCTAGGGCATCTTTTTAAGAAAAAGATGATTATGCCCCTCAAAATTTAAGAAATTCCAACTCTATCTAATTTTATAGAATTCTTAAAATGTCAAAAATAATTTTGAAAATTATGAGGACTGCCTCTCATCCAGAATTCAAAAATGCCCTTGACAATTATGAAAATTTCGAGCATGTCTTGATTTTTAGAAAAAAATTAATTAAATAGTTTAATTATTTATTATATATATCTAGTAATCCTACGTATGATGTGATGTTCATGTGATGTATGATGTGGATGGATGATTATAAGCCATGTGTTGTGATGTGAGTAATTATGATTATTATTATTATTATTAGGGCCTACGAGCCTCCATTTTTCTTATTTATTATCGGGCCTACGTGTCTCTGATTATTTGTAATTACATGGAGAGGTACAACGGGAGCATAGAGGTGACAACGGGACCCACAATGTCGTGGTGGGAGATCGCAACGCATGGTGATGGGACGATCCAATGGAACCAATGATGACGAAATCAACGATCATAGGGCATGGAGATGTGCTGATGTACACATAGATCATATTGTGACTGATTAGGCCCATTGGCTCAGGCTTAATCATATTAGGTGATAGCTCATAATCATCTGGTGTGGCTTGCATATGTGATGTGTTATACACTTATTATATATATATATATATATATATATATATATATAGATATACTGTAGATATATATTAAATATACATGTGTGTGACATGATATATTAGGAGACTGATACGAAACAAAAACCTCTCCTATGATAATATTAAGTCGGTAAGCGTGAGGTAATAAGATTGACCCACGTGGCATTCCATCGTTATAAGAAGAAATTGAATCACGACATAGGTTGAGTTGGTCGAGTCCCTCGAGGCTCACCTATCTACGTGATCAAGTTCTTGCCTACGACAAAGAGATGTCACCGGTGACCTGAGGACATGGTATGCTTGGTCGAGTCCCTCGAGGGCATATCATCAAATCAGACTCATCTTGTAACGATGGTGATGACTTAACTGAATATCATAATTAGTCGAGTCCCTTGAGACCATGATGATTCGGAGGCCGAACATGATGGGAATCATAAGGAGCTGTGATTGGCAAGAGTTGCCTACCTTTTGGGCTTAGTCTAATTGGTCGAGTCCCTCGATGTTGCACTAAGATGCCAATAGGATCCCGATCCCCACTAGCAGTCTGTCGGAGACTTCCATCTCATGTGTCGAGGGTGTCGCATGATTCACTAGGAAATAGTGGGAGTACATTAAGATAGAAGTCTATCTCTTAATTAGTATTTTCTGTGAAGTTTGTATGTTATTTATTTACGCTATATCTTGTTTGTCGCTTGTAAAACCTCTATGTGGCATACTTGATGCCAACCGCTTCATTGGTCCAAAGGCTCTATAATTTGAGAATTATTCTCACGAAAGAAAAAATTGTATATGTCCTTAACATGATTGTTCCCACACTGGAGGAAAGGACAAGCAAGGATAAGATCGCTCGCTTTATAAAGTATAAAGATAGTCCTAAAGGATAACCTGTGTGTGTTGGGAAACTTCAACGAGAGCATCACATGTGCAGCAGAAATTAAAACAAAAAATCGATTTCCCACGTAGATCAAATCATCGTGCAAAAGATCGGCGTCATGAGAAAAATACAAAAATTGAAAAAATCACGATGCGAGAGAGATTGATTTTACCTTGGGAGATCATATATCCCTGTATTTCCAGATCTGGATGGAGAAGATGAAGGAGGTCAAGTGTCCTCCTCTTTAGCGGTATCCACACAATTGATCTCTGCAATGAAACTCCTTCAATCTGATCTTGCAACTCTTACGCAAAGGGAGGGAGGAGAATAGGAGGTCGTGGCTAAAGCTACAGCATATCAACCCTGAGTCTCCCCTCCTATTTATAGAGGTCACCAAAAACCCTAGGGCTCCTACCTTAGTAATATTGGATCTCCATCCAATTACCCACTAACCTTATATTATTGGATCGTTATCCAATAATCATCTACGTATCCAATAATTAGGCCTCAACCAAGGAGTCCTTCTGCATAGGGTCTCATCTAATAAGAATAGAGGTTAATTGGATCTCCATACAATCCTCTATTTGTCGAAGCATCCACCATATGTGTGTGACCCTCTAGGCCTGATACCGAGTTGGCTGTGAGTTACTCCTATCAGAACTCCTTCGGATATAGTGAATTATTATCCCCATAATAATTCACTCGACTCATCGACTATAGACATACTAGGTCACTACGCCATAGTCCCCAGATGGTACAAGAGGGATCAAATCCATTAGACCTGTCTGTCTACAGTTATCGTATATCTATAATCCCTCATCCAAATAATATCTCAAAGATCATATATTGGATATGGTACTATCAAGTCACATATAAAACTAGTTTATCTTGCTTTAATCGGATTCTTCCGTATAACTCTTTCCCTCTCAATCCGAATGACCCTGGCCAGGGATTTGTCTAAGCAAGCACATATGGGATATTCCTCTCGTGATACCGAGAGTTGATGATCCTTTATTAACACTCTATTGCCTTTATAAGGTTGGCTACCAATCTCGATAACCAGTTGTATCAGATCTGAAACTTTCCAAACTTATAAGTCTGGTATCAAAGAAAGGAGTACTCATACAAGGCATCATTGGTGTCTCAAGTTAAAAAATCAGATACACAACTGGGACTGTGGAATCGCTGTTTGACATTTAGTTTCATCAACCATACAATATTCCATAAGCAGATCAATCAGTGAACTCATTCTCCAATAAGCACTTGTACTATATCATTAGTGTCTCCACATAAGTGGTCATGAGACCAACCGCCTCCATCATATGGACGGATATATAGTACATCGATCTTTCTGGATATCTCGATATCCCTCTCGAGTAACCTATGATCGGGATTATTTATGATCTATATTTAAAAGTAAATTAATCTCATTATCGTGATCTCATCATGATCCAATTCTCATTCCACAGAACGAAGGACATCACAATATATATATGCAATAGATAATATAATGTGAGAATATTACAATATTAATCATAAGCAAAAAGATCACACAGTGTGTCACACGTGTCATCACTCACGTGATTGGCTTGTAGGGCACATGTAACCAGCAATCTCCCACTTGACCTAAAGCCAATCACCTATATGTCTGATCCCCATCAAACCCTTGTGATGCTCAAAGACAATCTGAGGCAGTGGCTTCATCAGTAGATCTGCAATTTATATTCTGATGGAACTCTTTCCATTGTTATATCTTTACGTACTATGATCTCTCTAATCAAATGGAACCTCCTCAGAATAATTCTAATGAGACCTGGGTTCCCATGCTAGAGTTATTCTCCTATTGTTGTCACAATATATGGGAATCAGCTCCACGCTGCTTGGTACGACTCTCAAATCCCTGATGAACTTCTTCATCCACACCCCTTCCTTTGTTGCTTCTGCTGTAATAATGTATTCAACCTCTATGGTCGAGTCAGCAGTAGTATTTTACTTTAAACTCTTCCAGCTTACTACTCCTCCATTCAGGGTAAAAACATAGCCTGAGTTGACTTGCTATCATCAATTTTGGACTAAAAACTTGAGTCCATGTAGCCCTCAACCTGGAGGCTACCTCCTCCATATGCTAGTAAAAGATCCTTAGTCCCTCTCAAGTACTTAAGGATACACTTTACTGCCTTCCAGTGTTTCATACTTGGATCTGCCTGATACCTGCTCATAACATTCAGAACATGTTCTATATCAGCCCTTATACATAGCATAGCATACATGATAGACCCTATCGCTGAGGCATAGGGTATCCTATCCATGTCTGTCCTTTCTTCAGGAGTCTTTAGGGGCATACTCCTAGAAAGTGATATTTCATATTTCATCAATATGAGACCTCTCTTAGAATTCTTCATGCCAAACCTTTCGGCAATGAAGTCTATGTACATGGACTAGGACAAGCCAAGCATCCTCTTGGATCTATCTTTATATATTCGAATCCCCAAAGTATAGGATGCTTCCCCTAAGTCTTTCATGGAGAAGTTTCTTGATAGTCAAGTCTTTACTATGGAGAGCATTCCTACATCATTCACAATAATTAGGATGTCATCCACATATAAAACTAAGAAGGTGATAGCACTCTCACTTACCTTTTTGTACACACAAGGCTCATCTTCGTTCTTAACGAAGTCATAAGATCTGACCGCCTCATCAAATCTTATATTCTAACTTTGGGAAGCTTACTTTAGTCCATAAATGGACTTGAGCAACCTACACACTTATCTGGACTCTCTCTGGATACAATCCCTCTGACTGTATCATATACACCTCCCCCTCGAGGTTGCTATTGAGAAATATCATTTTGACATCCATCTGTCAGATCTCATAGTCATGGTGTGTTGTAATGGCCAAAAGAATTCTAATGGACTTAAGCATAGTACAGGTGAAAAGGTTTTGTCATGGTCAACTCCTTGTATTTGACGATATCCATTAGCTATTAGCCTTGCCTTATAAGTCTCCACCTTTCTATTTACTCCGATCTTCTTTTTGAAGATCCATTTGCAGTCGATAGGTATGATACCCTTAGGTGCATCCACAATGTTCCAAACCTTGTTAGAGTACATGAAATCCATCTCAAAATTTATGGCTTCTTGCCACTTCCTAGAGTCTATACTCATAATAGCCTTCTTGTAGGTCTGAGGATCAATTTCTGAGAGTCATCTCCACTGATATATCTCATATATCTTTCAGGAGGGTAAGATACTCTGCTAGACTTACGCAAAGTTAGAACTTGTGTGTTAGGTACCTGAACAGACTCGAGCTCTGGAATGGTGCTTGAGCTAGGTTCTCCAACCTCGCTCAACTTTATCTCACTCCCACTATGTCCACCAAGAATGTGTTCCTTCTCAAGGAACACAGCTCTCTTAGCAACAAAGACCTTCTGGCCCTTAGGATGATAGGAATAATATCCCAAAGTCTCTTTACGGTATCCCACAACCGTGCACCGTTCCATCCTTGATTTCAACTTGTCGTGGTTGTGTCTTCTAATGTGGGCAGGAGAACCCTAAATCTTAACCACCTTAAGATCAAACTTCTTTCCTTTCAATATCTCATATGGTGTAGACACTATCGACTTTGATGGAACTCTATTCAGAAGGTAAGTTACGGTCTCTACGGCGTATCCCCAGAACGAGATGGGTAGGTCAGCGAAACTCATCATGAATTGTACCATGTCTAATAGTATGTGATTCCTACTTTCTGATACACCATTGAGCCGAGATGTTTAAGGGATAGAATCCCATTGTCCTTGAGGAAATGGGTGAACTTCGTACTCAAGTACTCTCCTCCTCGATCTGATCAAAGAGTCTTAATACTCTTTTCAATCTGGTTCTCGACTTCATTCTTATATTCCTTGAATTTCTCAAAGGTCTCGGACTTGTACTTCATCAAGTACATGTGTCCATACCTAGAGAAATTATTAATGAATGTAATGAAGTATGAGTAACCACCTATAGCTTGAGTCGACATGGGACCACATTTACGAGTTCCAATAACTCAGTGGCTCTCTCTTCAGTTTCACTAAAAAGAGAGTTGGTCATCTTCCTACGAAGGCAAGGTTCGTAAGTTGCATACGACTCATAGTCAAATGGATATAAGTATCCATCTTTCAACAACTTTTGAATCATTCCCTCATGTATATGACCTAGCCTATAATGTCATATACTGTTCATCTCATCTCTTTTCCTCTTAGATGTATTTATATTTATGATATATGGAGAAGTGTCTAACACATATAAGCCATTTATCATGGTCTCTCTAGTGATGATCTCATCACCCATAATTATTGAATAAATATTATTCTCAAAAACTAATTTATATCCACTAATTATCAAATAAGAGATGGATATAATGTTTTTGATAATAGAGGGAACAAAATAGCATGCATCCAATGCAGTGATACTCCACCAGGCAGATGTAGGGTGACCTCCCTAATGGTAACTGTAGCAACTCTTGCTCCATTGCCCATCTTGAGGTCCATCTCGCGTCTGGCCAATCTCTTGGATCTTGCTAGAAACTACAATGAATTACAGATATGATAAGTACTCCTGATCCAATACCCATGTGTTATCATGAAAATCTGATAAGTGGAGACTGATCATGAATATACTTGAAGCTTCTCTAAGCTTCTATTTCGCCTTATCTACAAGGTAGTCCTTACAGTTCCTCTTCCAATACCCATCTTGGTCATAGTGGAAGCACTATCCTTTGTCCATTGTCGGGTATTTCTTGGCAACCTTTGTCTTATCCGATCTTTCTTTGCCCTTGCCCTTCTTAAGGGTCTTACTAGCCTTCCTTTTCTTATTGGTCTCACCAATATAGAGAACTGACTTCTTTTTCTTGATGGTATCTCAGCTTCCCTCAACATATTGAGGAGCTCAGGTAGAGTCACCTCAAACTTGTTCATACTATAGTTAATAATAACTGTGAAAAGGAATCTAGTAGGGACTGAAGTATAAGATCAACACACTACTGGTTACAGGTGCCCAACAAGCCAATTATGTAAGTGATGGCAAGTGTGACACACTGCGCGATCTTTTTGCTTATGATTAATATTGGTATATTCTCACATTATATTATTTGTAGTATATATATATCGTGATGTCCTTGGTTCTATGCAATGAGAATCAGATCGTGATGAGATCATGATAATAAGATCGATTCACCTTTAAACACAGATCTAAAATAATCTCGGTCATAGGTTACACAAGAGGTCCATCGAGATAACTGGACAGATAAGTGTCCAGTTATCCATATGATGGAAGCGGCTAGTCTCATAGTCACTTGTGTAGAGACACTAAGGATATATAGTACAGGTGCTTATTGGAGAATGAGTTCATAATTACACACATCATAACACATGGCTTATGATCATCCATCCACATCATACATCACATGTATATCACATCATATGAAGGATTTCTATATATATATATATATATATATATAATAATTAATTAAACTATTTAATTAATTATTTTTTTAATTAGGATATGCTCAGAATTGTTAGAATTATCAAGGGCATTTTTAGAATTCTGGATGAGAGGCAGTCCTCAGAATTTTCAGAATTGTTGACAGCATTTAAGAAATTTTGTAAAATGGGACAGAGTTAAAATTTCTTAAATTCTGAGGGGCATAATCATCTTTTTCTTAAAAAGATGCCCTAGCCCTCCTTCACCCTCATCACTGTGCCGTCGCTGTTGCCCCTGCGTAGGAGGCGACTACCCTTGCCCGCCGACAGTTACCCTGCCAAGGGGCGACCACTGCCTGTGGGCATCCAATCGCCCCCTTGCAGGGAGCCTTAGTCGTAGCCAACTGCCGTTGCAGTCGGCCTGGCCGTGGGTGGCCGCCCCTGCAAGGTGCCTAACCATGGTCGGGCACCCCTACAAGGAGCCTTAGTCGCCCCTCCTCTCTGCGTTCACTATAAAAATGCAGCAAGAATGCGTAGAATGATTCTACACGATTCAATCTCATTACATAGTTTAAAACTAATCTTTCACACGAAAACTTTAACTCTGATACCACTGTTATGAAACCTCAGCGGGAGTATCACATGCTCAACGAAAATCAAAACATAACAGGTTTCTCATGCATATCAAATGGTCGTGCAAAAATTGGGTCACGAGAAAGCCATAAAAACTGAAAAATTACATCATATGAGAGATTGTTTTACCTCATATGAGAGATTGTTTTACCTAGGAGATCGTATATCATTGTATTCTAGATCCGAATGGAGAAGATGAGGGAAGTCAAGCATCTTCCTCTCTAGCGGTATATATACGATGAATCTCTGAAGCAAATCTCCTCCAATCTGATCTTGCAACTCTTGCAAAGGAAGGAAGGAGAATAGGAGGGGGAAGCCAAGGTTGCAGCGTATGAACCATGAGTCTCCCCTCCTATTTATAGAGAGCCGCCACCAAAACACTAGGGGTCCTGCCTTAGTGGGTATTGTATTATTGGATCTCTATTCAATAATCTTCTTAGGCCTCTAATTAGGTCTTAAGCAAGGAGCCCATCAGCATAGGGTCTCATCTAATGAGAATAGGGGTTAATTGGATTTGCATCAAATCCTCTATTGGCTGAAGCATCCACTATATATGTGTTACCCTCTAGGCCCGATACCGAGCTGGCCGAGAGTCGTTCCCATCAGAACTCCTTCTGATATAGTGAATTATTATCTCCATAATAATTCACTCGACTCATCGACTATAAACGTACTAGGTCACTACGCCAGAGTCCCCAGATGATATAGGGGGCTCAAATCCATCGGATCTGTTTGTCCACAGTTATCGTGTATCTATAATCCTTTATCCAACTAATATTCCAGAGATCGTATATTGGATATGATACTATCACATCACATACAGAATCAGTTTATCTTGCTCTAATCGGATTCTACTGAAGAACTTTTTCTCTTTCAATCTGAATGACCCTGGTCAGGGATTTGTTTGAATAAGCACATATGGGATATTTCTCTCGCGATACCGAGAGTGGATGATCCTTTATTGACACTCAATTGCCTTCGTAAGGTTGGCTACCAATCCCAATAACTAGTTGTACCAGATCTAGAACTTTTTAAACTTGTAAGTCTGACGTCAAAGAATGGAGTACTCAAATAAGACATCCTTGGTGTCTTAAGTCTACGGACCAAAAATACAACTGGGACTATGGAATTAACATTAGGTATCATTAACTATACAATATTCCATAAGCAAATCAATCAGTAAATTCATTCTCCAATGAGCACATGTACTATATCCTTAATGTCTCCACATAAGTATGTTGGGAAACCTCAGCGGGTTTATCACATGCGCAGTAGAAATCAAAATAAAAATTGATTTTCCACGCAGATCAAATCATCATGCAAAAGATTGGGGTTGCGAGAAAAACTATAAAAAATAAAAAAACCACGATGTGTGAGAGATTGATTTTACCTAGGGAGATCGTATATCCCTGTATTCCAGATCCGGATGGAGAAGATAAAGGAGGTCAAGCGTCCTCCGCTCTAGCGGTATCCACACGTTTGATCTCTATAGCGAATCTCCTCCAATATGATCGTGCAACTCTTGCTCAGAGGGAGGGAGGAGAATAGGAGGTTGTGGTTAAAGTTGCAACCCATCAACTTTGAGTCTCCCCTCCTATTTCTAGAGAGCCACCAAAACCCTATGGCTCCTTCCTTAGTAGGTATTGGATCTCCATCCAATAACCCACTAACCTTGCATTATTAGATCTCTATCCAATAATCTTCTTATGCCTATAATTGGGCCTTAATTAAGGAGCACATCAACATAAGGTCTTATCTAATGAGAATAGGGGCTAATTGGATCTTCATCCAATCCTCTATTCGCTGAAGCATCCACCATATGTGTATGACCCTCTAGGCCTGATACCGAGCTGGTCATGAGTCACTCCATCAAAACTCCTTCTGATATAGTGAATTATTATCCCCATAATAATTCACTCGACTCATCGACTATGGACGTACTAGGCCATTATGTCATAGTCCCCAAACGGTATAGGGGGGATTAAATCCATCGGACATGTCTGTCCATAGTTACTATGTATCTATAATTCCTCATCCAAATAATATTCCAGAGACCATATATTAGACATGGTACTGTCAGGTCACATACGGAATCAGTTTATCTTGCTCTAATTGGATTCTACCGGAGAACTCCTCTCTCAATCCGAATGACCCTGGCCAGGGATTTGTCTGAGCAAGAATATATGGGATATTCCTCTCGTGATACCGAGAGTGGATGATCTTCTATTGACACTCAATTCTCTTCATAAAGTTGGATACTAATCCCGATAACCAACTGTACTAGATCTGGAACTTTCCAAACTTGTAAGTCTAGCGTCAAAGAAAGGAGTACTCATACAAGGCTTCCTTGGTGTCTCAAGTCTAAGGACCAGATACATAACTGGGATTATGAAATCGCTGTCTGACATTAGGTATCATTAACTATACAACATTCCATAAGAAGATCAATTAGTAAACTCATTCTCCAATGAGCACCTGTACTATATCCTTAGTGTCTCCACACAAGTGGCTATGAGACCAGCCGCCTCCATCATATGGACGGGTATATAGTACATCGATCTTTCCGATTATCTCAATGTCCCCCTTGAGTAACCTATAACCGGGATTATTTAGGATCTGTGTTTAAAGGTGACTCGATCCCATTATCGTGATCTCATTACGATCCAACTCCCATTGCACAGAACCAAGGACATCACAATATATATGTAACAGATAATATGAGAATATGCCAATATTAATCATAAGCAAAAAGATCATACAGCATGTCATGCATGCCATCACTCACGTGATTGGCTTGCAGGGAACCTATAACCAGCAAAGTAGCTATGAGACCAGCTGCCTCCAACATATGGATAGGTATATAGTACGCTGGTCTGTCCGGTTATCTCAATGTCCCTCTCAAGTAACCTATGACCGGGATTATTTAGGATATGTGTTTAAAGGCGAATCAATCTCATCATCATGATCTTATCACGATCTGATTCTCATTGCACAAAATCAAGGATATCATAATATATATGCAACAGATAATATAATGTGAGAATATGTCAATATTAATCATAAGTAAAAAGATCACATAGCATGTCACACATGTCATCACTCACGTGATTGGCTTATAGGACACCTGTAACCAGCAGTACCACAAGATCCAGGTAGTGGTACCTACCGCCTAGAGTGCTGGAAAGCACAATTTGTGCTTTTTTTTTGGATTTCTAGTGGTGGTATTGCCACCTACCGACGGTGGTGCCACTTAGATTGATGATAGTACCACCAGAGCCTAGATTCTCAGGCTCTATTCAATAGTAGTATCGCTTGGTACTAGCGATGGTACCGCTAGTATACCAAAAAATCAGGGATTTAAAATTTTAGTTTTAATTTTGAAGTCATTGGTGGTCTATAAATACCACACCCATTCTTGCTTAATGAATAATAAATAAGAGTGAAAAAAAAAGGTGAAAAGAGAAAGAATTTTTAAGTTAAAGTGTTGTAAACTCTTGAAAGGGTTTGAGTTTCTTCTTCTTTAAGTTTAGCAGTTAATCTAAGGAGGTGTGAGGTCTTGTGTGAAAGAGTTTGTAAAAGTTCTATCTTAAGCCTAGTAAAAGGAGAAATGGTTATAACAAGGGTAGTTGATCTTCACTCATAGGAAAGAAGATCGATAACGAAAGCTGATAGCCTCGAGAGAAGAGGAATTATAAGTGGAAGTAGGTCAAGGCGACCCACTATAAATCAGTTTGCATTTCTTTCTTATTTTTCCTTATCATTTGCTTACTGATTTACTTTACTCACTACTTCTACTTACACTTTCAAGTTAAACGCATTTTGATTCATATTCTTGTTCGAACATTTTCAAAATCGGATCTTTTATCAAAAGCACTAATTCACCCCCAACCCCTCTCTTAGTTCCATTACGATTCTAACAATTATTACATTATCAATCACAGAACTTGATTTTGTAGTATAATTCAATATCACTGATTAAGCTTTATGATTATGAAATTTGAAATCAGGACTTGGTATAGTCAGATCCAATTGTCAAGTCACTGAAGATATTTTATGATATATTATATTAGTTTTCTTCTCTAAGAATAATAAGTACCCTAATTGTTATATGATTATAGTATATATATTAAAAACTTATGTTTTACCATATTGATCCATTCAACTTATGGTATAAATTGTTTGAAAAGAACATATTCTTATGATTTGGTTTATAAGTAATTCATAAAAGATATAATGATACATGTTTGAATGAATATTACAATTGACATTCTTGTCTATGTAATTAAAGTTAATTATTTCTGTTATCATGTTCACGTTTGTGTATATATATTAGTTTAATATATATAATAGAATTATCTTTAAGGATCATTTTGGACTATATTAGAATATAATATAGTCATGATTTTTATACTTCTAATTATAACAGCCCGTGAAATCAACCTCAAGCCAATACGCCCAAAAATTTGAAGAGAAAGAGAATCAAGTAAGTAACTATGACAGTGAAAAAGGGGGGGGGGGGGGGGGGGGGGGGGGGGGGGGGCGATGTGGAGCGTGATCATCTTGTGCACAATAGAAGACGTGACCATCTTGTCCATAATATGGGGGTGGGGCGGTTGGGCGGGTGCGTCCCATAAAGTATCAAGTAAGTGACAGTCGTCCTCTATTGTGGACAAGATGATCACGTCCCATTATATTATCTATTGAGTTCGAATGAATTGATTTGGTTGTAACTCTTTATCATAAGTTTACTTGATGAATAATACTTATGATAATGAGAATCATAGCCGTACATGGAGATTCGTGTGGAATCAGCTGAGGCTGCCCCACCACGTGCACCCTCGCTTTCCAGCCGTACGATAAGATTCTTCGTTGCCATGCACAAAATAAATGAGAGGAGAGCGGGTTGGCAGGTGAGGAGGGGGTAACCTCGGGCGGACAGCCATCGTCGCGGGGGGAGGGGACCGCTAGCAAGCGTAGCGGCGCTACTGAGGCCCACGCGCGGTGGGCCGTCGCTTGCCGACGAGGCGCCACGGGTCGTGCTTGAAGCCCCAGCATCTCCCGTCCTCTTCCGCTTACCCCGTTTGATTGTATGCTCGCATGTTTTATGTACGTCAATACAAACTTGATTGGAAAATCAAGGATACTCCGAATTCCGTAGCTCTGATTCGTATGTTTGACCATCAATTGGCTTTACATAGACGAATTAAGAGGGTCAGAGGACGCCTGCACAAACCTCAAAGCATGATGAAGATCAAATATGGGTGATCTTACATCCTCTTAAATCAGGTGTAAAAAACCTATTTGCTTTGTTTGTAGTTAAATATGATGGGGAGAGAAAATTCGGGACGAGTGTGTTGGTCATAGAATAATTGACGTGCATGTGCAGGTTATCCCTTCTAGTTCAAATGAATCAATTGACGTTTCTATTATGATTCTGCCTTGGATGGCTATAGATTAAATATACGCATGCTGCTATTCTATAGGTGTTTTCGGATATCCAGGTGCACCGGGTATTGCTTGACTAACTGCGATATGAAAACATTTGCCAGCCATTTAAATGCCAATTATTTTCTGATTTAATGTATGAATAAAGAAATAATTTTTTAGTGATCACAATCATATGAGGTAAGGTAAAATAACTGGAGCCGCCCGGCTTTACGTAATCACCCAATTATTGATGCACTTTCCACCTCATCCTACGCCATTGCTTACCTGGGCAGTGTACTTGATTCCGGGGAGATCGTTACCTTGAAACGCGTGGGAGGTGAATCGACCTCGCCCCTCTCGTGAACCTACAGCGTTAGGACAGTGGCCGTTGTATTGTTCTGGGTGTCTATCCTCGGCTCTTTTCCATCGATCATAACCTTGCTTTCACCTGTGTTATCAGAGCCGCAGAACACTTGTAGCTCCTCCTCCCTGGACAATCTACAGTGGATAATGCTTCCTCATTTGGGTCCTTGAAGAGGATAGGAAGGTCCGTCATATGTACTGCAGCACGGTCAACAGTTCCCTCTGGATATATCTCCTCAACCTGTGTTACTTTGCCTTTGCGCATTCCATGCACACCAAGTTTTCATTAATGGTGGATGGCGGACATGCGTCAGTGGTAGTGGAGACGCAATGATCGCTGGAGACTCCCAGCGGGCCCGCCCCTGTTGGCGATTGCCTCGTGCAGTCACCAAACGGTGTGCACTGAAGGACTAAAGTCGTCGAGCTGAAGCTTTCCTAAACTGGTTTTAGAGGCAGGACCACAACTGAGCCAAAGCCAGAATCAACTAGCACGGTTCCCAATCTGACCACTCTAACCAGGAGATTGTCTCAAGGGCTAACTTAATTAGCTGCAAGACTGCAATAATCTGTAGCTCGCCGATTAGTAGTACATGTCAAAACTATAGGGTAGTGTTGTGGGTTTTTCATCGTGTTTGGGGAGTCAGCAAAACGGGGTTCGGGCCACGAGTGCGAGAGGAACCCAACGCAGTGTAGTTTGAGGACGGTGTGTGCGAATACTTGGCTCGGATTATCACTTCGGTGTAGGTCTTTCTTCTAATCTTGTGGAGTTGTTCCTGCAAGACAAGACTTTCACCCGAGTGGTGGGTCCCCAGGGAGGTCCCTCCGGCGATTAAGTTAGCGCTGTTTCGAAGGGTGAAGTCCAACGTCTCACCCTCATATGTCGGAGCTTCTTCTCTGTTGATTGAAGTGGAGAGAGAGAGATAGCCCCTTTGAGCTGCCCCTGGGTGCCCCTTTTATACATGTACATCATCGACTGGTTATGTCTCGACCTTATCATACTTCTGGCATTCTCTACTAGCCTATTTAATATTATAGGCAACGCCGGCAGCTGTTCGTGCAGTCGGTTACATGTTGCTTCTGCTCTGCAGTCGTGTGGTTTTCTCAGACTCTTATGAGACCTGATGGCTGCATGACGTCTGATGTTGTCAAATCTTGGGTTTATCTACTCGTTTGTGACATGTTGCTCGTGTGTGTTAGAGGTCAGGGTCGGGGAGGTTAGTCAGCCGGCCTCGTCCTTCCACGTCTTCGCCTTAGGCCACATCATCCGGTTTGGGAAGGGACCACTATTATCCCTATCATTCACCCCACGAGAAGGAGGCTTCTTTGAAGGCGAGGGGAAGGGTCCTTCAAGCATAGGATTGGTATAATGGAGGGATTTATATGCGTGTTTGAGGTTGTGTCGATGGTCGGGACTGAAAGCCCTTGGTCGAGGCTGAGAGCTCGCTTGTTGATGGTCGGGACTGAAAGCCCTTGGGCGAGGCTAAGAGCTCGCTTGTTGATGGTTGAGATTGAAAGCCCTTGGGAGACGCTGGGAGCTCGCTTGTTGATGCTCGGGGAGATTTTTTCTTGGGATTGAGAACGATTTGTTAATTGATCGAAATCCTCCGTGAGGTGACGCATGTCCCATATGGTAACTCATCGGGCATGGAGTGCGAGGCGTCATGATGAGCTGTCCCACTTTTTAGGGGAGGCCGAGCGCCAACGGGCGCTAGGGTGATGTACTATTCCCCACCAATTATTTCACAGCCTTCCTTTACTCTACTCACTGCTTCTCTGCTATTGCTGCTATTTTTCGTCGTCTCCGGCATTGGCTAAGCCAACACTATTGACCTTCATCCCCTCCTTTTTCCCCCGATGGTTTCTCGAGCAGGTCGGATGTCTTTCACCTCCTCCCGCTCCGAGTCCCGATTGGTTAAAATTTCGGCCCATAGGTCTAAGGTTTTGAGTTGTCCCTCTGGGGATTATGTGTCGGTAGCGGTCGTTCCATCATCCAATGTTCCAGGCGACTCCGGGACCACTGATGCTCTGGTGGCGATGCAGTCTTTCTTTAATGTAGACTCGACCGTGACAACTCGTCGGTTGATCAAGGTGAGGAAGAACTATTTCATTCCTCTGAAGTACGAACTCCATGTGCCCCTGCCGCAGGAGCATCCTTATGACGCTTTTCCGTGTGGTTTCAGTCTGTCGACCGACGCCCTTGAAGCGGGTCTGAGATTCCCACTACATCCCATGATCAAGGCGTGCCTTGAATGGTGGAGAATTTCTCCTTCCTAGATGGTTCCCAACTCGTGGCGATATCTAGTAGCTTTCTTGTGGGAGTGCTATGGGTTGGGTATAGTGACGACCCGAGAGTTATTCATGGCTTGCTTCCGGCTAAGTCGGGGGCAAGCCGGGTATTACTTGGCCGCTTGTAGCAGATTCCGTGTGAGCGGTGCACCTTCCAGCAACAAAGGCTGGAAGTTACATTTTTTCTTTATTTCCTGCTGCTGAGGCTGGAGCTTCCCGACCAAGTGGACCTCTCGGACTGTGAACAGCTCCGTACCAATGCTTTTGGCCGATGAGACCGAACTTGTCGAGATCCTCCGAGGGATCCTTTCTGTTTCAAGGGGGGTGAAGGACATGAATGAGGCTTGGTTGACCGAGGCGAGTCTCAGCCCGGCCCTTGGGGGTATGTTTTTTCCCGTTTTTGTATCAGGCTCGAGTTTTTCTTAATTGTACCTTTTGCTGTGCAAAGATGTTCAACCTCGACAAGATGAAGTTTAGCGACGGAGCAGGTAGTGGATCGGCGATGCCGTCGGTAGCTAGCACGCTTGTTGCAGGGGATGCTAGGGCGTCCACAGCTGAGAAGCGCCCTAGTTGTGAAGCGGGGTGGGTTTGAGGAAGTGCTTGCTAAAAGCGATCGCCGAACAACCTATGTAAGCTTCGGGGAGCACCGTGAGGACCTCTGCCGACAAGGACAAAGGGATAGTAGAACTTGAGGAGGTCCCTAAGCGGGGGTACACCATGCAGGAACTTAGCAAGGTTGAGGATCAAGCGGGGGCGAATAAGTACTTTGCCTACATTATGACGCGACTAAGGTGTGCTGACAGTGAGGACCCTCTGGTGCTGAGGTGGTCGACCAACTCCGGATCAAGCCCATTTTGGACTGAGGGTCCGTTGCCCGAGGAGTACTTGCGGGGGGCTCTAGACACCGTCTTGGCTAAGCAAGTATATGAATGCTCCTCCGAGAAGCTCATGAACCAGGCTGGCAAGTCGGCTATCTGGGTAAGGGACACCTCTTTTTCCCGTTTCTTATTCTCCCTTCAAACTTAACTCCCCTTTGATTGCAAGGGCTTCACTTCGTTAGTGCCCTTATCGATTCGGTCCACGACGCAGGGCGATGGTTCAGAGCCAACATGAGAAGATCCTGACTCTTCGGGCTGCAAACAAGGAGCTGAAGGCAGGAGTCAGCCAAGAGTTGGTCGTAGTCACTGAGCGTAAGGCGAAAGAGCTGGAGGTCGAGGTTGAGAAGATTCAGACTGAGCTGGAGTCCCTCAGGAGCCAACAGGGAGCTTGAGCAAGAAGTCGGGCTCTTGCGCTCCACCTTGGATGGGGCTCGGAACGATCGAGCTCGCCTGGAGGGCGATGTCCTCTCGTTGATCGAGGTGATAGCGTTTCTCGAGGCAAAGCTGAAGGCCGAGGATCTGAAGGCGGTGGCCGCCTACAAAGCATCCCAAGGGTTCGAGTCAGGCCTCGAGAAGATGGGGAGGGTCAACTATGAGTTCGGGTATCGGGTGGCGCTCGAACGACTTCGGAGGAAGCACCCTGATATAATGATCGAACGAGACCCCTTTGCCGAATGTCTCGAAGATGCTAATGTTGAGATGGACCTCGACTAGCCTTTTGATGATGCACCCCCTCCGAGAAGCAACCGACCTTGTAATAATTTTTTTTTTTGTATTGGGCGTTTAAAGATTTGCTTCATATTGTTTTGCCCGACCATTTTGTAACATTTCTCTATCAAATGAAGTTTCTTTTCTGAACATTCCACTTTATTTGAATGGTCTCAAATGCTGAGTCCACACTGTTGTACTAGATGTAAAATTTTTTCAAATTCGACACATGCCAAGTTCGAGGGAGTGTCTTCCCTTCCATTGTCGACAAGGTATATGTTCTGTCCCGAACAACTTGGGTGATGTGATATGGCCCCTTCCATTTCGGGATGAGTTTTCCTCGGCCCTCCTGAGGACTAGGTCTCCCGTAACGATGGGTCGGGGTCGAATCCTTTGGTTGTGGAGTCGGGCAACCGCCCTCTGGTAATGTAGGTTCTTCAGGTGTGCTTTGACCTTGCATTCCTCAAGCATGTTGAGATTTTCCCTGAGGCCTACTTCCGATGCTTCGGTGGTAAAGTTCTCAATCTTCAGCATCAGGAAGATCACCTCGGGATGAAGGATGGCCTCGGTGCCGAAGGCCAAACTATAGGGGGATTCCCCTATGGGGGTCTTCGGCGTCATCCGCAAAGCCCATAAGACACTAGGGAGCTCCTCGACCTAGGCTATTGTTGTTTAATCTTGGATTTTGATGATGAAATCAATTGATGGATTATTGATCTAACAGGAATGTTAGAGTTGATTGATACAGGATTAATTACGATAAAAGAATTATTACAATCAAGGTTGGCTAAGGTTAAGTCCATACATCAAGTCAATGCGTTTGGGAATTCGCCAGGTGTGTGTCGGAAGCTAGTTGAGGGTATCGGGAGTTTGCCAGGATGGCGCAAGGGAGTTCACCAAAAGAAGATCGAGACTCGCCAGAAGATTATCGGGGGTAGCCGAAAAGCTTATCGGGAGTCGGGATGGTCTTGTAATGGATATTTTGATAATTATGATTATATTTAATTAAGTCATAATTAGCCTCGTGTAGGTCTAACTATGACAAGATCAATGAAGCTACAACTAGATGATGGGCCAAGATACAGCCTAGGCATCGGGCCGAGTTCGGACGATGCGGTGGGATCTTGCCGGAAGTTCGCTAGGAGATTCGCCAAAGGAATCGGGAAGCTCGTTGGGAATGCGAAGGGAGATTGCCGGAAAGAAGACCGAAGGACTTGCCGCAAGATTGCCAGAGGTTGTCGGAGTATGCGGGAGTTAGGTCTTAATTAGGAATGATTTGGAGAAGAAGACTGTCTCTTTAAACGCAAAGTCTATGAATGCCTTGCTCTGTGCTCTCGATATGAATGAGTTTAATCGTGTTTCCGCTTGTGATTCGGCTTTCGATGTTTGGCATACTTTGAAAATCACACATGAAAGCACAACTAATATAAATGAATCAATTAATGAAATGCATTACAAAAATGAACTTGAAGAATACATTCCAAAGAACAGGAAGGATTATGAACTAAGAATGACATATGACTCCTCGAGTGAAATCTCGAGTGATGAGAACCTTAGACATGAACTTTTAAAAAATGAACCAAAAAAATTAATGAACTTGAACCTTATAAAAATTAACACAACCCCTTGCTATGAATGCAAGAAGCTGAGGAGCTCCAAAAATCAAATGCTCAACCAAGAAGTGGAGAACCTTACTTTATTGGCAATCAAAGATGAGGTTAGTGAGTCTTTAGATTTTTCATTTTCAGAATTATCAAGCATGTTTAATGATTTATTTAATGAGTTTAGAAAACTTAGAAAGTCTTTTAAACTGCTTAAAGTTTATCATGATTTGATAGTTAAAAGACTTGATGAAATGCATGACTCCTTAGCATCACCTAAACCATGTTTAAAATGTGATATGCTAGATAATGTTAAAATAGAGAGTTGTATACTTAAAACTATATTGAGAAATTTGAGATAGAGAATAAATCCCTAAATATAATCATTGCCAATAAGGGTCATATCAATAATAGACATGACATAGGCTTTGTTGGAAATACTCAACAAAAGCCAATCATATTTGTAAGAGGACCTACATTGAATGTGCCACCAAGAGTTAAGTGTAACTTTTGTGGTAAATTAGGACATAAGGCAAACGAAGTATCTTTTTTTAGAAAATATACTCCTCATCATCTTGTATGGGTTCTAAAGAGAACTCTCTACAATGAAAATCAGTTAGAAAAGAAAGATAAAAATCTTCATGAAGGACCCAATGTTAAATGAGTACCTAAATCAAAACCTCTTATAATATAAAGTTGTTTCCTAACAAGGCTAGGAGCAATAAAAATATTTTGAAAGTAGATGCTCAAGTCATATTACTTGAGATCTAACACTCCTTCAAGCTTACTAGCCTAAATAGTAATAAGAAAATTATTGAAATTAAAATTATTGACAATGAATCTTTTAATAGTTCATCATTATACAGTTAACATTGATGATACATAGCTAGAGTATAAAAGTATGAAAATGAATTAGATCAAAGAACCTTAGTTATTGGAAAACATATTGAAACTTACAAAAATGAGATTTTGAGTGAATGTTAAAATCATTAGCTTGTTTAAATGTAAATACTATTATTAAAATACTTCAAATATTAACTAAGTTTATAGAATGATTTATTTAAATGTTACATTGATTAAAATGTCATGATGCTTGAATGCTTATGTTAAATGTAAGAGCATAGAAAATATACATGCTTCATTTTTAAGATGATTTTGTCAACTCCTTACACTATGTGTAAAGAGTTAGACTCATTCAAATATTGAAATTGAGATAGGTTAAATTTATGCTTTAAAAATATTTTATAGTAATGACCGTATTGAAATAAAATTTGGTTTTTAGTCTGATACAAAAAAATCATTAATTTAAAAATTATTCTTGAAAGAAATCACACGAAACAATCAAAATAAGGATAATTAATCTTAAAAATATTTTTATCCTATGAATCCTTCAACAAGAGATAAAATGATACTATTGTTGAATCTCTTTAACTACAAAAATGAAGTAGAAAACTTTTAGCTATTTTCTTTTGAAAAATAATCTATGATGATTTTATTGAAATTTTCTGAAAAATGATTTTTGATATATTTTTAAATGATTTTGTTTTAAAGAATGGATATTTATGAATCTATCCAACTTCATTGATATGTTGCTTTTGATTATTTGATAATTTAAATCATGATCTTAAAATCTTAAAAATTATAATTTAAGATTTTTTTATTTACTAAGATTCCTTTCATCCTAAACATGATATTGACTTCTCAATATTTATAACTTGATATTTCTATAAGAATCCAGATCATTTTTACTTTATCTCCTAAGATTTCAAAAGTTTTAAAATATCGTCTAGGAAGAAATGTATCAAAATAAATCATGTTCTTGGCATTTATGATTTGATAATAATATTCTTTATGACATGATTACTTATGACTTTCTTCTTAGTATAACTAATAACCAAAATTAGTATTTCTTAACATTGTGATAAGTTAAAAATTAAAAGAGATTTACATTATCATGAATATTCTCTTAACTTCTTGACTTCACTTATATGTTATGGGAATCACATTATTGATATCTATGATTTTCTTTAAAAGGAGATTTATGATCTTAATAATAATAATTAAAAAATTTATCAAGATTATTTTTCTTTTCGATTAAAAAGATTTATCTTGGATAAATTAAGATTATCCCCTAAGACTCATTTGTAATATTTACAAAAGAGGGGAAAGAAAACCTATTAAATGAAATCATGTCTTTTAGATTTAAATTTTTAATGACATGATATCTCTTATACTTTTTGACATAAATTGAACACGGATGAAAAAAAATTATGCAATCATATTTCTCTCTTGACAATAACAAAAAGTAGGAGATAAAATTTTTAATATGATTGATTAGAAGCAAACATTGAATGATGAGCAAGTGCTTAGCAGAAAATTAGAACTTTTTAAATGCATACAAAATACTTGATTTATAATTTGAGCTTGATCTACTATCATGCCTTCTTATGAAATTCTTGATACTTTTTATCCAAATTACATGAGATGATTTTAAATGCATGAGTAGCTCTTAAACTTTTGAATATCCTTGAATATCATGAAGTTTTGAGCTTAATTTCGAAATTCACATATATAAAATTTACATCTTTAAAATTGAATATTTTTGTGATATGATATTTTTCATTTCTCTATCTTGATTCTATCTGCTTATTCACATAAAATAAAGAAAGAAAATCACTAGCATTTCAAGAGACTAATAAGTCTATTAATTACATTTTGAATCTCTTGAAATTGATTTTGATGATTTTGAAATTAAATGATATCATAATTTTGATTTCTTAGAATTATAACTTAAAATCTTCTATGAATCAAAATATTTTGTTATATGTTTTCGTATTATTTAAAAGGAGATTTTTATACAAATCATAAACTTGACAACTTAAGATTTATTATGGATGAATTAAGATATTTTATTTTAATTTACCTTCATGAATTGTACAACTCATCACTATGTTAATCTTTCATGATATATTTCATGTGATAATATTAAAAAATAGTGAAATGAGAAAAGTTTTGCACTATTGCAACCATCTCCTCTTTTTGACAATGACAAAGGGGGAGCAAAATTTGTTAGCTTGTAAAATACAAGCTTAAACAATACAAAGGAAGCAAAAATTTGGTAACTTGCACTTCCCAAAAGAGAAGAAAAAACTTACTAGATTTATTTATTATATTTTCTTAAAATTTACATGAGAAAAATGTATCGAGTTTATATTCAAATTTTATATATCTACAAGATTGAGGTTGAGACCTAAAAATGTTAAATCATGAAAATATATAAATTGTTAATCTAGATTTCATGATATTAAGCTTTTTGTGATAAGATTTTTGAAAACTTTATCCATAATTTGGTATCTTATTATTTTCAAAAAATATATAAAGATGTGTCATATTATAAATTTACAAGAAATGATTTTATATATCAAAAGATGACTTTTAATATATTTGAAATACATAAATAGTCTTTAAATATTTTGAACTTTTGAGTTCATCTTAATATTACTTTTAAAATTTATTAAGAGCTCTAATATCCTTTATTCTTGAAAATTATATAAGGCGTTATTTGTAAATTTTAGGGACCTAAATGTAAATATTAAAAATACAAAGACTAAAAATGTAAAACTGCTTCCTTATCCATGGAGAGAGAGGAAGAAGAGAAGAAAAGAAGGGGCTGTAGCTGGAAGAAAAGAAGAAGAAGAAGAGGGAAAAGAGAGGGAAGAAGAGGAAGAGAGGAAGAGGGTTGCAGCTGTTGTTGCTGCACCTCTGTTTCCTGCAGAGGAAACCGAGGAGGTGCGGTGAGCTGGGGAAGATAAAGGAAAAAGAGAAGAAGAGGAAAGAAGAGGAAGAAGAGAAGAAGGGAAAGAAGGGAGAGGAGAGGAAAAGAGGTGGCTGCGGCTGTGGCTGTGGCTGCAGCAGTAGCAGCTGCGGTAGGGGGAGAAGAAGAGGGAAAGAAGAAGAGGAAGAGAAGAAGGAAGGAAGAAAGGGGGCAGCACCTCTGTTTCCTGCAGAGAAAAGAGGTGCTGTGCGATGGGGAAGAGAAGGGAAGAAGAGGAGAAGAGAAAGAAGAGAAAGGAGGAAAGAAGAAGAGGAAGAGAGAAGAAGAAAAGAGAAAGGGAAGAAGAGGGCAGCAGCTATGGCAGCTGCGGCTGGGAAACAAGAAGGGGGGAGAGAAGAAGAGAAAATAAAAGGAAGAGAAGAATAATAGAGGAAGGAGAAGAGGGGAAAAAGAGGAAAGGAGGAAAAAGGGGGAGAAGGCTGCAACTAGGTCTGCGGCTGGGAGAGAAGAAAGGAAGAATAGAAGGGGAAAAGTAAAGGGAAAATGAAGAGGGGTGCTATTGGGGAAAGAAGAAAAAGAGAAAAGTAAGATATGAAAAAAAAATAGAAAGAGAGGCTTAGATTACGCCAATTGGAGAAAGAAAAAAAAAAGAAGGAATACGAGTTGAGCAGGTGATTGTGCCCCTCATACGTTCTCCATGAGGTGTCATTATGAACGAAGAAAGAAGATAAGAAAAACAGGGAGAAGAGAATGAAAGAAAGCGAAAAAAGAAAAGAAATAAGAATTTGGGCCTAATGACTTCGGATCAAGATCTTTGAAAGGCAAGTTTCCAATCATTTTTATTGCTATCTCAATCTTTGAATTCATCTTGATATGATCAATTGAACTGTTACAACCTTGTAATTGATGTCTTTCCAGCCTAGATGTAAAGCATTGAGTCTAGTTTCGAGATGTTGACTATTGTTCACTGAATTATTTATAACTTCATGTTGGAGACTCTGATTTATGCAAAATCTGTTTCATGAGAAACTAGACTCGTATACCCTTCTATCTATACCATCTTAAGTAATTTAGAGCATAATTGATTATCCAAATTTTTTATACCATATACCTCTTAAATTCTATTGAAATCATATGTTTGTTGATCTTTGCTTCTTCTTGTTTATCTTTTACAAATAGATTATTCTTCAATTGAGCTTTGAACTCTTAACTCTTATTCCTTACGTATCCGAATGCTCTATGTGAAAGTTTATGTTTACATCTTACTGTTTTATATTGGCACATATATTTTTCATTGTTCTGCATGTGCTTCCGATATATGCCAATTTTTATTGCATCTGTCCTTTTGTACTCCAGTATTTGTGGGATATTATGGATCTTTGCTAGAAATGGTAAATGGTATGTTATGTTGGGAGCCTGTAATGCTCTACTATGTTATGCTTGGAGCTTGTGATGCTCTATTATGTTTGGTGGTCAGATGAACTACATTATGATGGTGATCCCATATCACCATCTATGTTTTTGATATGCCATCGGATCATATTCTGTCTATGATCCAATTAAAATTCTTTCTTCAATTGAGCTTTACATTATTGCTCTAAATTTTGATGCATTCCTGTTCTTTATGCTTTACGTATTTGAATGTAAATTGTGAATGTTTATGTTGACACCGTACTTGCTTCATGTTGGCACATGTATATTTCGTTGTTCCGCATGTGCTTCTGAGATATGTCACTTTTATTGCTCATGTCCTTTTGTACTCCGGTGTTTATGGGATAATGTGAACCTTTGCTAGAAATGGTAAAGGGAGTTATGCTTAGAGCCCGCGATGCTCTGCCGACCCCCTATGACTTCACTTATACGTGGGTGGATGGAGCTCCCAAACGTGGGAGACTTATGTTTGGTGGTCATTCAGTGATGAATGTTCCATATTATGCTTATGGTCTCACTTCACCCTCAATATCTTTGATATGATATCCAAAGCATTGCTTTTGAATTATTTGTGTGCTTTGGATAAGAATGAAATGAATGTTATGTCTGATATGATATTGAGCTTCTGTTTCTCATTTGTTCACTTGATAAGCTTTGATATTATCCATTTACCATTGATATGCTTCGCAATATATTTACGTCCTTGACATGCTTCGAAATGTTCTATATACCTTTATTATATTCTGAAATGTTTTCAATTACTATTGATATGTTCCGAATCATTTGACCCTGAATTGATATATTTGAAATATTTTATTTGCCATTGATATATTCCGAAATATTCCATTTGTCATCGATATGTTCCAAAATGTCCTATGTGCCTTTGATATGTTCTGAAATACCTCTTACGTTATTGATATGCTCCAATTACTTTGTATTCCGTTTGTTATGAATCAAATATATTTTGAATGAAATGACATTTGAACTCCTGTATCTAATGAGTTGATATCCATAAATTCTTGTATCTCTGCTTTGTATCTTGATACCAGCTTGTTTGTATGTCATTCGCTCTTATCTTGGATTTGTTAAATGCTTGCTGAGCTTTCTAGCTCACTCCTTTGTTATCAAATCTTTCAGGTCAGCTTGACACTCATTGAATGTTAAGATTGTGCTGAGGCAGTGGAGAGCTATACAAATTATTAACAAATATTATCGGATGATTTATTGTGGTTCTTGTATAAGTAGATTTTATGTATAATGAAATGTTGTCGATGAATTTGATTGATGTATCATGTAAAATATTTAAATGACCTCTTACGTTTGGAGTTAATTTGGAAATACTGGGTGTTGTCTACGATGAAGTGAATTTGTGGTAAATGGTTAGTTTGGTGATTGTATAGATTCTTTTGTTGATGAATCATAAGTGTGGTTAATATATGTTAAGTTGATTTTGAGTTTTATAAATGTTTTGAGTGATGCCATGTTTGACTATAAATTGCACAAGTTTTATATATGTGAATTTTGAAGTATGAATGTTTTCTCGATGTCCTCAAATGTTTGATTCGATCTTGGATGGATTGTGATGATTAAAATTATCAATTTATGATATGGTCACACCTCTCGAATGTGATTTAATTCGGGGGGGGGGGGGGGGTTGCATGACAGAAATGATTCAACAACACCTCCCTTGTTTCTCTCCTTATTAATTATAAAAGGTATGGTTGATGACTAGAGATTAATTTTTAAATATATTAATTTTATTGAGAAAGGTATGCTTAATGACTTGAAAATTTTCTATGCTCAATGAGTTGAAAATCTTCTATACACTATAACTTGAAATTTTCTATGACTTGAAAATTTTCTATGCTTGATGATTTGAAGAAAAATTCTCAAATATTTTTAACTTCATGATGATCCTTGAAAATTCTTGATAAGTTGAAAAGTTTAAAAGGAAAATCTTTGTTATAACTTGAAAGGTTATATGCTTGAAATGCTTATTGCTTTGATTTACTTGAATTCAAGAGAATGTGACTCTCTTGAATTTAAGTCTTCTATATTAATGCATATACTAAGGGAGAGTAATGTCATCATGTGTTTTTGAAATTATTAGCTCTATATTTCACCTTTTTGTTGATGACAAAGGGGAGAAATATATATTGATGACACATGACATTGAAAAATATTCATTGATAACATTTGATGATATAACTTAGATATTTTATAATTTATGATTTGATGACTTGATGCAAATTTATGTTAAAATTTATATTGAATGATTGATTCATTGAATTTAAGAGTAAATGTATCTCTTAAATTTAAGTGGTATGTTTTTAAGGGGAGTTAGGATTAACTCCTATCATCAATTGATTGTCATCATCAAAAAGGAGGAGATTGTTGAATCTTGGATTTTGATGATGAAATCAATTGATGGATTATTGATCTAATAAGATTGTTAGAGTTGATTGATGCAAGATTAATTACGACAGAAGGATTATTACAATCAGGGTTGGCCAAGTTTAAGTCCATGCATCGAGTCAATGCGTTTGGGAACTTGCCATGAGTGTGTCGGAAGCTCGCCGAGGGTATCAGGAGTTTGCCAGAATGGCGCAAGGGAGTTCGCCAAAAGAGGACCGAGACTCATCGGAAGATTGTCGGGATGGTCTTGTAATGGATATTTTGATAATTATGATTGTATTTAATTAAGTCATAATTAGCATCATACAGGTCTAACTATGGCAGGATCAATGAAGCTACAACCAGATGATGGGCCAAGATACAGCCTAGGCATCGGACCGAGATCGGATGATGCGGTGGGATATCGCCAGAAGTTCGCTAGAAGATTCGCCGAAGGAATTGGGAAGCTCATTGGGAATGCGAAGGGAGATCGTCAGAAAGAAGACCGGAGGACTTGCCGCAAGATTGCCGGAGTATGTGGGAGTTAGGTATTAATTAGACTTAATTGGTCATTAAGTGTTGTAATCATTGAGTCATAGTTAGTGTTAGAGTCCTAATTGAGTTGGATTTGGAAGGAATCCAAATTAACTCAATGAGCAACCGGATCCACTACTGGGTTTGGTTGAGCTCAGGTTGAGCTCAATCAGTTGACCAAAGAGCTGGTCAACATAAAAGTCAAGTCAAAATTTGAAAAGTGGAGAGAACCACTTCTGCAAAAATTCCGACGGGTAAACCGCTGGTGAGCGGGGATTGGACCACCCGTACCACAGAATCCAGGCCGCGGGCAGCAGATTTCGATGGGTAAACTGCCCAGGTGGTGGGTTAACCACCCGTACCACAGATCTGGGCAGCGACCAGCTATTGACAGCGAGTAAACTGCCCGTACCCAGATTTTTTGGATACGGTTGGATTTTGGCTCCGCTTTTGAAGCTAATTTGGGGCCTATAAATACCCTAAGTTTTCTTACATTCAGAGCAACACTTTTGGGGGATTATAGTCTGAGAAAATATTATGTGAGAATTGTAAGAAAAGAAAAAGGGTAAGGGAGAGAGCTTAGAGTTGTAAATCTAGTCTCCATTGTAAGCTCAAGTGTAAGAGTTTTATTTTCACCCAAAGAAGATTGGTAGTGGATGCCGGTGTGCCTCAAGAAGGAGGACTCAGAAGTGGATGTAGGTCGTTGGCGTCGAACCATTATAAAATTGTAAGCGTTTCATACTTGCATTGAATTGATGCTTCCAACTTAACTAAACTCCTTGAAAGCAAGACGATAAGTTCTTTTCTTCAAATGTGATTATCTTTTCAGATTTTCTTACTTTTAATTCATCCCCCCCCCCCCCCCCCCCCCCTCTCTTAGTGCCAATTGATCCTAACAGTTGTAGCCCCTGCTACTTGTTTTCTGAGTCCTTCGAGTATGCTTCTATTGGTTACCTCTACCAATCCGTTGGCCTGGGGTTGAGCCATTGCACTGAACTTCAGTTCGATCCGATAGTTTTGGCAGAAAACCTTAAACTTAGGGTTGTTGAACTGCATCCCATTGTCTGTGATTATGATCATTGGGATGTCGAACCTCGTTATGATATTTCTCCAAACGAAATTCTCCATCTGCTTCTTGGTGGTTGAGGCCAAGGGCTTAGCCTCAACCCACTTGGTGAAATAGTCCACCCCGACAATTAGGAACTTGCGCTGCCCCACAGCTTGTTAGAATAGGCCGAGGAGGTCTATTCCTCATTGCACAAAAGGCCAAACGCAGTGAGTTGAGGAGAGTCGCAAGGCTGGTTGGCAAGGAATGCGGGCATGTTTCTGGCACTCCACACACTTCTAGACATAGGATTTTGCATCTGCTTGCATGGTCGGCCAATAATACCCGAGGCGAAGGATTTTGAAAGCCAAGGTACGCCCTCCAATATGTTCACCATATATCCCCTCGTGGACCTCGGTAAGCATAACATCAGCCTCAGATTTTGATAAGCACCGCAATAGGGGCTAGCTGAAATCTCTTCTGTAAAGGCACACCCTTTGATGGTGTCAAACCATGCTTCAGTTCTTTTGATTCGATGGGCGGCGGCTTCGTCCTTCGTGAGAGTTGCATCTTTCTTGTAGTGTAGCATTTCCTCCCTCTAGTCGGGATGAGCGGTCGTGGTTGCCGTTTCAAAAGTGGCAACCGTCGGCTGGCAGAGGTTGGGAATGGTCGGCAACTCACCGGCTGCATCAGTAGAGGTCGACTAGGCCAGGGCGTCAACCTTGGCATTCTCGAGGTGCGGAATTTGGAAGATTTTGAAGTACTTGGTCATACATATCAACCGACGGGCCTCAGCGAGATAGCGGGCCATGTTAGATTCTTGAGCCTCGAAGCTTGCATCGATTTGGTCGATGACTAATTGGGAATCAGTGAACACCTCTAGGTGTTCAATTTGCAACTCAATGGCTAGTTGTAGTCCGAGCAGCAACACCTCGTATTCTGCTTCATTGTTGGTAGTTGAAAATTCCAAGCACACGGCATGTTCCCAGGTTTACCCGTAGGGGTCTCTCAGGACTATCCCGACTCCTGCCCTAGAGGAATCCGTCGACCCGTCAACGTGGAGGGTCCATGTAGGTTTTCTCTTAGGCGGCTCTAGGGCGATCAGCTCCAAGGATAAATCAACAATAGCTTGGGCTTTGATTGCCCTCCTTGAGGCGTATTCTAGGTCAAATTTGCTAAGCTCTATTGACCACTTGAGCATCCGTCCTGCAATGTCAAATTTAGAAAAAATTTGACGTAGCGGTTGATCAGTGACTACCTTGATGGTGTGGGTCTGGAAGTATGGCCTTAGCTTCCTGGCTGCGAGGACTAGTGCGAAAGCGAGTTTCTCTGTCGGAGGGTACCGCTCCTCTGCGCCTTGTAAAATGTGGCTGGAGTAGTAGACAGGTCATTGGCTATTCCCATCGAGCTTTATCAGGATCGAGCTGACGGCTCGATTCGAGGCGGAGAGGTATAGCTCGAGCTGGTCACCTGGGTTGATCGAAGACATCTGAGGTAAGGTTGCGAGATGGGCCTTAAGCTCTTAGAATGCTTGCTCACACTCGGGGCCCCAACTGAAGTCTTTATTTTGCTTTAACGCCCGCAGAATGGGGTAACTTCGGTCGCCAGCCTGAGATATGAACCACCTTATTGCTGCCAATCTCTTGACGAGGCGTTGAACTTCCTTAACGGTTTGTGGTGGTTTCATGTCAATGATGGCCTTGATCTTCTCCGGGTTCACGTCTATCCCTCGTTGGTGAACGATGAAGCTGAGGAATTTTCTTGATGCCATGCCAAAACACATTTGGTGGGGTTGAGCTTCATTCTAAACTTTCTTAGGGTTCGGAATGTCTCAACGAGGTCCACACGGTGTGTCTATGTTTGCTTGGTTTTGATGATCATGTCATCAATATAGGCTTCCATATTTCTGCCTAGCTGGTCCTTGAATAGTTGGTTGACCATTCTCTGGTAAGTAGCTCCTATGTTCTTTAGTCCGAACGACATTACCCTATAACAGTAGGTTCCTCGATGTGTGATGAAGACCGTCTTCTCCTGATCCTGAGGGGCCATTTGGATTTGGTTGTATCTTAAGAACGCGTCCATGAAGGAGAGGAGTTCATACTTGGAGGTAGAGTCTATCAGTTGATCAATCCTCGACAGTGGATATTAGTCCTTCGGGTAAGCTCGATTAAGGTCGGTGTAATCAACACACATGCGCCACTTTCCATTAGCCTTTTTCATGAGAATTATATTAGATAACCAAGTTGGGTACCTAAACTCCATTATGAATCTGGCCTCCAACAACCGATCTACTTCTTCTTCAATAACCTTTTGCCGGTTGAGGGTGAACTTTCTTACCTTCTGCTGCATCGAGCGAGCATCAAGGGTGGTGTTCAGTTGGTGCTGTGCAATATGTGGATATATGCCCGACATGTCGCTTGTCGACCAAGTGAAGATGTCAGAATGGCGTCCAAGGAAGTCAATGAGCTGGATGTGTTGAACTTCGGGTAGAGCCAACCCGACCCGCACAGTCCTCTCCGGACGATCCTTTTCTAGCGGTACTTCCCGTATTTGTTCAGAGGGCTCGAGTCGAGTGTCGGGTCTGTGAGGCTCTCGGGGGTCGGGAACCGAAGCTTTCTTGCCTTTTTTAGGGATGGTCTGTTGGGAAACCTCAGCGAGTGCATCACATGCGCAGCGAAAATCAAAACAAAAATTTGGTTTCCCACGCAGATCAAATCGTCGTGCAAAAGATTGGGGTCGCGAGAAAAAAACATAAAACCAAAAAACCGCATCATGTGTGAGAGATTAGTTACCTAGGGAGATCGTATATCTCTATATTCTAGATCCGGATGGAGAGGATGAAGGAGGTCAAGCATCCTCCTCTCTAACGGTATCCACATGATGGATCTCTGCAGCAAAACTCCTCAAATCTGAACTCGTAACTCTTGCGCAGAGGGGGGAAGGAGAATAAGAGGGGAGGCCAAAGCTACAGACTATCAACCATGAGTCTCCCCTCCTATTTATAGAGAGCCACCAAAAACCCTAGGGCTCCTGCCTTAGTGGGTATTGGATCTCCATCCAATAACCCACTAACCTTGTATTATTGTGTCTCTATCCAATAATCTCCTTAGGCCTCTAATTGGGCCTTAAGTAAGGAGCTCATTAGTATAGGATCTCATCTAATGAGAATAGAGACTAATTGGTCTCCATCCAATCCTTTATTCACTGAAGCATCCATCATATGTGTGTGACCCTTACTATGAACGTGCTAGGCCACTACGCCATAGTCCCCATACGGTACAGGGGATCGAATTCATGAGATCTGTGTGTCTATAGTTACCGTGTATCTATAATACCTCATCCAACTAATATCTCAGAGACTGTATATTGGATATGGTACTATCAGGTTATACACGGAATCCGTCATAGTCTCGCTATAATCGGATTCTCCTAGAGAACTCTTTCTCTCTCAATCTGATTGACCCTGGCCAAGGAGCAAGCATATATGGGATATTCTTCTCATGATACTGAGAGTGGATGATCCTATATTGACACTCAATTACCTTCATAAGATTGGCTACCAGATCTGAAACTTTCCAAACCTGTAAGTCCGACGTCAAAGAAAGGAATACTCATATAAGGCATCATTGGTGTCTCAAGTCAAAGGACCAGATACACAACTGGGACTATAGAATCACTGTCTGACATTAGGTATCATCAACCATACAACATTTTATAAGCGAATCAATCAGTGAACTCATTCTCCAATAAGCACCTATACTATATCCTTAGTGTCTCCACATAAATGGCGATGAGACCAGTCGCCTCCATCATATGGACAGGTATATAGTACACTGATATGTTCGGTTATCTCGATGTCCCTCTCGAGTAACCTTTGACCGAGATTATTTAAGATTTATATTTATAAGTGAATCGATCTTATTATCGTGATCTCATCACGATTCGATTTTCATTGCACAAAACCAAGGACACCACAGTATATATGCTACAGATAATATAATGTGAGAATATGTCAATATTAATTATAAGCAAAAAGATTACACAGCGTGTCACACATGCCATCACTCACATGATTGGCTTGCAGGGCACCTCTAACTAGCAATCTCCCACTTGACTAAAAGCCAATCACTTATGTGTCTGATCCCCATCAGGCCCTTGTGACGCTCAAATATAATATGAGCCAACGACTTCGTTAGTAGATCTGCAATGTTATCTTCGGATGGAACTCTTTTCGTGCTATATCTTTTCGGGTCATGATCGCTCTAATAAGATGGAACCTCCTCAGAACAATTATGATGAGACCTGGGTTCCCTTGTTAGAGTTATCGCCCTGTCGTTGTCACAATGTATGGGAGTAAGCTCCACACTGCTTGGTATGACTCTCAAATCCTTGATGAACTTCTTCATGCACATCCCTTCCTTTGCTGCTTCTGTTGTAGTAATATATTCCGCCTCTATGGTCGAGTCAGTAGTAGTATCTTGCTTGAAACTCTTCCAGCTTACTTCTCCTCCATTTAGGGTGAAAATATATCCTAAATTTGACTTGCTATCATCAATGTCAGACTAAAAACTCAAGCCCGTGTAGACCTCAACCTAGAGGCTACCTCCTTCATATACCAGTAAAAGATCCTTAGTCCTTCTCAAGTACTTACGGATACACTTTACTGCCTTTTAGTGTTCTAAACCTGGGTCTGCCTGATACCTGCTCGTGACACTCAGAGCATGTGCTATATTAGGCCTGGTACATAGCATCACATACCTGATAGACCCTATCGCTGAGGCATAAGGTATCTTATCCATGTCTGTCCTTTCTTCAGGAGTCTTTGGGGACATACTCCTAGAAAGTGATATTCCAAGTCTCATCGGTATGAGACATCTCTTGGAATTCTCTATGCTAAACCTTTTGACAATAGAGTCTATGTACCTGGACTGGGACAAACCAAGCATTCTCTTAGATCTATCTCTATAGATCCAGATCCCCAAAATATAGGATGCTTCCCCTAATTCTTTCATGGAGAAGTTTCTGGATAGCCAAGACTTTACTGTGAAGAGCATTCATACATCATTCCCAATGACTAGGATGTCATCCACATATAGCACCAAGAAGGTGATAACACTCCAACTTACCTTCCTTTACACACAAGACTCATTTTCATTCTTAACGAAGTCATAAGATCTGATCACCTCATCAAATCTTATGTTTCAACTTCAGGAAACTTGCTTTAATCCATAGATGGATCTAATCAACTTGCACACTTTATTTGGACTTTCTTTGGATACGAATCCCTCTAGCTGTATCATATACACTTCCTCCTCAAGGTTAACCATTTAGGAATGTCGTTTTGACATCCATCTGCCAGATCTTATAGTCATAGTGTGCTGCAATGGCCAAAATAATTCTAATAGACTTAAGCATGGCTATAGATGATAAGGTTTTATCATAGTCAACTCCTTGTCTTGGATGATATCTTTTAGCTACCAGTCTTGCTTTATAGGTCTCTACCTTTTCATTCACTCCGATCTTCTTCTTGAAGATCCATTTGCAGTCGATGGGTACAATACCCCCAAGTGCATCCACAAGGTTCCAAACCTTGTTAAAGTATATAGAATCCATCTCAGAACTCATGGCTTCTTGCCACTTCCCGGAGTCTATACTCATAATAGCCTCCTCATAGGTCTGAGGATCAATATCCTGAGAGTTATCTCCACTGATATGTCCCATATATCTTTCAGGAGGGTGAGATACTCTACTAGACCTACTCAAAGTTGGAACTTGTGTGTTAGGTACCTGAATAGACTCTGGCTCTGGAATGGTTCTTGAATTAGGTTCTCGAACCTCGTTGAATTCTATCTTGCTCCCACTGTTTCCACCAAGAACGTGTTCCTTCTCAAGGAACACGATTGTCTTGGCAACAAAGACCTTTCGGTCCTCGGGGTGATAGAAATAATACCCACAAGTTTCCTTTGGGTATCCCATGAATGTGCACCATTTTGTCCTTGATTCCAACTTATTGGGGTTGTGTCTTCTAACGTGGGCAGGATAGCCCCAAATCTTAACAATCTTAAAATCAAGCTTCTTTTCTTTCCATATCTCATATGGCGTAGACACTACCGACTTTGGTGGAACTCTGTTCAGAAGGTAAGCTGCGATCTTTAGGGCATACCCCCAGAATGAGACGGGTAGGTCAGCGAAACTCATCATGGACCACACCATGTCTAGTAGTTTGGGATTCCTCCTTTCTGAGACACTATTGAGCTGAGGTGTATAAGGAGGTGTCCACTGGGATAGAATCTCATTGTCTTTGAGGAAATGGGTGAACTCCGTACTCAAGTACTCTCCTGCTCGATCTGATCGAAGAGTCTTAATACTCTTTCCAATTTGGTTCTCCACCTCATTCTTATATTCCCTAAATTTCTCAAAGGCCTTGGACTTGTACTTCATCAAGTACATGTGTCCATACCTAGAGAAATCATCAATGAATGTAATAAAGTATGAGTAATCACCTATAGCCTGAGTCGACATAATATATATGATTATGTATGAGTTCCAATAACTCAATGGCCTCTTTCTAGTTTCACTAAAAGGAGAGTTGGTCATCTTCCCATAAATGTAAAGTCTGTAAGTTGCATATGATTCATAGTCAAATGGATATAAGTATCCATCTTTCAGCAACTTTTGAATCCTTCCCTCATGTATATGACCTAGCCTACAATGTCATATGTATGCATTATTCACCTCATTTCTTTTTCTCTTAGACATATTTATATTCATGATATGTGGAGAAGTGTCCAATACATATAAGTCATTTATTAGAATCCCTCTAGTGATGAACTCATCATCCATAATTATTGAACAACTATTGTTCTCAAAAACTAATTTATATCCACTAATTGTCAAACAAGAGATGGATATAATATTTTTGATAATGGAAGGGACAAAATAACATGCATCTGATGCAATAATAGCTCCACTATGCAGATGTATGATGACCTCCCCATCAGCAATTGCAACAACTCTTGCTCTATTACCCATCTTGAGGTCCATCTCGCCTTTGGCCAATTTCCTAGGTCTTGCCAGAACTTACAACAAATTGTAGATATGATAAGCACTCTCGGTATCCAATTCTCATGTGTTATCATAAAAATCTGACAAGTAGAGATTGATCATAAATATACCTGAAGCTTCTCCATGGTTCTATTTCACCTTATCTGCAAGGTAATCCTTACAGTTCGTCTTCTAGTGCCAGTCTTGGCTGTAGTGGAAGCACTATCCTTTTGTCCTTTACCGGGTCTTTCTTGGGAATCTTTGCCTTACCTGGTCTTCCTTTGTCCTTACCCTTCTTAAGGGTCTTACTAGCCTTCCTTTTCTTATTGGTCTCACTAATATAGAGAACTAGCTTCTCTTTCTTGATGGTGCTCTCAGCTTTCCTCAATATATTTAGGAGCTCAGATAGAGTCACCTCAAGCTTGTTCATATTAAAGTTAATAATGAACTGTGAAAAGGAATCTGATAGGGATTAAAGTATAAGATCCATACATAGGTTATCCTTTAGGACTATCTATATACTTCACAAAGCGAGCGATCTTACCCTCGCTTGTCCTTTCCTCCGATGTGGGCATAATCATGTTAAGGACATATATGATTTTATCCTCCATGAGAACAATTCTCAAATTGCGGAGCCTTTGGACCAATGAGGCGGTTGGCATCAGTATGTCACGTAGGGGGTTTGCAAGCAACAAACAAGATATAACGTAAATTAAATAACATACAAATTTTACAGAAAATACTAATTAAGTTATGGACTTCTATCTTAATATACTCCCACTATTTTTCTAGCGAATCACACGACACCCTCGACACATGAGACGAAAGTCTCCGGCAGACTCCTAGTGGGCATCGGGATCCAATTAGCATCTTAATGCAACCTCGGGGGACTTGACCAATTACACCAAGCCCAAAAGGTAGGCAACTCTTGCCAATCACAACTCCTTGTGATTCCCATCACGTTCGATCTCTGAATCATCATGGTCTAGAGGGACTCGACCAACCATGATATTCAGTTAAGTCATCACCATCGTTACAAGATGAGTCTGATTTAATGATATGCCCTCGAGGGACTCGACCAAGCATACCATGTCCTTAGGTCACCGATGACATCTCTATGTCATAGGCAAGAACTCGATCACGTAGATAGGTGAGCCTCGAGGGGCTCGACCAACTCAACCTATGTCATGATTCAATTTCTTCCTATAACGATGGAAGGTCACGTAGGTCAATCTTATTATCCCACGCTTACCGACTTAATATTATCGTAGGAGGGGTTTTTGTTTTATATCGGTATCTTAATATATCGTGTCACACACATACATATTTAATATATATCTAAATCGTATGCAAATATATATATATATATATATATATATATTTAGTAGGTGTATAACACATCACATATGTAAGCCACACCGGATGATCATGAACCATCACCTAATATGATTAAGCCCGAGCCAATGGGCCTAATTACTCACAATAGGATCTATGTGTGCATTGGCACATCTCCATGCCTTGTGATTATTGATCTTGTCATCATCAGTTCCGTCGGATCGTCACATCACCTTGCATCGTAATCTCCAACCACGACATTATGGGTCCTGCTGTCACCTCCAAGCTCCCGCTATGCCTCTCCATGTAATTACAAATAATCACAAGCACACAGGCCCGACGATAAACGAGAAAAATAGAGGCTCGCAGGCCCCAATAATAATAATCATAATTACATACATCACAACACATGACTCATGATCATCCATCCATATCATACATCATATGTACATTACATCATATCTAGGATTACTAGATATATATATAATAATTAATTAAACTATTTAATTAATTATTTTTTTGGAAATCAGGACATGCTTGGAATTTCCAGAATTATCAAGGGTATTTTCATAATTCTGGATGAGAGGACAGTCCTCAGGATTTCAAAAATGTTTGAAGGCATTTTTAAAATTCTAGAAGAGAGGACAGTCCTCAGAATTTACAGAATTATTGAGGGTATTTTCAAAATTCTGTGAAATGGGATAGAGTTGGAATTTCTTAAATTCTTAGGGTCGTACCGTCTTTATCTTAAAAAGATGCCCTGGCCCTCCTTCACCCTTACTACACCGTTGCCGTCGTTGCCCCTGCGCATGCGGCAGCGCTGCGTGCCACTAGCGGTCATCTCTGCTCGCGGTCGGGCACTGTTGCCCTAGGGCGGTAGCCCCTACGGGCGCTGTGCCCGCAGGCGGCCATTGCAGGTCGCTGCCCCTATGGGTGCCACGCTGCAAGGGGCCTTGGCTGCAGCTGACCGCCACTACAAGGGGCCTGGCCGTGGCCAGCTGCCACTGCAAGGGACTTGGCTGACTGCCACTGCAGGGGCCTGGTCGTGGCCGACCGCCCCTGCAAGTGGCCTGGCAATGGCCCCCTTCCTCTTTCCACGCTGCCTTTGCTGCGAAAATGCAGCAAGAACGAGTAGAACAGTTCTACACAATGCAATCTCATCACACGCAGTTTAAAACAAATCTTTCATACGAAAATCTTGGCTCTAATACGATTGTTGGGAAACCTCAGTGAGTGCATCACATGCGCAGTGGAAATTAAAACAAAAAACTGGTTTCCCACGCAGATTAAATCATCGTGCAAAAGATTGGGGTCGCGAGAAAAAAAATGCAAAACCGAAAAACCACATCATGTGTGAGCGATTGGTTACCTAGGGAGATCGTATATCCCTGTATTCTAGATCTGAATGGAGCAGAGGAAGAAGGTCAAACATCCTTCTCTCTAGCGGTATCCACATGATGGATCTTTGCAGCGAAACTCCTCCAATCTGAACTCGCAACTCTTACGCAGAGAGGGGGGGGGGGGGGAGGAGAATAGGAGGGGAGGCCAAAGCTGCAGCCTATCAACCATGAGTCTCCCCTCCTATTTATAGAGAGCCACCAAAAACTCTAGGGCTCCTACCTTAGTGGGTATTGGATCTCCATCCAATAACCCACTAACCTTACATTATTGGGTCTCTATCCAATAATCTCCTTAGGCCTTAAGCAAGGAGCCCATCAGCATAGGGTCTCATCTAATAAGAATAGGGGATAATTGGATCTCCATCCAATCCTTTATTCGCTAAAGTATCCACCATATGTGTGTGACCCTCTAGGCCCGATACCGAGCTGGCCGTGAGTCACTCCCATCAGAACTCCTTGTATAGTGAATTATTATCCCCATAATAATTCACTCGACTCATTGACTATGGACGTACTAGGCCACTATGCCATAGTCCCCATACGGTACAGGGGGATCAAATCCATTGGACCTGTGTGTCCATAGTTACCGTGTATCTATAATCTCTCATCCAACTAATATCCCAGAGACCTTATATTGGATATGGTACTGTTAGGTCACATACGAAATTCGTCATAGTTTCGCTCTTATTGGATTCTCTCGGAGAACTCTTTCTCTCTCAATTTGAATGACCCTGGCCAAGGATTTGTCTGAGCAAGCACATATGAGATATTTCTCTCATGATACCGAGAGTGGATGATCCTCTATTGACACTCAATTGACTTTGTAAGATTGGTTACCAATCCCGATAACCAATTGTACCTGATCTAAAACTTTTCAAACCTGTAAGTCTGGCGTCAAAGAAAGGAGTACTCATACAAGACATCCCTGGTGTCTCAAGTCAAAGGACTAGATACACAATTGGGACTACGGAATCACTGTCTAACATTAGGTATCATCAACCATATAGCATTTCATAAGCAGATCAATTAATAAACTCATTCTCCAATGAGCACCTGTACCATATCATTAGTGTCTCCACATAAGTGGCTATGAGACCAGTCACCTCCATCATATGGACACATATATAGTACACCGGTATATCCGGTTCTCTCGATGTCCCTCTTGAGTAACCTATGATCGGGATTATTTAGGATCTGTGTTTAAAGGTGAATCGATCTCATCATCATGATCTCATCATGATTCGATTCCCATTGCACAGAACCAAGGACATCATAGTATATATGCTACAGATAATATAATGTGAGAATATGCTAATATTAATCATAAGAAAAAAGATCACATAGCGTGTCACATATGCCATCATTCATGTGATTGGCTTGCAAGACACCTATAACCAGCATGGTCATTGCCACTATGTAGCATCACCTTGACTCTCGTGGGTCGCTCTTGGTCTCTCCCAGCCCAACGTTGATCGGGAACTTCATGCTGCGATGGAATGTGGAGACGATCGCCCTTAGTTTGTTGAGGATTGGCCGTCCGATGATCATGTTGTAAGCTGAGGGGAGGTCTACCACCATGAAAGGAACCATGAGGTTCTTGGTTCGTCGCTAAAAGTTACAGGAAGAGTTGCAACACCTACTAGAGTTATTGTGTCACTAGTAAACCTTATCAAAGTTGAAGTTATGGGGATGAGGTCCCGGTTAGTCGTTTCAAGCTTGTGAAAAGTATCAAGGTATAATATGTCGGTGGAGCTCCCTATATCTATCATGATGCGCCTAACGCATGCATTTGCAATACGGGCCATGACCATCAGGGTGTCCTCGTGATCTAGGTATTCACTCTCGGATTCGAAGGTGAACCCAGGATCGTTCCGAGGTTGGGGCCTCTTTTGAACCTTCGCGCGGGCATAGGCTTTCCTTACCGAGGAGCTAACGCCACCCGCGGCCGGGCCGCCCACTATGATGTTTATCTGCCTCTCTAGATGACCTTTTGGATGAAGGGATAGCTCGCACGGCTTCATTATGTACCGGTGGAGTTGGCCGTGATGTATGAGGTCCTCGATCTGGTTCTTCAAATCACAGCACTCCTTAGTATCGTGCCCGTAGTCGCGGTGGAAGTGACAATAACGTCTGCGGTCCCGATCCTTGGCTCGAGACCTCATCGGGTTGGGAGTTATGAGGAATCCCCTCTCTCAGATTTGGAGAAAGATCTCCATCTGAGTGGAGTTGAGCGGGATATTGGGTGGTCGAGGAACAGTCTGCTCATCTCTCTCCATCCTCCTCCTTGGGAGCCCAGGGGGTGGGCCCCAAGAGGGCTCAACTCGGGGGGGGGGGGGGGGGCGCTTCCGATCTTCACGTTTCTCCACCACCAGAGTCTTGGCAGTGACGTATTGGTTGGCCCTCTGTAACATTTCTGGTATAGTTGTCAGGGGTCGCTCCACAAGCGACCAGAAGAGGCGGGAAGGCCTAATTCTGATCATGAAAGCCTGGATGACCAACGACGGGTGCGCATCGAGAATGGCCCAAACTTCGTCTGTGAAATGGGCGAGGTACCGGCCAAGGTGTTCCTCCTCCTTCTGCCTCATCCCGAGGAGGGATGTGGCGGTTGGCTTTGGTCGTGCACTAGAGAGAAAGTTGGCATCGAACTCCCTTGTGAGTTGATCAAAAGAGTGAATGGAGGAGGGTGGCAACCGACTGTACCATCCTCAAGCAATCCCTCGGAAAGTCGTTAGGAAGCTTGACACATTATGACGTTTGACGTGCCATACAGAGTCATTTGCGCATAGAACGCGACCACATGCTCTGTTGGATCGGAGCTGCATCATACGCCTCCAGCATCGGGAGGTAGAAGTGTGATGGGATAGGTGCATTTTGAATTTCTTGAACGAAGGGAGAGCCACGGAGGAGACCTTCGCCACGCTCGTCCTTCGTCCTTAGGGTCCTACGGACATCATCGATCTTCTGGTTCACCAGATGCAGTTGCTCTCTTAAAGAATCAATGGAATCTGAGGAGAGTGTGTTGATAAGACCCCAGAATGAGCCATATAGATTTTGATCCTTGAGGGGGATCAACCCTTGGAACGCTATAGGGGAATGCTATAGGGGTTCCTCCCTCCTAGACTCGGCACAAAGGCTTAATTGAAGATGATAGTTGATTGCTTTCAAAGAGGGAGGTGGCTACATTTTAAATAGGGATCAAAGTCCTAGCCCAAGGGGGCACTTATCTAGGTGAAATTACCCTTTTGCCCCTCCTATAGCCATCCTACCTTAATAGGAATAAGGGGCGGCTAGGTTGGCTCCATAGCTGACCTAAGCAGGGGGAAACCCTGACCGACTTGCCCAATAAGGGGGGCGGTGACTTCTAAGCCCTAAGGGCTAATCTAAACTTTAGTCATACTCCTTTATAAGATAGGAGTGACTTTATTATAATCTAGCAAGGTTTTATTGACTACTTCTAGGAAGATTAGGACTCAACCCTGTTGGAGTCATATCAAACCCGCCCTCTTAAAATCAGTCTTGTCCTCAAGGCTGAAGTTCCATGAACTCAGGGAACCGAATCTTCAGCTCCTCATCAGCTTGGGTGTCAGTTGGAAGAACTTGAGCTGAGTCATCATCTTTAAATTTCCATTTGAGGTGGGATACTTGGAGGATCAACTGTAATTTTGATCTGGTGCATGGATCTAATCTCCAGGTTGGGGCCCCAATATGATCCCCAATTTTGCAAGGCCTAAAAAAATAGGGAGACCAATTTCTTGATGCTTGAATTTTATGCTGGTGGAGCTGAAAATGTAGGGGGACTTGATCTTTCTCAGGAAATTTTCTTCTGCTTCAGCGTTTGTCAGGGGGAAGTTTTTTCCTTGCATAGGTTACCACATGGTTACTCTTTAGTGATAACCAATCTTTCTTTTGGAATGGTGACTGCCCTCTGGTATGGTTCAGGATGATGAGAGCCCAATCTGGTGTGAGCATGAATTATAATTCTTCTAGTTTAACTCATCTTTCGTGCCATGGACCTGTATCCGACCATATTTTAAATTTGGTAGTAATTAGTATCTACTGTAAAAACCTCATATGAAGTGTAGGGGAAGTCTCGGTGTAAATTAGGAGTCGACTATCTTGCATAAGAATAGCCCAAATTCCAACTCCTGACGCATCAGCCTCAAGGACAAAAGTGCAGTCGAAATCGGGCAGCGCTAGGACCAACGTCATCATCATGGCTGCCTTGAGTTGCTCGAAGGCTGCAGAGGCTTTATCCGACCATAAGAATGAGTCTTTCTTCAGTAAGGACGTGAGCGGGGCACTGATCTTGCTATAATCTTTTACAAAATTTTGGTAGTAGCCCGTGAGTCCAAGGAAATCGCGTAATGATTATACATTTGTAAGTCTTGACCATCCTTGCATTGCCTCGATCTTCGTCGAGTCTATCGCCACTCCATCCTCTGATATAATATGCCCAAGATACTCTTTATGCTGTTAGAAACTGTACTTTGACTGTTTCACATAAAGAGTATTCTCCTAGAAAATTGTTAGAACAGTTCGTAAGTGCTGAAAATATATATCAAGCGTAGGGCTATAAATGAGGATATCATCAAAGAACAGTTCATAAGGACGCTTATTGCATCTCCTTGATGAATTGTCCTTCTGCAAGTCAGGATGGCGGTACAATCCCAAATTTGCTAGAGGTTTGCCTAGTAGAATAGGAATACAGTGGTCATGTGGCCAGTTAGGGGAAAGCCCACGCGGTTCCGTAAAAATATCCGCAAATTCATCCAGCAAGACGAAAGCTTAGGATCTGAATTTTGCACATTCTCCTCCTTGGGTAGCTGCTGAATATGCATCAAATATCCACCATTTATTTTATGTAGCACCTTCTCCATTTGCTGCATTGAAACAGTGGAAATATGGCTCCCATGCTTGCCTCGTAATGTGACTTGTCTCCCTTTGTAATAAAACTTCATGATTAGTTTAAAAAAATTCTAGAAGATGTCACCTAATATTGTAAGCCATTCAATCCCAAGCACGACTTCATAATCATCGATGGGTAGGAGGAAGAAGTCGGCTACCACTTCTTGGTCTTGTAGGAGCAATTTTACCCATGGGCACCATTGGTCGCAATTGAGAATTCGACCGTCCGCGAGCTTTACGTCGAACTTGTTGCAACCTTCAATTTGGAGCGCCATACGTGCAATGACCATGCTATTGAGGAAGTTATTTGTGCTGCCCGTATCGATGAGAACGATGATGGGTTGTTGTTTAAGAAATCCTCCAACTTTCATCGTCTACGGGTTGGAGTAGCCGGCCAACGCGTGCATAGTCGGCCGGTTGCGGCTCTTCCTCCGTGACTTCATCTTTGGGTTCCAGGCTTTCTTCATATTGTTCGCTGTCCTCATCCTTTACTGGTTCAATCACGAGAATGGCCCTTTTTACAACGATGTTCTCAGCTCCACGGTTCATCATAGTGCCAACACAACCCCTTGACCGATCATTCATGAAGCTCATCTCTTGTTAATTTTTTTGGTGTTGGGGCTCGGATGGCAGTAGAGGGGGCTAAGGGCTTCAACATGGTTGGTCGGGGAGCGACCCTTGTCTTTCGTGCTTCATAGTTCAATCATTCTTCTTGGATTCTCGCGAAGGAAATCACCGCTATAAGAGTGTATGATTGTCGCGCCTTTACTTTTTCTCAAATTTTTGGCTTTAGGCCCTCAATAAAAATCTCTAAAAGTTGTTTCTCAAACAAATCCACAATTTGGTTAAATAAATGTTCAAACCTTGTTTGATATTCGTGTATTTTTGAGATTTGTCGAATCTTCGTCAATTGTCCGTCAATGTTGTCGAAATCGGTTGGTCTGAAGCGATTAAGCAGTCCTTCCTTGAATCGCTGCCAAGAGAAACCTTCATGGGTGTGCTCATACCAATTAAACCACCGAATATCATCTTCCTCAAGATGGATGGCAACAATCTCCACCCTTGTAGCATCGGTGGTTCGGTAGAACCGAAAATATCATTTCGCACGTGCGATGCATCCGATCGGGTCTCCTTCCCATCTAGGGAAGTCAACCTTCATGCGTGAAGTGTTTGGATCATGGATGATGTGGCCATGCTCTTAAGGATCATCTCATCAATCTGAAGTTTCTCCTTGCTGTAATTTCTTCGGGCTAGGTGGTCAACCCATGCTGAATTCAGCAAAAAGGGATCGCATCTTCTCATCCATACGGCTTTCATAGGCTTTGAACTTGGCATTGATGGCCTCCTCTGGTGCCATGGTGTATGCCTCTAGATCTGTAATATTGAGATCTTTATTTTGTTCTCGAGTTAGTGGCATGAGAATTTTTGGAGAGAGGATGGCCGATTGGATGGGTGGATCGGTTTAGATGGGAGTAGGCTACGGTTTAGGGCTGATTTGGGTGGCTGTTTGGGATCAATTTAAGGTGCAATTTAGAAGGATTTTTTGTGAAGATGGTAGGGTTTGTAGATGAGAGAAAGAAAATCTAAAAACCCATAAAAGATGACACTCAAATCCAATGGAATTCGACAAATAAAGGTGTTGCGATGTGCTGTCCTATCGAACAGATTTTACGTCGGAGAAACGATGAATTCTCGACATAAATTCCAAAGAAAAACCCAAGAAAAATATACATAAATCCTCAGTTTAGATGTGCTCAATATTAGTAAAAGGTTTGATAAAATTTTGGCAGAATAACGATAGGAATATAGGGTAAAAGATGGAAGACAGATCCTTCATCGTAAAATTCCAGCACTGCGTGATGACGAAAGAAGGCATAATAAAACTAGTTCTAGAAGGAATTTTTTCTAGAGATCAATCTCAGATGAAAGCTAAGTTAATCTAGAGAATTGTGTAAAAATTTCAGCAAAAAAGGAGAAGCAATAAATTGGTTTCAAGAGGCAAATAGGCGGCTAAAAATTTCTACAATGTTTCACTTTCGGAGCAACGATAACGTTTGCATTAGACAAAATTTGCAACGGATAAAATATAAAAAAATTCTTCAACATGTAAGGTAGGGGGATGAAAATATACTAGATTTTCAGATCAAACGTAGGGGGCAACGATAGACTGATTTGATATGCAGCTGGGGTGGAAGGTAAAGGCGCATCGCAGCAATTATGGAAATTGTTTGGGAAGGTGGAGGGCGGCTGAGATAGCTGCAGGGCAGCAGGAATGTGACTCTGATACTAGATGATAGAACCCCAGAAGGAGCCCTATAGATTTTTATCGCTGAGGGGGATCAACCCTTGGAACGCTATAGGGGTTCCTCCCTCCTAGACTCGGCACAAGGCTAAATAAAAGATGATATTTGCTTGATAAAGGAGATGGGGCAGCCATATCATTATATAAGGTTCTAAACCCTAGCCCAAGGGGTGTTTGTCTAAGTAAATTATCTCTTTGCCCATTTTATAGCTGACCTACTTTAGTAGGAAAAGGGGGCGGGGCGATTAGGTTGGCTCTATAGCCGACCTAAGCAGGGGAAACCCTAGCCAACTAGCCCAGTAAAGGGGGCGGCGACCATTAAACCCTAAGGCCACAATCTAAACCCTGGTCACACTTCTTTGTATGATAGAAGTGGCTAGGTGAGGTTTTATTACAATCTTACAAGGTTTTATTGATTACTTATAGAGTGATTAGGACTCAACCTTGCTGGAGTCCCCTATCAAATTCCCTTTATACTTTTGGGTATAATTAGAGCATTGATGTAAAAAAAACAATTATACTATCGTATTTCTTGACAATGACAAAAAGGGGAAATAAAATTGTCAATATGATTAAAAAAAATGGATATGATTAATCTTATAACATTAAATGAGGAACAATTTGCTTAGAAGAAAATCTAAAATTTTTAATTTTCTAAATAAATGATTAACAATTTGAGCTTGATTAACAATTATCATGTTTTTTCTTTTTGAATTCGTGACTTTTACAAATTATGCTTCTTACTAAAATCTACATAAGACGATCTTTAAAATTTATAAGCGGATTTTGGATTTCTCAAATTTTTGAGCTCACCTTGCAAAAGGATTTACCTTGATATTGACAAGAATAAGATTCAAAGTTCCTTTTGTGACAATATTTTTATCCTCTCTCAAAGATCATTTTAATTTGTGATGAATATCTACAAAAGAAAAATATGTGATCGACTTTTAGGATTCTTGATATGAGCTTTTGATTTTTGATGAGTTGCTTGATTTGCTACTCTTGTTTGAAATGAAATGAATTAAATTGAATGGGTAGTTCTTAACTTTTGGATTTCAGAATTTACAAGATTAAGTTATATTTTTGTGATATGCTATTTTTCACTCCCCTCCCTTATTTCTTCTTTATTATTCAAAAAAAGGAAGAAAATTTTCATAAGAAAATTATGGTTTTATCCTATTTTATTAGGGGGAGCAATGCAAAATTTATTTTGTAAAAATATAAAAATTTTAATACGTGATGAGTTTATGTATCGTGAAATTATTTGCTTGTTATTTTACCATTTTTTTATGATGACAAAGGGGGAGAAAGAAAAAAAATTTATGAGAAAATTAGTGCTCATATCCTATTTTACTCAGGGGGAACAATGATACATGTGCCTTAAAATAATTTGCTCTAATATTTCACATTTTTGTTGATGACAAAGGGGAAGAAATGACATAATGATAACACATAAAAAAAAATAAAAAATAGATATTTCTCCTATTTTTGCTGATAAACAAAGGGGAGAAATAATTGATGACTTAAGAAAGAGAATTTCAACTTAATGTATGATTGATGCATAATTTTAAAATTCATGTTATATAATTTAAAATTTTGATGATTCATGATTGCTTAAGATAAGTATTATGTATCATATATGATTTGATGATTTTGAAATTCATGATATATCATTTCAAAATTTGATAAATGGATGTTATGATACTTAAATTCAAGAGTGGTTGGTTCTCTTAAATTTAAGTTTTTCTCATTTGAATCATAGCATGGATGTAGGGGAAGTAAGGTTTAACTCCCATCATCAATTGATTGTCATCATCAAAAAGGAGGAGATTATTGAATCTCGGATTTTGATGATAAAATAAATTTATGAATTATTGATCTAACAAGGTTGTTAGAGTTGATTGTTGTAGGATTAACCATAACAGAGAGAAAACTACAATCAAAAGTTTGGCCAAAGTCAAGTCCAGGCATCGGGCCGAAGTGAGGACGATGCGGTTGGGAACTCGCCTAGAGTGCGTCGGGAGCTTGCCGAGGGTATCAGGAGCTTACTAGGATAACACAAGGGAGTTCGCCGGAAGATTATCGGGGAAAGCCAAAAAGCTTGTTGGGAGTTGGGAAGGTCTTGAAGTGGATTTGTTGGCCATGTTGATTGTTATTAATTAAGTCGTAGTTAGCATCGTTAAGGTTTAACTACAACGGAGAAAAAAAATTACAACCAGATGATGGACCAAGATCAAGTTTGGACATCGGGCCAAGGTTCAGACGATGTAGTGGGAGCTCGCCGGTTGTTCACTAGGAGTTCGTCGAAGGAATCGGGAAGCTCGCTAGGAATAGACAGGGAGATCATTGGAGGAAGACCATAAAACTCGCTAGAATAATGTATGAGGTTGCTGGATTGCCGAGGGTTAGGTCAATTGTTAGACTTGATGGTCATGTATGGTTGTAATCAAGTGAGTCGTAGTTAGGTTCGACTCCTAATTGGGTTTGATTTGGAAGGAATCCAAATCAACTCAATGAGGTAACCGAGTCCACATTTGGGATTGAATTGAGCTCAAGTCGAGCTCAATTGGTTGATCTGAAAATTGGTCAACAGGAGGTACAAGTTAGGATTGAAAAGTGAAGGAATCACTTTTTCGGAAATCCTGATGGTTGTACCACCGATGAGCGACGGTACGCCTAGGAATCCGGGCAGAGGCAGCGGTTGGACTGCCCAAGTCGATAGTTGTACCATTCATACCCTATTTTTAGGGTGGCTTTCGACGGTTGTATCGCCGACACTAGTGGTTGTACCGTCGGCACCGGTGGTTGTACCACTCGTACTCGATTTTTTGGGTGCGTTTTAATTTTGGCTCCATTCTTCTGAAGCCAATTGGAGCATATAAATACCCCAAGTTTTCTTGTGTTTCATACAATAATTTTGGATAGAAATTCAATGATAAATTTTGTGAAACTTGTAAGAAAAAGAAAAGGGGTAAGGGAGAGAGGAAGTTGTAAGGTTGTAACGTTCATCTCCTAAGCCTGATAAAAGGATTGAGGAAGTTATAAGATTTTCACCCAAAGAAGGTTGATAATGGATATTGGTGGGTCTCGGAGAAAAGGACTCAGGAGTAGACATAGGCCAGGTTAAGGTCGAACCACTATAAATGTGAATGTGCTTTAATTGCTTTCATTTTACTTTTAATTTCTCTTAAATACTTGATAGTTAGATAAGAAGTTTCAATCTCTTAACTTCTTTCAAATTAGATCTTAATCGATTTTATTAAAATTAGCTCTTAATCGATTTTATAAGAAGTTCCATTATTCAGAAATTTTTTTAATCAAGCACTATCTCACTAACATGTACATTTGCTTTTCCTAACGTGAAAACCAATGTAAGTTCTATGGAAAAGGTCAGTCTTAGGGCCCTCAAGCCAAACCGGTGAAACCAGCAAGACATAAACTGCCTTGTTCTTATTTTCCCTGTTTGTCTACATTTGATTCTTAGACAAAACCATGGTCCTGTAGCCAAAAATCCATCTATCGGATGTGATCCAACACCAGATGTGCCAAGAAGGTAGATTGATAAGAAATTGGCAGCTAAGAGAAGGCGAAGGATCCGAGAGAGGGAGTGATAATTGTGACAGCAGTGCCTCTATCGAGTCTTCAGGGTTCCGATTTATGCAAGCAGTCTTTTGATTAGAACTCATCGTCATATAAGCAGAAACGGAGAATCTCGCTACCACCGATCGGCGCGCGATCGTTAAGGAACATTACAATCTGGAAAAGACAGCGACGGTGAGGAATGTGTTGGAGCCGAGAAGAGCGAGCGGGTAAGGGGAGACGAGGCGGAATGTGTTGGAGAGCAGAGGACGACGGACGGACGGGGACAGACGGACGAGCAGTCGCCGCTGAAGAATTCGCCGAAGAGGAGAGGACGAGCGAGAAGAAATAGGACGGCGTACCCCAGGGCACCGTTGGAGATTATTTTGATGATCCAAGTCGCTAAATTCAGATCTAACGGTTGCAGATGCGCTTCTCCGGGGGCGGCAACCCCGACACGAGTTGGGGGTGTAGGCTCCACTAACAGACCACAGATGGGCTGAGAGTTTGCGGCCTAATATGGTTTCTGATTTGGTCCTCAATTTCTAAAACAAAAATTTGCCAGAATAATAATCTATGAAACTTACTTTTTGGTTGTCGTCTATCTGAAAATATGTCTAAATTTACTTTCCTTATATAACCACTATATATATATATATATATATATATATATATTACTTAAGAAAAAAAAAGCTGAATAACAACGTATCTCTTGTAACGTCTTCAACCTAACAAGAAGCCGAGAATGATATAATGTAGTAATCCCACCAGTTTGTCTGTCATAGGAATAAAAGACCAAGATTAAAAAAATACATAATTTAAACCATAATTAATCTATCCATACATAATTCAATAAATTTAATAATTTCTTAACAATTTATAATATTTAAATTTAAATGGATATATAAAAATAATCTAAATATGCAATGATGTCTAAAACTTAAATCGATATTCTCTTTGTATCCAAAAATAAGCTATTCTTTAAATCTAAAAAAATTATCGTGACTCATATGTTAAAAAAAAATTATCACAAATAAATATTTTATTTAAAAATATGTCTTTATACATTAAATACATGTTTTAAAAATATGCATACCAAATCAATCTTCATGCTTATACAATTTATCATAAACTTTAAGTAATTCTTGAATGAGCATAATCATATATTTAAGCTTGAGGTTTTAATATGGTGTCTGTGCAACACAATAAGTTACTTATACATGAATTAAGTAATGGATAATTTAGTGGAGATAAAAGTTAAAGAAAAAATGTTATCATAAAAAAATATCGAGTTTGGAGATTAAAAGATAAATTTAGAGCAAATATTCCCTATTTTTAACAATTTAAATTAATCTCATATTAAGCTATATTAACATTAAAATTATATTAGGAAAAAAACCATTAGATGATGTGGAAACCTAGGTTTGAAAAATATAGGTTTGAATTAGTGCAAACCTCGATTTGGAAGTGCAAACTGAAACCTCAGTTTCAAAAATATATATTTGAATTAGGGGGGGAGGGGGTCAATTAGTGCAAATGCTAAAACTTAGGTTTGAAAAATATTATTCTAAGTAAAACCAAAATCGAAAGATTTTCTAGGAATCCATTAAGAGCAAATAATTGAGTGATTTAAAATAAAATCTAAAGAAGATGTTTGTAATTTTCTTCGAATTAGCTAATAGCAACTAAATTTAATAGTAAAATTAAAGAAGAGATAGAAGAGAAATACTCATAAAGTTTTTATAGTGGTTTGATCAAAACTTTGACCTACGTCCACTCTCAATCCCTCTTCACTCATGGTCAATTGGTGTTCACTAAAAATTTTCTTCTATGGGTGAAAACTAAACTCCTTACACTTCTCTTTCCTTGGTCTCACTTAACACTTGAAGCACTCAAGGGAAGCTCCCATATTTTATAATATTTTAACAGAATTTTTACCTCTTTTTCATGCACTTTCTTGCTCTTTTTCTTACTCTCCAATGTAAGAATACTTAAGGTATTTATAGACCTCAATTGGCTTAAAAAATGGAGCCAAAGTCCAACCAATCCTATAAATCTCAGGTACGAGCGGTACTACCATCGAAAGTACCTTGAAAATAGTGAGACAACGGTACTACCACTACCCACCAATAGTATTATCATCATGAATCCTACAAAAGATACTTTTAGTACTTTTTACATACATGACTTGTACCTCCTGCTAACCCCTTTCCAAGTTAACGAAATAGCTTAAATCTAGTCCAAAGTGGACCCGGTTGCCTCATAATGATTTAATTTGGATTACTTCCAAATTAAATTCAATTAGGACTCAAAACACACGATGCTAACTATGACATACTAAGGCACACAAATACAATCATTCTTGTTATCAGAGATATCAATTGATCTTTCAAACTCTTAGCGAGCTCTTGATCATCTGTTGGGAAACTCTCGACACATTCCCAAGCTCTCGATCACCTTTGGCGAGCTCCCGATGAACCCTCGGCAAGCTCTAGGTCACCTTCAGCAAGCTCCTGGTGAACTCCGAGCAAGCCCTTGATCACATTCGACAAGCTTCTGGCGAATTCCCACTACATCATCCGAACCCTGACTCGATGCCCGAACTTGACTCTGGCCCAACATTAGATTGTATTATCTTTTTACCATCGTAGTTAATCTTATATCACTCATCTAGTACATATGTTAGAAAAACTCATCAATTGATTTCATCATCAAAATATGAGATTCAACATTGATAACCCATGAACTCTTTCTCTTTTTCTCTAACCATTCTCCTAGCTCTTCACTATGTCTTTATAGAGATAAAAAAGCCTAACCCTAAGGAAGAACGAGCTCTCTAACATGCTAGACTATAATCCTTTGACAAAAATTTAATTTTAAGTTAAATTAGGTAAGTATAAGATTTATTTTGGGCCAAAGTCAATTATAACCCTTGTGGTTTTGATCATGGGCCACTTAAGCTCTTATAATTTATTCATGTTTAAAATAATTCTTATATTTTCAAAAATTAGCATATATTCCCTCCAGTCAATCTAAGTTAATAGACGTTAGATTATACTTACGTTGCATATTAACTCATAATAAATTATTTAATAGAATAACATATAATTTAATTTTAAAAAAGTATTATGGTCCATTTTAGCCTCTATGATTTTGGCTATTGATCACTTAAGCTTTTATGGTTTTTAAATGTAGTATATAAACCTCTAACATCAAGTCTGAGTTAATAGATGTTAGGGTCTGCTTATATGCATGCTGATTCATAATAAATTATTAATATAATAACACGTGTAAGTTATGTTTAAACAAGGATTAAGGTATATCTTGTTGGGGAAGAGTAATCAAATCAAATATTTGATTTAAGAATCAATATTTACTTCCTTACTAATTATAATTTAGGAAATATAAATCTTTATTTTTTTATTTATCATTGTGAATTAGGAAAGACTATTAAGCATTCTAAATAAGGTGATATCATATTTGTTAGTATATTAAATAAAAATTAATATTAAATAAAAATTAATATTAAATAAAAAATAATATTAAATAAAAATTAATATTAAATAAAAATTAATATTAAATAAAAATTAATATTAAATAAAAATTAATATTAAATAAAAATTAATATTAAGTAAATAGAAAAATTTAAAGAAAAATTTCTTTTACTAGAAGGCTCACCTCCTCCTATTTAAATGGAGGGATTTCTCTCATCGTTCCTCACCTAGTCGAGCTTTGTAGTGAGAGGAACGAGGAGTTTCATTATATTGTGGAGAGGTAGGTTTTATTACATTTCTTGAAGAAAATAAAAGTTTTTATTTTTATTTTGATTCCTTTAAATGTTTAAAGTTTTGTAGTTCAAACATATTTATCAATCCTTTAAATGTTAAAAACTTTATTATTGGATTAATATATGACATATATAGTTTTTAAATAGTCTTACTCTTTTTAAGGTTTTTATTTTGAAGTTTAAAATTTTATATGTTTTATATATTAAATGCATGATATTTTTTGGTATTATAATTTATCTTTTAGTCTAATTTGGAATAAAACTTTCATGTTAGATGAAAATGTTAAATGAAATTTTTTATATTCTTTGATAAAAAATTTAAAATATATTATTATAAAATTTTTAAAATTTATTTGATTAGATTATATTGAAATTGAGCATGTATTGGAAGAATGGTTTATAATTCTTATTGAATTTAGAAAGTTATTTATTTGTATTAAATTTTATCTCCTAATCATGTCTTTAGTATTATATATATATATATATATATATATATATATATATATATATATATATATATATATATATATATATATATATATATATATATATATATATATATATATTATATGTTGTGTATGAAATTAGGTAGAAATTGGATTGAAATATCCCGTAGGCCATGTTGAATCTCATATTTTGATGATTAAATCAATTAATGAGTGTTTAATCTAGTATGTGTGTTAGAGGAAGTATTACGTCTAACTATGATAGAGGAATTGAGTTACAGTCAGATGATGGGCCAAGATCAAGCTTGGGCATCGGGCCGGGGTTCAGACAATGTAGTGAGATCTCGTCGGGAGTTTGCTAGGAGATTCGTCGAATAGATCGGGAAGCTTGCTGGGAACACGCTGGAAGATCACCAGAAGAAGACCATAAGACTTGTCGCAAGAATGTCGGAGGTTGTCGGATTAGCGAGAGTTAGGTCTTGATTTAGTTTGTTGGTCATTATGAGTTATAGTTATTGAGTCGTAGTTAGGGTATGAGTCATAATTAAGTTTGATTGGGAAGGAATCCAAATCAACTCAATGAGGCAACCGGGTCCACTATAGGATTTGATTGAGCTCAAGTCAAGCTCAATTAGTTAACCAGGGGAGTGGTCAATGTTAGGATCAATTGGCACTAAGAGGGGGGGTGGGGGTGAATTAGTACAAGTGTAAATTTTCAGTTTAGATGAAAATTTTTGATCAAACCAAGATAGGAAATCTGAAGCTTTTTATTTCTTAGTAAAATGAGTGAGTTATTAAAAGAAGTTGCTGAGTTAATAAGTAAACGAGAAATATAAGCAACATTTGCAGGAAAGAATTTATCGCGAAAACTTTGCTTTCAAAGAGTCGAGTTAAATCGAAAGCGTCGATACAAAAATATGTAAGCAAGGAAACACTCATAATTTTTATAGTGGTTCAGCGCTAACGGCCTACGTCCACTCCCAAGTCCTCCTTCTTGAGGCACACCGGCGTCCACTACCGATCTTCTTTGGTGAAGACCAAACCCTTATACTTTGCTTACAAGATAGACAAGATTACACTCTTTGATCACTCGCTTACTCTTTTTCTTTTTCTTATAATTTTTACATAATATTTTCTCATAATATAATCCCCAAAATATGTTTTGTAGAGTGCAACAAAACTTGGGGTATTTATAGGCCCTAAGTGGCTTTAAATTTTTGGAGCAAAAATCAAACATACTCGAAAAAATTAGGTACGGGCGGTTTACCCGCCGACCTGGGCGGCTCAGCCACCCGAACACTAGGGTACGGACGGTTTACCCGCCAGTCCTGGGTGGGTCAATCGTCGAAATTATTCAGATTCCTAGGTACGAGTGGTTTAACCACCCAGTCTGAGCAGGTCAACCGTCGTCAACTGCCCGAAAGCCTAGGCAGCGGTGGTATACCTATTGCTCACCAGCGGTTTATAAACCAAAATTTTCGCAAAAGTGGTTCCCTCCACTTTTCGAATTATGGCTTAAACCATTAGTTGACCATTCCCTTAGTCAACTAATTGAGCTCAACATGAGCTCAACCAAACCCTATAGTGGACTCATTGCCTTATTGAGTTGATTTGGATTTCATCTAAATCTAACTCAATTAGGACTCAATTCCTAACTACGACTCAATGATTACAACACTTAATGACCAACAAGCTAAACCATGATCTAACTCCCACCAATCTAGCAGCCTTTGATATTCTTGTGGTGAGTCTCCTTATCTTCTTCCGATGATCTCCCCGCGTGATCCCAGTGAGCTTTCTGTTCCCTTCGGCAAATCTCCTAACGAACTTCGTTGAGATCCCACTGCATCATCTAAACCCGGCCCGATTCCCAAGCTTGATCTTGGCTCATTATCTGGTTGTAACTCCATTGCTCCTGTCATAGTTAGTCTTGCACGATGCTAATTATGATTTAACTAAATACATTTATAATTGCCAAACATCAATTACAAGACCATCCTAACTCTCGGTAACCTTTTCAGCTACCCCCGAAAATCTTCCTGCAAGTCTCGGTCTTCTTCTGGCGAACTCCCTTGCGCCATCCTGGCAAACTCCTGATACCCTCGGTGAGCTCCCGACGCACTCCTGGCGAGTTCCCAATCATATCGACCCGATGCATGGACTTGACCTTGGCCAATCCTGATTATAATAATCATTTTATTATAATTAATCGTACATCAATCAATTCTAACAATCATGTTAGATCAATAACCAATCAATTGATTTCATCATCAAAATATGAGATTCAATAGTCAATGGATGGTTTAAATTAGGATTGGAAAAGTGAAGAAAATCACTTTTCCAGGATTCCAGACAGCTGAACCACCGGTATGCAGCGGTTCAACCGATCGTACCCTGGAAACAAGGCAACTGTTAGCATTGTCAGTGGCTGAAATGCCTAAGACTGTCGGGTAACCTGCTCATACCAGGAATTCGGGCAGTTGAACCACCCAGGTCGGTGGCTGAACCACCCGTTCCCGATTTTTTTGGGTATGTTTGAATTTTAGCTCCAAAATTCTGATGCTACTTGGGATCTATAAATACCCCAAGTTTTCTTGCATTCCATACAACACTTTTGTGATTACATTCTGTGAAAAAATTGTGTGTGAATTGTAAGAAAAAGAAAAGGGGAAGGGAGAGAGCTTAGAGTTCAAAAAATTCTTGAAGTCTCCCTTGTAAGCTCAAGCGTAAGGGTTTGATCTTCACCCAAATAAGATTGGTAGTGGACGCTAGTGTGCCTCAAGGAGGAGGACTCGGGAGTGGACATAGGCCGGTTAGTGTCGAACCACTATAATTGTGAGTGTTTTTACTTGTTGTATTTACTACTTGCAATTGTCGAGGTCTTAATCATTTTGAACTAAATACCAATAGACGCTTCCGATTTTTACTTATTCTTTGAAAAAAAAGTTTCAAGTCAAACATTTCCCTCTGACATTGCTTATCTTTTCATTAGGATTTACTTGTTCCTTCTAAAGTCATTTTTAAGCAAGAAGCTTAGCATTTTCTTTGAATCATTCACTTGTTATGAAAAGCTTTAGATTTCCTTTCTTATTTCAAGCAAAAAGTTTTTTTGTTAAAATAAGAATTTACACTTGCACTAATACCCAACCCCCCCACCCCCCCACCCCCCTCTTAGTGCCAATTGATCATAACAATTGGTATCAGAGCAAGGTAGTTGCTCATTAGATTAACACCCACTTAATTAAATGACTTGTTTTGGCATGAATAAGGGACATTCTATTTTATGTCCTCCATGTTTAATGGGACGGATTACATAAATTGAAAGAAAAAAGATGCATATCTTTCTTATTTCTTTAGATCTTGATTTGTGGAAACATTGTAGAAAATGGATTTAAAAAATCTTCCAATCCAATGAATGAGTGGAATGATTTGGAAAGAAAGAGTTTTTCCTTGAATGCAAAGGCTATGAATACCTTATTTTGTGCTACTGACAAGAATGAGTTTAATCATATTTTTGTTTGTGAATCAGCTTTGATATTTGGCACACACTAGAAATCACACACGAGGGGACTAGTAAAGTAAAATAATCTAAGATTAATATTTTAGTTTATAACTATGAATTATTTTGAATGAAATCAAGTGAGTCCATTGGAGACATGTATACCCATTTCATGGATATCGTCAATGGCCTTAAAGCACTTGGAAAATATTTTTCAAATTTTGAACTTGTGAGTAAAATTTTAAGATCTTCACCTAAAAATTGGGATCCTAAAGTAACAACTATTCAAGAGACCAAAAATTTAAATAACTTGTCTCTTAAAGAACTCATTGGCTCTCTTATGACATATTAACTAAACTGTAAAGCTCATGATGAGCTTGATGAACCCCTTCCAAAGAACAGGAAGGATGTAGCACAGATGACTTATCAAGTGAAACCTTAAGTGATGAGGACCATGATATTACATTATTATCAAGAAAATTTAAAAAAATATAAAAAGGAACAAAAACTATAAAAATAAAAAGGAACCGAGGAAAGATAATGTCATATGCTATGAATGTAAAAAACGGGACATTTCAAAAATGAATGTCCTCATTTGAAGAAGCCAACACACAAGAAGAAAGCACTTTCAGCCACTTGAAACGATTTAAGCTCTTCAGATAAAGAAGACCACTCCAAAGAAGAAGTTGCTAACTATGCTCTAATGGTGATCAAAGATAAGATTAGTGATTCTTTAAGTATTTCTTTTTCAGAGTTATTAAATATATTTCATGATTTGTTTAATTAGTTTAGAAAACATAGCAAATCTTTTAAGTTACTTAAGAATGATCATGAATTATTAGTTAGTAGACTTGAAGAAATGTATGATTCATTAATATCACATAAACCATGTTCTAAATGTGATACGCTAGATAATGTTAAAGAAGAGAATATCATGCTTAATACAATATTAGAAAAAATTAAAATTGGGAATAAATTCCTAAATATGATCGTTGCCAATAAAGGTCATATTAATAGAAGAAATGGTATAAGCTTTGTTGGTAATATTCAACAAAGCTAATCAATCATCTTTGTAAAATAACCTACTTTAAATATGATAGCAAAAATCAAATATAATTTTCATGAAAAAATAGGACATAAGGCAAACAAATGTCTATTTAGAAAATATAATCAACATCAACTAGTTTGGGTTCCCAAGGAAACTTTATACAATAAAAAATAATTAGAAAAGAAAGATAAAGTTCTTTATGAAGGACCCAATGTAAAATGGGTACCTAAACCAAAAATATCTTTCTTATAGGTTTGTCTCCAAACTAAAGATAGGAGAACTAAATGATATCTTGATAGTGGATGCTCAAGGCACATGACGAGACATCTATCTTATTTTTCTAAGGTAACTAGCTTAAGTAAAGAGTTGTTACATTCGGAGACATCAACAAAGGTAAAATTATTAGAAAATGAATAATAGGTAACACATCAAACCTCTTGATTGAACATGTATTATTAGTTGATGGCTTGAACATAACTTGCTTAGCATTAGTAAATTATGTGATAAAGGATATGTGGTTAAATTTTAACCTAATGCTTGCATGATTGAGTTGCCACACAAAAACAAATTGTTCGTTGCCTTAAAAAATAACAATGTATATACCATAGATATTGAAAAATTTTGTGATAAAACTTATTTTTCGGCTTTGAATGATGATACTTGGATTTGACAATAAAAGACTAGGTTATGCTAGCATGAAACATTTAAACTAAATTTCTACCAAGGAACTAGTAAAAGGCTTACCTAATCTTAAGTTTATCAAAGATAAAGTATATGACACTTGTCAATTAGAAAAATAAATAAAGAGTAGCTTTAAGTTGAAAAATCACATAAGCACCTCTAGACCACTTCAATTGATCCATATGGATTTATTTGGACCAATTGACATTACAAGTTTAAGTGGTAGTAAATATGCATTTGTTATAGTGGATGATTTTCGTAGATAAAGTTGGACCTATTTTTTAGCACACAAAAGTGATACATTTAAATATTTTATAAAATTTTATAAAATTATTCAAAATAAAAAAGGATATATGATTTCTTTAATACGAAGTTATCATGATGGAGAATTCTAAATAACAATTTTTAAATTTTTTTTATTCGAATGGGTATATCCATAATTTCTCTACTCCACATGTAATACCCCTCATTCTTGAAAATTATGCAAAGATCTAATTATAAATTTTGAGGACTTAATTATGAATATAAATCTTTCAAGGACTAAACTGTAAAGTTATAAAAAAATAAAAAAATAAAATAGCGATTCATGCACCTCTGTTTCCTGCACGAGGAAACAGAGGAAGTGCAGTGCATCAGGGAAGAGAAGGGAAGAAGAGGAGGAGAAGAGAAGAATAAGAAGAGAAAGAGGATAAAAAGGGGAAAGAATAGCAAGGGTTGGCTGCGGCTGTGGCTGCAGCAGTAGCAGCCGCGGCAAGGAAGAAGAAGAGGGAAAGAAGAAGGGGAAATAAGAAGAGGAAGGGAGAAGAGAAGAAGAAAAAGGGAAGAAATGGTTGCAGCTGTGGCAGCTGCGGTTGGGAAAGAAGAAGGGGAAAGAAGAAGAGGAAGGAAGAGGAATAAAAGAAGAGAAAGAAGAAAAAGGGAAGAAGGGGCTGCAGCTATGGCAGCTGCGGCTGGGAAAGAAGAAGGTGGCAGAGAAGAAGAGAAAAGAAGAAGAAGAGAGGAAAGGAGGAGGAAAGACAAAAAAAAGGGAGAAGGCTGCAGCAAGGGCTGTGGCTGGGAGAGAAGAAAAGAAGAATAGAAGGGGAAAAGTAGGTGAGGAAAAGAGGAGGAGGCTGTTGATGGGGAAGGGAAGAAGAAGAAGAAGAAGAAGAAGAAAAAAGAAAGAAGAAAGAAAAAGAAGAAAAGGAAGAAATAAGAGAAATACGGTTGATATTGCATCGATGGGAGAAATAAAAAGAGAGATGGAAGAAGGATTGAGAGCAAGTGATTCTGTCCCTCATACGTTCTCCACGAGTTGTCATTGTGAACGAAGAAAGAAGATAAGAAAACCAGAGAGAAGAGAATGAAAGAAAACAAATAAAGAAAAGAAAGAAGAATTTGGGCCTTATGACTTCGGATCAAAATCATTAAAAGACAAGTGTCCTAGTTTTGCTTTTATCTTGTTATGATTAGTTGAATTGTTATAACCTTGCAAGTGTTCCAACCCTTTCATATTACCATCCTGCTTTTATTTTGATATGATCGACTGAATTAATATAACCTTACAAGTGTCCTAGTCTTGATTTTATCTTATTATGATTAGTTAAATTGTTATAACATTGCAAGTGTTCCAACCCTTTCGTATTACCATCCTCCTGCTTTTATCTTAATATGATCGACTGAATTAATATAACCTTGCAAGTGTCCTAGCCTTGCTTCTATCTTGTTATGATCGATTGAATTATTATGATCATTCAATTATCCTAATCTTTCCTATTGCACTCTCTATCTTTGATTGTATCTTGATACGATAAATTGAGCCATTATAACCTTGCAAATGTCTCAATCCTTTTGTATTGGAATCTCAATCTTTGTATTAATCTTGATATGATTTAATTGATTGTTACAATCTTGTAATTGGAATCTTTCTTGCTGGGATGTAAATACTTGAGTCTAGTTTCGATATTCTAACTTTTGTTTGCTTAATTGCTCATAACTTCATGTTGAAAACTCTAATTTATACAAAATCTATTTCATGAGAAACTAGACTCGCATACCCTTCTGTCCATACCATCTTAAGTAATTTAGAGCATAATTGATTATCTAAATATTTCATGCTATATGCCTCTTAAATTCTATTGGAATCATGTGTTTGTTGATCTTTGCCTATTATTGTTAATCTTTTGGAAATAAATTCTTCTTCAATTGAGCTTTGAACTCTTAACTCTTATTCTTTGTCTATCCGAATGCTCTATGTAAAAGTTTATGTTTACATCTTATTATTTTATATTGGCACATGTATTTTTCATTGTTTCGCATGTGCTTCCGATACATGTTCATTTTATTGCACTTGTCCTTTTGTACTCCGGTGTTTATGGGATACTTTCTGGACCTTTGTCATAAATGGTAAAGGGTATGTTATACTGGGAGCCTGTGATGCTCTATTATGTTTGGTGGTCAGATGGACCACATTATGTTTATGATCCCACTTCACCATCTATGTTTTTGATATACCATCGGATCATATTTTATCTATGATCCAATTAAAACCCTTTCTTCAATTGAGCCTTACATTATTGTTCTAAATTCTTATGCACTCCTATTCTTTATGCTTTGCCTATCTGAATGTAAATTATGAATGTTTACGTTGACATCGTACTTGCTTCATGTTGGCACATGTATCTTTCGTTGTTCCGCATGTGCTTCCGACATATGTCACTTTTATTGCTCATGTCCTTTTGTACTCCAGTGTTTATGGGATAATTTTTAGACCTTTGCTAGAAATGGTAAAGGGTATTGTATTCAGAGCTAGTTATGCTTTTGCCAGTCCCATTACTTCACTCAGACGTGGGTGGATGGATCTCCCAGTCGTGGGAGACTTATGTTTGGTGGTCATTCAGCGATGGATGTTTCACATTATGCTTATGGTCCCACTTCGCCTTCTATGTCTTTGATATGATATCCAAAGCATTACTTTTGAGTTATTTGTGTGCTTTGGAAAAGAATGAAATGAATGCTGTGTCTGATATAATATTGAGCTTCTGTTCCTCATTTGTTCGTTTGATAAGCTTTGAGATTATCCCATTCACCATTGATATGCTTCACAATATGTTTACGTCCTTGACATGCTTCGAAATGTTCTATATGCCATTGTTCTATTCCAAAATATTTCAATTGCTATTGATATGTTCCGAAACATTTCACCCTGCATTGATATATTCAAAATATTTTATTTGTCATTGTTATGTTCTGAAATGCTCCATTTCCATTGATATATTCTGAAATGTCCAATGTGCCTTTGATATGTTTCGAAATACCTCTTACGTTATTGATATGCTCCAATTACTCTGTATTTCGTTTGTTATGAACCAAATATGTTTTGAATGAATGACATTTGAGATTTTGTATCTATTGAGTTGATATCCATGAACTCTTATATATCTGCTTTGTATCTTGATACCAGCTTATTTGAATGTCATATGCTCTTGTCTTAGAATTTGTTAACACTTGCTGAGCTTTCTAGCTCACTCCTTTGTTATCAAATCTTTCAGATCATTTTGACACTCATTAAACTGTTAAGATTGTGCTGAGGTAGTGGAGAGCTATACAGATTATGAACAAGTATTATTGGATGATATATCATAGTTGTTGTATAAGTATATTTTGTATGTAATGATATATGATCAATGAAATTGATTGATGTATCATATAAAAGTTTTAAATGACCTCTCACGGTTTGGTGTTATTTTGGAATGCTAAGTTTTGTCTATGATGAAGTGAATTTGTGGTAAATGGTTGGTTTGGTGATTGTATATTCCTTCGCTGATAAATTATAAGTATGGTTAATATCTGTTAAGCTGGCTTTGGGTTTTCATAGATGTTTGAGTGATACGATGTATGATTATAAACTGCACATGTTTCACATATATGAATTTTGAAGTTTGAATGTTTCTCGATATCCTCAAATATTTCTTTGGATCTTGGATGGATTGTGATGATTATAATATTATAGATTTTATGACAGAGTCACACCTCTCGAATGTGATATAATTTCGGGGGGCATGACACCACAGAATCCACAACAAAATAGAGTAGTAGAAAGAATAAAATAGGAGCTTACAAGTGTTGAATCTTGGATTTTGATGATGAAATCAATTTATGAGTTATTGATCTAACATGGACTGGTAGACATTGATTGATGCAGGATTAACTATGACAGAGAGAATGTGACAATCAAATTTGGCCAGAGTCAAGTCCAGGGATTGGGCTGGGATTCCGACGGTGTGATTGGGAACTCACCAAGAGTGTGTCGGAAGCTTGCCGAGGGTATCGGCAGCTTGCTTGGATGGCACAAGAGAGTTGCTAGAAGAAGACCGAGACTCGTCGGAAGATTGACGGGGGTAGCCGAAAGGCTTGTCGGGAGTTGGAAAGGTCTTGAAGTGGACTTGTGGCTATTATGATTGAAATTAATTAAGTCATAGTTAGCATCATGCAGGTTTAACCACGACGGGAGGAGTTATAGATCAGACATGGACCTAGGATCAAGCTTAGGCATCGGGCCAAGGATTGGACAATGCAGTGGGAGCTCGTCGGGAGTTCACCAAAGGGATTGAGAAGCTCGCTATGAATATGTCAGGAGATCACTGGATGAAGACTGTGAGACTCGCAGCTGGAGATGCTAAAGGTTACCGGAATGCGGGAGTGAGGTCATTAAGCTTGGTGGTCATGTTTGTGTAATCTTTAAGTCGTAGGTTAAGAGTGACTCTGATTTGAGTGTGATTTGGAAATCAACTCATAGAGGCAACCGGGTCCACTATAGGGTTTGATTGAGCTCAGGTTGAGCTCAATTAGTTGACCAAAGAATTAATCAACATCGGGTTCAAGCCGGAATTCGAAAAGTGAAGGGAACCACTTTTTTGGAGATTCCGGTGGGTAAACTGTTGGTAAGCAGCGGTTGTACCACTATACCCAGGATTCCAGCGGTTGAGCCGCCCAGGCTGGGTGGCTGAACCGCCCGTACCCAGGAATCTGGGCACTTTTGACGGTTGACCTGCCCAGGCTGGCCGGTGAACCGCCCATACCCGGATTTTTCGGATACGGTTGGATCTTGGCTCCAATTTTGAAGCCAATTTGAGGCTTATAAATACCTCAAGTTTTTTTACATTTCATACAACAATTTTTAGGGATTATATTATGAGAAAAATATTATGTGAGAATTGTAAGAAAAAGAAAAGGGGTGAGGGAGTGATCAAAGAGTGTAATTTTATCTCCCTTGTAAGCAAAGTGTAAGGGTTTGGTCTTCACCCAAAGAAGATCGATAGTGGACGCCAGTGTGCCTCAAGAAGAGGACTCGGGAGTGGACGTAGGCCGTTGGTGCCGAACCAAATTATGAGTGTTTCTTTGCTTTCATTGTTTACATATTTTTATATTGACGCTTCCGATTTAACTCAACTCTTTGAAAGCAAAGTTTTCACGATAAGTTCTTTCCTTCAAACATTGCTTATCTTTCCACTTTGCTTATAAACTTAATAACTTTCTTTTAATCACTCACTCATTTCACTAAGAATGAAAGCTTTGGATTTCCTATCTTGGTTTAATCGAAAAATTTTCATCTAAACTAAAAATTTACACTTGTACTAATTCATTCCCCCCCCCCCCCCTCAGTGCCAATTGATCCTAACAATTGGTATAAGAGCCACATTTTTCTCATTTGGTTTAACATCCAATAGAATGACTCTTTTTGGCTTTCAAGAGGGTTTTTCTATCGTTCACCTTCCCATATTTAATGGGACGGACAACACCTATTGGAAAACTCAGATGAGAGTTTTCTTACTTTCTTTAGACCTTGATTTATGGACTATTATTGAAAACAGATTCGAAAAGTCTTCTCTTCTAATAAATGATTGGAATGATTTGGAGAAGAAGACTTTTTCTTTAAATGTCAAGGCTATGAATGCCTTGTTTTGCGTCTTAGATAAAAATAAATTTGATCAGGTTTCTTGTTGTGATTCGGCTTTTGAAATTTGGCTTACATTGGAATTGACACATAACAACACACTTAATTTAAATGAGTCATTAAATGAAATGTCACACAAAAATGAACATGAAGAACACCTTCCAAAGAACAAGAAGGTTTGTGAACTAAGAATGACATAGACTCCTCGAGTGAAATCTCGAGTAATGAGAACCTTGGACATGAACTTTTGATAAATGAACCAAAAAAATTAATGAACTTGAACCTTAAAAATAATCTAAAGATGGACAAAACCTCTTGTTATGAACACAAGAAGTCAAGATGCTCCAAAGATGAAGAACACAATCAAGAAGAAATGAAAGATCTCGCGCTTGTGGCCAACCACGATGAGGTAAGTAACCACCCTGAAAGCTCTTTTACTTTTAATGAGTTATTACTTTATTTTCATGAGCTTTATGATGAATTTAGAAAGATTAGCAAATCTTATAAATTACTTAAGAAAGAGCATGCATCATTAGGTAGTAAACTTGATGAAATGTATGAAGTATCACCATCACATAATACATACACCAAACATGAAACCTTGCATGATACTTTACTATCACACAATTTTTGTTCTAAATGTGAAATACTAGATGATGTTAAAAAGGACAATATCATGCTTAAACAAATATTAATTTTTTTAAAATAGGGAATAAATCCCTAAATATAATTCTTGCCAATAATGATCATATTAATAGAAGAAATGATATAGGCTTTGTTGGTAACATTCAACAAAAGCCAACCATATTTGTGAAAGGACCTACATTAAATTTGTCACCTAAAAACAAATACAATTTTTGTGATAGATTAGGACATAAAGCCTACAAATGTCCACATAAATTAATTTAGGTTCCTAAAGGAACTATAAACAATCCTTAAGCCATTAGAAAAAAATAGGAAGAACATACCATGAAGGACCCAAACTCAAAGGCGTACGTACCTAAATTAAAATCTCCCTTAATATAAAGTTGTTTCCTAATAAGGCTAGGAGTAATAAAAATATTTTGAAAGTAGATGCTCAAGTCATATTACTTGAGATCTAACACTCATTCAAGCTTACTAGCCTAAGTAAATTATTGAAATTAAAGTTATTGATAATAAATCTTTTAATGGTTCATCATTAATATTAATGATGCATAGCTAAGAGTATACAAGTATGAAAATGTATTAGAACTAGAGAACCTTAGTTATTGAAAAACATATTTATATTGAAACTTACAAAAATAAGATTTTGAGTGAATGCTAAAATCGTTAGCTTGTTTAAATGTAAGGACTATTGTTAAATGGTTCAAATATTGACAAAGTCTATAGAATGATTGATTTAAATGTTACATTGATTGAAATGGTATGATTGAATGATTGTGTTGAATGATAGAATTTTAGTATAGAACAATATAGAAAAGGTAGAGAAAAATCATGCTTCATTGTCTAGTATTTTTGTAAATTAAAAATCTATTTAATGAGAATTAAATGAGCATGGTAACTCACTAAACTAAGTCTAAAAATCATTGGAATTGAAATAAGTCAATTTTTTATTTGAAAATATTTTATTGCAATGATGAAATTTTGTTTTTGACTTTAAATGACATTGCATTCTTGAAATAAATTTCAAAAGAAGGACAATTATTTTTGAAAGAGTTTTTATTCTATTAATCCTTCAACAAGAGATAAAATAATACTGTTATTGTTGAATCTCTTAAACTATAAAAATAGATTAAAAAACTTTAGCTATTGAAAAATAATCTATGATACCTTCGTCGAACTTTTCGAAAAGCAATTTTTGATGATGATTTGGATAAGTTTACGAATGATTTTGTTTTAAAATGAAATTGATGAATCTATCCAACATTATTGATATTTTAATGATTTTATCATAATATTGACAAGTGGAAAAAATTATACTTTGAAATCCTTATATAAATTCGTTCAAAGAAAGTCATATGAATGAATCATAATTTATCTCTTCGGATCTATTACTTGAAAATCTTCTTATGAACCATATTCTTGAAAACTTGAAGTTTCATATATATAAATCAAGATCTTCTACTTTTTCTTCCTTGAAATTAACTCATGATCTTGATATCTATAATATGATATCTTTATGAATAAAGACTCTTCTTTGATCTCTTAAGATTCATCTAACAAGAGATTTATTAAATTAAATCATGTCTTTAATATTCATGAATGTCTTTTGATATCCATATCTATCTTGACATGATTTATTTTAAAAACTCATGAATGACATAACTTATCACCAAAATTAGTATTTCTTAAATTTATGATAAATTGAAACTTATATGAGATTTGTTTTATTATGAATAATTTCCTTGATTCCATGACTTTATCCTTTAGGGAATCATGTTTAAATCTCTATGATTTTTACTTTTTAATAAAAAGGAGATTTATGATTTTAACAATTATAATTAGAATTTTTATTAAAATCATCCTTATACTTTATTAAAAAGATTTATCTTGGATGAATTAAGATAAACCCCTAAGACTCATTGTTATTATTTACAAAAAGGGAGAAATAAACTTATTAAACGAAATTATGTCTTTTGATATTCAAAAATTTAATTTTATCTTTAATGACATGATCTTCTAATTTTGACATATATTCATATGGATGTTAAAAAGAAATTATGCTATCATATTTCTTTTTGATATTAACAAAGGGGGAGATAAAATTATCAATATGATTGGAAGTAAATTGGATATGATAACCTTGAATGAGAAATAATGTGCTTAGAAGAAAATTTAGAATATTCTAAATACATGCGAAATGCATATTTTATAATTTGAGCTTGATGTATTATCGTATTTTCCTTTGGATTTCTTGGATTTTATTAATTACATTTCTTATCAAAATATGCATGCAAAATTCTTGATTAACAATTTAAACTATCATGTTTTCTTTTGGAATTTTGATGCTTATTATCAAAATATAAATGAAAGGTGATCTACGAAACTACATGATTTGCTATTTATGTTAGAAAATCACACAATTTAAATGCATGAGTGGCTCTTAATTCTTCTTGGATTTCTTAGATTTTTTAGCTCACTTTCGAAATCACTCTAGTTGAACATAAGAAGCTGGTTCAAGTTTTTGTGATAAGATAGTTTTAAAAGATTATTCTTGTTTCATGAATCTTGATGAATGTTTACAAAGGGAAATATATATAACATAAACTTCTATGATGCTTGAAATAAGTCTTTGATATTAAATCTTTGATGAATCACCTGATGTGCTACTCTTGATGAATTAAATTACATGGGTATATATCAATTCTTGGATTTTAAAATTTACATCTAAAAGATTGAGCCCTCTTTTTGTGATACAATGTCTCTTACCCTACTTCCTTGTTTCTTATTTATTATTCAAAGAAAGAACATAAAATTCTTTCATAAGAAAATTATTAAGGGGGAGCAAAACTTATTTGCTTGCATGATATAAATTACTAGTTTGAATATTACAAAGGAAGCAAAAATTTGCTAGCTTGCACTTCTCAAAAAAGAAGAAAGAACTCATTAGCTTTATTTGCTCTGTCTTCTTGAAATTTATATAAGATGGATTTATTGAGCTCATATTCAAAAATTTTAAAATCTTATATGAGGTTGAAAGTTAAAAATGTTAAATTATGAAAATATATAAATTGATAATCTAGATTTCATGATATTAAGCCTTTTGTGATAATGTTTTTGAAAACGTTCTGCATGTTTTTATCTTATTATTTACAAAAACAAAAAGGGGAGAAAATTTACATGATTTTACCCTACAAATTTATTTGCTATCCTTGCTTGAAATTACATGAGATGTTTTTAAATGCATGAGTAGCTCATAAATTCTTGAATCTTCTTGAATATCTTGGATCCTTGAACTTATTTTCGAAATTCATCTCTACAAATTGAAAGCTATACATAATGATGTTTTATAACTCCTCCCTTATTTTCTTTCCTTCTTGTTCACAAATGAAAGAAAATTCTTTATGACTCATGTCGTATTTTTACAAAGGGGGAGCAAAATCTCATGTGTCTTAAAATTTCAAGCCCTATATCTTGGATATGGATATGAATTGATATATCTTGGATATGGGTATGAGTGCATAATTCCTTTACTCATGATTTGATATCTTGGATATGCAAATTTGGGTTGAAATTTACATAGAATTTTGATTGCTTGAATTTAAGGGTGTGTGATTCTCTTAAATTTAAGTGGCATAAATTTAGGAAGAGTTAGGATTAATCATCAAAAAGAGGAAGATTATTGAATCTCAGATTTTGATGATGAAATCAATTGATGAGTTATTGATCATTGTTAGAAGTTGATTAATGCAGGATTAACTACGACAGAGAGAATGTGACAATGAAGTTTGGCCAGGGTCAAGTCAATGCATTGGGCTGGGGTTTGAACGGTGCGATTGAGAACTCGCCAGGAGTGCGTCGGAAGCTTGCCAAGGGTATCAGGAGCTTGTTTGGATAGCACAAGGGAGTTCGCCAAAAGAAGACTGAGACTCACCAGAAGATTGACGGGGGTAGCCGAAAGGCTTGCTGGGAGTTGGGAAGGTCTTAAAGTAGACTTGTGATTATTATGATTGAAATTAATTAAGTCATAGTTAGCATTATGTAGGTTTAATCATGACGGGAGAAGGAGTTACAAATCAGACATGAACCCAGGACTAAGCTTAGGCATCGGGCCAAGGATTGGACGATGCGGTGGGAGCTCGCCGGGAGTTTGTTAGGAGATTCACCGAAGGGATCAAGAAGCTTGCTAGGAACACGCTGTGAGATCGTCGGAGGAAGACCGTGAGACTCACCGCTGGAGATTCCAAAGGTTGCCGGAATGTGGGAGTGAGGTCATTAAGCTTTGTGGTTATGTTTGATTATAATCTTCAAACCGTAGATTAAGAGTGAGTCCGATTTGAGTGTGATTTGGAAATCAACTCAAAGAGGCAACTAGGTCCAGTATGAGGTTTGATTAAGCTCAGTCTGAGCTTAATTAGTTGACCAAAAAATGGTCAACATCAGGTTTAAGTCAAAATTCAAAAAGTGGAGGGAACCACTTTTGCGAAGATTCTGACAGTTAAACTATTGGTAAGCGACGGTTGTACCACCATACCCAGGATTCCAGCGGCTGTCAACGGCTGAGCTGCCCTGGCTGGGTGGCTGAATCGCTCGTGCCCAGGAATTTGGGCACTTTCGGTGATTGACCCACCCAGGCCAGTGGGTGAACCGCCCATACCCGGATTTTTAGGATACGGTTAGATTTTGGCTCCGATTTTGAAGCCAATTTGGGGCCCATAAATACCCCAAGTTTTCTTACATTCTATACAATAATTTTTGGGGATTTATGAGAAAATATTGTGTGAGAATTATAAGAAAAAAGAGAAGGGTACGAGAGTGATCAAAGAATGTAATCTTGTCTCCCTTGTAAGCAAAGTGTAAAGGTTTGGTCTTCACCCAAAGAAGATCGGTAGTGAACGCCAGTGTGCCTCAAGAAGGAGGACTCGGGAGTGGATGTAGGCTGTTGGCGCCAAACCACTATAAAAATTGTGAGTGTTTCCTTACTTTCATTGCTTAAATATATTTATATTGACGCTTCCGATTTAACTTAACTCTTTGAAAGCAAAGTTTCACGATAAGTTCTTTCCTTCAAACGTTGCTTATCTTTCCAATTTGCTTATTAACTTGGCAACTTTCTTTTAATGACTCACTTGTTTCACTAAGAACGAAAAACTTCGGATTTCCTATCTTGGTTTAATAAAAAAGTTTTCATCTAAACCAAAAATTTACACTTGAACTAATTTACCTCCCCTCTCTTAGTGCCAATTGATCCTAACAATCCTAACAACAAAAAATGACTAGAATAATGTTGAATGAACATAGTTTACCTAAATATTTTTGGGCCGAAGTCGTTAATACAATTCTTATAAGACCATTACTCACTAAAACTCCTTATGAATTGTGGAATGGTAAAAAACTCAATATCTCTTATTTTAAAATATTTGGTTGTAAATATTATATTTTAAACAAAAAGGATGTTTTAGGTAAATTTGATGTAAAATCCGATGAAGGCATTTTTCTAGGTTATTCTTCTATTTTAAAAGCTTATCGTGTTTTTAATAAAAGAATATTAGTAATAAAAAATCTATTCATGTTATTTTTAATGAGTTTTCTGAATTTAAGTAGATTAATTTTGATGATGAAACTGATCTTGGTAACTTCAATTTAAATGATAATACTCCTAAAAGTAACTTGGATGAATCTACTTCCAAATCCTTACCCAAGGAATGGAAGAATATGAATGATTATCCTAAGGAGCTTATAATAGGAGAAACATCAAAATAAGTTCAAACTCAATCTTCTTTTAAAATTTTTTGTGTGAATACCACGTTTCTTTCTCAAATCGAGCCAAAGTGCATTGATGAGGCCCTAAGAGAAGATTCTTGAGTTAATGCAATAAATGAAGAGCTTAATCAATTTGAGAGAAATGAGGTATGAGAGCTTGTTCCTAGACCTAATGATCATTTAGTGATTGGTACTAAATAGGTCTTTAGAAACAAGCAAGATGAAAATGGTAACATGGTTAGAAACAATGCTAGAGTGGCCAAAGGTTTTGCTGGTTACAGGTGCCCTGCAAGCCAATCACGTGAGTGATGGCACGTGTGACACACTTTGTGATCTTTTTGCTTATGATTAATATTGACATATTCTCACATTATCTGTTATATATATATTGTGATGTCCTTGGTTCTTTGCAATGGGAGTCGGATCGTGATGAGATCACGATAATGAGATCGATTCACCTTTAAACACAGATCCTAAATAATCCCGGTCATAGGTTACTCAAGAGGGACATTGAGATAATCGGACAGATCGGTGTGCTATATACCCGTCCATATGATGGAGGCGACTAGTCTCATAGCCACTTGTGTGGAGACACTAAGGATATAGTACATGTGCTAATTGGAGAATAAGTTCACTGATTGATCTGCTTATGGAATGTTGTATGGTTAATAAAACCTAATGTCAGATAACGATTTCATAGTCCCAGCTGTATATCTGGTCCTTAGACTTGAGACACCAAGGATGCCTTGTATGAGTACTCCTTTCTTTGATGCCAGACTTACAGGTTTAGAAAGTTTTAGATCTGGTACAACTGATTATCGAGATTGGTAGCCAACCTTACGAAGGCAATTGAGTGTCAATAAAGGATCATCCACTCTCGATATCATGAGAGAAATATCCCATATATGCTTGCTCAGACAAATCCCTGGCCAGGGTCATTCGGATTGAGAGAGTAAGAGTTCTTTAGGAGAATTCGATTAGAGCAAGACTATGACGGATTCAGTATGTGACCTGATAGTACCATGTCCAATATACGGTCTCTAGGATATTAGTTGGATGAGAGATTATAGATACATGGTAACTGTGAACAGACATGTCTGATATTAACTATATCAGAAGGAGTTCTGATGGGAGTGACTCACGACCAGCTTGGTATCAGGCTTAGAGGGTCACACACATATGGTAGATGCTTCAACGAATAGAGGATTGGATGAAGATCCAATTAGCCCTTATTCTCATTAGATGAGACTCTATGCTGATGAACTCCTTGATTAAGGCCCAATTAGAGGCCTAAGGAGATTATTGGATAGAGATCCAATAATGTAAGGTTAGTGGGTAATTGGATGGAGATCTAATACCCACTAAGGCAGGAGCCCTAGGGTTTTTGGTGGCTCTCAATAAATAGGAGGGGAGGCTCATGGTTGATTGGCTGCAGCTTTGATCTCCCCCTCCTATTCTCCTCCCTCCCTTTACGCAAGAGTTGCGAGATCAGATTGAAGGAGTTTCGCTGTAGAAATCCATCGTGTGGATACCGCTAGAGAGGAGGATGCTTGGCCTCTTTCATCTTCTCTATCCAGATCTGGAATACAGGTATGTACGATCTCCCTAGGTAAAATCAATCTCTCACACATCATGGTTTTTTGGTTTTTATAGTTTTTCTCGCGACCCCAATCTTTTGCACGACGATTTGATCTGCGTGGGAAACCAGTTTTTTGTTATGATTTCCGCTGCGCATGTGATGCTCCTGCTGAGGTTTCCCAACAGGTTTCAACCAAAAAGAATGAATCAATTATGATGAGACCTTTGCTCTCGTGGCTAGACTTGAAGGTAGCAAGGAGGAGGGGCGGCCAGCCACGGCCAGCCCCCATGCACGGCCAACCACCCACAGCCAGGCCGTGGCCAAGGCCCCCTGCAAGGGGGCGACTAGCTGCGGCTAGGGCCAGCCCGCGAGGGCAGCAGCTCGCAGGGGCAGCACTTGCGGGCACGGCGGGCTGCGGCCAGCCCGTGGGGGGGCAGCCGCTGGTAGCACGGCGTCGCAAGGGGGCCGACTGCAGGACGCTCGCAAGGGACTGTCGCCCGCGACCAACCCTGCTGCCATCAAGGGTGACGGCGTCGACCGCAGGGGTGGCCGCCTCTTGGCAGGGTGGCTGCCGGCGGGCAAGGACAACCGCCGCCTGCGCAGGGGCAGCGGCGACGACGGCGCAGAGGGGGCAAGGGGAAAGATAGGGTTTCCTTTTGTTAAAAAAACTATTTTGCCCCTCTAAATTTAAAAAATTTCAAGGACTATCCTGTCATCCAGAATTATAAAAATACCCTTGATAATTATAGAAATTCCCAACATATCCTGATTTCTAGAAAAATAATTAATTAAATAGTTTAATTAATTATTAAATATATCTAGTAATCCTACATATGATGTGATGTACATGTGATGTATGATGCAGATGGATGAAAATGAGCCAAGTGTATGATGTGTGTAATTGTGCTTATTATTATTATTGAGGCCTGCGAGCCTCCGTTTTTCTCGTATATTATTGGGCATGTGTGCCTGTGATTATTTGTAATTATATGGAGAGGCACAGCGGGAGCGTGTAGGTGATAGCGGGACCCACGATACCGTGGCGGGAGATTACGACGCATGGTGATGCGACGATCCGACAAAACCGACGATGACGAGATCAACAATCACAGGGCATAGAGATGCGCCGATGCGCATATATATCCTATTGTGAGTGATTAGGCATATTGGCTCGAGCTTAATCATATTAGGTGACGGCTCATGATCATCCGGTGTGGCTTGCATGTGTGATGTGTTATACACCTACTAGATATATGTATATATATTTGCATGCAATGTAGATATATATTAAATATATATGTGTGTGACACGACATATTAGGAGACCGATAGAAAATAAAAAACCCCTCCTATAATAATTTTAAGTCGATAAGCATGAGCAATAAGATTGACCAACGTGGCCTTACATCGTTATTGGAAGAAATTGAATCACAATATAAGTTGAGTTGGTCGAGTCACTCGAGGCTTAGCTATCTACATGATCGAGTTCTTGCCTACATATATATATCACTGGTGACCTAAGGACATGGTATGACTTGGTCGAGCAGTCGAAAGCATATCCATCGAATCAGACTCATCTTGTAACGATGGTGATGACTTAACTGAACTTCATGGTTGGTCAAGCAGCCGAGACCATGATGATTCAGAGGTCGAACATGACGGAAATCACAAGGAGTTGTGATCGACAAGAGTTGTCTACCTTTTGGGCTTAGTGTAGTTGGTCGAGTCCCTCAAGATTGCACTAAGATGCCAATTGGATCCTAATCCCCACTAGGAGTCTGTCGGAGACTTTCATCACACTTGTCGAGGGTGTCGCGTGATTCGCTAGGAAAATAGTAGGAGTATATTAAGATAGAAGACCCTTAAGAAGGGCAGGGGCAAAGAAAGACCAGGTAAGGTAAAGGTTGCCAAGAGAGACCCGACAAAGGGCAAAGGACAGTGCTTCCACTACGGCCAAAATGTGCATTAGAAGAGGAACTGTAAGGACTACCTTGTAGATAAGGTGACATAGAAGCTTAGAGAAGTTTCAGGTATATTCATGATCAGTCTTCACTTGTCAGATTTTCATGAAAACACATGGGTATTGGATACCGAGAGTGCTTACCATATCAGTAATTCATTGCAAGTTCTGGCAAGACCTAGGAGACTGACCAGAGGCAAGATAGACTTCAAGATGGGCAATGGAGCAAGAGTTGCTATAGTTATCGTCGGGGAGGTCACCCTACATCTGCCTGGTGCAGCTATCATTGCATTAGATGCATGTTATTTTGTTCTCTCTATTATCAAAAATATTATATCCATCTCTTGTTTGACAATAAGTGGATATAAATTAGTTTTTGAGAATAATAATTATTCAATAATTATGGATAATGAGATCATCACTAGAGGGACCCTTGTAAATGGCTTATATATTTTAGACACTTCTACACACATTATAAATATAAATGTCTAAGAGGAAAAGAGATGAGGTGAACAATGCATACCTATGACATTGTAGGCTAGGTCATATACATGAGGGAATGATTCAAAAGTTGTTGAAAGATGGATACTTAGATCCATTTGAGTATGAGTTATATGCAACTTGCGAACCTTGCCTTCGTGGAAAAATGACCAACTCTCCTTTTAGTGGAACTTGAGAGAGAGCCATTGAGTTATTGGAACTCATACATAGTGATGTATGTGGTCCTATATCGACTCGGGCTATAGGTGGTTACTCATATTTCATTACATTCACTAATGATTTCTCTAGGTATGGACACACGTACTTAATGAAGTATAAATCTGAGACATTTGAGAAATTCAGGAAATATAAGAATGAGATAGAAAACCAAATTGGAAAGAGTATTAAGACTCTTCGATCAGATCGAGGAGGAGAGTACTTGAGTACAGAGTTTACTCATTTCCTCAGGGACAATGGGCTTCTATCCCAGTGGACACCTCCTTATACACCTCAGCTCAATGGTGTCTCAGAAAGGAGGAATCACACACTGTTAGATATGATGCAGTCCATGATGAGTTTCGTTGACCTACCCGTCTCATTCTAGGGGTATGCCTTAGAGACCGTAGCTTACCTTCTGAACAGAGTTCCATTAAAGTCGGTAGTGTCTACACCATATGAGATATGGAAAGGAAAGAAGTCTGATCTTAAGATTGTTAAGATTTGGGACTGTCCTACCCACGTTAGAAGACACAACCCCGATAAGTTGGAATCAAGGACAGAATGGTGCACATTCGTGGGATACCCAAAGGAAACTTATGAGTATTATTTCTATCACCCCGAGGACCGAAAGGTCTTTGTTGTCAAGAGAGCTGTGTTCCTTGAGAAGGAACATATTCTTGGTGGAAACAGTGGGAGCAAGATAGAATTGAGTAAGATTGAAGAACCTAGCTCAAGCACCATTCCAGAGCTCGAGTCTGTTCAGGTACCTAATACATAAGTTCCAACTTTGCATATGTCTAGTAGAGTATCTTACCCTCCTGAAAGATATGTGGGACATATCAGTGGAGATGACTCTCAGGATGTTGATCCTCAGACCTACTAGGAGGCTATTATTAGTATAGACTCCGGAAAGTGGCAAGAAGCCATGAATTCTGATATTGATTCCATATACTCTAACAAGGTTTGAAACCTTGTGGATACACCTGAGGGTATTGTACCCATGTAAATGGATCTTCAAGAAGAAGATCGGAGTGATGGAAAGGTAGAGACCTATAAAGTAAGGCTGGTAGCTAAAGGATATCGTCAAAGATAAGGAGTTGACTATGATGAAACCTTTTCACCTGTAGCCATGCTTAAGTCCATTAGAATTATTTTGGTCATTGTAGCACACTATGACTATGAGATCTGGCAGATGGATGTCAAAATACAATTCCTCAATGGCAAACTCGAGGAGGTGTATATGATACAGCCAGAGGGATTCATATTCAAAGAGAGTCCAGATAAAGTGTGCAGGTTGCTTAGATCCATTTTTGGATTGAAGCAAGCTTCTCGAAGTTGGAACATAAGATTTGATGAGGTGATCAGATCTTATGACTTCGTTAAGAACGAAGATGAGCCTTGTGTGTACAGGAAGGTAAGTGGGAGCGCTATCACCTTCTTGGTGCTATATATGGATGACATCCTAATCATTGGGAATGATGTAGGAATGCTCTCCATAGTAAAGACTTGGCTATCCAGAAACTTTTCTATGAAAGACTCTATTGTCAAAAGGTTTGGCATATAGAATTCCAAGAGAGGTCTCATATCGATGAGACATGAAATATCACTTTCTAAGAGTATGTCCCCAGAGACTCCTGAAGAAAGGGCGACATGGATAAGATACCTTATGCCTCAGCAATAGGGTCTATCATGTATGCGATGATATGTACCAAGTATGATATAACACATGCTCTGAGTGTCATGAGTATGTATCAAGCAGATCCAGGTTTAGAACACTGGAAGGCAGTAGAGTGTATCCTTAAGTACTTGAGAAGGACTAAGAATCTTTTACTGGTATATGGAAGAGGGTAGCCTCCAGGTCGAGGGCTACACGGACTCAAGTTTTTAGTCCGACATTGATGATAGCAAGTCAAATTCAGGGTTTGTTTTCACCCTGAAAGGAGGAGCAGTAAGCTGGAAGAGTTCCATGCAAGATACTACTGCTGACTCGACCATAGAGGCGGAATACATTGCTGCAGCAGAAGCAGCAAATGAAGGGGTGTTGATGAAGAAGTTCATCAAGGACTTGGGAGTCATACCAAGCAGCATGGAGTTGACTCCCATATATTGTGATAGTGATAGAGCGATAACTCTAGCAAGGGAACCCAGGTCTCATCATAATTATTCTGAGGAGATTCCATCTGATTAGAGCGATCATGACTCGGAAAGATATAGTAATGGAAATAGTTTCATCTGAAGATAACATTGCAGATCCACTAACGAAGCCGTTGGCTCAGATTGTATTTATGCATCACAGGGGTCTGATGGGGATCAGACACATAGGTGATTGACTTTCGATCAAGTGAGAGATTACTGGTTACAAGTGCCCTGCAAGCCAATCATGTGAGTGATGGCATGTTTGACACATTGTGTGATCTTTCTAATTATGATTAATATTAGCATATTCTCACATTATCTGTTACATATATATTATGATGTTCTTGGTTCTGTGCATTGGGAGTCGGATTGTGATGAGATCACAATAATGAGATCGATTCACCTTTAAACACAGATCCTAAATAATCCTGGTCATAGGTTACTCAAGAGGGACATTGAGATAACCAAACAGATCGGTGTACTATATTCCCATCGATATGATGGAGGCGGCTGGTCTCATAGCCACTTGTGTGGAGACACTAAGGATATAGTACATGTGCTCATTGGAGAATGAGTTCACTAATTGATCTGCTTATGAAATATTATATGGTTAATAAAACCTAATGTCAAATAGCGATTTCATAGTCCCAATTGTGTATCTGGTCCTTAGACTTGAGACACCACGTATGCCTTATATGAGTACTCCTTTCTTTGACGCTAGACTTATAGGTTTGGAAAGTTCCTGATCTGATACAGCTGGTTATCAGGATTAGTAGCCAACCTTACGAAGGCAATTGAGTGTCAATCGAGGATCATCCACTCTCGGTATCACGAGAGGAATATCCTATATGTGCTTGCTCAGACAAATCCCTGGCCAGGGTCATTCGGACTGAGAGAGAATGAGTTCTCCGGGAGAATCCGATTAGAGCAAGACTATGACGGATTCCGTATGTGACCTGACATTACCATGTCCAATATATGGTCTTTGGGATATTAGTTGGATGTGGGATTATAGATACACGGTAACTATGGACAGACAAGTCTAATGGATTTGATCCCCCCTATACCGTTTGGGGACTATGACGTAGTGGCCTAGTACGTCCATAGTCGATGAGTCGAGTGAATTATTATGGGGATAATAATTCACTATATCAAAAGAAGTTCTCATGGGAGTGACTCACGGCTAGCTCAATATCTGGCCTAGAGGGTCACACACATATGGTGGATGCTTCAGCGAATAGAGGATTGGATGAAAATTTAATTAGTCCATATTCTCAATAGATGAGACTCTATGCCGATGGGCTCCTTGATTAAGGCCCAATTAGAGGCCTAAGAAGATTATTGGATAGAGATCCAATAATGCAAGGTTAGTGAGTAATTGGATGGAGATCCAATACCCACTAAGGCAGGAGTCCTAGGTTTTTGTTGGCTCTCTATAAATAGGAGGGGAGACTCATGGTTGATAGGCTGCAGCTTTGACCTCCCCCTCCTATTCTCCTCCCTCCCTCTGCGCAAGAGTTGCGAGATCAGATTGGAGGAGTTTCGTTGCAGAGATCCATCGTGTGGATACCACTAGAGAGGAGGACGCTTGACCTTCTTCATCTTCTCCATCTGGATTTGGAATACCGGGATATACGATCTCCCTAGGTAAAATTTCAATCTCTCACACATCGTGGTTTCTGATTTTTATGATTTGTCTCGCGACCCCAATCTTTTGCACGATGATTTGATCTGCGTGGGAAATCAGTTTTTTGTTTTGATTTCCACTGCACATGTGATGCTCCCGCTGAGGTTTCCCAACAGGTTTCAACCAAGAAGAATGAATCAATTATGATAAAACTTTCGCTCTCGTGGCTAGACTTGAAGCCATAAGGATGCTCCTTGCCCTTGCATATTAAAAGTGCTTTTCTAAATGGTTTTATTTATGAAGAAGTGTCTGTTGAACAATCCCCCGGTTTTGAAAATAATCTTCTTCCTAATCATGTTTTCAAAATTACAAAAGCTCTTTATGGATTAAAACAAGTCCCTCGGGCTTGGTATGAAAGACTTCGTTCTTTTCTTATTTCAAATAAATTTTCTAAAGGCAAGGCTGATACCACATTATTTTTTAAGCATTTTGAAAATTATCTTCTTGTTATTTAATATGTTGATGATATCATTTTTGGATCTACAAATGAATCTTTATGTGAGTCTTTTGCTAAAGAAATGAGCCAAGAATTTGAAATGAGTCTAATGGGTGAGTTAATATTCTTCTTAGGATTACAAATAAAATAATTACATGATGATATTTTTATTAATCAAACTAAATACACCTTTAACTTGATAAAATAGTTTGGGATAGAAGATGCTAAAGCATTAAACACTCCTACAAGCACATTTACAAAGTTGGACCTAGACAATGAAGGAGAAAACTTTGATAAAAAATTTTATAGAGGAATGATAGGAAGTTTATTATATTTAACTACTACTAGACTGGATATCATGTTTAGTGTTGGATTATGTGTAAGGTTTCAATCTAATCCTAAACTATCTCATTTGAAAGTAGTTAAACGAATCTTTAGATACTTAAAAGAAACCTCAAAACTAGGATTATGGTATCAAAAATCAAAGAACTTTGATTTAATTGCTTATTCATATGCTGATTTTAGTGGATGTAGAATAGATAGAAAGAGTACCACTGGGACATGTCAATTTTTAGGGCATGCACTTATTTTTTGGACTTCCAAGAAACAAAATTTAGTAACTTTAACTACTGTGAAAGTAGAATACATTGCAGCTAGTGCATGTTGTGCCCAAGTCATTTGGATGAAAAACACACAAGAAGATTATGGAATGAAATTAAAAAATATTCCTATAAAATGTGATAATACAAGTGCTATATTTGTAACAAAAAATCCTATTAAATATTCGAGAACCAAACATATTGACATTAGACATCATTTTATAAGGGGTTATGTAAATTGTCAAGATATTTTTTTAGAATTTATTGATACTAAACATCAATTAGCAGATATTTTTACAAAACCCTAAACGTTGCGCAAAGTCGAGTTTCAATCGATTTTTCGTCTATCGTCTCGGAAATTCAAAATTCAAGCCATTCCTAACGTATTTGCACATAGGAAGTCGTACGAGCTTAGTTTCATGAAAAAACGTGATGATTATAAACATTACGTAAAGTCACGTGCAAAGTCGAGTTTCAATCAGTTTTTCATGCACCGTCTCAAAAATTCAAAATACTGGCCATTCCCAATGTATTAGCTAATAGAAAGTCGTGCGAGCATGGTTTCGTGAAAAAATGCGATGGTCATAAACTTTGCGCAAAGTCGAGCTTCAATCGATTTTTCGTCTATCATATCGGAAATTCAAAATTCAAGCCATTCCCAACGTATTTGCCCTTAGGAAGTCGTACGAGCCTAGTTTCACGAAAAAATGTGACGGTTAGAAACTTTGCGCAAAGTCGAGTTTCGATCGATTTTTCATGCACCATCTCGGAAATTCAAAATACTAGCCATTCCCAATGTATTAGGCCATGGGAAGCCATACGAGCACAGTTTCACGAAAAAACGTGACGGTCATAAACTTTTCGCAAAGTCGAGTTTCGATTGGTTTTTCCTGCTCCGTCTCAGAAATTCAAAATACTGGCCTTTCCCAGCGTATTAGCCCATGAGAAGTCGTACAAGCTAGGTTTCGTGAAAAAACATGACGATCATAAACTTTGCACAAAGTCACATGGAAAGTCGAGTTTCGATAGGTTTTTTGTGCACCGTCTCAGAAATTCAAATACTGGCCATTCCCAACATATTAGGCCATGGGAAGTCGTACGAGCACGATTTCACGAAAAAACGTGATGGTCATACACTTTGCACAAAGTCGAGTTTCAATCAATTTTTCATCTATCGTCTCAGAAATTCAAAATTCAAGCCATTCCCAACGTATTTGCCCTTAGGAAGTTGTACGAACTTAGTTTCACGAAAAAATGCGACGGTAATAAACTTTGTGCAACGTCGCGTGCAAAGTCGAGTTTCAATCGGTTTTTCATGCACCGTCTTCGAAATTCAAAATACTAGCCATTCCCAACGTATTAGGCCATTGGAAGTTGTACGAGCATGGTTTCACAAAAACACGCGATAGTCATAAACTTTGCGCAAAGTCGAGTTTCAATCGATTTTTCGTCTATTGTCTCGGAAATTCAAAATTCAAGCCATTCCCAATGTATTTGCCTATAGGAAGTCGTACAAGCTTAGTTTCATATAAAAATGCGACGGTTATAAACTTTGCGCAAAGTCACGCGCAAAGTCGAGTTTCAATCGGTTTTTCATGCTCTGTCTCAGAAATTCAAAATACTGACCATTCCTAATTTATTAGCCCATGGGAAGTCGTACGATCATGGTTTCGTGAAAAAATGCTACAGCCATAAACTTTGCGCAAAGTCGAGTTTCAATCGGTTTTTTGTCTATCATCTCAGAAATTCAAAATTCAAGCCGTTCCAAATGTATTTGCCCTTAGGAAATCGTACGAGTTTAGTATCGCAAAAAAACGTGATGGTTATAAACATTGCACAAAGTCGCGCGCAAAGTCGAGTTTCGATCGATTTTTCATGCACCATCTTGAAAATTCAAAATACTGGCCATTCCCAACGTATTAGGCAATGGGAAGTCATACGAGAACGGTTTCGTGAAAAAACGTGATGGTCATAAACTTTACGTAAAGTCGAGTTTCGATTGGTTTTTCCTGCTCTCTCGGAAATTCGCAATACTGGCCATTCCCAACGTATTAGCCCATGGGAAGTTGTATGAGCATGGTTTCACGAAAAAATATGATGGTCATAAACTTTACGAAATCGCACGCAGAGTCGAGCTTCGATCGGGTTTTGGTGCACCATCTCGAAAATTAAAAATACTAGCCATTCCCAACGTATTCGGCCTTGTGAAGTCGTACGAGCACGATTTCGCGAAAAAATGCGACGGTCATAAACTTTGTGCAAAGTCGAGTTTCAATTGGTTTTTCATCTATCGTCTCAGAAATTTAAAATTCAAGCCATTCCCAACGTATTTGCCCTTAGGAAGTCGTGCGAGCTTAGTTTCATGAAAAAATGTGACGGTTATAAACTTTGCGTAAAGTAACACGCAAAGTCGAGTTTCGATCAATTTTTCATGCACCATCTCAGAAATTCAAAATGCTGACCATTCCCAACGTATTAGGGCAATGGGAAGTCATACGAGCACGATTTCGTGAAAAAATGTGATGATCATAAACATTGCGCAAAGTCGAGTTTCAATTGGTTTTTCCTCCTCCATCTCGAAAATTTAAAATACTGGCCTTTCCCAACGTATTAGCCCATGAGAAGTCGTACGAACTCGGTTTCGTGAAAAAATGTGACGGTCATAAACTTTTCACAAAGTCGTGCGCAAAGTCGAGTTTCAAACGGTTTTTCATGCACCTTCTCAAATTTCAAAATACTGGCCATTCCCAATGTATTCGGCCATGGGAAGTCGTACGAGCATAGTTTCGCGAAAAAAATACGATGGTCATAAACTTTGCCCAAATTCGAGTTTCAATCGGTTTTTTGTTTATCGTCTCGGAAATTCAAAATTCAATCCAATCCCAACGTATTTGTCCTTAGGAAGTCGTACGAGCTTAGTTCCGTGAAAAAAATGCGACGGTTATAAACTTTACGCAAAGTCGAGTTTCGATCGATTTTTCATGCTGTCTCAGAAATTTAAAATACTGGTCATTCCCAATGTATTAGCCCTGGGAAGTTGTACGAACACGGTTTCACGAAAAAAATGATACGGTCATAAACTTTGCGCAAAGTCAAGTTTCAATCGATTTTTCGTCTATCGTCTCGAAAATTCAAAATTCAAGTCATTCCCAATGTATTTGCCCTTAGGAAGTCGTACGAGCTTAGTATCACGAAAAAATGCAATGGTTATAAACATTGTGGAAAGTTGCACGCAATGTCAAGTTTCGATCGATTTTTCATGCACTATTTCGGAAATTCAAAATACTGGCCATTCCCAACGTATTAGGCTTTGGGAGGTCATATGAGCACGGTTTCGCGAAAAAATGCTATCGTCATAAACTTTGCACAAAGTCGAGTTTCAATCGGTTTTTCATCAATCATCTCAAAAATTCAAAATTCAAGCCATTCGCAACGGATTTGCCCTTAGGAAGTCATACGAGCTTAGTTTTGCGAAAAATGTGACGGTTATAAACTTTGCGCAAAGTCACGCGCAAAGTCGAGTTTCGATCGATTTTTCATGCACCATCTCAGAAATTCAAAATACTGGCCATTCCCAATGTATTAGGCCACAGGAAGTCATACGAGCACGGTTTCGTGAAAAAATGCGATGGTCATAAACTTTCTGCAAAGTTGAGTTTCGATTGGTTTTTCCTGCTCCATCTCGAAAATTCAAAATACTAGCATTTCCCAACGTATTAGCCCATGGGAAGTCATACGAGCTAGGTTTCGCGAAAAAGTGCAACAGTCATAAACTTTGCACAAAGTCGCACGCAAAGTCGAGTTTCAAACGATTTTTCATGCACCGTCTTGGAAATTTTAAATACTGGCCGTTCCCAACGTATTCGGCCATGGGAAGTCCTACGAGCACGATTTTACGAAAAAATGCGACGGTCATAAACTTTGCGCAAAGTCGAGTTTTGATCGATTTTTCGTGCACTGTCTCAGAAATTTAAAATACTGGCCATTCACAACGTATTAGGTCATGGGAAGTCGTACGAGCACGGTTTCACGAAAAAACACTATGGTCATAAACTTTGTGCATAGTTGAGTTTCAATCCGTTTTTCGTCTATCATCTCGGAAATTCAAAATTCAGGCCATTCCCAACCTATTTGCCCTTAGGGAGTCGTATGAGCATAGTTTCGTCAAAAAATGCAACGGTTATAAATTTTACACAAAGTCCAGTTTCAATCGATTTTTCGTTTATCGTCTCAAAAATTCAAAATTCAAGCCATTCCCAACGTAGTTGCCCTTCGGAAGCCGTACGAGCTTAGTTTCACAAAAAAATGCAACGGTTATAAACTTTGTGCAATGTCTCACGCAAAATTGAATTTCGATCGATTTTTCAATCACCGTCTCAGAAATTCAAAATACTGGCCATTCCCAACGTATTAGGCCATAGGAAGTCAGAAACATTGCGCAAAGTCGAGTTTCAATCGGTTTTTCATCTATCATATCAGAAATTTAAAATTCAAGCCATTCCCAATGTATTTGCCCTTAGGAAGTCGTACGAGCTTAGTTTCACGAAAAAACGCGACGGTTATAAACTATGCGTAAAGTCGCGCACAAAATCGAGTCTCGAAAATTTAAAATTTGGGCCATTCCTAATGTATTAGGCTATGGTAAGTCATACGAGAATGGTTTCACGAAAAAATACGACGGTCATAAACTTTATGCAAAGTCAAGTTTCGATTGGTTTTTCCTGCTCCGTCTCAGAATTTAAAATTCTGGGCATTCCCAACGTATTAGCCCATGGGAAGTCATACGAGCAGGGTTTCGTAAAAAAATACGACGGTCAGAAACTTTACGCAAAGTCAAGTTTCGATTGGTTTTTCCTGCTCCGTCTCAAAAATTCACAACACTAGCCATTCCAAACGTATTAGCCCTTGGGAAGTCGTAGGAGCACAGTTTTGTGAAAAAATGCGACAGTCATAAACTTTGTGCAATGTCGAGTTTCGATCAGTTTTTCATGCATCGTCTCGGAAATTCAAAATATTGGTCATTCTTAATGTATTAGGCTATGGGAAGTCATACGAGCACGGTTTCACAAAAAAATACGACGGTCATAAACTTTGCGCAAAGTCGAGTTTCTATTGGTTTTTCTTGCTCCATCTCGAAAATTCAAAATACTGGCCTTTCCCAACGTATTAGCCCATGGGAAGTCGTACGAGCTCGGTTTCGCAAAAAAACACGACGGTTATAAACTTTGCGCAAAGTCATAGTTTCGATCGGTTTCCGTGCACCGTCTAGGAAATTCAAAATACTCGCCATTCACAATGTATTAGGCCATAGGAAGTCGTACGATCACGGTTTCGTGAAAAAATGCGACGGTCAAAAACATTGTGCAAAGTCGAGTTTCGATTGATTTTTCCTGCTCCACCTCAGAAATTTGAAATACTGGCCATCCCAACGTTTTAGCCCATAGGAAGTCGTACGAGCTCGGTTTCATGAAAAAATGCGACGGTCATAAACTTTGCGCAAAGTCGCATGCAAAGTCGAGTTTCGATCGATTTTTCGTGCACTGTCTCGAAAATTTAAAATACTGGCCATTCACAACTTATTAGGCCATGGGAAGTCATACGAGCATGGTTTCACAAAAAAATACTATGGTCATAAACTTTACGCATAGTTGAGTTTCAATCGATTTTTCATCTATCGTCTCAGAAATTCAAGATTCAGGCCATTCCCAACCTAATTGCCCTTAGGAAGTCGTACGAGCTTAGTTTCATGAAAAAATGCAATGGTTATAAACTTTGCACAAAGTCCAGTTTCAATCGATTTTTCGTCTATCGTCTCAGAAATTCAAAATTCAAGCCATTCCTAACGTATTTGCCCTTCGGAAGTCGTATGAGCTTCGTTTCGCAAAAAAATGCGACGGTTAGAAACTTTGCACAAAGTCACATGCAAAATCGAGTTTCGATCGATTTTTCGAGCACCGTCTCTGAAATTCAAAATTCTGGCCACTCCCAACGTATTAGGCCATTGGAAGTCATATGAGAACGGTTTCACGAAAAAACGCTACGGTCATAAACTTTGCGCAAAGTCGAGTTTCAATCGGTATTTCGTCTATCATTTCAGAAATTCATAATTCAAGCCCTTCCTAATGTATTTGCCATTAGGAAGTCGTACGAGCTTAGTTTCATGAAAAATGTGATGGTTATAAACTTTGCGCAAAGTTGCGCGCAAAATCGAGTTTCAATCGATTTTTCGTGCACCGTCTCAAAAATTCAAAATATGGGTCATTCCCAATGTATTAGGCCATGGGAAGTCATACGAGAATGGATTCGCGAAAAAATGTGACAGTCATAAACTTTGCACAAAGGCGAGTTTCGATTGATTTTTCCTGCTCCGTCTCGAAAATTCACAACACTGGCCATTTCAAACATATTAGCCCATGGGAAGTTGTACGAGCATGGTTTTGCGAAAAAATATGACGGTCATAAACTTTGCAAAGTCGCGCGCAAAGTCGAGTTTCGATCGGTTTTTCTTGCACCGTCTCGAAAATTTAAATTACTGGCCATTGCCAATGTATTCAGCCATGGGAATTCGTACGAGCACAGTTTTTCGCAAAAATATGACGGTCATAAACTTTGCGCAAAGTCATGTTTTAATTGGTTTTTCGTCTATCGTCTTAGAAATTCAAAATTCAAGCCTTTCCTAATGTATTTGCCCATAGGAAGTCGTACGAGCTTAGTTTCGTAAAAAATGTGACGGTTATAAACTTTGCGCAAAGTCACGCGCAAAGTTGATTTTCGATCGATTTTTCGTGCTCCGTCTCGAAAATTCAAAATACTGGCCATTCCTAACGTATTAGCCCATTGGAAGTCGTACGAACATGGTTTCATAAAAAATGCTATGGCCATAAACTTTGTGCAAAGTCGACGTTCAATCAGTTTTTCGTCTATCGTCTCGGAAATTCAAAATTCAAGCCGTTCCCAATGTATTTACCCTTAGGAAATCGTACGAGTTTAGTATCGCAAAAAAATATAATGGTTATAAACATTGCACAAAGTCGTGCGTAAAGTCGAGTTTCGATCGATTTTTCGTGCACCGTCTCAGAAATTTAAAATATTGGCCATTCCAAACGTATTAGGCCATGGGAAGTCATACGAGAACGGTTTCGCGAAAAAACGCGATGGTCATAAACATTGCGCAAAGTCAAGTTTCGATTGGTTTTTCCTGCTCCGTCTCGGAAATTCACAATACTGGCCATTCCCAACATATTAGCCCATGGGAAGTCGTACGAGCATGGTTTCGCGAAAAAACGTGACGGTCATAAACTTTGCTCAAAGTCGTGCGCAGAGTCGAGTTTTGATCGATTTTTGGTGCACCGTCTCGGAAATTCAAAATACTGGCCATTCCCAACGTATATGACCATGGGAAGTCGTACGAGCACGATTTCATGAAAAAATGTGACGGTCATAAACTTTACGCAAAGTCAAGTTTCAATTGGTATTTCGTCTATCGTCTCGAAAATTCAAAATTCAAGCCATTCCCAACGTATTTGCCCTTAGGAGGTCGTACGAGCTTAGTTTCACGAAAAAATACTATGGTTCTAAACTTTACGCAAAGTCATGCGCAAAGTCATGCGCAAAGTCGAGTTTTGATCGATTTTTCATGCACCGTCTCGGAAATTCAAAACACTGGCCATTCCCAACGTATTCGGCCATGGGAAGTCGTACGAGCACGATTTCACGAAAATATGCGATGGTCATAAACTTTGCGGAAATTTGAGTTTCAATCGGTTTCTCGTCTATCATCTCAGAAATTCAAAATTCAATCCAATCCCAACGTATTTGCCCTTAGGATGTTATATGAGCTTAGTTTCATGAAAAAAATGCGATGGTTATAAACTTTGCGCAAAGTCGCGCGCAAAGTCTCGTTTCCATCGATTTTTCGTGCTCCATCCCGAAAATTCAAAATACTGGTCATTCCCAATGTATTAGCCTATGGGAAGTCGTCCGAGCACGGTTTCACGAGAAAACGCTACGGTCATAAACTTTGTGCAAAGTCAAGTTTCAATCGGTTTTTCGTCTGTCATCTCGAAAATTTAAAATTCAAGTCATTCACAACGTATTTGCCCATAGGAAGTCGTACGAGCTTAGTATCGCGAAAAAACACAACGGTTAGAAACATTGCATAAAGTTGCACGCAATGTCGAGTTTCGATCTATTTTTCGTGCACCATTTTGGAAATTCAAAATACTAGCCATTCCCAACGTATTAGGCTATGGGAAGTCATACGAGCACGGTTTTGCGAAAAAATGCTATGGTCATAAACTTTGCGCAAAGTCGAGTTTCAATCGATTTTTCGTCTATCATCTCGAAAATTTAAAATTCAAGCCATTCGCAACATATTTGCCCTTGGGAAGTCGTACGAGCTTAGTTTTGAGAAAAAATGCGACGGTTATAAACTTTGCACAAAGTCACGCGCAAAGTCGAGTTTCGATCGGTTTTTCATGCACCGTCTCAGAAATTCAAAATACTGGCCATTCCCAACTTATTAGGCCACGGGAAGTCATACGAGCATGGTTTCATGAAAAAATGCGACGGTCATAAACTTTGTGCAAAGTCGAGTTTCGATTGGTTTTTCCTGCTCTGCTCGAAAATTCAAAATACTGGCCTTTCCCAACGTATTATCCCATGAGAAGTCATACGAGCTAGGTTTCCGAAAAAATGTGATAGTTATAAACTTTGCACAAAGTAGTGTGCAAAGTTCGATGCGAAAAAATATTGGCCGATGTGACCGTCTCGAAAATTTAAAATATTGGCCGTTCCCAACGTATTCGGCCATGGGAAGTCGTACGAGTATGCTTTTGCGAAAAAATGTGATGGTCATAAATTTTGCGCAAAATCAAGTTTCAATCGATTTTTTGTCTATCGTCTCAGAAATTCAAAATTCAAGCCATTCCCAACGTATTTGCCCTTAGGAAGTCGTACGTGCTTAGTATCACGAAAAAATGTGACGGTTATAAACCTTGCACAAAGTCACGAACAAAGTCGAGTTTCGATCAGTTTTTCGTGTTCCATCTCGGAAATTCAAAATATTGGTCATTCCCAACGTATTAGCCCATGGGAAGTTGTACGAACATGGTTTCGAGAAAAAATGCAACGGTCATAAACTTTGCGCAAAGTCGAGTTTCAATTGGTTTTTCATCTATCGTCTCAAAAATTCAAAATTCAAGCCAATCCCAACGTATTTGCCCATAGGAAGTCGTACGAGCTTAGTTTTGCGAAAAAATACGATAGCAATAAACTTTGCGCAAAGTCATGTTCAAAGTCGAGTTTCGATTGATTATTTGTGCACCGTCTTCGAAATTCAAAATACTGGCCATTCCCAACGTATTAGGCCATGGGATGTTGTACGAGCATTTGTTCGCAAAAAAATGTGACGGTTATAAACTTTGCGCAAAGTCACGCGCAGAGTCTAGTTTCGATCAATTTTTCGTGCACCATCTTCGAAATTCAAAATACTGGCCATTCCAAATGTATTAGGCCATGGGAAGTTGTACGAGCATGTTTTCACAAAAAAACGTGATGGTTATAAACTTTGCGCAAAGTCACGTGTAGAGTGGAGTTTCGATTGGTTTTTCGGCACCGTCCCTCCAAAATTCAAAATACTGGCCATTCCTAATATATTCAGCCATGGGAATTCATACGAGCATAGTTTTACGAAAAAATGCGATGGTCATAAACTATACACAATGTCAAGTTTCGATCGGTTTTTCTTGCACCGTCTCAAAAATTTAAAATACTGGCCATTCCCAACGTATTAGGCTATGGGAAGTCATACGAGCACGGTTTCGCAAAAAAATGCGATGTTCATAAACTTTGCACAAAAATTCATACAACACAGTTTTACGAAAAAATATGATGGTCATAAACTATACGTAAAGTCAAGTTTCGCACGCTTTTTCCTGCTTCGTCTCAGAAATTAAAAATACTGGCCTTTCCCAACGTATTAGTCCATGGGAAGTTATACAAGCAAGGTTTCGTGAAAAAATGTGATGGTCAGAAACTTTGCACAAAATCGAGTTTCGATTGCTTTTTCCTGCTCCGTCTCTGACGTTAAAAATACTGGCCTTTCCCAACGTATTAGTCCATGGGAAGTCATACGAGCACGGTTTCACGAAAAAATACGACGGTCATAAACTTTGTGCAATGTCAAGTTTCGATTGCTTTTTCCCGCTCAATCTCGGAAATTCAAAATACTGGCCTTTTCCAACGTGTTAGCCCTTGGGAAGTCGTACAAGCTCGGTTTCGTGAAAAATTGTGACAGTCATAAACTTTACGTAAAGTCGCGTGCAAAGTCCAATTTCGATCGATTTTTCATGCATCGTCACAGAAATTCAAAATACTGGTGATTCCTAATGTATTAGCCCATGGTAAGTCATACGAGCACGGTTTCCTGAAAAAACACGATGGTCGTAAACTTTGCACAAAGTTGTGCACAAAGTCGAGTTTTGATCGGTTTTTTATGCACCAGCTTGGAAATTCAAAATACTGGGCATTCTTAACGTATTTGCCCTTTGGAAGTTGTACGAGCATAGTTTCACAAAAAAATGCGATGGTTATAAACTTTGCGTAAAGTCGAGTTTCGATCGATTTTTCGTGCTCCGTCTCGGAAATTCAAAATACTGGCCATTCCCAACGTATTAGCCCATAGGAAGTCGTATGAACATATTTTTGTGATCCATCTCAAAAATTCAAAATACTGGCCTTTTCCAATGTATTAGCCAATGGGAAGTCGTACGAGCTCGGTTTCATGAAAAAATGTGACAGTCATAAACTTTGCGTAAAGTCGCGTGCAAAATCGTGTTTCGATCGACTTTTCATGCATCATCTCAGAAATTCAAAATACTGGCCATTCCCAATGTATTAGCCCATGGGAACTCGTATGAGCTCGGTTTCATGAAAAAATATGATGGTCATAAACTTTGCGTAAAGTCGTGCGCAAAGTCTAGTTTTCAAAATACTAACCTTTCCCAACGTATTAGCCAATAGGAAGTCGTACGAGCTAGGTTTCGCGAAAAAATGTGACGGTCATAAACTTTGCGGATAGTCGAGTTTCGATCGGTTTTTCGTGCACCGTCTTGGAAATTTAAAATACTATTCATTCCCAACGTATTAGGCCATGGGAAGTCATACGAGAACGGTTTTGAGAAAAAATGCGACAGTCATAAACTTTGCGCAAAGTCGAGTTTCAATCATTTTTCGTCTATCATCTCAGAAATTCAAAATTCCAGCCATTCCCAACGTATTTGCCCTTAGGAAGTCTTACGAGCTTAGTTTCGTGATAAAACACAATGATTATAAACTTTGCGCAAAGTCGTCCGCAAAGTCGAGTTTCGATCAATTTTTTGTGCTCCGTCTTGAAAATTTAAAATACTAGCCATTCCCAACGTATTAGCCCATGGGAAGTCGTACGAACATGGTTTCGCGAAGAAACACTATGGTCACAAACTTTGCGCAAAGTCGAGTTTCAATCGATTTTTCATTTATCGTCTGAGAAATTCAAAATTCAAGCCAATCCCAACGTATTTTCCCATAGGAAGTCATACGAGTTTTGCCAAAAAAATGTGACGGTTATAAACTTTGCGCAAAGTCACGCGCAGAGTCAAGTTTCGATCGGTTTTTCATGCACCGTCTCGAAAATTCAAAATACTGGTCATTCCTAATGTATTCAGTCATGGGAATTCATACGAATGAGACGGTGCATGAAAAACCGATCGAAAGGTTTTCACGAGGAAAGTGGGAGTGCGTTCTGCTAGGGCCTACGTTTGGGAATGGGGGGGAATGGGCCTGCGTTCCCTTGCGTGCGTGCGTGAGTGCTCTGCTCTGCTTGGGCTTGCGCTTGCGATCGGCGCTGGGGACGGCAACCTCATCTCTTACCGAAGAGTGGGCAGCGGAGGGCGATTGCTCCCTTGGGCGATTTCTCCTCTACGATCGCTCCGCGACGAAGGAAGGCCGGCGGTCGCTCTTGCGATCAGCGATTCCAGGCGGGGAATCGGCGATTTCAGGCGTGGAAGGGTGGCGGCTCTTCTCCCCTAGGAGCGGGACGGACTCTAGGGCGAGAAACGGTGGAGGCTGCGCTGCGATTGGGGCTGGGTTCACTGCCGCTCTTCCTGCGGCAACTCCAAGGGCGACGGCTGCTTCTGCAATCGGCGTGGAAAGGGCAACGGCTGCGACCTTAGTGTTGGAAGGGTAGTGGCTTCCTCTCCCCTAGGAGGCTGGCTATTGATTGCTGTGTATGAGGCTATTGATTCTGACGAACTAATTGAGACATGGTCCATGGCAATTGTGGGCTACGTTGTTGGTCTAAGAACATCATTTTTTCCATTATCCTCATATATCAGAACTCGATGGGGAATATCAACATTTGATCTTCATATGTTGGAGACCGGATTCTTTGTATGCAAGCTTTATTCTGAAGAAGATTTACAACGAGTCCTTGAAGGATTTTGGACTATCCGTGGTCATCCAATGATACTACGACGCTGGGCACCAGATGTGAGATTGGAGTTAGACAGTCTACAGTCTATCCCAATATGGGTTTCTTTCCATGGACTTCCACTACATCTCTGGGGTCGTCGTTTTATTGCAAAGCTTTGCAGCACCTTGGGACAGCCATTGTATATTGATAAGGCAACAGCTTCGCAAACGAGATTGACCTTTGCCAGAGCTTGTGTAATGGTTTCTTCTGATGAGGAACTACCGAATGAAGTTTCTTACCGTGATCTTGATGGGAGCACTCGAAAGGTGAAAGTCTCATATTCTTGGAAGCCACAACGATGCAAGGTTTGTCTATCTTTTGGACATGTAAATGGTGCTTGCCAACAGCCTTCACAAAAAATCACACAGGTCTACCGACCACGCCAAGAGCCACAGAATGGGGTCATTACCACTAAACCAAGCACTGATACTCCAGTGCCAACAGAGATGATGGCGGAGAAGATGAATGAGCACTCTGACTCGTTGGGGCAGCGACACGAATAGGAGAAAGACAAGTCAGGACTTTCATCTTTTCCTATTATATCATAGACTTTCACTGCAGGAGCTTCCCATGGTTCTCGCTCCCCAATAACAACCTCGCCGTCACGAATCATTCCTTCAGATAATCAGAAAATTTCATTTCAACAACCTCTTGGGAACAAAGACATTGCAACTCACCAAACTCATCGCTCTTCGACACATCCCACTATTCAGGACTCCTTGCCTCAAGGTACACAAAAGTTTAAACATTTGCAAGCTGTGGATGAGGTGGATAAATATAGGAATAAAGGATTAAAGGGTAAAGATATTATGCGGGAGGACCATGTAAAATTAAAGGATAAGAAAAAGGATGGTAGTGTCCTCCCAAAATCGCATGCTCTTCCTTCTATCTAGTATTGATGAAAATAATCTGTTGGAATGTTCGTGGACTTAATAAGACTGAGAAATGTCGGGAGCTCAATAGAATAATCCGATCTGCTGCATGTGATATTGTGATTCTTGTGGAAATAAAAATTAAAACCCATCGTGTTCGAGTTCAGAAGAATTTAATATGGCCTGAGGCAGAACTTTTTACTAATGATTCTCAGGATACTTATGGTCGAGTTTGGGTCTTATGGCATCCTAACCTTGTTACTGCTTGGTTTATTTCTGCTACTAATCAATTCATTCATCTTAAGGCAGAGGATAAACAGACTGGATGTCAATTCAATATTACCGGTATCTATGCATCTAACAGTATGTCTGACAGGAATGCTCTATGGCGTGATCTGGTTAGCATTGCAAATAGTTATCCTACAGTACCTTGGGTTGTTCTCGGTGACTTTAATACTGTCAGATACATAAATGAGAAAGTGGGGGGTAGAGTGCTTTCCGAATGTCAGCTTCAACATTTTAATGATTGTATAGATACTGCTGCATTGACTGACATGAAATCTGTAGGTGATTGGTTCTCATGGAACAATCAAAGTACTGCTGATAGAAAAATTATGGCTCGACTTGACAGATGTTTGATAAATCAGGAATGGTTAGCAGTTTTCCCAGATTCACTTCTTGAGTACGGTGCTAAGTTATTTTCGGATCACTCTATTATGCATATACATGCAGATAAAGCACTACCCAGAGTCAAGAAACCTTTTAGATTTTTTAATATGTGGAGTTCTCACCCTAAGTTCCTCGAAGTTATTAAGTCAGCTTGGGACATTAATGTATTTGGTTCTCCTCCTTACATCCTATGTCAAAAGCTAAAAGCATGCAAAGCAGCACTTAAGAAGTGGAATTCAACTACATTCGGAAATATCACCAACAGGGTTCAGTTATGCAAGAAAGAACTTATGACTGTGCAAAGCGAGCTAAATCTTCAACCTCTGGATGCGAATCTTATATACAAAGAGGCTGCTGCTAGAAATAACTTTATGCAAGCTCTGAAGCAGGAGGAATGCTTTTTGAAACAGAAGTCACGACAGCATTGGCTTACTCTAGGGGATTCTAATACGAAGTTTTTCTATGCTGCTATTGCTACCAGAAGGGCTATTAATCGTATCAAAAAATGCAAAGGTATAGATGGTAATCTCATTGAGGATTTGGATGAGGTTAAAAATTACACCGAGCAATTTTTTTATTCCTTACTCAATCAGGAGCAGCAGCCTAATAGTATTCATGTTGGGCCTACAAGACGACTTGATTCTGAAGCCCTCTCTCATCTTAATGCCCCAATAATGGATGATGAAATTGTGAAAGTTATTTTTAAGTCCCCGAAGCACAAAAGCCCTGGTCCAGATGGATTTCCAGCTGAGTTTTATCAAATTGCATGGTCTATTGTAGGCAACGATGTCATAAAAGCTTGTCGACATATTTTCTCCTCAGGTCATATTCTTAAAGAAATGAATTGCACTTTTATTTCTTTAGTGCCTAAAAATGATGGAGCCGATTCATTGGAGAACTACCGTCCTATTTCACTGTGCAACTTTATTTATAAGGTTATCTCGAAGTTACTGGCAGATAGACTACAAAAGGTCATGAATAAGGTCATTAGTCCTAATCAAGCTGCTTTTATTAAAGGGAGGAGTATCCATCATAATGTCCTGCTTGCTAATGATTTGGTTAAGGATCTACACTCAAAAACAAGAGGGAAAAAGATCTGTTTTAAAGCTGATTTACGAAAGGCCTTTGACTCAGTCAATAGGCAATTTATTTACATGATGCTCCATAATATGGGCTTCCCTCAGCACTGGGTTCAATGGATTCAATGTTGCTTGGAAACTCCAAAATTTTCGATTCTCTTTAATGGTTCACCTATTGGCTTCTTCGGGAGTAAGAATGGCATTCGGCAAGGCGATCCACTATCTCCTTATCTTTTTACGATTGCAATGGAAGGACTCAGTTGTATGTTAGAAGAGGCTGTTTCCAATGGCAAAATTAAGGTACCATATTATGGTTCTGTTTATATCTCTCACATAACATTTGCTGATGACCTTATTATCTTCCTTCGAGATGATCCAGTTTCTGTGAGTAATCTGGCAGATATTCTTAATGAATTTGGTATAGTTTATGGTCTTAAGCTAAACCATGCAAAGAGCAAAGTATACGTTGGTGCTTGCATTGAAAATAAGGATCATATTGCTCAAACATTGGGAGTTGCTGAAGGAAATTTACCGGTTCCTTACTTGGGTCTTCCACTTATATCCACTGGAATCAACAAAGTCTCCTGTCAGCCTATCCTACAAAAAATTAAGAACAGAATTTCCTCTTGGAAAAATAGGCTTCTTTCTAAAGCTGGACGACTTGAACTTATTCGATCAGTGTTGATCTCTTATTCTATTTATTGGTCTCATGCATTCCTTCTACCAGCCGGGCTTCTCAAGGATATTGATAAATTACTTATGAACTTCTTTTGGAATGGCACAGATGGTAAGGCAATGCATATGGTAAATTGGGACAACATTTGCAAACCGAAGGATGAAGGGGGCTTGAATCTTCGATATATTAGAGATTGGAATAAAGCTTGTATGGTAAAGCAATTATGGGATATTTTACAAAACAAGTCTTCTTTATGGTCACAATGGGTTTTTGCTAGGTACCTTACCAAGGAATCAATCTGGGAAGTATCTGCAAAAACATCTCATTCTGCTGCTTGGAAAGGAATTCTGAAGGCAAGGAGATGGCTACGTAACAATATTTCTTATGTGATTTCTTCTGGAACCAATATTAATATGTGGTATGATCCTTGGGTGAATGGGAAAAGTATATTTCAGATATTTGGTGATAGAGTACGACAGGATCTGGGGGCTCTCAAAGACTGGAAGGTTTCTGAATTCATTAACAATGGTACATGGTGTCTTCCTAACCCTACCTCCCCAGACATGTTATTACTTTGGCCGACTATTAGGGCTATTCCAATCAAGAACAACTCTTCAGATATGCTTATTTGGCTTCATGATAATGGTAAATTTAGTGCTACATCTGCATGGAACCAAATTAGACGACGAAACAACAAGTGGATCCCAAGTAGTTGGACATGGGATAGTCCATGCTCACAGCGACATTCCTTATGTACATGGCAGGCCCTTCTCGGCAAACTTCCTACGATGGACAATATGCAGCGAAGAGGTATTTATATTGTAAATCGGTGCTCTTTGTGTATGCAAAAGGAAGAAAGTGTTGACCATCTATACTTTGCTTGTGATTATTCATCTTGGATATGGGAAGAGATCTTGAAGCGATTTGATCTTCAAAGGCTACCACGGCCAAACTTGCATCATGAACTAGAAATGCTAATGCAAGGCTTCTCAAGAAAGGGTCCTCTTACACAACTAGCAAGAATTATATTCAGATGTGCTATTTGGTGGATTTGGAAGGAGAGGTGTGGCAGAATTTTTGAGTGTCACAACATGAACAAAGCTCAAATTCTGATAGAGATTCTTCAGGACTCACGATCATGCATGGAGCAAGAATTGAATATAGAGCACCTAACAAGAAGAGAGAAAGAGATTTTCACAAGATTCAATATTTTCATTAGTCAATAATCACTCGAATAATGATGAAGATTGTAATGTATTATGGGGCAAAGCTTATATTTTGTGATGTATCCACAAGTACTCCAGAACAGTCTAGCTATTATATTTTTTTATTATTAACTTCCATGTGCTACTCTTGGAAATGAGTTTGATGAAGTGTGCCCATTTCACCTTCTTTAGGTGGGGTACAATCTTCTCGACTATACTAAGAGACTTCAGGCTTTAGTCTATGACTTGTGTAGACAAAGCTTCTTTGTACAAATCTTTTATAAAATACATTATCTTTACTTACCAAAAAAAAAATGGGAATTCATACGAGCACAGTTTTGTGAAAAAATATGATGATCATGAACTTTGCCTAAAGTAGAGTTTCGATCGATTTTTCGTTCACCGTCTCAAAAATTCAAAATACTGGCCATTCCCAACGTATTAGGCTATGGGAAGTCATACGAGCACGGTTTAGCAAAAAAATACGATGGTCATAAACTTTGCGCAAAGACGAGTTTCGATTGCTTTTTCCTACTACGTCTTCGAAATTAAAAATACTAGCCTTTCCCAATGAATTATTCCATGGGAAGTCATACGAGCACGGTTTCGCGAAAAAATGCGACGGTCAGAAACTTTACGCAAAGTCGAGTTTCGATTGCTTTTCCTGCTCCCTCTCAAAAATTAAAAATACTAGCCTTTCCCAACGTATTAGTCCTTGGGAAGTCATACGAGCACAGATTCACAAAAAAATGCGACGGTCATAAGCTTAGCACAATGTCAAGTTTCGATTGCTTTTTCCTGCTCAATCTCAAAAATTCAAAATACTGGCCTTTTCCAACGTATTAGCCCATGGGAAGTCGTACGAGCTCAGTTTCATTAAAAAACGTAATGGTCATAAACTTTGTGCAAAGCCGAGTTTCGATCGGTTTTTCGTGCACCATCTCGAAAATTCAAAATACTAGCCATTCCCAATGTATTAGCCCATGGGAAGTCGTACGAGCTCGGTTTCATGACAAAACGTGATGGTAAAAAAAATTTCGCGAAGTCGTGTGCAAAGTCTAGTTTTGATCGATTTTTCGTGCACCATCTCAGAAATTCAAAATACTAGCCATTCCCAATGTATTATCCTATTGGAAGTCGTACGAGCTCAGTTTCACGAAAAAATACGACGGTCATAAACTTTGTACAAAGTCGAGTTTCGATCGATTTTTCGTGCACAGTCTCGAAAAATCAAAATTCAAGCCCTTCCCAACATATTTGCCCTTAGGAAGTTGCACGAGCTTAGTTTTGCGAAAAAACACGACGATTATAAACTTTGCGCAAAGTCACGCACAAAGTCAAGTTTCGATAAGTTTTTCGTGCACCGTCTCGGAAATTCAAAATACTGGCCTTTCCCAACGTATTAGCCCATCGGAAGTCGTACAAGCTCGGTTTTGCGAAAAAATGCGACGGTCATAAACTTTACGGATAGTCGAGCTTCGATCGGTTTTTCCTACATCGTCTTGGAAATTCAAAATACTGGCCATTCCCAACATATTACGCAAAGTCGAGTTTCAATTGGTTTTTCGTTTATCGTCTCAGAAATTCAAAATTCAAGCCAATCCCAACGTATTTGCCCATAGGAAGTCGTACGAGCTTAGTTTTGCCAAAAAATACGACGGTAATAAACTTTGCGTAAAGTCGCGTGCAAAGTCGAGTTTCGATCGGTTTTTCATGCACCATCTTCAAAATTCAAAATACTGGTCATTCCCAAGGTATTAGGCCAAGGGAAGTTGTATGAGTATGGTTTTGCGAAGAAACGCGACGATTATAAACATTGCACAAAGTCACTCGTAAAGTCGAGTTTCGATCGGTCTTTCGTGCTCCATCTCGAAAATTCAAAATACTGGCCATTCCCAACGTATTAGCCCATGGGAAGTCATACGAACATGGTTTTTGCAAACAATGCTACGATTAAAATACTGGCCATTCCCAACGTATTAGGCTATGGGAAGTCATACGAGCACGGTTTCGTGAAAAAATGCGACGGTCATAAAGTTTGCGAAAAGTCGAGTTTCAATTGGTTTTTCCTGCTCCATCTCTGAAATTCAAAATACTGGCTGTTCCCAATGTATTGGCCCATGGGATGTCATACGAGCTTGGTCCCACAAAAAAACGCGACGGTCATAAACTTTGCGCAAAGTCGCATGTAAAGTCGAGTTTCGATCGATTTTTCATGCATCGTCTCAAAAATTCAAAATACTGGCCATTCAAAACGTATTAGGTCATGGGAAGTTGTACGAGCATGATTTCGCGAAAGAACACTATGGTCATAAACTTTGCGCATAGTCGAGTTTCAATCGATTTTTCGTCTATCGTCTCGAAAATTCAAAATTCAAGCCATTCCCAACGTATTTGCCCTTAGGAAGTTATACAAGCTTAGTTTCGTGAAAGAACGCAATGGTTCTAAACTTTTCACAAAGTCTAGTTTCAATCGGTTTTTTGTCTATCGTCTCGGAAATTTAAAATTCAAGCCATTCTCAACGTATTTGCCCTTAGGAAGTCATATGAGCTTAGTTTTGCGAAAAAATGCGACGGTTATTAACTTTGCGTAAAATCACACGTAAAATTGAGTTTCGATTGATTTTTCAAGCACCGTCTCAAAAATTCAAAATACTGGCCATTCCCAATGTATTAGGCCATGGGAAGTCATACGAGAACGATTTCGCGAAAAAACGCTACGGTCATAAACATTACGTAAAGTCGAGTTTCAATAGGTTTTTTGTTTATCGTCTCATAAATTCAAAATTCAAGCCATTCCCAACGTATTTGCCCTTAGGAAGTCGTACGAGCTTAGTTTCACGAAAAAATGTGACAGTTATAAACTTTGCACAAAGTCGCGCGCAAAATCGAGTTTCGATCGATTTTTTGTGCACCGTCTCGGAAATTCAAAATACTAGCCATTCCCAACATATTAGCCCAAGGGAAGTCATACTAACATGGTTTGACGAAAAATCACTACGGTCATAAACTTTGCGCAAAGTCGAGTTTCAATCGGTTTTTCATCTATCGTCTCGAAAATTTAAAATTCAAGCCATTCCCACCGTATTTGCCCTAAGGAAGTCGTTCGAGCTTAGTTCCGAAAAAACGTGATGGTTATAAACTTTGCGCAAAGTTGCGCTCAAAATCGAGTTTCGATCAATTTTTCGTTCACTGTCTCGGAAATTCAAAATACTAGCCATTCCCAACATATGAGGCCATGGGAAGCCATAAGAGAACGATTTCACAAAAAAACATGACGGTCATAAACTTTGCGCAAAGTCGAGTTTCGATTGGTTTTTCCTGCTCCGTCCGAAAATTCAAAATACTGGCCATTCCCAACATATTAGCCCATGGGAAGTCGTACGAGCTTGGTTTCGCGAAAAAAACATGACGGTCATAAACTTTGCGCAAAGTCACGTGCAGAGTCGAGTTTCAATCGATTTTTCGTGCACCATCTCGGAAATTCAAAATACTGGCCATTCCTAATGTATTCAGCCATGGGAATTCATACAAGCACAGTTTTGCGAAAAAATGCGACAGTCATAAACTTTATGCAACGTCGAGTTTAAATCAGTTTTTCGTCTATCATCTCAAAAATTCAAAATTCAAGCTGTTCCCAATGTATTTGCCCTTAGGAAGTCGTACGCGCTTAGTTTCACGAAAAAATACGGTAGTCATAAACGTTTAGGCCATTCCCAATGTATTAGGCCATTTCCAACGTATTAGGTCATACGAGCACGATTTTGCAAAAAAATACGATGGTCATAAACTTTGCACAAAGATAAGTTTCGATTGCTTTTTCCTTCTCCATCTCGGAAATTAAAAATACTGACCTTTCCCAACGTATTAGTCCATGGGAAGTCATACGAGCACGGTTTTGCAAAAATTGTGACGGTCATAAACTTTGCGCAAAGCCGAGTTTTGATTGCTTTTTCCTGCTCTGTCTCGAAAATTAAAAATATTGGCCTTCTCCAACGTATTAGTCTGGGGGAAGTAATACGAGCACGGTTTCACGAAAAAACACTATGGTCATAAACTTTGCGCATAGTTGAGTTTCAACCGGTTTTTCGTCTATTGTCTCGAAAATTTAAAATTCAAGCCATTCCCAACCTATTTGCCATTAGAAAGTCGTACGAGCTTAATTTCGGGAAAAAATATGACGGTTATAAACTTTGTGCAAAGTGGTGCACAAAGTCGAGTTTTGATCGATTTTTTGGGCACCGTCTCGGAAATTCCAAATACTGGCCATTCCCAGCATATTAGGCAATGGGAAGTCATACGAGCATGGTTTCGCAAAAAAATATGATGGTCATAAACTTTGCGCAAAGACGAGTTTCGATTGCTTTTTCCTGCTCCATCTCGGAAATTAAAAATACTGGCCTTTCCCAACGTATTAGTCCATGGGAAGTCATACGAGCACGGTTTCACGAAAAAATGTGACGGTCATAAACATTGTGCAAAGTCGAGTTTCGATTGCTTTTTCCTGCTCCGTCTCAAAAATTAAAAATACTAGCCTTTCCCAACGTATTAGTCCATGGGAAGTAATACGAGCATGGTTTCGTGAAAAAACGTGACGGTCATAAACTTTGTGCAATGTCGAGTTTCGATTGCTTTTTCCTGCTCCATCTCGAAAATTCAAAATACTGGCCTTTTCCAACGTATTAGCCCATGGGAAGTCATACGAGCTCGGTTTCGTGAGAAAACGTGACGGTCATAAACTTTGCGTAAAGTCACATGCAAAGTCGAGTTTCGATCGGTTTTCCGTGCACCGCCTCGGAAATTCAAAATACTGGTCATTCCCATTGTATTAGCCCATGGGAAGTCGTATGAGCTTGGCATCGCGAAAAAACGTGATGGTCATAAACTTCGGGCAAAGTCGTGCTCAAAGTCAAGTTTTGATCAGTTTTTCATGCACCATCTCGAAAATTCAAAATACTGGCCATTCCCCATGTATTAGCCCATTGGAAGTCGTATGAGCTCGGTTTCACAAAAAAATACGACGGTCATAAACTTTACGCAAAGTCACGCAGAGTCGACTTTTGATCGGTCTTTGGTGCACCGTCTCGAAAATTCAAAATACTGGCCATTCCAAATGTATTAGGCCATGGGAAGTCGTACGAGCATGGTTTCATGAAAAAATACAGTGGTCATAAACTTTGCCCAAAGTCGAGTTTCAATTGGTTTTTGGTCTATCGTCTCGGAAATTTAAAATTCAAGCCACTCCCAACGTTTTTGCCCTTAGGAAGTCGTACGAGCTTAGTTTCGCGAAAAAATACGACAGTTATAAACTTTGCTCAAAGTAACACGCAAAGACGAGTTTCGATTAATTTTTCGTGCACCGTCTCGGAAATTCAAAATATTGGCCATTCCCAACGTATTCGACTATGGGAAGTCATATGAGCCTAGTTTCCTGAAAAAACGCGACGGTTATAAACTTTCCGCAAGTCCGAGTTTCAATTGGTTTTTCCTCCTCCGTCTCGGAAATTCAAAATACTGGCCTTTCCCAATGTATTAGCCCATGGGAAGTCGTACGAACTTTGTTTCGTGAAAAAATGCGACGGTCATAAACTTTGCACAAAGTCGCACGCAAAGTCGATTTTCGAATGGTTTTTCATGCACCTTTTCAAAAATTCAAAATATTGGCCATTCCCAACGTATTCGGCCATGGGAAGTCGTACGATCATGGTTTCAGGAAAATATGCGACGGTCATAAACTTTGTGCAGTGTCATGCGCAAAGTCGAGTTTGAATCGGTTTTTCGTGCACCATTTCGGAAATTCAAAAGACTGGCCATTCCCAATGTATTATGCCATGGGAAGTCATACGAGCACGGTTTCACGAAAAAATACGACGGTCATAAACTTTACGCAAAGTCGAGTTTCGATTGGTTTTTCCTGCTCCGTCTCAGAAATTCAAAATACCGGCATATCCCAACGTGTTAGCCCATGGGAAGTCATACGAGCTAGGTTTCGCGAAAAAACATGACGGTCAAAAACATTGCACAAAGTCACACGCAAAGTCGAGTTTCGATCGGTTTTTCGTGCACCATCATGAAAATTCAAAATACTAGCCATTCCCAAAGTATTAGGCCATGGGAAGTAGTACGAGCACGATTTCATGAAAAAACGTGACGGTGATACACTTTGCGCAAAGTCAAGTTTCAATCGGTTTTTCATCTATTGTCTCAGAAATTCAAAATTCAAGCCATTCCTAACGTATTTGCCCTTAGGTAGTCGTACGAGCATAGTTTCACGAAAAAATGCAATGGTTATGAACTTTGCGGAACGCGCAAAGTCGAGTTTCGATCGATTTTTTGTGCACCATCTCGGAAATTCAAAATACTGGCCATTCCCAACGTATTAGGTCATGGGAAGTTGTACGAGCATGGTTTCGTTAAAAATGTGATAGTCATAAACTTTGCGCAAAGTCAAGTTTCAATCGGTTTTTCATCAATCATCTCAGAAATTCAAAATTCAAGCCAATCCCATCGTATTTGCCCATAGGAAGTCGTACGAGCTTGGTTTCACGAACAAACACGACGATTATAAACTTTCCGCAATGTCGCAAGCAAAGTCAAGTTTCGATCATTTTTTCGTGCACCATCTCTGAAATTCAAAATACTGGCCATTCTCAATGTATTAGCCGATGAGAAGTCATAAGAGCACGGTTTCGCGAAAAAACATGATGATCATAAACATTGTTTGTGTAAAATCGAGTTTCGATTGCTTTTTCCTGCTCCATCTCGAAAATTCAAAATACTAGCCTTTCCCAACGTATTAGCCCATGGGAAGTCGTACGACCTCGATTTCGTGAAAAAATGCGATGGTCATAAACATTGGGCAAAGTCACACGTAAATTCGAGTTTCGATCAATTTTTCATGCACCATCTCGAAAATTCAAAATACTGGCCATTCCCAACATATTAGGCTATGGGAAGTTGTACGAGCATGGTTTCGTGAAAAAACGCGATAGTCATAAACTTCGCACAAAGTCGAGTTTCAATCAATTTTTCGTCTATCATCTCAGAAATTCAAAATTCAAGCCAATCCGATCGTATTTGCCCTTAGGAAGTCGTATGAGCATAGTTTCATGAAAAAATGCAACGGTTATAAACTTTGCGGAAAGTCACGCGCAAAGTCGAGTTTCGATCGATTTTCCGTGCACCGTCTCGGAAATTTAAAATACTGGCCATTCCCAATGTATTAGGCCATGGGAAGTTGTACGAGCAGGGTTTCGTGAAAAATGCGAGTCATAAACTTTGTGCAAAGTCGAGTTTCAATCGATTTTTCATCTATCGTCTCAGAAATTCAAAATTTAACCCAATCCCAATGTATTTGCCCATAGGAAGTCGTACGAGCTTAGTTTCACGAAAAAATGCGACGGTGATAAACATTCCCCAAAGTCGCAAGCAAAGCCAAGTTTCGATCGTTTATTCGTGCACCATCTTTGAAATTCAAAATACTGGCCATTCTCAATGTATTAGCCGATGGGAAGTCATAAGAGCACGGTTTCACGAAAAAAATCCGATGATCATAAACCTTATGTAAAGTCGAGTTTCGATTGCTTTTTCCTGCTCCATCTCGAAAATTCAAAATACTAGCCTTTCCCAACGTATTAGCCCATGGGAAGTCGTACGACCTCGGTTTCGTGAAAAAATGTGATGATCACAAACATTGGGCAAAGTCGCGCGCAAAGTCGAGTTTCGATCGATTTTTCATGCACCATCTTGGAAATTCAGAAGACTATCCATTCCCAATGTATTTGCCCATAAGAAGTCTTACGAGCTCGATTTCACGAAAAAACGTGATGGTCATAAACTTTATTCAAAGTCGAGTTTCGATCTGTTTCTCGTCTATCGTCTCGGAAATTCAAAATTCAAGCCATTCCCAACGTATTTGCCCATAGGAAGTTGTACGAGCTTAGTTTCATGAAAAAATACAATGGTTATAAACTTTGTGCAAAGTCACGCGCAATGTCGAGTTTCGATCGATTTTTCATGCTCCGTCTTAGAAATTCAAAATACTGGCCATTCCCAACGTATTAGCCCATGGGAAGTCATACGAACATGGTTTCGCGAAAAAATGCTACGGTCATAAACTTTACGGAAAGTCGAGTTTCAATTGGTTTTTTGTCTATCGTCACGGAAATTCAAAATTCAAGCCATTCCCTACGTATTTGCCCTTAGGTAGTCGTACGAGCTTAGATTGGCGAAAAAATACGATGGTTATAAACTTTGAGCAAGGTCACGAGCAAAGTCGAGTTTCGATCTATTTTTCGTGCACCGTCTTGGAAATTCAAAATACTGGCCATTCCCAACGTATTAGGCAATCGGAAGTCATATGAGCACGGTTTCGTAAAACAATGCGATGGTCATAAACTTTACGCGAAGACGAGTTTCGATTGCTTTTTCCTGCTCCATCTCAGAGATTAAAAATACTGGCCTTTCCCAACGTATTAGTCCATGGGAAGTCATACGAGCACGGTTTCACAAAAAAAATGTGACGGACATAAACTTTGCGCAAAGTCGAGTTTCGATTGCTTTTTCCTGCTCCATCTCAAAAATTAAAAATACTAGCCTTTCCCAACGTATTAGTCTGTGGGAAGTAATACGAGCACGGTTTCGCGAAAAAATACTATGGTCATAAACTTTACGCATAGTTGAGTTTCAATCGGTTTTTTGTCTATTGTCTCAAAAATTCAAAATTCAAGCCATTCCCAACCTAATTGCCCTTAGGAAGTCGTACGAGCTTAGTTTCGCGAAAAAATACGACGGTTATAAACTTTGTGCAAAGTCAAGTTTTGCTTGATTTTTCGGGCACTGTCTCGGAAATTCAAAATACTGACCATTCCCAACGTATTAGGCAATGGGAAGTTGTACGAGCATGGTTTCATGAAAAAACACGATAGTCATAAACATTGCGCAAAGTCGAGTTTCAATCGGTTTTTTGTCTATCGTCTCAGAAATTCAAAATTCAAGCCAATCCCATCGTATTTGACCATAGGAAGTCGTACGAGCATAGTTTCACGAAAAAATGCGACGGTTATAAACTTTGCGGAAAGTCACGCGCAAAGTCGAGTTTCGATTGATTTTTCAGCACCTTCTTGAAAAGTCAAAATACTGGCCATTCCCAACCTATTAGGCCATGGGATGTCATACGAGCATGGTTTCGTGAAAAAATGCGATAGTCATAAACGTTGCGGAAAGTCGAGTTTCAGTCGATTTTTCATCTATCATCTCAGAAATTCAAAATTCAACCCAATCCCAACGTATTTGCCCATAGGAAGTCGTAGAAGCTTAGTTTAGCAAAAAAACGTGACGGTTATAAACTTTGCGCAAAGTCGTGCGCAAAGTCAAGTTTCGATCATTTTTTCATGTACCGTCTTAGAAATTCAAAATACTGGCCATTCTCAATGTATTAGCCGATAGGAAGTCATACGAGCACGGTTTCACAAAAAAACACGATGATCATAAACTTTATGCAAAGTCAAATTTTGATTGCTTTTTCCTGCTCCGTCTCGGAAATTCAAAATACTAGCCTTTCCCAACTTATTAGCCCATGGGAAGTCGTACAACCTTGGTTTCGTGAAAAAACGCGATGGTCATAAACATTGCACAAAGTCACGTGCAAAGTCAAATTTCGATCGATTTTTCATGCACCATCTTGGAAATTCAAAATACTGGCCATTCCCAATGTATTTGCCCATGAGAAATCATACGAGCTCGGTTTCGTGAAAAAATACGACGGTCATAAACTTTGTGCAAAGTCGAGTTTCGATCAGTTTTTCGTGCACCGTCTCGAAAATTCAAAATTCACGCCATTCCCAACATATTTGCCCTTAGGAAGTTATACCAGCTTAGTTTTGTGAAAAAACGTGATGGTTATAAACTTTGCACAAAGTCATTCGCAAAGTCAAGTTTCGATCAGTTTTTTGTGCTCCGTCTCGAAAATTCAAAATACTCACCATTCCTAACATTTTAGCCCATGGGAAGTCATACGAACATGGTTTCGCGAAAAAACGCTACGATCATAAACTTTGCGCAAAGTCGAGTTTCAATCGATTTTTCGTCTATCATCTCGGAAATTCAAAATTTAAGCCATTCCCAACGTATTTGACCTTAGGTAGTCGTACGAGCTTAGTTTCGCGAAAAAATGAGATGGTTATAATCTTTGCGCAAAGTCACGCGCAAAGTCGAGTTTCGATCTATTTTTCGTGCACCATCTCGAAAATTCAAAATACTGGTCAGTCCCAATGTATTAGGCAATGAGAAGTCATACGAGCACGGTTTCACAAAAAAATGTGACGGACATAAACTTTCCGCAAAGTCGAGTTTCGATTGCTTTTTCCGTCTCCATCTCGGAAATTAAAAATACTGGCCTTTCCCAACGTATTAGTCCATGGGAAGTAATACGAGCACGATTTCGTGAAAAAACACTATGGTCATAAACTTTGTGCATAGTTGAGTTTCAATCGGTTTTTTGTCTATTGTCTCGAAAATTCAAAATTCAAGCCATTCCCAACCTATTTGCCCTTCGGAAGTCGTACGAGCTTAATTTCGAGAAAAAATGTGATGGTTCTAAACTTTGTGCAAAGTTGAGCATAGAGTCGAGTTTTGATCGATTTTTCGGGCACCGTCTCGGAAATTCAAAATACTGGCCATTCCCAACGTATTAGGCAATGGGAAGTTATACGAGCATGGTTTCACAAAAAAATGCGATGGTCATAAACTTTGCGTAAAGATGAGTTTCGATTGCTTTTTCCTGCTCCATCTCAAAAATTAAAAATACTGGCCTTTCCCAACGTATTAGTCCATGGGAAGTCATACGAGCACGGTTTCACGAAAAAATGTGACGGTCATAAACTTTGCGCAAAGCCGAGTTTTGATTGCTTTTTCCTGCTCTGTCTCAAAAATTAAAAATATTGGCCTTTCCCAACGTATTAGTCCATCGGAAGTAATACGAGCACAGTTTCGTGAAAAAATACGATCGTCATAAACTTTATGCAATGTCGAGTTTCGATTGCTTTTTCCTACTCCATCTCAAAAATTCAAAATACTAGCCTTTTCCAACGTATTAGCCCATGGGAAGTCGTACAGCTCGCTTTCGTGAAAAAAAGCGACGGTCATAAACTTTGCGCAAAGTCGCGTGCAAAGTTGAGTTTCGATCAGTTTTCCTTGCACCATCTCGGAAATTCAAAATACTGGCCATTCCCAATGTATTAGCCCATAGGAAGTCGTACGAGCATGGTTTCGCGAAAAAATGCGATGGTCATAAACTTTGCGCAAAGTCATGCGCTAAGTCAAGTTTTGATCGGTTTTTCGTGCACCATCTCGGAAATTCAAAATACTGACCATTCCCCATGTATTAGCCCATTGGAAGTCGTATGAGCTCAGTTTCACGAAAAAATGTGACGGTCATAAACTTTGCATAAAGTCAAGTTTCGATCGATTTTTCATGCACCGTCCCGAAAATTCAAAATTCAGGCCATTCCCAACGTATTTGCCCTTAGAAAGTTGTACGAGCTTAGTTTCATGAAAAAGTCACACGCAAAGTCGAGTTTCGATCGATTTTTCATGCTCCGTCTCAAAAATTCAAAATACTAGTGATTCTCAACATATTAGCTCATGGGAAGTCGTACGAACATTGTTTCGCGAGAAAATGCCATGATTAAAATATTGGCCATTCCCAACGTATTAGGCTATGGGAAGTCATACGAGCACGATTTCATGAAAGAACGCGATGGTTATAAACTTTGTGAATAGTCAAGTTTCAATTGGTTTTTCCTGCCCCATCTCAGAAATTCAACATACTATCCTTTCCTAACGTATTAGTCCATGGGAAGTCGTACGAGCTCCGTTTCATGAAAAAATGTGACGGTCATAAACTTGGCAAAAAGTCGCATGCAAAGTTGAGTTTCAATCGATTTTTCATGCACCATCTCGGAAACTTTAAATACTGGCCATTCACAACGTATTTGGCCATGGGAAGTCATACGAGCATGATTTCGCGAAAAAACACTATCGTCATAAACTTTGTGCATAATTAAGTTTCAATCGGTTTTTTCATCTATCATCTCTGAAATTCAAAATTTAAGCCATTCCCAACGTATTTGCCCTTAGGAAGTCGTACGAGCTTAGTTTCGTGAAAAAACGCAATGGTTATAAACTTTGCACAAAGTTGAGTTTCAATCGATTTTTCGTCTATCGTCTCGAAAATTCAAAATTCAAGCCGTTCCCAACGTATTTGCCCTTCGGAAGTCGTATGAGCTTAGTTTCGTGAAAAAATGCGACGGTTATAAACTTTGCACAATGTCATGCATAAAATCGAGTTTCAATTGATTTTTCGAGCACCATCTCGAAAATTCAAAATACTGGTCATTCCCAACGTATTAGGCCATGGGAAGTCATATTAGAACGGTTTCGTGAAAAAATGCTACGGTCATAAACTTTGCGGAAAGTCGAGTTTCAATCGATTTTTCGTCTATCATCTCAAAAATTCAAAATTCAAGCCATTCCCAACGTATTTGCCCTTCGGAAGTCGTACGTGCTTAGTTTTGCGAAAAAATGTGACGGTTATAAACTTTTCGCAATGTCACGCGTAGAATCGAGTTTCGATCGATTTTTCGTGCACCGTCCCAAAAATTCAAAATACTGGCCATTCCCAACATATTAGGCCATGGGAAGTCATACGAGAACGGTTTCGTGAAAAAATGCGACGCTCATAAACTTTGCGCAAAGTCGAGTTTCGATTGTTTTTACTGCTCCATCTCAGAAATTCACAATACTGGCCATTCCCAACGTATTAGCCCATGGGAAGTCGTACAAGCATGGTTTCACGAAAAAATTAGATGGTCATAAACTTTGCGCAAAGTCACGCGCAGAGTCAAGTATCGATCGGTTTTTTCGTGCACCATCTCGAAAATTAAAATACTGGCCATTCACAACGTATTAGGCCATGGGAAGTCGTACGAGCATGGTTTAACAAAAAAACACTATGGTCATAAACTTTGCGTATAGTTAAGTTTCAATCGATTTTTCGTCTATCATCTCGAAAATTCAAAATTCAAGCCATTCCCAACCTACTTGCCCTTAGGAAGTCGTACGAGCTTAGTTTTGTGAAAAAATGCAACGGTTATAAACTTTGCACAAAGTAGAGTTTCAATTGGTTTTTCGTCTATCATCTCAAAAATTCAAAATTCAAGCCATTCCCAACGTATTTGCCCGTAGGAAGTCGTACGAGCTTAGTTTCGCGAAGAAACATGACGGTTATAAACTTTGCGCAAAGTCGCGTGCAAAATCGAGTTTGGATCAATTTTTCGTGCACCGTCTTGGAAATTCAAAATACTGGCCATTCCTAACGTATTAGGCCATGGGAAGTCATACGAGAATGATTTCACAAAAAAACGTGATTGTCATAAACTTTAAGCAAAGTCGAGTTTCGATTGGTTTTTCCTGCTCCGTCTCGAAAATTCACAATACTGGCCATTCCCATTGTATTAGCCCATGGGATGTCGTACGAGCATGGTTTCACAAAAAAACACGACGGTCATAAACTTTCTGCAAAGTCGCATGCAAAGTCGAGTTTCGATCGGTTTTTCGTGCACCGTCTCAAAAATTTAAAATATTGACCATTCACAATGTATTAGGCCATGGGAAGTTGTACGAGCACGGTTTCACGAAAAAACACTATGGTCATAAACTTTGCGCATAGTTGTGTTTCAATCGGTTTTTCATCTATCGTCTCGAAAATTTAAAATTCAAGCCATTCCCAACCAATTTTCACATAGGAAGTCATACCAGCTTAGTTTCATGAAAAAATGCAACGGTTACAAACTTTGCACAAAGTCGAGTTCCAATCGGTTTTTCATCTATCGTCTCGGAAATTCAAAATTCAAGCAATTCTCAACGTATTTGCCCTTCGAAAGTCGTACGAGCTTAGTTTCGTATAAAAATGGGACGGTTATAAACTTTGCGCAAAGTCACGCGCAAAATCGAGTTTCGATCGATTTTTCGAGCACCATCTCGACAATTTAAAATACTAGCCATTCCCAACGTATTAGGCCATGGGAAGTAATACGAGAACGGTTTCGCGAAAAAATGCTATGGTCATAAACTTTGTGCAAAGTCGAGTTTCAATCGGTTTTTCGTCAATTGTCTCAAAAATTCAAAATTCAAGCTATTCCTAATGTATTTGCCCTTAGGAAGTCGTCTGAGCTTAGTTTCGCAAAAAAATGCGATGGTTATAAACTTTGCACAAAGTCATTAACAAAATCGAGTTTCGATCGATTTTTCGTGCACCATCTCGAAAATTCAAAATACTGGCCATTCCCAACGTATTAGGCAATGGGACGTCATACGAGAATGGTTTCGCGAAAAAATATGACGGTCATAAACTTTACGCAAAGTCGAGTTTCGATTGGTTTTTCCTGCTCCATCTAAAAAATTCACAATACTGGCCATTCCCAATGTATTAGTCCATGAGAAGTCGTATGAGCATGGTTTCGTGAAAAAACGCGATGGTTATAAACTTTACGCAGAGCCAAGTTTCGATCGATTTTTCGTGCACTGTCTCGAAAATTCAAAATACTGGCCATTCCTAATGTATTCAGCCATGGGAATTCGTACAAGCACATTTTTGCGAAAAATGCGAGGGTCATAAACTTTGCGTAGAGTCGATTTTCGATCCGTTTTGGTGCACCGTCTCGAAAATTCAAAATACTGGCCATTCCCAACGTATTAGGCTATGGGAAGTCATACGAGCACGGTTTTACAAAAAAATATGATGGTTATAAACTTTGCGTAAAGATGAGTTTCGATTGCTTTTTCCTGCTCCATCTCAGAATTAAAAATACTGGCCTTTCCCAACGTATTAGTCCATGGGAAGTCATACGAGCACGATTTCACGAAAAAACATGACGGTCATAAACTTTGCCCAAAGTCGAGTTTCGATTGCTTTTTCCTGCTCCACCTTGGAAATTAAAAATACTAGCTTTTCCCAACGTATTAGTCCATGGCAACTCATACGAGCACGGTTTCACGAAAAAATACGATGGTCATAAACTATGTGCAATGTCAAGTTTCGATTGCTTTTTCCTAGTCCATCTCAAAAATTCAAAATACTGGCCTTTTCCAATGTATTAGCCCATGGGAAGTCGTACGAGCTCGATTTCATGAAAAACGCGATGGTCATAAACTTTGCGCAAAGTCGCGTGCAAAGTCGAGTTTCGATCGATTTTTTGTGCACCGTCTCGAAAATTCAAAATACTGGACATTCCCTATGTATTAGCCCATGGGAAGCCGTACGAGCTCGGTTTCACAAAAAAATGCAATGGTCACAAACTTTGCGTAAAGTCGTGCGCAAAGTCGAGTTTTGATCGGTTTTTCGTGCACCATCTCGAAAATTCAAAATACTTGTCATTCCCAATGTATTAGCCCATTGGAAGTCGTACGAGCTCGGTTTCACGAAAAAATGTGACGGTCATAAACTTTGCACAAAGTCGAGTTTCGATCGGCTTTCATGCAACATCTCGAAAATTCAAAATTCAAGCAATTCCCAACTTATTTGCCCTTAGGAAGTTGTACGAGCTTAGTTTCGCGAAAAAACACGACGGTTTATAAACTTTGCGCAAAGTTGAGTTTCCATCGATTTTTCATGCTCCATCTCAAAAATTCAAAATACTGGCCATTCCCAACGTATTAGCCCATGGGAAGTCGTACAAACATAGGTTCATAAAAAATGCTACGATTAAAATACTGGCCATTCCCAACGTATTAGGCTATGGGAAGTCATACGAGCACAGTTTCGTGAAAAAATACGATGGTCATAAACTTTGTGAAAAGTCGAGTTTCAATTGGTTTTTCCTACTCTGTCTCAGAAATTCAAAATACTAGCCTTTCCCAACGTATTAGCCCGTGGGAAGTCGTACGAGCTCGGTTTCACGAAAAAAGGCGACGGTCATAAACTTTTCGCAAAGTCACATGCAAAGTCGAGTTTCGATCAGTTTTTCGTGCACTGTCTCAAAAATTTAAAATACTGGCCAATCACAACGTATTAGGCCTTGGGAAGTCGTACGAGCACGGTTTCACGAAAAAACACTATGGTCATAAACTTTGTGCATAGTTGAGTTTCAATTGGTTTTTCGTCTATCGTCTCGGAAATTCAAAATTCAAGCATTCCCAACCTATTTGCCCTTAGGAGGCCATACGAGCTTAGTTTCGTGAAAAAATGCAATGGTGCACAAAGTCGAGTTTCAATTGGTTTTTCGTCTATCGTCGCGAAAATTCAAAATTCAAGCCATTCCCAACGTATTTGCCCTTCGGAAGTCATACGAGCTTAGTTTCGTGAAAAAATATGACGGTAATAAACTTTGCACAAAGTCACAGGCAAAATTGAGTTTCGATCGATTTTTCGAGCACCGTCTCAGAAATTCAAAATACTAGCCATTCCTGACGTATTAGGCCATGGGAAGTCATATGAGAACGGTTTCACGAAAAAATGCTATGGTCATAAACTTTGCACAAAGTCGAGTTTCAATTGGTTTTTCGTCTATCATCTCGAAAATTCAAAATTCAAGCCATTCCCACCGTATTTGCTCTTAGGAAGTCGTACGAGCTTAGTTTCACGAAAAAATATGACGGTTATAATCTTTGCGCAATGTCGCGTGCAAAATCGAGTTTCGATCGATTTTTCGTGCACCATCTCAGAAATTTAAAATAATGGCCATTCCCAATGTATTAGGCCATGGGAAGTCATACGAGAACGGTTTCGTGAAAAAACGTGATGGTCATAAACTTTGCATAAAGTCGAGTGATACTAGGAAGGAAGAAAGAGGAATGGAATTCGGAAAGAAATGAGAATGCCTGAAAGTTGAGTTGTAGGAAACCAACAAACTCAGAACACAACTTGCATAAAATAGTTAAAGATAGTTCACCACCAAGTTTAAAATCGCAAGAGGATATAGAAAGTTCACTACCTCAAGGAAATTAAACAGGGATACAGAACTAAAATCAAAAGACTAACCACTCAAGGACGCATCCAAGAGATATAGAGTTTTAGAGACTCCAAAGAGCTTCTGTAAATACAATCAACTATCCAAAAAGTTATTTTCAACCCTAGAATATCAGAATAAGTACTAGAGTATGAAACATCCCTTCATACATAGGGAACTATAACATTAAATGCTTCACATCTGCTAACTAACCCCTTTATGCATTCCTTCGTCATGAAGAAAGGCATCTTGAAATAGCTGTAACTTTGTCCAAGGAATATGCTCATGAGCTGTAAATTGAGTGGGCTGGGTTAAAAATTCTGAAAAATTAGACACTCCCGTTTCAATCTCCCCTGGTTGAAAAAGACTTGTTCTCAAGTCTTCATTTGTTTGATCACCATAAAAAGGAATTAAATCAGTCACATTGAATGTTGATGATACCCCATATTCTTCAAGTAGATCAATCTCATAAGCATTCTCTCCAAAAAATTTTAAGCACTTTGAATGGACCATCAGCCTTTGGTTTCAACGTCTGGCCTTCCCAACGTATTAGCCCATGGGAAGTCGTACGAGCTCGATTTCACAAAAAAACACGACGGTCATAAACTTTGCGCAAAGTCGCACGCAAAGTCAAGTTTCGATCGATTTTTCGTGCACCGTCTTGGAAATTCAAAATACTAGTTTTCCCAACGTATTAGGCCATGGGAAATCATACGAGCACGGTTTCGAGAAAAAATACGACGGTTATAAACTTTACACAAAGTCGGGTTTCAATCAGTTTTTCATCGATCGTCTCGAAAATTCAAAATTCAAGCCATTCCTAACGTATTTGCCCATAGGAAGTCATACGAGCTTAGTTTCACAAAAAAATGTGATGGTTATAAACATTGTGCAAAGTCACATGCAAATTCGAGTTTCGATCGGTTTTTCGTGCACCGTCATGGAAATTCAAAATACTGGCCATTCCCAACGTATTAGGCCATGGGAAGTTGCACGAGCACGATTTCGAGAAAAAATACAATAGTCATAAAATTTGCGCAAAGTCGAGTTTCAATTGGTTTTTCATCTATCGTCTCGTCAAAATTCAAGCCATTCCCAAGTATTTGCCCTTAGGAAGTCTAACGAGCTTAGTTTCATGAAAAAAACATGACGGTTATAAACTTTACGTAAAGTCGCCCGTAAAGTTGAGTTTCGATCGGTTTTCATGCTTTGTCTCAGAAATTCAAAATACTGGTCATTCCCAACGTATTAGCCCGAGGAAAGTTGTGTGAGCATGGTTTCGCAAAAAAATATGATGGTCATAAACTTTACGCAGAGCCGATCTTCAATCGATTTTTTGTTTATCGTATCGAAAATTCAAAATTCAAGCCATTCACAATGTATTTGCCCTTAGGAAGTCGTACGAGCTTAGTTTCACGAAAAAATATGACGGTTAGAAACTTTGCACAAAGTCACGCGCAAAATCGAGTTTCGAACGGTCATAAACTTTGTACAACGTTGCATGCAAAGTTGAGTTTCGATTGGTTTTTTGTGCACCGTCTCAGAAATTTAAAATACTAGCCATTCCCAATGTATTAGGCCATGGGAAGTCGTACGAGCACGGTTCCACGAAAAAACACGACGATCATACACTTTGTGCAAAGTCAAGTTTCAATCGGTTTTTCGTCTATCGTCTCAGAAATTCAAAATTCAAGCCATCCCCAACGTATTTGCCCTTAGGGAGTCGTACAAGCTTAGTTTCACGAAAAAACACGACGGTAAAAATGCAAATCACGTGCAAAGTCGAATTTCGATCAGCTTATCATGCACGGTCTTCGAAATTTAAAATACTGGCCATTCTCAACGTATTATGCCATGGGTAGTTGTACGAGCATAGTTTTACGAAAAAACACGATAGTCATAAACTTTGCGCAAAGTCAAGTTTCAATCGATTTTTCGTCTATCATCTTGAAAATTCAAAATTCAAGCCATTCCAAACATATTTGCCCATAGGAAGTCGTACGAGCTTAGTTTCGTAAAAAAATGCGACGGTTATAAATTTGGAGCAAAGTCGCCCACAAAGTCGAATTTTAATCGATTTTTCATGCTTCGTCTCGGAAATTAAAAATACTGGCCATGGGAAGTCGTACCAATATGGTTTCGTGAAAAAACGCTATGGTCATAAACTTTGTGTAAAGTCGAGTTTCAATCGGTTTTCGTCTATCATCTCAGAAATTCAAAATTAAAGAATCATCTTAAGAATATTTTTCTTATTTTGAGGCAGCAAAAACTTTATGCTAATCGGATGAAGTGTGACTTTTTTACTTATAGTGTGGTGTTTCTTGGATATGTTGTTTCAAAAGATGGAATCATGATGGATCAAAGTAAGGTAGAAGCTATTCTTAACTAGCCAACACCAACTTCATTACATGATGTGATGAGTTTCCATGGTTTAACTTTCTTTTACAGAAGATTCATCAAAGGTTTCAACTCGATTGTTGCTCTAATCACCGAATGCCTGAAAGGTGATAAATTCAAATGGACTAATGAGGCTGATAAAACTTTTGAGCTATTAAAAAGAAAGGTGACCGAAGCTCCTATTTTGGTATTACCCAATTTTGACAAAGTGTTTGAGGTTGAATGTGATGCCTCCAATGTGGGAATTGGTGCTGTTTTGAGTCAAGAATCAAAGCCCATTGCCTTTTTTAGTGAGAAGCTGAATGATACAAGGAGGAAATATTCTACCTACGACAAGGAGTTCTATGCCATTTATCGAGCTTTATCTCATTGGAGTCAATATCTTCTTGCCCAGCCATTTGTTTTATTCTGATCATGAGGCATTGAAGTTTATTAATCACCAACACAAGCTAAACAAGAGGCATGCAACTTGGGTGGAGTTCTTGCAATATGATAACTTCACAATCAAGCATAAATCTGGTGTTCAAAATGTAGTTACCGATGCATTGAGCTGAAAACATTATTTATTATCAGCCATGGGAGTCAAAGTAGTTGGATTTGAGACATTCAAAGATCTCTATCAGCATGATGTGGATTTCAACTCAATATGGCATAATTGCAAATCAAGTTCTTTTCAGTAATTTACCATCTTCGATGGATTTCTTTTTCGAGCTAATGCCTTGTGTGTTCCATCTTGTTCTTTGAGATATGTAATTCTAGCTAAAACTCATGGATGTGCTTTGGGAGGACATTTTGGTAGGGATAAAACTCTAGCTCTTATTCAATCAAATTTCTATTGGCCTAAGATGTTCAGAGATGTGGAGAGATTTGTGAAGCAATGCAGAGTGTATCACTTGGCAAAAACAAGAGGACAAAATTCAGGTTTATACACTCCATTGCCGGTGCCTAATGCTCCATGGGAGGATGTGAGTCTTGATTTTATCTTGGGACTACTGAGAACTCAAAGGAACAAAGATTCTATCATGGTTGTTGTTGACAGATTCTCAAAGATGTCTCATTTTGTTCCCTGCAATAAATCAAATGATGCATTTCATATTACTGATTTGTACTTCAAGGAGATTATTAGATTGCATGGCATTCCAAGAACCATGGTGTCTGATCAAGATTCAAAACTTCTTAGCCATTTTTGGAGAACTCTATGGAGGAAACTGGGTACGTCTTTGAATTTCAGTAGCTCTCATCATCCACAAAACGATGGGCAAATAGAGGTAACAAATAGAAGCTTGGGAAACTTGCTTAGAAGCTATGTTAGCAAGAACATTAAGCAATGGGACCTCATTCTTTCACAAATTGAGTTTACTTACAATCATTCCATGCATCATACCATTGGTAAGAGTCCTTTTGAGGTTGTTTATGGTGCTAATCCTGCTGGTCGTTTAGACTTAGTCCCTCATTCTACGAATAAGTAATTTAGTGGAGATGCAAACGAGAGGGCTAAACAGATAAAGAAGCTGCATGACGATGTTAAAGCAACCATTGAGAAGCAAAATGAAAGGTACATGCAAGCAGCTAACAAATATAGAAAACAAATAAGGTTTAATGCAAGTGATCTGGTTTGGATTCATCTAAGGAAGGAGAGGTTTCCACCAGGAAAATTTGGGAAGTTGAAACCAAAGGCTGATGGTCCATTCAAAGTGCTTAAAAAAATTAGAGAGAATGCTTATGAGATTGATCTACCTGAAGAATATGGAGTATCATTAACATTTAATATGGCTGATTTAATTCCTTATTATGGTGATCAAACAAATGAAGACTTGAGAACAAGTCTTTTTCAACCAGGGGAGATTTGACATGGGAGTGTCTAATTTTTCAAAATTTTTAACCCAGCCCACTCAATTTATAGCTCATGAGCATATTGCTTGAACAAAGTTATAGCTATTTCAAGATGTCTTTCTTCATGACCAAGGAATCCATAAAGGGGTTCGTTGGTAGATGTGAATAATTTAAAGTTAGTTAGCAGATGTAAAGCATTTAATGGTTTAGTTCCCTATGCATGAAGGGATGTTTCATACTCTAGTACTTATTTTGATATTCTAGGGTTGAAAATAATTTTTTGGATAGTTGATTATATTTGCAGAAGCTCTTTGGAGTCTCTAAAACTCTGTATCTCTTGGATGCATCCTTGAGTGGTGAGACTTTTGATTTTAGTTCTGTATCCCTGTTTAATTTCCTTGAGGTGGTGAACTTTCTGTATCCTCTTGTGATTTTAAACTTGGTGGTGAACTATCTTTAACTATTTTGTGCAAGTTGTGTTCTGAGTTTGTTGGTTTCCTACAACTCAACATTCGGGTATTCTCGTTTCTTTCCGAATTCCATTCCTCTTTCTCCATTCCCGGTATCACTAAGGGAGAGACAAAAGTGATATTTTGTAATAATAAATTTAAATATATTGATTATGAAAAACTTTTATTGGATGAGAAGCGATTTGCTAAAAACAAAATTAGGAATTTTAAGTACATGAGATTTGTATGATTGGATTTCTATATTACTTAGAATTTTTAATACATAAGATTTTTTGATTATTTATGTTGAAATTCACAAATAAAAAGGATGGACAAATTTATTAATTTAAATAATATCTTTTGGTACTTAAATATTTGATTTTATGACATAATCTCCTTGTACTTGTGGGCATAATTTGAATATGGATGTAAGAAGAAATTATGCAATCTATTTTTTTTAACAATGAAAAAAATGAGAGATAAAATTATCAATATGATTAGAAGCAAATTGGATATGATAACATTGTATGAGAAAAAAATTGCTTAGAAGAAAATTTAGAATATATGTGAAATGCATATATTCTAAATTTGAGCTTGATTTACTATTTTCCCTTGAATTTCTTGGGCTTTATAAATTGAACTTTATATTAAAATTTACATGCAAAAAGCATGATTTGATTGATTACCTACCTTGCTTGAAATTTACATAAGATAAATTAAATTACATGGTTAGCTCTTGATTTTTTCTTGGATTTTAGAATTTATATCTATAAAATTTACATCCATAAAATTGAGTATTTTTGTGATATTTTTCACTTCTCTATCTTAATTCTACCTTCTTGTTTACAAAAAGGGGAGAAAATCTATTTATTGAGCTCATATTCAAAAAAAATTTAAAAATTTTATATTTATAAGATTTAGATTGAGAATGAAGAATGCTAAATCATGAAAATATATGAATTGCTAATATAAATTTCATGATATTAAGTCAATTTTTTTAGTGATAATATCTTGAAAACTCTCTCCACGTTCTTTATCTTATTGTTCATAAAAAGGGGAGAAAATTTGCATAATGTTTTGCTACTTTACAGATTTATTTGCTATGCTTGCTTGAAATTATATCAGATGATTTTAAATGCATGAGTAGCTCATAAATTTTTGAATCTTCTTGAATATCTTGGATCTTTGAGCTTATCTTCAAAATTCACCTCTACAAAATTGAGAGCTATAGTTAATGATATTTTACAACTCCTCCCTTATTTTCTTTCCTTCTTTTTCATAAGAGGAAAAAAAAAATTCTTTATAACTTATGTCGTATTTTACAAAGGGGGAGCAAAAAATCATATGCCTTAAAATCCTTAGCCCTATATTTCATCTTTTTGTTGATGACAAAGGGGGAGAAATATACATTGATGACACATGATATTGATAATATATATTGAAAACATATGATATTGATGATATACATTGTGACATATGATATTAATGATATATATTGATGACACATGATATTGATAATATACTTGGATATCTTGGATATGGAGACATAATTCCTTTTGAAATTCATGATTTGATGACTTGATGTAAATTCTTGTTAAAATTTGTTTAGAATATAATTTGTTTCGTGACACTAGAGGTTGTGGTTCTCTTGAATTTAAGTTTTCTTTATTGTAGCATAGATTTAGGGGGAGTTAGAATTAACTCCTATCATCAATTGATTGACATCTTCAAAAAGGGGGAGGTTGTTGAATCTCAAATTTTGATGATGAAATTAATTGATGAGTGCTTGATCTAACAAGGTTGTTAGAGTTGATTGATGCAGGATTAACTATGACAGAGAGATTATTATAATCAGAGGTTTGGCTAGAGTCAAATCCAAGCATCGGGCCGAGGTTCGGACGATGCTGTTGGGAACTCACCTGGAGTGTGTCGGGAGCTCGTCGAGAGTATTAGGAGCTTACCAGGATGGTGCAAGGGAGTTCGTCGGAAGAAGATCGAGACTCGTCGGAAGATTGTCGAGGGTAGCCGAAAAGCTTGCCGGGAGTTGGGAAGGTCTTGAAGTGGATTTGTGGTTATATTTATTATAATTAATTAAGTTATAGTTAGCATTGTGCAGGTTTAACCACGATAGTGAAAAGGAGTTACAGATCAGACATAGACCTAGGATCAAGCTTAGGCATCGGGCCAAGATTTGGACGATGCAGTGGGAGCTCACCGGGAGTTCACTAGGACTTCGTTGAAGGTATTGAGAAGATCGCTAGGAACACGCCGGAAGATCGCCGGAGGAAGACTGTGAGGCTCACCGCAGGGAATGCCGGAAGTTGCCGAGTTGTGGGAGTAAGGTCGTAAGCTTTGTGGTCATGTTTGATTGTAATCTTTAAGTCATATGTTAAGATTGAGTCCTAAATGAGTGTGATTGGAAGGAATCCGAATCAACTTAAAGAGACAACTAGGTCCACTAAAAGTGTTTGGTTAAACTTAGGTTGAGCTCAATTGGTTGACTAGAGAATTGGTCAACGTGTGGTTCAATTCGGGATTGGAAAAGTGAAGGGAATCACTTTTCTGGGATTCCTAATGGTTGAACCGCTAATGAGCGATGGGTGTACCGCCACCGCTCAAGATTTTAGACAACTGTCAGCAGCTGAATTGCTCGTACCCTGGATTTTGGATACTTACAGCGGTTGACTTGCCCAGGCCAGTGCCTAAATCGCCCATACCTAGATTTTTTTGATATGTTTGAATTTTGGCTCCAAAATTCTGAAGCCACTTAGGGCCAATATATACCTAAGTTTTCTTGCATTCCATTCAACATTTTTGGGATAAAAATTTCAAGAAAAACTTAATCTTGTCTCCCTTGTAAGATTGTAAGGGTTTGGTCTTCACCCAAAGAAGATCGGTAGTGGACGCCGGTGTGCCTCAAGGAGGAGGACTCAGGAGTGGACATAGGCCGGTTGGTGCCGAACAATTATAAAACTGTGAGTTCTCTTTGCTTATCTTGCTCACTACTTTTTTATTGACGCTTTCAATTTTATTTATGTTTTGAAAGCAATGTTTCAAAATCAAGCACTTCACTACAACATTGTCTATCTCGTTATTCAGATTTGCTTGTTCTTTCTTGAGTCATCTTTAAGCAAGAAGCTTAGCATTTCTCTATAAGATTGAATTGCTTTACTTGAATGAAAAGCTTCGAATTTTTCTATCTTACTTCAAGAGAAAAGTTCTTGGTTAAAACGAGAATTGACACTTGCACTAATTCATCCCCCCTCTTAGTGCCAATTGATCATAATACTTCTTGTTCTTTAGAAGGTTGTTCTTATGCTCGTTATGTGCCATAAATATCATTTCATCTGTCATTAATGACCCAATAAGTTCTTCAAGTGGAAAATAATTTGAAGTACTTTGCTTTTGGTATGACAGTTACTTTTGGATCCCAATTTTTGGTAAGGGATCTTAGAAATTTATTAACCAGTTCAAGGTTAAAAAAAACTTTTGCTAAGTGCTTTCAAACCATTAACGACATCCGTAAAATGAGTGTACAAATTTTTAGTGGTTTTGCTTACTTTCATTTGAAAGAATTTAAAACTATGCATCAAAAGATTTATCTTAGATTCTTTTGTATTACTTGTGCCTTCATGTGTGACTTCTAGTATGTGCCATATATCATATGTAGTGTCACACTTAGAAACATGGTTCAATTCATTTTTATCCAAGGCACAAAATAAGGCATTCATAGCCTTAGCATTCAAAGAAAATATTTTCTTTTCAAAATCAATCCAATCATTCATTGGATTGGAAGATTTTTTAAAGTCATTCTCAATGATGTTCTAAAGCTCAAAATCCATAGAAATCAAAAAAATTCTCATTTGTTTTTTCTAGTAAGTGTAGTCTCTCCCATTGAACATAAGAGGATGAGTGATAGAGTGACCATTGTTAATGCCAGAAAAAATCATTAAAACTCATTTGAGTGTTAATCTAACTGAGCGAACGTGACTCTAATACCTACTATTAGGGGTACTGGTAGTACCACCGTCGGCACCACGGTATCATCATCTAAAATACTATTATATAGTTGTTCCATTAAGGGATACAATATATTCATGTCAAGATTTGAGATCTTATCTAATTCCGATTATCAATAAAGAATTAAGTACAGATATAATAGTATTGAACATACAAGATCTTGATGTTATCATAGGCATGGGTTGGTTATGTAAATATCATGCTTTAATTGACTACAATAAGAAGAAGGTAGTGTTTTAACCTCTAGAGTCAGCAGAGTTTGTATTTGCTAATTCTGAAGAAAAGACATCAATCTCTTTTATCTCATTTATAAAAGCAAAAAGACTTTTAGATGGTGAATGCACATGATATTTGGCAAATGTGATTGACACTAGGGTGGAATCAAAGGTCAAGCTAGAGGAGGTCAAGCAAATTCCCTTAGGTATTTTTGAGGATCCCCCTAGAATTCCACTAGATATGGAGACTAAATTCATTATAGACTTAATTCTAGACATTGAACCTGTTTCCAAAACACCTTACAGAATGAGAAACTAAAACTAAATGAGTTAAAGATGCAATTACAAGAGCTTCTTAATAAAAAAATCATTCGCCTTAGCTTTTCACCATAGGAAGCACCAATCTTATTTGTAAAGAAAAAGGATGTGATAATACTATTATGCATAGACTACAGGAAGTTGAATAAAGTGATTATTAAGAATAAATACTCACTCTCCAAATTTGACATGATGATTTGATATCAAGATATCATCACTTTAACTTTGAGATTCTTTATTTTTTCACCTTTTTTTGACACTTATTCATGCTTTATCAAGCACGATTGGGTAGGGTATTTATAGACCCCCAATAGCTTCAAAATTAGAGCCAAAATTTCAAATCCTAAGTTTTTAAGGGTACTAGCGGTACTACTGCCAAACAGAGCCCGAGAATCTGGGCTCTGGCAGTACTACCATTGTTGGGCTATACCACAGCCAGCAGGTGGTGGTACAATTGTCGATAGGTGATGTCATCGTTGGAATGCCCGAAAAAGCATAAATTGAGCTTTTTAGCAGTTTGAGCGGTACCACCGCCTATCCATGGTGGTACCACCACCTAGGTCAACTCTAGGTCACCAAATTGGCCTTTCATCAAGCCCAATTCAACTCTGGTTCAGGCCCAATGAGCGAGCTCCAAATCAAGTTGGCATGATTTTGGCTCAATACCAGCTTAATTTAACTCTAAACAATCACGATCAAGACCTAACCACTTTAATTACAATCACAAAGCACGTTGTTTAGTATTCTGGTATGTCATTTGATCATCTAGCACTTCGTTAGAACCTCCAGCGTATCTTCTGACCCGATGCCCAAACTCATGGCATGAAGTCCATCCTACCGCATGTTGACTAATCTTCTGGCCCAACGGCCAATCTTTGACATAACGATTTTTGGCTCAACGTCTGCTTCGATAAATTGCTCTATGATAGTTCAAGTTCATGATCAAAGTTATTCATGCATTACTTATCTTGAAAGCAGAGTTCATAAATTCATTAATTGGTTTCAACAATAAAATTCAAGATTCAACAAACCATGCACAAGCTATGGCTATGCACGACGAAAATGGCTTACGTAGGCGGCCCCCATACACCATGGCAGTCATGCCTCACATAGTAACCATGAATGGCGGCTGCGCCGCCATGTAGCATGTAGAAATGAAGAATTAGGGTTATCCCAAAAAGACACTTTTACCTTTCTGAAGGACAATAATTCCAGCCTTTGTTCTTTTATTTACTTTTCATCTCTACCCTTCATAAATCAAAAAATTTCCTTTATACAGTCAATTTTAGTTTTACCCTACTGAAATTTAAAATTTTTAATTTATGTCCTTAATTTTAAAATTGACTAACTTAATTTATTTTAATCAAATACTTTGATTGAACTTGATCATAATAGTATTTTTATTATAAGACTGTCTAATTTAATTTATTTTAATCAAATACTCTATTATGATCATAATGACAATAAGGGAGAAGAGGGAGAGAGAGGGTGGGGTGGCGTGGGGGATGAATTAGTGCTTTTGTAATAAGGTTCTGATTTAAAATTTTTGATCAATAAATATGTATCAGAAATACGTTTAACTAAATAGTGTAAGGGTAGCGAGTAAGTAAATCAATAAGTAATAGTAGGCAAAGCAAGGAAAGAAATGTAAACCTAATTATAGTAGTTCGGTCGTCCTGATTTATATATAGTAAATAAAGTAAGTAAATCAATACGTTTAATTCCCGATCTCTCTTCCCTCAGGCCATCGGCTTTCACTATCGATCTTCTTTCCAAAGGACGAAGATCAACTACCCTTCTTACAATCTTTCTCCTTCTAAAATAACCTCTAAACTTAAGGTGGAAGAGAGTCAAGCACAATTTCAATAAGGTTTACAACACTTTAATTCTCAAGCTTTAGTTCTTACATTAAAATAAGCATGAGTGGGGCATTTATAGATCCCCAAAGACTTAAAAAATGGAGACAAAAATTTAAACCCCGGAGATTTTGGGGTATAGGTGATACTACCACCGGCGTTAAGCGGTACTAGCATCGAATAGAGCCCGAGAATTTGGGCTCTGGCAGTATCACCACCAGCTAGGTAGTACCACCACCGTCGGCAGGGGGTAGTACCACCACTGTCGGCAGGGGGTAGAACCACCACCGAATACCCGAAAAGGCACAAACAATGTTTGCCGACTCTTTGGGAGGTACCACTGCCTGGGTTTGGTGGTACCACCACTCAGACCAACTTCAAGTTATCGAATGGCCTTCTAATAGGCCTAATTCGGACTGGTTTTGGCCTAACAAATTCTTAATATGACATGATACTTCACCGGCCCAATGTATGATTCTCGTATTTCGATAATTTGCCCTGTGATGATTCTTGTCCATGATCAAAGTATTTCCTGCATCACTTATCTCAAAAGTTTATTAGTCTATAATCTCATCAATTGATTTCATCATCAAAATCCAAGATTCAATAATCTACCCCTTTTTTATAAAGATAACTAATTAATAATGGAGCTTCAACCAAGCTCCCCTTATCTATGTGCTATTTTGAAATATAATAAACTTGAATTCAAAATAATAATAACCTTTCAGTTCTAGTCTTTGAATAAATCTTAGTGACTTTCAATAATAATCATTGTAAAGATCATCTGCATAATTTTAGTTAAAATATCAAAATAATCATTACATGCTTTATATGTATAGTTAAAATTTTAATGTAATCATTGCATACATCATATACATAATTTCAGTTAAATAATCATATCATATCTATAATTAGAATATCAAAATAATTACACATCTAAAACAGATAGCATAAGTTAATATCATCAAATACAACATGTATATAAGATTGCAACATAGTTGCTACGTCATCAAAATGTTACCATTACTTCTCCCCTTTTGTCATCAACAAAAAGAAAAAATGTACAAACTACTATTTCTCTCTCTCCTTTGTGATCATCAAAAAGAAAGAGAAGGATATTATGGTATCATAGTGCTACTTCTCTTACTTCACATTAAAATTTCAATTGTAAAACTACTTTGCTATCATAACATGAAGGATAATAATATCGAAGATAAGTTCAACTTATGAGAGGTCAATTTATGATGGAGTATTAGTAAAACTCTCCCTATCTATGTTATCTTAAAAATTTGATGAACTTAAATTCAAAATAAAACCTTTTCAATAGTACTCTTGAATTCAAGCTGAGATAAATTTGATCTTGACATTATCATTTTAAGCCCAAATATTCAATCAAGCTTCAAAATTTAAAAAGTAACTAATGAAAGTTAGGCATAAGTCACTACTAATGAAAAGTTACAAGTCTTCTCATTCAACACATAAGCTAGAGATGAATCACTATTTCTCTTATTTTGTTATCAACACAAATACAAGTTACTTCTTCTTCTTTTTAAAGTAGAATACACAGGCCATAAATATAAAAGAGTCATACAAAATAAATCTCAAGTTATGAATATTGAAATATCATGATTCGTTTGGATAAATTTTCTCCTTAGTCATTTGAAAAAAGAAAGAGTCATAGGAGAAAAATAGTAAACGATCTTGATTTATATAAATCTACTTACCAAATATATATATATATATATATATATATATATATATATATATATATCTCAAGTGATAAACATCAAGAAGTCAAATAAAAGATCATAATTCATTGGAAAAATCTCTTTCTTAGTCATTAGCGAAAAGAATGAACTATAGGAGAACGAATACAAAATAAATCTCAAATCATGAATATTGAGAAGTTAAGTGAAATTTTTTTCTCTATAACAAATAGTAAAAAGAAACATAGGAAAATAATTACTAAAAGTTCTTGATTTATATAAAATAAATCTTAAGTCATGAATATTAAGAAGTTAAGTGAAAGATCATGATTCGTTTGAAAAAAATCTTATCTTTAATAAATAGCAAAAATAATCATAGAAGAATAGTTAGTAAAATTTCTTGATTAATATGAGACAAATCTCAAGGTAGGAATATCAAAAAGTTTAGTGAAAGATCATGATTTGTTTAAAAAAGATCTCCTCCTTAACAAAAAGAAAGAATCATATGAAAACAAATAGTAAAAGATCTTGATTCATATATTTGAATAAATATTTTTTAACAAAGAGCAAGTTTGGACATGTTTTAAGATATCTCCAATAATTAACTCCTTAAGATATATATCTATGTTTTAATATATCTATGTAAGGTTGCTTTGCAAAGAAGAATTCTCATTCAAATCTAATATATCAAATTTAAGATCATCATCAAAATCATTTTTCTTACCTTTAGGAAATTTATTGAAAACAATGTGAATAGATTTCTATAAAATTTTAAAAATAACTAAATTATTTTAATTCAAATTTGTGAGGTTAATTTTATACTAGCATGCCCTAATCTCCTATGCCAAAGCCATGCATCATTGTTTAAAATTGGAAAGCAAGTTTCATCATGGTCATCAACATCAATAGTATAAATATTATCATTTCTTAAGGTAAGCATAGAATTATTCCTATTTGGTATTTCTAGATGCAAGTATTAGATTCAAATTTAATATTATATCCCTTATCATACAATTGACTAATGTTTAATAAGTTATGTTTTAAACCATCTACTAATAGAACATCTTCAATTAAAATATTTAATTTATTATTAATTTTTAAATATTGATAATCTTTTCTTTGTTGTTATCTCCGAAGGTGACATGTCTTCCGTCCCGACTATTGATCTTTAAGAATTGTATTGAATCTCTGATCATGTGCATTGAGTATCCATTATCAAGATACTATCTTTTGCTCCTAGCTCTTTTCTAAAGACATATCTACAAAAAGGAGGGGTTTGCTTTAGGTACCCATTTAACTTTAGGTCCTTTATGGTTAGATCTTCCTTTCTTGACTTTTAACATTAAATCATTTATTGTTCCTTAAGAAATCCAAACTAACTTATGAGAGCTATATTTCTAAAAGAGCATGTATAAGCATAATGACCACTTCTTCCATAAAAATTATATTTAACTTTAGGAAGAATATGTAGTGTGGGTCCTTTTACAAATTTAGTTGGCTTTTTATGTGCATCATTACTTGTGAATCAAATACCTTCTTTTCTAAATCCATAACCTTGTTTAGCAATAATCATATTGAGTGACTTGTTTCTAATTTTAAATGTTTCTAATGTTTGTCATAGTATTATGTTTTCCTTTCTAAGAGATTCTATTATATGATTACTATCAATTGATTCTTCTAAGCAATGTTCTAGTTTCTCATTCATAGCAATTAGGTCCTTTTTTATATTTTTCAAAGCATGTAATTTTTTAAATGACTCATTTTGAAGTTCAAGATTAGATAATTTTAAATATTTACATTTAAAGCAAGAAGTACTAGATGGTAATATATATTTGTCATGTATAATTTTTAATGTATCAAATTTATTAGTAATTAATGTATGATCCCTTTTTAGTGAATTATATTTCTCACCGATCTTTTTTATCATAGTGAATCTCATATTTTGATGATAAAATCAATTGATGAAGTTTTGATCTAATCAGCATTTAAGTGATGTAGGACAAGCTTCGGTCAAGGAGAAGCAAATTGATTAAAGTAGAAGAATCAATTGTTGGGTCAGAGTGGAACATGTCAAAAGATTGGTTGATATATTGGCAGAAGGTTTTGTGCCATGAGTTCGGGCATCGAGCCAGAAGGATCGGACATTGCGCCAAGGAGATAGGATATTATGGAGGTCAACTTGCCAATTGGGCAATATGTCGTAAGAGAGGACAATGCACCGAAGGGTTAGACAAAGTGCCGGATGAATTAATGACATGCCAGACAACTTGTGGTTCATGCTTTATAATAATTTATCTAGATCAAAGTAGTTTAAAGTTCTAATTGAGCTGGTTTTGAATGTCATTAGGCTAACTCAATTAGAGGCCTATTCGGCCATAATGAAGCCTTACTTAAGGCTGATTTGAGCCATTAGGAGGCTCGTTTCGTTGACCTGGAAGGAGGTATAGCTAGGTCAAAAGATAATACAACTTAAGGTGTGAAAAGTATAAGTTTGTACTTTTTCCAATTCTCTGATGGTGGTATCGTCAGCTGCCGGTGGTAGTACTGCCTATTCAAAATACGAGTACCACTAGAGCCTAGATTCTCAGGCTCTGTACGATGGTGGTACCATTCGGTGTCGATGGTGGTACCACCTATACCTTGAAATCTCAAGGATTTAAATTTTTGGCTCCAACTTTTGAAGTCATTTGGGGTCTATAAATACCCCAAGTATTCTTACTTGGTAAAGCAAGAATTGGGATCATAAACTTGATGTTTATAGTGAGAAAATTCTGTTAGAAAGTTGAGTTCCCTTCTCTAGAAGCTTAGAGATTGTTCTAAGGGAGAGTGTGAGGGAATACTTGTAAAGGATTGTAAAGGTTCTCTCCTGAGCCTGAGAAAAGGAGAAAGAGTTTTTAGGGGTGGTTGATCTTCGCCAATTGAAAAAGGATCAGTAGTAGAAGCCGGTGGCCTCGAGTGAAGAAGAATCGGGAGTGGAGTAGGTCACGTGGATCAAACATATATAAATCCAATGTGTATTTCTTTTTTGCTCTTCATTACTATTGCTTTCGAGTTTAACTGCTTATGATACTTACTCTACAACAAGCACACTTTAGATATTGATTTTCATTGAACAAAAAATTTTAAGAACTAATTCACCCCCCCTCTTAGTGCCAATTCGGTCCTAACAGTTGGTATTAGAGCTAATTCTCTTTGTTTGGTTTAGCACCCAAGAGATCTGGCTTTTACTGACAATCAAGAGGATCTTTCTATCACTTCTCCTATCTTCAGTTGAATAGACCACATATTAGAACACTCGAATGAAAGTTTTCTTGCTTTCTATGGATTTTAATTTGTGGAACATCATTGAAAATGGCTTTCAAAAATCTTCCAATCCAATGAATGATTAAAATGATTTTAAAAAATATATTTTTTTTATTACTAAATCTATGATGCTTTATTTTATGCTTTAAACAAAAATAAATTTAATCGTATTTAGACTTGTGAAACTGCACATGATATTTGGCACACTCTTGAAGTTACACATGAGGCACTAATAGAGTTAAAGAATCTAAGATCAATCTTTTAATATATAATTTTGTATTATTTTGAATGAAACCATTAGAGACATGTACACCTGTTTTACGGATGTCATCAATGGTTTGAAAGCACTTGGTAAAAGCTTTTCTAATCTTAAACTCATTAATAAAATTCTAAGATCTCTTCCTAAAAATTAGGATTCAAAAGTCAATGTCATACAAGAAGTAAATGATTTCAACTATTTTCTACTTGAAGAACTTATCGAGTCATTAATAATCTATGAAATGACATATATGACACATGATGGACATAAGAAGAACTTTTCAAAGAACAAGAAGGACTTAGCACTTAGAACAAGATAAGGCCACTTGAGCGAGAGCCTATGATAATGATGACTTTGAACTCTTCACAAGAAGTTTTAAAAAGTTTATAAGATATGAATGTAAAAATAAAAATAAATTAAAGAAGAAGCTGTCAAAGAAGAAGAATGCACTCAAGGAGACATGGGTCGAATCGAGTGCAATCAAAGATGAAGAGCAAACAAGTGAAGATGAGGCTCACAATAACAAGGTAAGTAACTCAAGTAAATCTTCTTTAACTTACAATGAATTACTTGATACTTTTTATAAATTGTTTGATGAAGAAGTGTAGTGAGAATTATATATATATATATTAAAAATTATCATTGAAACTTGATAATTTTTTTATTAAAGATAGTTTATGCTTAAATGTTTATGATTTCTTGATAAAACTTGTATTTAGTTTTTAAACAATAATATATGGTTTTGGCATAAAAGTCTTGGGCATGCTTGTATGAAATCAATCAAAACTAAAAGGAAATAGATTTTTGTTAAAAATTTCTCTATCTCTAAGGCTTTTCGATTTTTCAACAAGAGATCTTTAGTCATTGTTGAATCTATTATTTTGAATCTCCTATTATTTTGAATCTCTTAAAGTGATTTTGATTATTTGACATATTGAGTTTGAATGAGATCTTTTAACAAAATTATGAACTTTCTCTTGATTTCTTGACTTATGGTTTCATTTTATGGAATAAAAATATTTTTATCTTATATGATTTCTTCCTTTTATCATTTACTAAAGAAGAAGAAGACATGCATCTAAATCATGAACTTGATAACTTGAGAATCTTATGCATGATCAAGAACTTATATTCTCGTATGATTCTTTCATTAAGGAGATTTATCTAAATGAATCATGATTTTTCTCTTAATCTCTTGAAATTCATAACTTAAGATTTCTTTTGAAGTTCACTTACTATTTAGTATCCTAAGATTTATTTTTGTTATTTACTAAATATGAGATTTGTCAATATGAATAATGTCTTTTAGTATTCATGACTTGATTTTTTCATGATCTTTGATATTAATATCTTTCATGACATGATTTTTATAACTCCTTTGTGGTTATAACATGTGTACCCCATCATCAAATCAAAATTATCTTTGATATCATTCATGTGATGATTAGAACATTCATGTAAAAGATTTTGTGCCATCATTTATTTCCCTTCTGTTTTACAATAATAAAGGGGAAGAAAAACTTGCTAATTTACACATTTCAAGGAGAAAGTCTAACAAATTTGCACATCCCATAAGAGGAGACAAAATTTGCTAGCTTGCACATTTCAAGAAGAAGCAACAAATTGCTAAACTTGCACATCTAAAAATTCCTAGCTTCCTTGTTTCAATAACTTGCATGTTGTACTTTTCTCCTTTTTGTTGATGACAAAAGGGGAGAAATGATAATGATGGTTTAATCATGCATGATATGATATACTTTAAGGAAGAGAAGTTATGATGATAACTTAAAATTTGAATCATGCATGGTACATTATACTTTGATATTTTGAAATGATTTGCAATTATACATGCAATACACATTATTTTTTTGATGCATGCAATGATGCAATACTTGTAATATATCATATTGACAAGGGGAGTTTAGTTTAAACTCCATCATCAATTGATTGTTATCATAAAAAAGAGGAGATTGTTGAATCTCAGATTTTGATAACGAAATCAATTGATGAAGTTTTGATCTAATCAGCGTTTGGTAACACAGGACTAGCTTCGATCAAGGAGAGACAAATTGATTAAAGTAGGAAGAATCAATTATTGGGCTGGAGTGAAACATGTCAGAAGATTGAAATAAAAACTGGTTTTCCACGGAGATCTAATCATCATGCAAAATATTAGGGTCGCGAGAAAAACATAAAAACTGATAAAATCGTGATGTTTAAGAGATTGATTTTACCTAGGGAGATCGTATATCCCTGTGTTTCTAAATCCGAATGGAGAGGATGAAGGAGATCAAGCGTCCTCCTCTCTAGCGGTATCCATGAGTCTTGCAACCATGAGTCTCTGCAGTGAAACTCCTCCAATATGATCTTGCAACCATGAGTCTCCCCTCCTATTTATAGAGAGTCACAAAAAAAACCTATGGCTCATGCCTTAGTGGGTATTGGATCTCCATCCAATTACCCACCAACCTTACATTATTAGATCTCTATCCAATAATCTTCTTAGGCTTCTTAATCAAGGAGTCCATCAGCATAGAGTCTCATCTAATGAGAATAGGGGCTAATTGGATCTCCATACAATCCTCTATTCGCTGAAGCATCCACCATATGTGTGTGACCCTCTAGGCCCGATACCGAGGTGGTCGTGAGTCACTCCCATCAGAACTCCTTCTGATATAGTGAATTATTATCCCCATAATAATTCACTCGGCTCATCGACTATGGACGTACTAGGCCACTACGCCATAGTCCCCAAACGGTACAGGGGGGATCAAATCCATCGGATCTATCTGTTCACAGTTATCGTATATCTATAATCCCTTATCCAACTAATATCTCAGAGACCGTATATTGGACATGGAGTCAGGCCACATACAGAATCCGTCATCGTCTCTCTAATCGGATTCTCTCGGAGAACTCTTTCTCTCTCAATCCGAATGACCATGGCAGGGATTTGTCTGAGCAAGTACATATGAGATATTTCTCTCATGATACCAAGAGTGGATGATCCTCTATTGACACTCAATTGCCTTTGTAAGGTTGGCTATTAATCCTGATAACCAACTGTACCAGATCTGAAACTTTTTGATTTTTGATGTGCATGTGATACACCCGCTGAGGTTTCCCAACAGTGGTATCAGAGCCAAGGTTTTCGTGCGAAAGATTGATTTTAAACTACGTGTGATGAGATTGAATCATGTAGAATAGTTCTACGTATTTTTACTACGTTTTCTAAGTGAAGGCAGCGAGGAGGAGGGGCGGCCAACCACGGCCAGCCCCCATGTAGGGCCGGCCACCCATGGCCAAGGCCCCCTGCAACGGGGCGACCGATTGCTGCCAGAGCCTGCCCGCAAGGGAGGCCGACGCCGCTCGCAGGCGCAGTAGCCCGTAAGGGCGACAATTACCCGAGGGCACACCCGCTTGCAACGCGGCGCACGTAAAGGGGGCCGACTGCATGGCGCTCGCAAGGGGCTGCCGCCCGCGGCCAGCCCTGCCACCAACAGGGGTGGCCGCCCCTTGGCAGGGTGGCTACCGACGGGCAAGGATAGCCGCCGCCTATGCAGGGACAGCAGCAACGGCAGCGCAGATGGGGCAACATGGGTTAGGGCATCCTTTTGAGAATAGGACAATCCTGCCCCTTTAAATTTCAAAAATTTTGATGACTGTCCTCGTGTATAGAATTCTGAAAATGCCCTCAATAATTCTAAAAATTTTGAGAACTGTCCTCTCATCCAAAATTATAAAAATACCCTTGATAATTTTGGAATTTTAGAGCATGTCCTAATTTCTAGAAAAATAATTAATTAAATAGTTTAATTAATTATTATATATATATAGTAATCCTACATATGATGTGATGTAATATGATGTATGATGTGGATGGATAATCATGAGCCAAGTGACGTGATGTGTGTAATTATGATTATTATTATTATTGGGGCCTGCGAGCCTGCGTTTTTCTCGTTTATTGTTGGGCCTACGTGCTTATAATTATTTGTCATTACATGGAGGTTACAATGGGACCCACGATGCCGTGGCGGGAGATCACGACGCATGGTGATGCGACGATCGATGGAACCAATGATGACGAGATCAACAATCAAAGGGCATGGAGATGCGCCAATGCACACATAGATCCTATTGTGAGTGATTAAGCCTATTGGCTCGGGCTTAATCATATTAAGTGATGGCTCATGATCATCCGGTGTGGCTTGCATATGTGATATGTTATACACTTACTAGATATATGTATATATATATATTTGCATGCGATGTAGATATATATTAAATATGTATGTATGTGACACGACATATTAGGAGATCGATATAAAAACCCCTCTTAATATAATATTAAGTCGGTAAGCATGAGGCAATAAGATTAATCCACGTAGCCTTCCATCGTTATAGGAAGAAATTGAATCACGATATAGGTTGAGTTGAGCGAGTCCCTCGAGGCTCACCTATCTATGTGATCGAGATCTTGCTTCCGACATAGAGATGTCACCGGTGACCTGAGGACATTGTATGCTTGATCGAGTCCCTCGAGGGCATATCATCGAATCAGACTCATCTTGTAACGATGGTGAGGACTTAACTGAATGTCATGGTTGGTTGAGTCCCTTGAGACTATGATGATTCGGAGGCCGAACATGATGGGAATCATAAGGAGTTATGATTGGCAAGAGTTGCCTACCTTTTTGGGCTTAGTGTAATTGGTCGAGTCCCTCGAGGTTACACTAAGATGCCAATTAGATCTCGATCCCCACTAGGAGTCTGCCGGAGACTTCCATCTCACGTGTCGAGGGTGTCGTGTGATTCGCTAAGAAAATAGTGGGAGTACATTAAGATAGAAGTCAATATCTTAATTAGTATTTTTTGTAAAATCTGCATGTTATTTATTTTTTTCTATATCTTATTTTGTCAAAAATATGTCGCTTATAAACCCCCTACGTGGTATACTTGATGCCAACCGCCTCACTAGTCCAAACTATACATATTGGCACCGTAATTTGAGAATTGTTCTTACGATAGAGAAAATCGCATACATCCTTGATACAATTGTGCCCACGCCAGAAGAAGGGACAAGCGAGGATGAGATCGCTCTCTATATGAAGTACAAAGATGATTCCACGTTGGCAAAATGTTACATGTTGGCCTCCATGACTCCTTAGTTATAGAGGCAACATGAGAGCATAGATGCAAATTCTATCTTTCTTCATCTCCGCCAGCTGTTTGAGAAACAGGAAAGAACTCAAAGATATGAGATATCTAAGAGACTTTTCAGAGCCAGGATGACAGAAGGGACATCGGTTGAGAACCATGTCCTAAAGATGATAGAGTGGATCGAGGAACTCACAGGTCTAAGAATAGTCCTAGAGGATAACATATGCGTTGATCTTATACTTCAGTCCCTACCAGATTCTTTTTCTTACTTTATCATGAATTTTAACATAAGCAAGTTTAAGGTGACTCTTCCTGAGCTCCTCAATATGTTGAGGGAAGCTGAGAGTGCCATCAAGAAGGAGAAGCCAGTTCTCTATATTGGTGAGACCAAAAAGGAAAGGAAGGCTAGCAAGACCCTTAAGAAGGGCAAGGGCAAAGAAAGACCAGGTAAGGTAAAGGCTGTCAAGAAATATCCAAGAAAGGACAAAGGACGGTGCTTCTACTATGGCCAAGATGGGCATTGGAAGAGGAACTGTAAGGACTACCTTGCAGAAAAGGCAAGATAGAAGCTTGGAGAAGCTTCAGGTATATTCATAATCAGTCTCCACTTGTCATATTTTCATGATAACACATGGGTATTGGATACCGAGAGTGTTTATCATATCTGTAATTCATTACAGGTTTTGGCAAAACCTAGGAGATTGGCTAGAGGCGAGATGGACCTCAAGATGGGCAATGGAGCAAGAATTGCTGCAATTGTTGTTGGAGAGGTCACATTACATCTGCCTGGTGGAGCTATCATTATATTAGATGCATTCTATTTTGTTCCCTCTATTATCAAAAATATTATTTCTATCTCTTGTTTGACAATTAGTGGATATAAATTAATTTTTGAGAATAATAGTTGTTCAATAATTATGGATGATAAGATCATCACTATAAGGACCCTTATAAAATGCTTATATGTGTTAGACACTTCTCCACATATCATGAATATAAATATGTCTAAGAGGAAAAGAGATGAGGTGAATAATGCATACCTTTGGCATTGTAGGCTAGGTCACATACATGAGGGAAGGATTCAAAAGTTGCTGAAAGATGGATATTTAAATCCATTTGACTATGAGACATATGCAACTTGCGAACCTTGCCTTCGTGGGAAGATGACCAACTCTCCTTTTAGTGAAACTGGAGAGAGAGCCATTTAGTTATTGGAACTTAGACATAGTGATGTATGTGGTCCCATGTCGACTTAAGGCTATAGGTGGTTACTCATACTTCATTATATTCACTGATGATTTCTCTATATATGGACACGTGTTACATTCACTTAATGAAGTACAAATCTGAGGCCTTTGAAAAATTCAGGGAATATAACAATGAGATAGAGAACCAAATTGGAAAGAGTATTAAGACTTTGATCAGATCGAGGAGGATAGTACTTGAGTACGGAGTTCACCCATTTCCTCAGGGACAATGGGATTCTATCCTAGTGGACACCTCTTTATATACCTCAGCTCAATGGTGTATCAGAAAGGAGGAATCCTATGTTGTTAGACATGATGCGGTCCATGATGAGTTTCGCTGACCTACCCGTCTCATTCTAGGGGTACGCCCTAGAGACTGCAACTTACCTTCTGAACAGAGTTCCATCAAAGTCGATAGTGTCTACACCATATGAGATATAGAAAGGAAAGAATCATGATCTTAAGATTGTTAAGATTTATGGCTGTCCTGCCCACATTAGAAGACACAACCCTGATAAGTTGGAATCAAGGATAGAATGTGCACATTTGTAGGATACTCAAGGGAAACATGTGGGTATTATTTCTATCATCCCGAGGACCGAAAAGTCTTTGTTGCCAAGAGAGCTGTGTTCCTTAAGAAAGAACACATTCTTGGTGGAAACAGTGGGAGTTAGATAGAATTGAGCAAGGTTGGAGAACCTAGCTCAAGCACCATTTCAGAGCCCGAGTCTGTTCAGGTACCTAACACACAAATTCCAATTTTATATAGGTCTAGTAGAGTATCTCACCCTCCTGAAAGATATATAAGACATATCAGTGGAAATGACTCTCAGGATGTTGATCCTCAGACCTACAAGGAGGCTATTATGAGTATAGACTCTAGGAAGTGGCAAGAAACCATTAATTCTAAGATGGATTTCATGTACTCTAACAAGGTTTGGAACCTTGTAGATGCACCTGAGGGTATTGTACCCATCGGCTGTAAATGGATCTTCAAGAAGAAGATCGGAATGGATGGCAAGGTAGAGACCTATAAAGCAAGGCAGGTAGCTCAAGGATATCATCAAAGACAAAGAGTTGACTATGACGAAACATTTTCACTTGTAGCCATGCTTAAGTCCATTAGAATTATTTTGGCCATTGCAGCACACTATGACTATAAGATCTAACATATGGATATCAAAATGGCATTCCTCAATGGTAACCTAGAGGAGGAGGTGTATATGATACAGTCAGAGGGGTTCCTATCCAAAGAGAGTCCAAATAAAGTGTGCAGGTTTCTTAGATCCATTTATGGATTGAAGCAAGCTTCCCGAAGTTGGAACATAAGATTTGATGAGGTGATCAGATCTTATGACTTCGTTAAGAATGAAGATGAGCCTTGTGTGTATAGGAAGGTAAGTGGAAGCGCTATCATCTTCTTGGTGCTATATGTGGATGACATCCTAATAATTGGGAATAATATAGGAATGCTCTCTATAGTAAAGGCTTGGCTATCCAGAAACTTCTCCATGAAAGACTTAGGGGAAGCATCTTATATTTTGGGGATCTAGATCTATAGAGATAGATCCAAAATGATTCTTGGCTTGTCCCAGTCCAGGTACATAGACTCCATTGTCAAAAGGTTTGGCATGAAAAATTCCAAGAGATGTCTCATACCGATGAGACATAGAATATCACTTTCTTGGAGTATGTCCCCAAAAGACTCTTGAAGAAAGGGCAGACATTGATAAGATACCTTATGCCTTAGCGATGGGGTCTATCATGTATGTGATGCTATGTACTAGGCCTGATATAGCACATGCTCTAATTGTCACGAGCAAGTATCAGGCAGATTTAGGTTTAGAACACCGGAAGGCAGTAAAACGTATCCTTAAGTACTTGAGAAGGACTAAGAATTTTTTACTAGTATATGGAGGAGGTAGCCTCTAGGTTGAGGGCTACACGAACTCGAGTTTTCAGTCTAACATTGATGATAGCAAGTCAAATTCAGGGTATGATTTCACCCTAAATAGAGGAGCAGTCAGCTGGAAGAGGTCCAAGCAAGATACTACTTCTGACTCGACCACAGAAGCAGAATACATTGCTGTAGCAGAAGCAGCAAAGGAAGAGGTGTGGATGAAGAAGTTTATCAAGGATTTGGGAGTTATACCAAGCAGCGTAGAGCTGACTCCCATATATTGTGACAACGATAGGGCGATAACTCTAACAAGGGAACCCAATTCTCATCAGAATTGTTCTGAGGAGGTTTCATCTGATTAGAGCGATCATGACCCGAAAGGTTATAGCAATGGAAAGAGTTTCATCCGAAGATAACATTACAGATCCACTAACGAAGTCGCTGGCTCAAATTATATTTGAGCGTCACAGGGGTCTGATGGGGATCAGACACATAGGTGATTGCTAGTTACAAGTGCCCTGTAAGTCAATTACATGAGTGATGGCACATGTAACATACTGTATGATCTTTTTGCTTATGATTAATATTGGAATATTTTTATATTATATTATTTATTACATATATATTGTAATCTCCTTGGTTCTGTGCAATGGGAATCGAATCATAATGAGATTACAATAATGAGATCGATTTACCTTTAAACATAGATCCTAAATAATCTCGGTCATAGGTTACTCGAGAGGGACATTGAGATAACTGGATAGATCGATGTACTATATACCTGTCCATATTATGGAGGCGGCTGGTCTCATAGCCACTTATGTGGAGACATTAAGGATATAGTACATGTGCTTGTTGGAGAATGAGTTCACTGATTGATCCGTTTATGGAATGCTGTATGGTTAATGATACCTAATGTCAGAAAATGATTCCATAGTCTCAGTTGTGTATCTGGTCCTTAGACTTGAGACACCAAGGATGCCTTGTATGAGTACTCTTTTCTTTGACGCTAGACTTATAAGTTTGGAAAGTTCCAGATCTAGTACAGCTGGTTATCGAGATTGGTAGCTAACCTTACGAAGGCAATTGAGTGTCAATAGAGGATCATCCACTCTCAGTATCACGAGAGGAATATCTCATATGTGCTTGTTTAGAAAAATCCCTGGCCAGAGTCATTCGGATTGAGAGAGAAAGAGTTCTGCGAGAGGATCTGATTAGAGCGAGACTATAATGGATTCTGTATGTGGCCTGGTAGTGCCATGTCCAATATACGATTTCTGAGATATTAGTTGGATGAGAGATTATAGATACACGGTAACTGTGGACAGACAGGTCCGATGGATTTGATCTCATTGTATCGTCTGGGGACTATAGCATAGTGGCCTAGTACATCCATAGTCGATGAGTCTAGTGAATTATTATGGGGATAATAATTCACTATATCAGAATGAGTTATGATGGGAATGACTCATAACCAGCTCGGTATCGGGCCTAAAGGGTCAGACACATATGGTGGATGCTTCAACGAATAGAGGATTAGATGAAGATCCAATTAGCCCCCATTCTCATTAGATGCGATTCTATGTTGATTGGCTCCTTGATTAAGGCCCAATTAAAAGGCCTTAATCAAGGAGCCCGATGATTGGGTTTTGCTACACTTGAGGAAAAAAAGATTTCCTAGCCAAAGGAAGTCTAAACTAATGCCAAGAGGAGATGGTCTATTTCGAGTCCTTCAAAGAATCAATGACAATGCATACAAGCTAGAACTAACATGTGAGTATAGCAATATTAGTGCAACATTCAATGATTCTAATATATCTTTGTTTAATGTAGGTAATGAAGGCACTGATTCAAGGATGAATCATTTCGAGGAAAGGGAGAATGATATTGTTGTGAAACCTCAGCGAGTGCATCACATGCATAGCAAAAATCAAAACAAAAACTGATTTCCCATGCAGATCAAATCATCGTGCAAAAGATTGGGATCATGAGAAAAATGTAAAAATCGATAAAACTGCGATGTGTGAGAGATTAATTTTACCTAGGATGATCATATATCCCTATATTCCATATCCAAATGGAGAAGATGAAGGAAGTCAATTGTCCTCCTCTCTAGCGGTATCCACACGATGAATCTCTGCAGCGAAACTCCTCCAATCTAATCTTGCAACTATTGCCCAGAGGAAGGGAGGAGAATATGTGGTGGTGGCTAAAGTTACAGCCTATCAACCATGAGTCTCCCCTCCTATTTATAAAGAGCCACCAAAACCCTAGGGCTTTTGCCTTAGTGGGTATTGGATCTCCATCCAATAACCCACTAACTTTATATTATTGGATCTCTATCCAATAATCTCTTCAGACCTATAATTGGGTCTTAATCAATGAGCTCATCAACAAAGGGTCTCATTTAATGAGAATATGGGCTAATTGGATCTTCATCCAATCCTCTATTTGCTTAAGCATCCACCATATGTGTGTGATGCTCTAGGCTCAATACCGAGCTGGTCGTGAGTCACTCCCATCAGAACTCCATTTGATATAGTGAATTATTATCCCCATAATAATTCACTCGACTCATTGACTATAGACGTACTAGGTCACTACGCCATAGTCTCCAAACGGTACAGGGGGATCAAGTCCATCGGTGTCTATCCATAGTTATCATGTATCTATAATCCCTCATTCAAATAATATCCCAAAGACTGTATATTGGACATGATATTGTCAAGTCACATACGAAATCAGTTTATCTTGCTCTATCCGGATTCTACCGGAGAACTCCTTCTCTCTCAATCCGAATGACCCTAGCCAGGGATTTGTCTGAGCAAGCACATATGGGATATTCCTCTCGTGATACCGAGAGTGGATGATCCTCTATTAACACTCAATTACCTTCATAAGGTTGGCTACCAATCCCGATAACCAGTTGTACTAGATCTGGAACTTTTCAAACCTATAAGTTTGACGTCAAAGAAAGGAGTACTCATACAAGACATCCTTGGTGTCTCAAGTCTAAGGACCAGATACATAACTGGGACTTTGGAATCGCTGTCTGATATTAGGTATCATTAACCATACAGCATTTCATAAGCAGATCAATTAGTGAACTCATTCTCTAATGAGCACCTGTACTATATCCTTAATGTCTCTACACAAGTGGCTATGAAACCAGTCGCCTCCATCATATGGATGGGTATATAGTACACCAATCTATCTGGTTATCTCAATATCCCTCTTGAGTAATCTATGATCAGGATTATTTAGGATCTGTGTTTAAATATGAATCGATCTCATTATCGTGATCTCATCACGATCCGATTCCTATTGTACAGAACCATGGACATCATAATATATATATATAATAAATAATATAATATGAGAATATACCAATATTAATCATAAGTAAAAAGATCACACAGTGTGTCACATGTGCCATCACTCACGTGATTGGCTTGTAGGGCACTTGTAACCAGCAATCTCCCACTTGACCAAAAGCCAATCAGTTATGTGTCTGATCCCCATCAAACCCTTGTGACGCTCAAATATAATATGAGCTAGTGGCTTCGATAGTGGATCTGCAATGTTATCTTCGGATAGAACTATTTTCATTGTTATATCTTTTTGGGTCATGATCGCTCTATCAGATGGAACCTCCTCGGAACAATTCTGTTGAGACCTGAGTTCCTTTGTTAGAGTTATCGCCCTGTCACTATCACAATATATGGGAGTCAGCTCCACGCTGCTTGGTATGACTCCTAAATCTTTGATAAACTTCTTCATCCACACCCCTTCGTCTTGCTGCTTCTACTATAGCAATGTATTCCGTCTCTGTGGTTGAGTCAGCAGTAGTATCTTGCTTGGAACTCTTCCAACTTACTACTCCTCCATTCAGGGTGAAAACATACCCTGAATTTGACTTGCTATCATCAATGTTGGACTAAAAACTCGAGTCTGTATAGCCCTTAACCTGGAGGCTACCTCCTCCATATACCAATAAAAGATCCTTAGTCATTCTCAAGTACTTAAGGATACACTTTACTGCCTTTCAGTGTTCTAAACTTGGATCTGTCTGATACCTGCTCATGACACTCAGAGCATGTGCTATATCAGACCTAGTACATAGCATCGCATATATGATAGACCCTATCGCTAAGGCATAAGGTATCTTATTCATATATGCCCTTTCTTCAGGAGTCTTTGGGGACATACTCCTAGAAAGTGATATTCCATGTCTCATCGGTATGAGATCTCTCTTGGAATTTTTCATGCAAAACCTTTTGACAATGGAGTCTATGTACCTAGACTGGGACAAGCCAAGCATCTTTTTGGATCTATCTCCATAGATCCGGATCCCCAAAATATAGGATGCTTCCCCTAAGTCTTTCATGGAGAAGTTTCTAGATAGCCAAGCATTTATTGTGGAGAGCATTCCTACATCATTCCCAATGATTAGGATGTCATCCATATATAGCACCAAGAAGGTGATAGTGCTTCCACTTACCTTCCTGTACATACAAGGCTCATCTTCGTTCTTAATGAAGTCATAAGATCTGATCACCTCATCAAATCTTATGTTCCAACTTCAGAAAGCTTGCTTCAATCCATAAATGGATCTAAGCAACCTGCACACTTTATCTGGACTCTCTTTGGATACGAATCCTCTTCCTCGAGGTTGCCATTGAGAAATATCGTTTTGACATCTATCTACCAGATCTCATAGTCATAGTGTGCTGCAATGGCCAAATAATTCTAATGGACTTAAGCATGGCTACAGGTGAAAAGGTTTCGTCATAGTCAACTCATTATCTTTGACGATATCCTTTAGCTACCAGCCTTGCTTTATAGGTCTCTACCTTTCCATCCACTCCGATCTTCTTGAAGATCCATTTGCAGCCGATGGATACAATACTCTCAGGTGCATCCACAAGGTTCCAAATCTTGTTAAGAGTATATGGAATCCATCTCAGGATTTATGGCTTCTTGCCACTTCCCAGAGTCTATACTCATAAAAGCCTCCCCGTAGGTCTGAGGATCAATGTCCTAAGAGTCATCTCCACTGATATGTCCCACATATCTTTTAGAAGGGTGAGATACTCTATTAGACCTATGTAAAGTCGAAACTTGTGTGTTAGGTACCTGAACATACTCGGGCTCGGGAATGGTGCTTGAGCTAGGTTCTCCAACCTCGCTCAATTCTATTTCACTCCCACTGTTTCTACTAAGAATGTGTTCCTTCTCAAGGAACACAGCTCTCTTGGCAACAAAGACCTTTTGGTCCTCAGGATGATAGAAATAATACCCACAAGTTTCCTTTAGGTATCCCACAAATGTGCACCATTCTGTTCATGATTCTATTATCGGGGTTGTATCTTCTAACGTGGGCAAGACAGCCCCAAATCTTAATAATCTTAAGATCGGGCTTCTTTCCTTTCCATATCTCATATGGTATAGACACTATCGACTTTGATGGAACTCTGTTTAGAAGGTAAGTTGCAGTCTCTAGGGCGTACCCCCAAAATAAAATGGGTAGGTCAGCGAACTCATCATAGACCGCACCATGTCTAATAGCGTGTGATTCCTCCTTTCTGATACACCATTGAGTTGAGGTGTATAAGGAGGTGTCCACTGGGAAAGAATCTCATTGTCCCTGAGGAAATGGGTGAACTCCGTACTCAAGTACTCTCCTCCTCGATTTGATCGAAGAGTCTTAATACTCTTTCCAATTTGGTTCTCTACCTCATTCTTATATTTCCTTAATTTCTCGAAGGCCTCAGATTTGTACTTCATTAAGTACACGTGCCCATACCTAGAGAAATCATCAGTGAATGTAATGAAGCATAAGTAACCACCTATAGCCTGAGTCGACATGGGACCACATACATCACTATGTATGAGTTCCAATAACTCGGTGGCTCTCTCCAGTTCCACTAAAAGGAGAGTTGGTCATCTTCCTACGAAGGCAAGGTTCGCAAGTTGCATATGTCTCATAGTCAAATGGATCCAAGTATTTATCTTTCAGCAACTTTTGAATCCTTCCCTCATATATATGACCTAGCCTACAATGTCATAGGTATGCATTATTCACCTCATCTCTTTTCCTCTTAGACATATTTATATTCATGATATGTGGAGAAGTGTCTAACACATATAAGCCATTTATATGGGTCCCTCTAGTGATGATCTCATCATCCATAATTATTAAACAACTATTATTCTCAAAAACTAATTTATATCCACTAATTGTCAAACAAGAGATAGAAATAATATTTTTTATAATAGAGAAAATAAAATAGCATATATCTAATACAATAATAGCTCCACCAGGTAGATAGATGTAAGGTGACCTCTCCAACAGCAACTGCAGCAACTCTTGCTCCATTACCCATCTTGGGGTCCATCTCACCTCTAGTCAATCTTTTAGGTCTTGCCCGAAAATGCAATGAATTACAGATATAATAAACACTCCCGGTATCCAATACTCATGTGTTATCATAAATATCTGACAAAGTGGAGACTAATCATGAATATACCTGAAGCTTCTTCAAGCTTATGTCTCGCCTTCTCTGCAAGGTAGTCCTTGCAGTTTCTCTTCCAATGTTTGTCTTGGCCACAGTGGAAGCATTGTCCTTTGTTCTTTCCCAGGTATTTCTTGGCAACCTTTGTCTTACCTGGTCTTGCTGGCCATCCTTTTCTTTTTGGTCTCACCAATATAGAGAACTGGCTTCTCCTTCTTGATGGCACTCTCAGCTTCCCTCAACATATTGAGGAGCTCAGGGAGAGTCACCTTAAACTTACTCATGTTAAAATTCATGATGAAGTGAGAAAAGGAATCTAGTAGGGACTGAAGTATAAGATCAACGCACAGGTTATCCTCTAGGACTATTCCTAGACCTGTGAGTTTCTCGATCCACTATATTATCTTTACGACATGGTTCTCAACCAATGTCCCATTTGTCATCCTGGCTTGGAAGAGTTTTTTAGATATCTCATATCTTTAAGTTTTTCCTTGTTTCTCAAACAACTAGCGGAGATGAAGAAGGATAGAATTTGCATCCATGCTCTCATGTTGCCTTTGTAACTCAAGAGTCATGGAGGCCAACATATAATATTTTGCTAACGTGGAATCATCTATATACTTCACATAGTGAGCGATCTCATCCTCGCTTGCCCCTTCTTCCAGCGTGGGCAGAATTGTATCAAAGATCTATACGATTTTCTCCGTCGTGAGAATAATTCTCAAATTACAGAGCCAATCTGTATAGTTTGGACTAGTGAGGCGGTTGGCATCAAATATGCCACGTAGGGGGTTTATGAGCGACATGTTTCTGACAAAACAAGATATAGTAAAAATAAATAACATGCAGATTTTACAGAAAATGCTAATTAAGATATGGACTTCTATCTTAATATACTCCCACTATTTTCTTAACGAATCGCGCGACACTCTCGACACGTAAGACGAAAGTCTCCGGCAAACTCCTAGTGGGGATCGAGATCCAATTGGCATCTTAGTGTAACCTCGAGTAACTCGACCAATTACATTAAGCCAAAAAGGTAGGCAACTCTTGCCAATCATAACTCCTTATGATTCCCGTCACGTTCGGCCTCTAAATCATCATGGTCTCGAAGGATTCGACCAACCATGATATTCAGTTAAGTCATCACCATCGTTACAAGATGAGTCTGATTTGATGATATATCCTCTAGGGACTCGACCAAGCATACCATGTCCTCAGGTCACCGGTGATATCTCTATGTCGTAGGCAAGAACTCGATCACGTAGATAGGTGAGTTTTGAGGGACTCGATGAACTCAACCTATGTCGTGATTCAATTTCTTCCTATAACGATGGAAGGCCACGTGGGCCAATCTTATTGCCTCACGCTTACCGACTTAATATTATCGTAGGAGGGGTTTTTGTTTTGTATCGGTCTCCTAATATGTCGTGTCACACACATACAGATTTAATATATATCTACATCACATGCAAATATATATATACATATATCTAGTAAGTGTATAATAAATACATCACATTTGCAAGCCACACCAGATGATCATGAGCCGTCACCTAATATGATTAAGCCCGAGCCAATGGGTCTAATCACTCACAATAGGATCTATGTGTGCATCGGCGTATCTCCATGCCCTGTGATTGTTGATCTCGTCATCATCGGTTCCGTCGGATAGTCGCATCACTATGCGTCATGATCTCCCGCCACGACATCGTGGATCCCGCTGTAACCTCCACTCTCCCACCACGGCATCGTGGGTCGTGATCTCCATATAATTATAAATAATCACAGGCACACAAGCCCAACAATAAATGAGAAAAAAAACGCAGGCTCGTAGGCCCCAATAATAATAATAATCACAATTACACACATCACAACACATGGCTCATGATCATCCATCCACATCATACATCACATGTATATCACATCATATGTAGGATTACTAGATATATATAATAATTAATTAAACTATTTAATTAATTATTTTTCTTAAAATCAAGACATGCTCAAAATTTCTAGAATTGTCAATCGTTTTTTTGTAATTCTGGATGAGAGGACAGTCCTCGAAATTTTCAGAATTATCAAGGATATTTTTGTAATTCTGGATAAGAGGATACTCCTCGAAATTTTCAGAATTATTGAGGGCATTTTTAAAATTCTGTACATTAGGATAGTCCTCGAATTTTCAGAATTATTGAGGGTGTTTTCAGTATTCTGGATGAGAGGACAGTCCTCAAAATTTTTAGAAATATTGAGGGTATTTAAGAAATTTTGTATAAAAGGGACAGAGCTAGAATTTCTCAAATTCTGTGGGGCATAACCATCTTTTTCTCAAAAAGATGCCCTAGCCCTCCTTCACCCTCACTGTGCCACCGCCGTCACTGCCCCTGAGCAGGTCGCGGTTGCCCTTTGCAGTCGGTAGCTGCCCTGCCAATGGGCGGCCACCCCTACAACCGGCGCCGCCGCCCTATAGGCTGGCCGCAGCCGGCCGTGCCCGCGGGTGGCCGCCCCTTGCAGGGGGCCTGGCCGTGGCCAACCACCTCTGCATGCAAACAACATGCATGTGGTCGCCCCTCCCTCGCAGGCAGCGCCTACTTTCACTTCAACAAGCACGTAGAACAGTTCTACGCGATTCAATCTCATCACATGCAGTTTAACCACTGTTGGGAAACCTCGGCGGGTGCATCACATGAGCAGCGAAAATCAAAACAAAAATCGATTTCCCACATAGATCAAATCGTCGTGCAAAAGATTGGGGTCGTGCGAAAAACGTAAAAACTGATAAAACCGCGATGTGTGATAGATTGATTTTACCTAGGGAGATCATATATCCCGGTATTCCAGATCTAGATGGAGAAGATAAAGGAGGTCAAGTGTCCTCCTCTCTAGCGGTATCCACACGATGGATCTCTGTAGTGAAACTCCTCCAATCTAATCTTGCAACTCTTGTTTAGAGTGATGGAGGAGAATAGGAGGTGGTGGCTAAAGCTATAGCCTCAACCATGAGTTCTCCCCTCCTATTTATAAAGAGCCATCAAAACCCTACGGCTCTTACCTTAGTGGGTATTGGATCTCCATTCAATAACCTACTAACCTTACATTATTGGATCTCTATCCAATAATCTCCTTAGGCCTATAATTGGGCCTTAATCAAGGAGTCTATCAACAAAGGGTCTCATCTAATAAAAATAGGGGCTAATTGGATCTTCATCCAATCATATATTCGCTGAAGCATCCACCATATGTGTGTGACCCTCTAAGCCCGATACCGAGCTGGTCGTGAGTCAGTCCCATCAGAACTCCTTCTGATATAGTGAATTATTATCCTCATAATAATTCACTCGACTCATCGACTATGGATGTACTATGCCACTACGTCATAGTCCCCAAACGGTACAAGGGGGATCAAATCTATCGGACCCGTATGTTTATAGTTACCATGTATCTATAATCTCTCATCCAAATAATATCCCAGAGACCGTATATTGGATATGGTACTGTCAGGTCAAATACGGAATCAGTTTGTCATACTCTATTCGGATTCTACCAGAGAACTTCTCTATCAATCCGAATGACCCTAGCCAGGGATTTGTCTGAGCAAGCACATATGGGATATTTCTCTTGTGATACCGAGAGTGGATGATCCTCTATTGACACTCAATTGCTTTCGTAAGGTTGGCTACCAATCCCAATAATCAATTGTACCAGATCGGAAACTTTTCAAACATGTATGTTTGGCGTCAAAGAAAGGAGTACACATACAAGGCATCTTTGGTGTCTCAAGTCTAAGGACCAGATACACAATTGGGACTACGGAATCGCTGTCTGACATTAGGTATCATTAACCATATAGCATTCCATAAATGGATCAATCAATGAACTCATTCTCTAATGAGCATCTGTACTATATCCTTAGTGTGTCCACACAAGTGGCTATGAGACCAGCCGCCTCCATCACATGGACGGGTATATAGTACACCGATCTATCCGGTTATCTCAATGTCCCTCTTGAGTAACCTATAACCGGGATTATTTAGGATCTGTGTTTAAAGGTGAATCGATCTCAACACGATTTGATTCCCATTGCACAGAACCAAGGACATCACAATATATATGTAACAAATAATATAATATGAGAATATACCAATATTAATCATAAGCAAAAAGATATATGTCATCACTCACGTGATTGGCTTGCAAGACACCTGTAACCAGCAGATATGACCCAATTAGTTGTTCATAAATCTACCAATGACTCTTTTGTTATTCACGAAGAACCGATAACAAGAGCTAAAGATAAAAAGATGAAAGAAGTCATAACTAGTTCATTGTAAGGCATTTGGAAGGAACAAGTTGGTCAAGATTTGGTCAAAGTCCTATGGACGCAAAAAGAGCTAAAAAAGGTCAACGTGATTCAGATAAGTCCATGCCATGAAGAGAAAGTTTAGCCTTGAAATAATTAGGAAATTTAATCCAATTTTTAAAGAATAAAGACCATTCAGCCATGGTGAATTATATTTGGAATTGTGAATAATTTTATTTTAGATTTTTGAAGATATAATTCATAAATGATTTATATTCATGAATTGAGAATATGAATATTATTTAATATATTTAATTAGTTAATTCTTGTTGTAGCTTACCTTGCTCTATATAAATAAGGCTAACTCTCTTTATAATTACTTATGGCATTCAAAAATCCTAAATCTTTGCTTTTCTTTGACCAACTACCAATGACTTATCAAACTTTTTAGTTTGTGACGTTTATGGGAATTAAAGTGTTGTTATAATCTTTTATCATTTTTTCTTTGATAAAGTGATCATAATAGTTCCTCTTACTTCAATCTTGAATGATCCGTCTTGTTTCAATTCGTTGGAGAGTGTCAATTTGCATATCGTAGCTCTTTAGCTATTGGGGTATATGGTTGCTAAGTTAATGATTTTCACCACTGAATTGGGAATATAAATATTATTTAATATATTTAATTGGTTCATTCTCTTTGTACCTTGTCTTACTCTATATAAACAAGGTTGGCTTTTTTTGTAAATAACAGCTTAGAGAAGTATAATTATCTTCAAATACTTGTGAGTGTTTATTTTTAAGTTCTTGCATGAATTTTGAAACTTATTAAGCTTTTCTGTTTATAGCGTTCAAAAATCCTAAATATTTGTTGTCCCTTTTAACTTATCAAACATTTTAGTTTATGACATTTATGAGAATCAAAGTATTGTTCTAATTTTTTATCATTTTTCTTTTTGATAAATTGATTAGAATAGATCGTCTTCTTCAATCTTGAACTATCCTTCTTATTTCAATTCGTTGGAGAGTATAAATTTACATTTCATATATATCGTATTTCAATTCGTTGGAGAGTATAAATTTACATTTCATATATATCGTAGCTCTTTAGTTATTGGGGTGTCTGGTTGTTGAGTTTATTATTTTCACCAAAATAATAAACTTTTTTATTTTTTATTTTATCAAAATATGATAAGATTTATATAATTTTTTGTTATTTGAGTTTCTACGGGAAAGAGAAAGATATTAGCAGCCTCAATTAGAAGATGAGACAACATAGATTTGGGTTAATGGAGAGAGAAAAATGGTATGATAGATTTGATTGGCTCCTCAGATACCATATTTGTGACTCGTTGATTGATGGATTGATTAATTAACTGGTAGCATCTGATTCACGCTTAAGGTGTATAGTATTTGAAGGAGATCATATCTCATAGTAGGACCAATGTACAAGATGTACATGAGACTGATATGGCTTATCTTAGGACGGTTCAGCATACAAGTTCTGAAGAAGGGGTAATGAAGCAGCAGCCAATGACATCTCCGTGGTTTGTGGTGCTATTAGTTCTGTTGTTGTTGGTGTTTGTAGCTATGTATTGCAAACCATATTCGCAAGACTGATATTGTTTTATTATTATTATTATTGATTGCCTTAAATGATGAACGTTTTTATGAAGTTTACAGAAAAACAGATTGCATAATACTCTTACACACTCGAGTGATAGAAAAATTTATCATTTGTAAGATATTATTTATATAAAATTGGAAAGATTGTTAATGATAATCCCTTAAATTCATATAATTACCTAAATAATAATAAAATATAATCTTATTAAATATAATCAGATTACCAATTATATTTTTATTTTTTCAATCCCTTGATTGTTATTACTTCATATACCAATTATATTTTTATTTTTTCAATCCCTCGATAATTATTACTTCATACAATTCATCAATTATCCCGTGAACAACCATAGCTATAGCACTTTGACCATCTAACACGATTAGAAGGGGAAGGAAAAAAAAAAAGAAGGATTATATGAAAAGATTTGAAAAACTATTCTAATTAAATGATAAGTTAGGGATATCTATATTTATTTGCATGATGACATATACAAAATTGTTATAATGAAACTATTAATAACAAAAACGAGATTGTCAAATAAAACCTCCAAAATTATAAAAATGACGAATCTGTTATAAAATTGCATGGGAAGAAAGATAACCTTTATACTGAATTATTTTGAATACATATTTTGCAAGGGAGGATTAAACTACAAAATAATTAAAAGATAAAAATTGGTGACCATTCGCATACTAAAATTAAAAAATCATCAATAATGCACCATCAAAAAAGTCATCTTTTTTAATGCATGCACGTCATCATTACTTATGTACAAGAATCATCTATACTTATATAAAAAAGAATCATCAATAATAATGCATTATCAAACATTGAGGGAATTAGCATAGACAAGAATAAAAGGAAAATTCAATCATCATTCAACAAAAAGACCAAGATGCATTCAACTACAAATATATAAAGTTTATTACAGCCATAACAAGTGTTCGACGAAAATACTCTGAATTATCTACCCATCTGGCATCTCAGATAAACTCTGATCAAAAACCGTCAGCTGGGAAGTCATATCTTGGCAAACGTATCTTCAGTGAGTGGAGCAGCTATTCAGCCATGTAAGATTGCATGACCTTGCTTTCGTTATTTCTGATGCTACATCTGGGGTTACCTGTCATGAAGAATAATACCAAAACAAAATGGTTCTGTTGTTCAGCTTCTTGATTGCATGACGAAGTGAGAAGCATAATGACCAGAAGCTTTTCTATGTGCATAAACATATGATATACAAGGGCACTTATATTAAGACCCAATTAGAAATAATGTCCTTGAATAAAAAAAAAAGGGATCATATGCAAAGGAGGATTTCACAGTGAATTATTACAAAAATTAGCAATGCCTTGTAAACAAATTGAGGAGATTATTCTCATTTTTTAATTAACCAACAAAAAGGCCAACATGCTATCAGACTGAATCACCACAACCAAGTCTTTGAAACCAAAATTATGCCAATCATTTATTATATCTTTAAGAAAGATTACAACCTTGATCTCCAGATCCCTCTGGGAGTGACTAGACTGACAATGCTCACCCAATCTGGGACAAGTTTCTTCAAATGTTGTTAGCCAACCTCTCCCAAATGGTCATCTTACCATGGTTCACCAATTATTTGTGCTTCCAAGACAAACATTATTTCCTATATCTAAAGTTGCTTCCCAACAAAGTTGTATTATTTCATGGTTTCATCCTCAACTTCTTCCACTCTTGGGTACTTCTAAAAAATTATTCCCTGGCTCCATGAGCATAAAATTCAGACAAAATAGTTAATTAGTCTACACTATCAATTAGCCAGTGTTCTCAGGTGTCAGTAAGTGTTTTAGTTTTTCCAACTTACCTTGACTACAAATGCAACTGAGATGACTGTCAGATTGAATCACAGCCATGTCTTCGAAACAAAAAATTATGCCAATCATTGATTATACCTTCAAGAAAAATTACATTCTTGACCTCCATATCCCATTGGAACTGACTAGAATTACAATGCTCACTCAACGGACAAGTTCCTTCAAACGTTAAACAACTTGCCCCAGATGGCCGTGTTTCACCAATTATGTGTGCTTTTAAGATAAATAGTGTTTCCTGTATCTAAAGTTGCCTCCCTACAAAGTTCTATCATTTCATGGTTTCATCCTCCTCAACTTCTTCCTCTTGGGTAATTTTAGAAAATTACTCCCTGGCTCCATGAGCATAAAATTCAGACAAAATGGGGTTAATCAGTCTACACTATCAATTAGCCAGTGCTTCAGGTGTCAGAAAGTGATTTAGTTTTTCCAACTTACCTTGACTACAAATCCGAAACCAAGTCAAAACCTTTACAACTGAATAGTAATCAATCACAATTTTATTGAATCCTACATGAGACCCCAGTTTGAGTTGTTCTCTAGACCTAGCCGCTATTACTAAAAAAACTCTCAGATGATGATAATGACAAAATAATGTCGACTCCTAAATCTAACGAGAACTGTGTTTTTTAACGGTTAGTGCCCCCATTACACAGTTATTGGCCTTCTTTCCCATACTAATCCAGTGTAGAAGCTACGTTGGTACCACAGAAGACTAGATATAAATGCACAGTCCTTAGAACAAATTATGATGGAATGTTGACATATAAATTTTATCTTGATGAATCACAATCTTTTGAGCTTTTTTTTTTATTAGCAAGGGGTACTAGACATAGTTGCTTTACATACAACAATTCTCTTTCGAGTAAGATCACATGTAATAACAAATACAAAATTTAACTGGTTCCCATTTCTTTACTTAATTGATAATATCAGACATGGGTACATCCATTAGCACACAATGGTCAAGAATGCTTATCCAACTACATGGCATAATGGGTCTTTACAACTGATTCCTAAAGAATCAATCTTCTCTCATCAGCTCCATCAAATCATTAATATAATTTCTGTATAAATTTTACCAAGTATTCCTCTCATATACTATTCTCCCTGAAAAAATTCATACATCTTCATACTTATATGTATCAGATAGCATAACTTATATGTATCTTTAACACAGTTTTGTGCCACGCATCACTAGGAGTACCTATAATTATCAATTAAATTCCATTAATGAAATAAAGGTCCAAAAAAGTTAGCAGCATACAACTATCACAGTCAAAACATGAGACTAGAATTGCAGATGAGAAAGCTACAGTGTTAATCCTAATTATAAAGCTCACAGGGAATTAAGTTTGAATGATATACTTGTCTAATAGACATCCTGCCAATTAAATTTTTAAATAACTACGACGAAGCAATAATACAAGGAAACATCTACACAGTGAACAAAAATAGGCCTGATGAGGTCAATTGTGCATTTAGAATCAACCATTAAATAATGAAACTAGACCTCAAGCATAGAAACTATGATGCAGTGATTTAAAAAGCACTAGGCGCCGAAGGGCACTAGGGTCCCAAAACGTCCGAGGCGCTAGGTGCTCGCCCGAGAGAAGCGTGGCAATAAAATATAAAAAAATATATAATACAATTTATAAATATGATTATTTAAATAAAGATATGATATTAATTTAAGAAAATCTAAAGTACACACTACAAAGTCACAATGTCACATTAACTAAGTCTCAAAATTCAAAACAATAAAGTTTTACATCAAGTCAATCATCATAAAAGCATACAGTTAACAATATAATGTTTAACAGTATACTGTTAATATACTGTTAAGTGTTAACAATACTGTTAACAGTATATTGTTAACCTTACATTAACAGTATAATGTTAATATACAATATATTATTAATATACATCAACAATATACTGTTAAGATACAGTATACTGTTAATATACTGTTAATAATAAGTTAACAGTAGAGACGAGGCGAGGCGACTGACCTGACCGAGAGCGAAAGCTGCTTATTGAGAGCAGCGGTTGTGGAGAGCAACGACAACGGCGACAGTGACAACGACAGCAACAACAGAGAAATGTCGACGGCATAATCGCGATTCTCAAGTGAGATTAGAGTTGAGGAAGCATATATCGATGCGTTAGTTGGTTAGATTGAACCAACTAACACGAATGTGACCCTGGTTTAACCCGGGCACTCGCCCGAAGCGCACAAATGTCACAACCCGGGTTGATGAGCTAACTATCCGGATAGCTTCAGTTTGGCCCAACCACTGGCCAAACTGCTCGAGCCGGGACTTACCAGTAGTACACTCATCAACCCTTATAAGGCATTCATATGTTCCCACTTTTCCAATGTGGGACTAAGGGGAGTTACACTCTCCCCAACTCATATACTTGACGTACTCGTCAAGGTCGAACATATCCCAGATCGAACCCTAGCATGGTGCATGTGAGGCTTAGCCCAGTGGTGGCTCCACGCTGTGTCCATCCACAGGTAGCCCCTTCCTACTAAGGTCCCCTCACCATGCCCAAATAATAGGTCGGCTCGGATACCAAATGTCACGATTCGAGCTGATAAGCTAATTATCCTGATAGCTTCAGTTTGGCCCAACCACTGGCCAAAATGCTCGAGCCGGGAGTTACCAGTAGTACACTTATCAACCCATGTAAGGCATTCATATGTTCCTGCTTTTCCAATATGGGACTAAGGGGAGTTACACTCTCCCACACTTGGGCTCAAGCGAGCACCCAGGCGGCTCCTCTTTGAAGCACGCCGCCTGGAGATTGAGCGAGGCGCTCGAGCCTCGCCTTGCCTTGCCCGAGCACTTAAGCAAGCGCCCAAGCGCCTTTTGTAATCACTGCTATGAATGCACATCAAGATCAACCAATTATCTAGGAAATGATTAATTGTTTAGCAACAATGATATCATCAGCAGGATAAAATGAAGAATCTCACAATTCATTGCATATGATAGAACATATTAAGTTCACAAAATTAGGGAGGAAAGATGTGTACATGATTTATGTTACAAATAAGAAATAATATAACGGTGACTGGCTTACATTATGCGCATCGAAGATGGCCCAGAAACAGCAACAACTTTCTGAGCTCTCTGGGCTTCAAATTTGTACAAACCTCTTAATTCTTTCTTTGCCTTTCGTGCTTCTCTTCTCTCTTCTTTTATAGAAGCCTACATTTTAAATTAAAGAATTATGTGAGCAATGAGTGTTCATTCAAACAAAGCACCATCTCCCAAGAGAAATAGAAAGAACAAAGCATCATAGCCACTACCAAAACCATTACAATGACTCCATCGAAAAGGAAAAAGCCCAATCAGCAAACCATGGCACAGGAATAGATATAAAATTATATCCAACAAACAGAAGAGAAGAGCTGCATCTTGTTGTGTAAATAGTTAAGCCAAGTCATGACTAAGAACTATTTCTGAACATTTTGCTTTTCTTTTACTTCTGATGTAGATGATAACAACCAACTGCTTAAAAAACAACCTATCAATTGTTAAGTGCATAAATACAGCTATTTGACTTGCTGAATCTTAGCGATCTTGATATTACTTCGATTATAAAACAGAATTATTTTTTTTAAAAACTTGAACCAACAGTATGGAGTAAACACAATATTGTTATTTATTCATAGAAAAATCAGAATAGATAATGAATCATGTTATCCAAACTGCACTTATTACCTTGCGCTCTTTCTTTTCCTCCTTTGACTCCTGACTGTGTGGTCTTCTCTTTAGCTTCTCACTGCTCAAGACCACAGAGGTCCTTATTTTTTCAGCAGTTATTCTCTTGTTTGGTAGATAATCCACTGGAAGCTTCTCCTTTCCTCGCAGTGCAATCACATTATTCTTTGCAATTGAATCCCCAGGAAAGATTCTTGGAAGCCTCTGTTTAGAATTTTCTGGTGCTTGTATTCTCCCAGGGTGGTTGTCAAGGTTTGAGTATGTAGAAACAATTGTCTCACAGTCCCAGGCTTCAGATTCATCACTACTTTCTTCAACAAACACCATTTCATCATATACGCTTTCATTTAAGTACCTTTCAGCATACTCTGCACATTTGCGGATCACTTCAGCAGACTCGTCTAGCTCTGTGCCATTGGCTTCCTCTTGATGACCATGCTTCGTACTCCCTGGAATTCCATACTTCCCCTGGAGCTCTAAATCATCTAGTGCAAACTCTTTAAGGGCATCATGAAGTTTACTGTTAAGTAATTCACGTTCAGTGTCTATGTAGGGAACATCGTCACTATCACTATCATTGTCATACTCTCTCAGCGTGAGCTGTGGGAAAAAGAAGTACCCAGAGGTCAAATAAACTTTCTATTAAGTGAATGTTAAAAGAAGGTAATGGAAAGCATAAGACACATCTGAAATATTACCAAGCTTCAACAATTCATGACCTAAAATGTAAGTGCAGTTTCTTAAAAAGAGTCATGACATAGAGCAAAGATGTGATTTCTGCAAACATTTCAGAGGCATTACTTTGTTCTATAATCACATTGCATAAGTTGCTGTGATCACAATTCCACTAAACTGATTTATCAACATATCTTCATGTTAAATACAATAACACATTGTCATGCAGAAACATGAGGCTCGTTGACAGTTGTAACTTGTGAAATAGATTTGTAACAATACAAGATAAATAGTAGATCTAAGGGACAATTTCAGTTGCTGCTTAACTTAGAGAAACAATATGGTAAAAACTACCTAGTAAAAGATGACTATCCAGAACATTTGCTAAAAAATACACAATATCCCACTGCAGTAGAACAAGCAAATCAGAAAAAGGAAACATAACAATGGAGCTATAAGATATATATGGTGAATGGATCTAGAAACATGAATTTACATAAGCAACAATTAAACAAGAGAAGTTATAACAAAAGCATTGAAAGAACTAATATGAAGATGATGCAGCTACTGTTTGAATAATTTTTTTATTTTGCTTTTACTGCTTGTTGGTTCCTGTTACATTATATTACCAGTGCAGAATGGAACATTAGATACTGAGCCCTCAAAATTTGCCTCAGTTGAACTGTCACCCAATTGCAATTATTTTTCGACAATCCAACACAACATTAATATATCTTTAACACACAAGGGATCACAGAATATTATGTGATATTCTATAATTTAAGCTAGAAGATGCTACAGTGTGGAGGAACTTTGTATTTGCAGGTTGCTACAACTCTCAACTATGAAAATGGATTATTACTTCCTGCACAGTGGATGCTGGCTCACCGTCTGAAACAGCTAAGTCTCATTATTCTATATAATGTGCTATTGCTCTTCTCTTACCACCACCTATTGTGAGTCATAGATTTGATGCTTTGCCTTCAGCATTAATCAGTAAGAGATGTGATCATTCTCAATTAACATAAGCAATATCTTGCAAGTTAATTTCTAGAAAACAATTTTGGGAATATTGCTAATATAGGAAGCATGATCCTCAAATACTATATAGGAAAAGAAGGTTATATACTACCAGAAAGAATTCAAGGCAACAAATTCATAGTCTTTTGCTTTATGAGGTTTCTCCTTAGTTTTATGTTAATGAAGCTTTCATTCCATTTTCAAGATAAAGCACACAAATAAAAAGAAAAACTTTTTGATGTATAAGAATGCCATATCTTGTAGCAATTTTAAACTTGATGATGTTAATTGCTGCTGTAAGCAAAACACAGAAGAAATCAGCCCCAACATATGCTAATTTTTTCTTAAAAAATCAAACGACCATCACAGAACTGCTGTAAGCAAAAAACAGAAGAAATCAGCCCCAACATATGCTAATTTTTTCTTAAAAAATCAAACAACCATCACAGAAAAAAGAAACTACTTTCATAACTCTGCAAATTTGATACACAATTGGTTAAAAGACAATACTAATCTAACAGATTGGTGGATAATGATGACGCCAAAGTTTCAACTAATTGTGCATCCAGTAAACTTGTTAAAAGACAATCACGAGTCTGCATCTAATCCACTAGCGGTACTCATACGTGCTTGTCACATATATATGTGCACAACAAATGATCATGGTCATACATATAAGACACTCATGTTGATAAGACAGATCCATCTCCATTATATTTCTACATGCAAACCAGTCTTTAAATGACATGAGAGAAGATATGAAGCAAGGGAAAACAGACCAGATCAAACTGTTCGTCCAGAAGGCGACGCACTCTTGGCTTCTCATCACTTCTTAAAACATCTTTCCCATTCTGCTCCAGTTCAGCTGCTGCATCCTCCTGCTCCTGCTGCTGCAAAAGGCCATCTTTTACCACACCAACCTCTTCAGCTCTACCGGCCTTATCATCACGTCCATAAACCTCCTTTTCTCCCTCTTGCTCTATTTCATTTAATTTTTCCTCATCTCCTTCAGGAAGGTTTGCCTTGACCACAAAGTCCTCCTCCAAGTCCTCGACATCTGATCCAACCCGTGAAAGATCACTGTCATCCAGCAACATCAGTACATCAGGATCCACATCCTTCTGGACCTTGACCGCCCTTGTATTCAAAGCAACAGCATACACCATATCCCTATCAGTGTCATCCCTAGCCTCGGAATCGATCCGAAGCCTTGAAGCATCATAAACCTAGGAGACAATAGAAAGTATATTACAAAAAAAAATCAGCAAAAATAGCAATTCTACAACACTGAACTAATTGATCGATTTTGAAGTGCAGGAAAGATTTCTCAAAGATGCATTGGTTACTAAGGGCTGAATCGATCACTTCTCATTAAAAAAAATGATTCCACGGACCTTGACATCTAGCTGCAAGCGTTCAAGTTTGGCCTTGGGGTTGTGGAAGTAGGAGGAGCCGCCACCGGCGTTCTTGATCTCGCGCAGGTGGACGAGATAGTTATAGCCGTCGTCGGGGAGGCCCAGCTCCAGGATCTCCTTCCTCACGTGGTCCGTCAATAGCCCTTCCTTCTCGGACCGAATCGCACGAGCGCTGGCCCATGGCGGCGGGCCGTTCGCGAACACCTCCTCGTTGGTGTCGCCAGGGGCGTCGGCGAAGATGGAGTTGGGATCGTCGTCGGGACCACAGCGGCTGCGGCCGAAGTCGTAGTCGTCGTCGTCGCCGTCACCGAGGAAACGGGGGCAGGGGAAAGGGTTGTTGTCGACCCTGACGAAGACACGGTCGGTGGTCGGCTCGCCGTCGGCGGAAGAGGAGGCGGGACACGCGGCGGTGTCGCGGGCTAGGAGGTGGAAGGTAGCGGACTTCTTCTTGTCGATAAACTTCTTTTTCTTCCCCATATCGACACAGGAAGGGGATGGAGAGAACGCGGGACGAAGAGGCGCGGCAAAGGTTTCAGCGGCGGCGGGGAACAGAATCTTCTTCCCGGAAAACAGTTGTTCTGGAGTTGTAGGGTTTTAAGAGAGTCTGGGCCGGAGGTGCGTCTCTCTCTTACGGGACACGCCTATGGCCCGATCCATTTTATAGGGTCGATTGCCGTGATATCCACGGAACTCTATCATTATTATGTATCCGCGAAACCGAACACACTGGTCTGCAAAGAATGAATATAATATATATATATATATATATATATATATATATATATATATATATATATATATATATATATATATAAGGTAATGTATGCTTATTGTAAGTAACTAATATAATTTATTTTTAAAAAATATATCTTTTATAAATTTTTTTCAATGATAAGTGGTGAAGATAACATTCGAGCCAAGACCTTATGATATAAATCAAAAGTTTTCATTGATCAAACTAATTGATACATTCAAAATTATATCATTTTGAGCTTTTAACGTTAAGTAAATTAGTGATAAATTTGATATTTTGAGCTTTTAACGTTAAGTAAATTTGAGATTTTGAGCTTTTAACGTTAAGTAAACTAATTGATACATTCAAAAATATCTCATTCAAAAACATACAAGGTGAAGAATCAAGTAATTTTTTAAGAAAAACCTCTCATTTTATCTTCTCTTTCGAGGTGCCCGTTTTTACTTTTTTTTCATTTTTTAATCATATTTTTTATTGTTTCATCCCATAGGGTGAATCAATTCTCATCCCATATCAGCTCATAATATCACAGTTATATAGTTTTATATTTTTCTATACTAGGGTGAATTAATCTATCAATTTGACCTAGTTCTAGTTGTTTCTATAGATCTAGCAATCTCCTCTTATATTCAACACCTAAAATGAATATCCTCATCTTCTCTCTAATCGATTATTACCAATCTTGTTATACATTATGTTGGGTAACCATTAGAGCATTACATACGTAGCCAAAGAAAGAAGACAAACTAAATTTTCACATATATATCAAGTCGTCATGCAAAGATTAATTTACAAAAAAATTCAAAAACGAAAACTGCAATGCATGAAAGATTGATTACATAGGGCGATCATATATCGTTAAAATTTAAGATCTAGATAGAGAGGATGAAAAAAGTCAAATGTCCTTCTCTCTAACGGTATTCACACGATGGATCATTACAACGATGCTTCTCCAATCGTAGCCTAAAACTCGCAACTCTTGCATACATTCTCGCAGCACTTATAGAAGAAGATCACTTATCTTATTTCTTGTCATATCACGGTAGGGAAGGGCTGTTTGACTGAGAAGATGAGGGAGGGAGGAGAATATGAGAGGTGACCAAAGGTGCAGCCTATCAATATTGTGTTGTCCTTGCTTCCTATTTATAAAAAAACCACCAAAAATCATAACGGATCTTACCTTAGTGGGTTTTGGATCTCCATCCAACTATCTACTAATCTTAGATTATAATATCTCTATCTAATAATCTCAATTGGCTTCTAATGAGGCCTCATGCAAGGAGCCCATCAATGTTGTGTCTCATCAAATGAGAACAGGAATAATTGGATAACTCATATTCAATCTTTTACTCGTTGAAACATCAACCATATGTATGTGACCCTCTAGGCCCAATACCGAGCTGACCATGAGTCCTACCTATTAGAACTTCTTCTAACTCAATGAATTATTATCTCATAACAATTTACTCGACTCATCGACTATGGATATACTAGGCCACTACGTCATAGTCCCTAAACAGTACAGGATAACTTATCAATTGGACCTATCTGTTCTCAATTATCGTATATTTATAGTCCCTCATCCATCTAATATCATAGAGACCGTATATTGGGCATGGTACTATCAGGCCAAATACAGAATCTATCTGAGTCTCTCTCTAATCGAATTCTCTCAAAGAACTCTCTCAATCTGAACGACCCCGGTTGAGGATTTGTTCGAGCGATAACACATGAGATATTCCTCTCACGATATCGAGAGTGGATGATCCTTTATTGACACTTAATTATCTTCGTAAGGTTGGCTACCAATTTCGGTAATTGGTTGTACCAGATCTGAAACTTTCCAGACTTATAAGTCCGACGTCAAATAAAGGAGTACTCAAATAAGGCATCATTGGTGTGATCGAACACACAACTAGGATAACAGAATCGTTGTTTGACGATTGTTACCCAACAAGTTGGAATCAAGGATCGAACGATGCAAGTTCATGATGTACTCCAAAGAAACTTGGGGGTATTATTGCTGGTTACAGGTGCCCTACAAGCCAATCACATGAGCGATGACACGTGTGACACGCTATATAATATTTTTACTTTATTATTTATTGACATATTCTCACATTATATTATCTATTGAATATATATATTGTGATGTCCTTGGTTATGTGCAATGAGAATAAGATTGTGATGAAATCACGATAATGAGACAGATTCATCTTTAAACATAGATCATAAATAATCCCTATCATAGGTTGCTCGAGAGAGACATCGATACAACTAGATAGACTGGTGTGTGTTAGTACCTTTGCAGATTCTAAGCTTAGGGTGATCTCTATAGGGGATCGACCTCTATGGAACTCTATAGGGGTTCCTCCCTTCTTGGTATTTTGCACAATGGCTGAAAAATAATTGATCTATTGATGATGAAAGAGGAGAGAATACAAGTCTATTTATAGGGCTTCTAAACCTCAACTCCTAATAAGATTCCTACTTAAGACTCCTACTCTTAATAACGCATACTCTAACTCTAAGAAGTAACTCCTACTTCTAACAACTCCAACTCCAACTCTAAGAAGCAACCTCCAAATAAATCCTAATCCTATTCTAACTTAACCCCCTCCTCAACCAACCCCTCTTTAACTAGGATAAGGGGTAGTTAATTAGGGTGACATGTATCTTATTCTTCCCTCAAAATATCTTCCTCCAAACTAATCCTAACCTAGCCGGCCTCCTCACCTCTTTAACATAGGTCAGCTAGATAGGATTTACATGAATGCACTTAGGATTTATATGTTTGCTCTCTTCAATGAAACTAAATTAGGACTCCCCTAGCTAGAGTCCTAAAAGTGTGTTGTATACTTGTCTATATGATGGAGACAGTTGGTCTCATAGCTACTTGTGTAGAGACACTAAGGATACAATACAGGTGCTCATTAGAGAATGAGTTTACTGATTGATCCGCTTACAGAATGTTGTATCGTTAATGATACTTGACGTCAGATAGCGATTTCATAGTCCTAGTTGTGTATCTAGTCATTAGACTTGAGAGACCAAAGATGCATTATTTGAGTACTTCTCTATTTGATGTAGGATTTACAGGTTTGAAAAGTTCTAGATCTGGTACACTCGGTTATCAGGATTGGTAGCCTATCTTACCAACGCTATTGAGTGTCAATTAGAGGATCATCCACTCTTGATATCATGAGAGGAATATCTTAATGCTCTCGCTTAGGTAGATCCTTGATTAAGTTAGTTTGATTGAGAGAGAATGAGTTCTCCAAAATCAAGCTTGGGCATCAGGCCAAGGTTCAGATGATACAGTGGGATCTCACCGAGAGTTCGCTAGGAGTTTGTCGAAGGAATCTAGAAGCTTGTTGGGAACACGCTGGGAGATCACCGAAGGAAGACCGTAAACCTCAAGAATGCCGAAGGTTGTCAGATTGGCGGGAGTTAGGTCATTGTTTAGCTTGATGGTCCTTATGGTTGTAATCAATGTGTCATAGTTAGGGATTGTGTCCTAATTGAGTTTGATTTGGAAGAAATCTAAATCAACTTAATGTGAGGCAACCGGGTCTACAAAGGGATTGGATTGAGCTTAGGTCGAGCTCAATTAGTTAACCTGAGAAATGATCAACATGAGGTACAAGTCGGGATTGAAAAAGTGAAGGGAATCACTTTTCTGGAAATCCTGGCGGTTGTACTGCTGGTGAGCGACGGTTGTACTACCGCTGTCCAGGAATCCGAGTGCATGCGACGATTAGACCACCCAGGTTAGCGGTTGTACCGCTCATACCCTATTTTCAGTGTGGCTTTCAATGGTGGCACTGTTGGCGTCGTGGTTGTACTGCCTGTACCTGATTTTTTTGGGTGTTGGATTGGTGGGAGTTAGGTCATTGTTTAGCTTGATAGTCCTTATGGTTGTAATCAATGTGTCATAGTTAGGGACTGAGTCCTAATTAAGTTTGATTTGGAAGGAATCCAAATTAACTCAATGTGAAGCAACCGAGTCCACAAAGGGATTTGATTGAGCTTAGGTCGAGCTCAATTAGTTGACCTGAGAATTGATCAACAAGAGGTATAAGTCAAGATTAGAAAAGTAAAGGGAATCACTTTTCTAGAAATCCTGGCGGTTGTACCGCTGGTGAGCGGTGGTTGTACTTTCGCTGCCTAGGAATCTGGGTAGCAGGCGATGGTTGGACTGCCCAGGCTAGCGGTTGTACCAATCATACCCTATTTTCAGGATGGCTTTCGGCGGTGGTGCCGCTGGCACCGGTGGTTGTACCGCTTGTACCTAGTTTTTTCGGGTGTGTTTGAATTTTGGCTTCATTCTTCTAAGCCAAATAAGGTCTATAAATATCCCAAGTTTTTTTGCATTTAGCACAAGTATTCACACAAGTCATTGGGCAAAAATCTATGAAAATAAGTGTGTAAAAAAAAGAAAAGGGGGAAGGGAGTGAGCTAAGTGTTGTATTCTTGTAAAGAGTCTCCCTTATAAGTTGAAAGTTTGTAAGGGTTTGGTCTTCACAAAAAAAAAATCGGTAGTGGACACCGATGGGCCTCAACGAAGAGGACTGAAAGTGGACGTAGACTAAGATTGGGGCTGAACCACTATAAATTGTGAGTGCTCTTTCCTTGTCTTGTTTACTTCTTTCTATTGCTCTTAATTAGTTCATAAAAAGATACGATCATCATTCTCATGACTTTTTCTCTTAAATTTGTTTCTTAATCATTTCCAACAAAATACAAAAGATGCTTTTGATTTTATTACCTTACATTTTGTAAGCAAGATTTTCGAATTGAAGAATTTCACTTTTGCACTAATTCACCCAACCCTCTCTTTGTGCCAATTGATCCTAACAAATGGGAGAGAAATGACATATTGATGATACATGTAAAAAAATAGTAAAATGAGCATTTCTCCTTTTTGTTGATAAACAAAGGGAGAGACATTATTGATTACTTAAGGGGGAGAATTTCAAATTAATGTATGACTAATGCATGAACTTGAATGTAATGTTATATACTTTAAAATTTTTTCATGAGTTGATGGTTGATGACTTAAGGTAAAAATATTTAAAATTGATGTTATATTATTTTTGAAATTGATGTATGAATGTAATGTTGCATCTTTGATGTATAGATGAAAATTGTTTGAAATGTTGTATCGTGATGTTATATCATTTCTCAAATTGATGTATGAATGTAATGTTGCATCTTTGATGTATTAATGAAAATTATTTGAAATGTTATATCATGATCCTTGAATTTAAGAGTGTTTGGTTCTCTTGAATTTAAGTTTACTTTATTTGGATTATGGCATGGACATAGGGGGAGTAAAGGTTAACTCTCATCATCAATTGGTTATCATCATCAAAAAGGGGTAGATTGTTGAATCTTGAATTTTGATGATGAAATCAATTGATAAGTTTTTGATCTAACATGTGTGTTAGAGAAAGTAATGCAGGGTTAACTATGATGGAGAAAAGGAACTACAACCAGTAGTTGGGCCAGAATCAAGTTCGGGCATCGGGGCAAAGTTCGGACGATGCAGTGGGAGCTCGCCGGGAGTTCGCCGAAGGGATCGGGAAGCTTGTTGGGAACACATCGGTAGATCGCCAGAAGAAGACCGTAAGACTTGCTAGAAGATTGTTGGAGGTTGTCGGATTGACAGGGGTTAGGTCGATTGTTGAACTTAATAGTCTTGTACGGTTGTAATCACTGAGTCATAGTTAGTTTTAAGTCCTAATTGAGTTAATTTTGGAAGAAATCTAAATTAACTCAAGTGAGGCAAACTGGGTCCACTTTGGGTTTAGGTTGAGCTTAGGTTGAGCTCATTTGGTTGACCTAGGAAGGGGTCAAATGAAGGTACAAGTTGGGAATGGAAAAATATAGAAAACACCTTTTCAGGATTCCAGATGAAAGTACCGCCTAGGTCAATGATTGTATGGCCTAGGTTAGTGGTAGTACCACCGTCATCCTATTTTCAGGGTAGATTTTGGCCGTAGTACGTCGACAACGACGGAAGATGCTCGTACCCGAATTTTTTGGATACGTTTGAATTTTTTGCTCCATTTTCTAAAGCCAATTATGGTCTATAAATACCCCAAGATTTCTTGTATTGAGAGCAAAAAAATTGGCAATAAAGTCGAGAAGAAAAATATACAAAAAGTGTGCAAGAAAGTGGGAAAGAAAGGGGGCAAGGGAGTGAGCAAGAAAGTGGTCATAATCCTTGTGAAAATCTTGTAAAAGTCTTGAGAATCCCCTTTGTAAGTTGTATGTGAAATACTTGTAAGGTTCCTCTCCTGAACCTGTGAAAAGGAGAGAGTGAGTAGTGTAAGGGTTTGATCTTCACCTAAAGAAGGTCATTAGTGGACACCGGTAAGCCTCAAGGAGGACTTCGAAAAGTGGATATAGGCCAAGTTTTGGCTGAACCACTATAAACTGTGAGTCTTCTAACTTTACTGAGTTTATATATTTATACTCAAGTTTTCTTTAAGATAGTAACTTGGTATTGTTCAACGTTTAGTTGCTTATGTACTCAACTTAAACAAAACGCTTCTGATTTCAGATTTTATTTCGAGCAAGTCTTTCTAAACTAAAGTTTTTCAACTCTCGCACTAATTGACACCCCCCCTCTTAGTGCTAATTTATCCTAATAATACCTAGCAACGAGGAACTGATTCTTATATATTATGATAATAATGGGGTGATAGCTCTAGTAAGGGAATCCAGGTCTCATTATAATTGTTCTGAGGAGGTTCTAGCTGATTAGAGAGATTGTGGCCCATAGAGATGTAACAATGTAAAGACTTTCATCTGAAGATAACATTATAGATCTACTTACGAAGCCATTGTCTTAGATTGTATTTGAGCATCATAGGGGTATGATGGGGATTAATCACGTAGGTGATTAGTTTTATGTCAAGTGGTAGATTGCTGGTTACAGGTGTCAAGTAAACCAATCATATGAGTAAGGTACATATGACACATTGCGCAGTCTTTTTTGCTTATATTTATTATTGATATATTCTCACTTTATGTTATGTGTTGCATATACCATGATATCCTTGGATCTTTCTAATGGGAATCAGATCGTGATGAGATCACGATAATGAAACTGATTCACCTTTCAATATAGATCAATAAATAATCTTGATCATAGGTTACTCAAGAGGGACATCGAGAGAATCGGATAGATCGATGTACTGTATTCTCGTCCATATGATGGAGGCACTAGTCTCATAGCCACTCATGTGTGGACACTAAGGGTCTCATTGGAGAATAAGTTTACTAATTGATCTGCTTACAAAATGTTGGATGGTTAATGATACATAACATCATACAACGATTCCATGATCCTTAGAGTTGAGACACCAAGGATGCCTTGTTTGAGTACTCCTTTCTTTGATATCAGACTCAGGTCTAAAAAGTTTTAAATCTGCTATAACCGATTATCGGGATTTGTAGCAAACTTTACCAAAAAATTTGAGTATTAATAGAGGATCATCCACTCTCGATATCATGAGAGAAATATCATATATGCTATCACTCAAGTAAATCTCTAGCCAGTGTCGTTCGGATTGAGAGGGAAGGAATTCTCTGGGAGAATCCGATTAGAGCGAGACTCATACTGATTTCGTATGTGACCTGATAGTACCATGCTAATATAAAGTCTCTAGGATATTAGATGGATGAGGGACTATAGATATACGGTAATTGAGGATAGGCATATCCAATGGATTAGATTTCCTATACTATCTAGGGACTTTGGTGCAGTGGCCTAGTACGTCCATCGTCAATGAATTGAGTAAATTATTATGAGATAACAATTCACTAAGTCAGAAGAAGTTCTGACAGGTGAAAGTCATGACCAACTCGATATTGGGCCTAGAGAGTCCCACACATATGGTGGATGTTGCAGCAAGTAGAGGATTATATATGAGTTATCCAATAAGCCCCTATTCTCATTAGATGAGACCCAGCATTAATGAACTCCTTGCATGAGGCCTAATTAGAGGTTAATTGAGATTACTGGATAGAGATCCAATAATCTAAGAAGCGAGGGTAATTGGATAGAGATCTAATACCTACTAAGGCAAGAACCATTAGGAGGTAGGGCCAACCAACAGGGTGATAAACTACATCTTTGACCGCCCTCTCCTATTCTCCTCTCTCCCATCTCTTCTCAGTCAACCACCTTCTCCCTATTGGGAGAGGATAGCGAAGAAGATAGGAGATCTTATTCCATGTTCACTATAAGAAGATGCGTAAAAGTTACAAGCTTTTGACTACGATTTGAGGAGCATCACTACATCTTTCCAACCGAAGCGACTACGGTTGCAATACAGCACTTGGAGAAGGTACTATAAAAAGAGTCCAATTGCTTCTCTATTCAAATTCAATAACTTCAGGAGAAGAAGCTGAAGGAGATTGAAGACATGAACCCTCTCCCACAACTTGCTAAAATTTTAGGCGCCTCCACCAAACCGAGCCGACTACCTCCTATCAGGCTACGCGACCTCCCTACATTGAACTGGCCGAAGGAACCACCAGTTGATGCTCAGCCAAATTGCTGCCCACACCCTCAGAAGACCAAAGCTAAGAGGATCGCCCAAGAGATTATAGAGACACAGATTACTCGGTCGTGCTTTTTTCCCGCTACGATAGTTTATCCCTGTATCTTTGTCTCCAGGGATAAGGTTTTTTGAAGTGTAACATCCTACCGAAACCACCATGGTTTCTGATGGGACACCCCCTAGATCTCTGGCGACTTCCATGACTTCCCTCAGGAGCGACCATGATACTCGAAGTCTTCCCTAATAGTGATCTACGATCCATGGCCTTGGATCATTTGCGTGACTCAACGAAACATGAACTTCACCCCTCTCATTGTGAAGAAAGATGCCCCTCCTTGGCCGAGTGGAACTATAACCCTCGTAGCCATGATGCCATCTACACCAACGCTAGATTATAGCCAGATGATCGTGATTGGAGCAGACACATCAATAGTTGGGATCAATGCCACCTCATGCAAGATGTCTGGCCCCTAATCTACATTAGTGCTCTCTCTCCATCTCACCCAAGGCTTTCAATCTACAACGAGGAGATATTGATCATTGCTAAAATTAAGACTTGGCATGATACAGGTCAATGACACAAAGGAGCAACGAAGATAAGCCCAAGGAAATTACAGCTTCTACTCACTACAAACTCATATCAGACTCACTTCACTATGGACCTTATCAGAGGGTAGCCACCATCTCAGAGGGAAGTTTGGTTCACATTAAAGAATAACTATATGGCCGCCTATGCAAGAAAGAAGTAGTTGCTTGACAAACATTGGACTAAGAGGATGTTTGCTATTAAAGACTGAGTCTTCCTTCATTTTCAGCCCTACCACCCTACCAGCAGGAATTTATGAAGACTCAAGCCTCGAGGAAGTGGTCTCCCTGTTACTTTGAGCCCTGCAAAATTAGAGAACATGTTGGGGTTGTGCACTTCGGATCGGATCTACATGCCAATTCAAAAGTATACATGATCATTAATGTGTCCTACCTCAAGTGAAAGTTTAGAAAGGATGACTCAACCTAGATCCATCTATCACGCCCCCCGAATTATCACATTCGAGAAGGAGTGACTCTATCATAAATCGATAATATAGTAATCATCAAAATCTAAATTTAAGATCCACACTAACATTTGATGATATTGAGAAACATTCAAACTTCAAAATTCACATATATAAAATCTTATGTAGTTTATAATCAAACGTCACATCACTCAAATATTTATGAAACCCAAAGCTAACTTAACAAATATTAACTATACTTATAACTCATTAGCAAAAGAACCTATACAATCGCCAAACCAACCACTTACCATAAATTCACTTCATTGTAGACTAAACTTAAAATAACTTCAAACTGTGAGAGGTCATTTAAAGCTTTTACATGATACATCAATCAAATTCATCAACAATATATCATTACATACAAATTATACTTATACAAAAACTATAATATATCATATGATAATACTTGACCAAAATCTATATAGCTTTCCATTACCTCAGCTCAATCTTAACAGGTCAATGAGTGTCAAGCTAACCTGAAAAGAAATTTAATAACAAAGGAGTGAGCTACAAAGCTCAGCAAGCGTTTAATATATCCAAGACAAGAGCGAATGGCCTCAAATAAGCCTGGTATCAAGATACAAAGCAGAGATACAAAAATTCATGGATATCAACTCATTAGATACAGAAGTTCAAATATCAATTCATTCAAAATATATTTGGTTCATAACAAATGGAATACAAAGTAATTGGAGCATATAAATGAAGTGGTACTTCGAAGCATATCAAAGGCGCATAGGACATTTTGAAATACATAAATGCAAATGAAATATTTTGGAACATATCAATGGAGTGTGAAATGTTTCAGAACATATCAAAAGCAAATAAAATATTTTGAAACATATCAATGACATTCGGAATATTACGAAGCAAGTCAAAGTCATAAATATGTTTCGAAGCAAATCAATGGTGTATGGATAATTTCAAAGCTGATCAAATGAACAAATAAGGGAATAAATGCTCAATATTATATCAGACATAACATTCATTACATTCTTATTCAAAGTGCATATATAACTCAAAAGAATTGCTTTGGATGTCATATTAAAAACATAGAGGGTGAAGTGGGATCAGACAGAATATGGTTCATCCATTTCCGGATGACCACCAGATAGAAGTCTCCAATGTTTGGGAGCTCCATTCACTCATGTCTAGGTGAAGTTAGAGGGGGCTGACAGAGCATCACGGGCTCTAAGCATAACATCCTTTATCATTTTTGGCAAAGGTCCAAAATATCCCATAAACACTATAGCACAAAAGGACATGAGCAACAAAATTGACATATATCGGAAGCACATGCGAAACAACGAAATATACATATGAAAAATATGAAATAATATGATGAATACATAAACATTCATAATATACATTCAAATATGCAAGGAATAAGGAATAAGAGTTTGCAAGATTTCAAAGCAATGATATATCTCAAAAGAAGAAAGAACTTTAGCTAGATCACAGATAGAATATGATCTAATATCATATTAAAAATATAGATGGTGAAGTGGGATCAAACAAAATATGATCTATTCATTTCTGGATAACCATCAGACAAAAGTAGAGCATGACAGGCTCTAAGCATAATACCCTTCACAATTTCTGGCAAAGGTCTAGAATATCCCACAAATACCAGAGTACAAAAGGACATGAGCAATAAAATTGATACGTATCGAAAGCACATGCGAAACAATAAACATGCATGCACCTATATGGAATAATATGATATAACATCAATTAATACATAACATATTCAGATATGTAAGGAAATCAAAGACAAGAGAATCAGAGAATTCAGTTCTGAAATGGATGAAGCAAGTATAGGCAAAATTGATATGATCCCTATTCTAGTAGAATTCAAAAGGCACATTGTAAAGTTATTTAAATAATCAAATATGATCCAAATTACTCAAAAAGTATATCCTTGGAAAGCTAAATCAATTTAGTTTCAAAAAAAATAAGTTTCATACAAATTGAAGGTTTTTATAAAGAGTTACAGATGATTTGACAACCAAATATCATGAGTTACAGTTCCTATTTTGTAGAATCCATAAGGTCTATCAAAATAGATATTTTGACAGTCATTTGGACTCTCTAATTTCTAACTAATGAAGATTTACATGAATCAGAGACTCACTCCTATAGTTAAATATAAGCAATCTGATGATGAAAGGTCAGACGCTACAAACTCTATTTTATAGATCTTATTTGCTCAAATTAAATAATCATTTGGGCTAGCAAGTAAACTATAAATTCTTAAAACATAGTTTCAAAAGAAAGATTTGTGAATCTATTTTTGAAGAAACTAAGATTTGTTCAAAACAGAGGTCTATATAGAAAATTATGACTTGTTGCTAACAAAGGAGATTTCGGATTGCAATGTTGTATTTGTTCCAAAATTTTATTATAATGAAGACAAGAATAAAGATAAATTTTAAAGATTTTGATCCCAAATATATGGATTTGATCAAAATCCCTAAACCCCCAAATCTATTCTTCTCCTCTCCCTTCTCTTCTTCTTTTCTTCTTCTCCTTCTCTCTTTTCCTTTTTTTTCCCCTTCTTCTTTCCTAGCTGTAGCTGCCACAACTGCAGCCCTTTCTCTTCTTATCTTTTTCCTCTTCCTTCCTCTTCTTCTTTTCCTCGTCTTCTTTTCCTACTGCAGCTATCACAACTACAACCAAAGCCGCAGCCACCCCTTTCTCTTCTTCTTCTTCTTCTTCTTCTCTTCTCCTCCTCTTCTTCCCTTATCTTCCCTGACACACTGCACCTCCTCTATTTCCTCATGCAGGAAAGAGAGGTGCAGCAACACTTGTCATAGCCTCCTTGCTCTCTTCTTCTTCTCTTTCCCTTCTCCACCACCGATGCATCTCCTCTTGCGGAAGCAGAGGGGCGCTGCCCCTACTCTTCCTTCTTCTCCTCCTCTTCTTCTTCCCTTCTTCTTCTTCTTTCCCAACCGCAGCTACCACACCCATAGCCACAGCTGCAACCTCTTCTTCCTCTCCTTTTTCTCTTCTTCTCCTCTTCTTCCCTTCTTCTTCTTCTCTTCCCCTTCTCTTCTTCTTCTCTTCCTCCTTTCTCCTCTTTCCTTTCTCCTCACTAATACATCTCCTTGTGCGGAAGTAGAGCGGCGCAGCCCCCTTCTCTTCCTTCTTCCCCTTCCCTTCTTCTCTTCTCCTTCCCTTCTTCTCTTCTCCTTCCCCTCTCCTTTCCTTTTCCTCCCCTTCACTTCCAAAATGCAGCCACTTCACCTCCCAGTTTTCCTCGAGCAGTAAACAATGGCAATGGGAGTCGATGGATAAGAAATGCCACGTTTTATCCTTTTATTACAACTTTTATAGTTTAGTCCTTGGAAGAATAATATTCACGATTAGATCCTTAAGATTTACAAATAGATCCACGGATCTTATGAATAAGTCCTCGTATGTATAATTAGATCCTTAGATTTTACAAACAAATCTCCAGATTTATAATTAAGTTATTATAAAGGATATCAAAATAGGTCCTTGTATAATTTTCAAGAATAAGGGGTATTACACTCTCTCCTTCTTAAAATAAAATTTAGTCCTCTAAATTTGTTATATCTCAAGCAAAGGACATATAAGCTCTCTTCATTTTTTTTTCTTCATTTCTCAAGTAAACTGAATGTGGATCTCATCACTATCCTCCTTGATCTTCAATTGATAATAACCGACTTCAGATCAATCTTAGAGGATAATTGTGTACCATGTAATTCAAACAAATGACCAATTTGGGTAAAGGATTTTTTTTTGTTAATCACCAGATTCAACTATCTATAATTAATACAAAGTCTCAATATTCTATCCATTTTTCTTAAATAACGATACTAGAGCATCCCATGGTGAGATACCAGATTGAATGAAAACCTTATCATATAATTCTTATAATTGCTTCTTTAATTCCACTAACTCGAGTGGTATCATTCGATAGGAAGGCTTAAATATTTAGGTTATCAACATCACCCCTTCTATCTAGAGGTAATTTAAGCAAATCATTCAAGAACACATCAACGAACTATCCGATCACAGGAATTTAATTTAGATTAGTTTCTTGATATGAGTGCTCCTTTACATATACAAGATGGTAAAAAGAATCCTTCTATACAAGGTAATTAGTCTTAAGTGTCGATATTAAACGAGGAGGTGAATCATATCAAATACTCTCAAAACAAAAGATGGGTTGATCTAGTACACAAAAAGTGATCGTTTTTGTATAACAATCTATATTGGCATGATAGGAATGTAATCAATCCATGCCAAGTATAATATCAAAGAAGTTTATATTCTCTGATAGAAATTAGACAAGATGACCATATCAAGTTTTGTTGTCAAAGGATCCCCAATAGTCATAGTCATACATAACATATAACCTAGTGATCTAGGTCAAATGCATAAATGATAATCAAAATATTATCGACAGAAGATCAATTAGTACTAGAGTCAAATAGGAATATGAATGATACCTTTGACCAATAATTTACAAGCTCAAAAATCATGTTCAGTAATAGCTTACACTCCAGCATGGGGATAATCTAGGAGGCAGTGACTTTCTTCTTATTTAATAGGTAATCTTTTTCTTTATGATATAATTTTTGGCAAGCAAAATAGGCTCTACTCACCATATTGCATGACTGAGTTCTCAGTGGTGGCTTTTCTTTCCCAAATCTAGATGTATTGACTTTCTTATCATTAGTTTCTGATCCATTTTCTCTCTTATTTTTGTTGGTAAACTTGTGTTTACTATTCTTGCCCCTAATCTCTAGAGATTTTCTATATTGTTTTCCACCAGTGCATAGCTTCTCCTTTCAACATAAAAGTGACAAAAGAAATCTTTTGAATATCAGGGTAATTTTAAGACATCAATTATTTTCTTCATTCGCATCATCTATTGCTCTACCACCATTATATTAGGTTCACTAGAAACATGAAAAAACTAAGCTCCTTAAGTTATTCAATTCCCAATTCATTATGACTTGATATCCTCGATCAACCCTTTTATCCCACTCAATTACTTAGAAGAAAATGAAGCAAGTGGACCATATATCCTTATCATCCTAGATTCTTAAAAGACATCAAGAAATTTTTTCCCAATCACCATATAATTTACTAAACCTCAATATATTTTATCAATCAACATAACAAATATCTCAGTAATCCTCAAATCATGCTCTAATACCACCTCTGTCACACCCCCTGAATTATTACATTTGAGAAGGGGTGATCCTGTCATAAATCGATAATATTGTAATCATCACAATCTAAATCCAGGATCCAAACTAACATTTGAGAATATTGAGAAACATTCAAACTTCAAAATTCACATTTATAAATCCTGTGTAATTTATAATCATATGTCACATCACTCAAATATTTATAAAACCCGAAGTCAACTTAACAAATATTAACCATACTTATAACTCATCAGCAAAAGAACCTATACAATCGCCAAACAACCATTTACCACAAATTCATCATTGTAGACTAAACTTAACATTCCAAAATAACTCCAAACCGTGAGAGGTCATTTAAAGCTTTTACATGATACATCAATCAAATTCATCAACAACATATCATTACATACAAAATATACTTATACAAAAACTATAATATATTAGCCGATAATACTTGCCCAAAATCTGTATAGTTCTCCACTACCTCAGCTCAATCTTAACAGTTTAATGAGTGTCAAGCTAACCTGAAAAGAAATTTGATAACAAAGGAGTAAGCTACAAAGCTCAACAAGCATTTAATATATCCAAGACAAGAGCGAATGACTTCAAATAAGCCGCGTATCAAGATACAAAGCAGAGATACAAAAATTCATGGATATTAACTCATTATATGCAGAAGTTCAAATGTCATTTCATTCAAAATATATTTGGTTTATAATAGATGGAATACAGAGTAATTAGAGCATATTAATAACGAAAGAGATACTTCGAAGCATATCAAAGGCGCATAGGACATTTCAGAATATTTCAATGACAAATGAAATATTTTAGAACATTATCAATGGAGTGTGAAATATTTCGGAACATATCAAAAGCAAATGAAATATTTCAGAACATATCAATGACATTCAGAATATTACGGAGCAAGTCAAAGCCGTAAATATATTTCGAAGCATATCAATGGTGTATGGATAATTTTAAAGTTTATCAAATGAACGAATAAGGAACAAAAACTCAATATCATATCAGATATAACATTCATTTCATTATTATTCAAAGCGCATATATAACTCAAAAAAATTACTTTAGATACCATCTAAAAAACATAGAGGGTGAAGTAGGATTAGACATAATATGATTCATTCATTTTTGGATGACCATCAGACAGAAGTCTCCCACGTCCTGAGCTCCATCCACCCATATCTAGGTGAAGTCAGAGGGGGTCGACAGAGCATCACGGGCTCTAGGCATAATACACTTTATCATTTCTAGCAAAAGTCCAGAATATCCCATAAACACCAGAGTACAAAAGGACATGAGCAACAAAATTGGCATATATCGGAAGCACATACAGAAGAATAAAATATACATGTGCCAAATATAAAATAATACGATGAATACATAATCATTCATAATATACTTTCAGATAGTTAAGGAATAAGGAATAAGAGTACATAAGATTTTAAAGCAATGATATAAGGCTTAAAAGAAGAAAGAACTTTAGCTGGATCACAAATAGAATATGATATTATATTATATCAAAAATATAGATGATGAAGTGGGATTAGATAGAATACGATCCATCCATTTCTGGATGACCATTAGATAGAAGTAGAGCATCACAAGCTCTAGCACAATACCCTTTACCATTTCTGGTAAAGGTCCAGAATATCCCACAAACACCAGAGTACAAAAGGACATGAGCAATAAAATTGATACGCATCAGAAGCACATGCGAAATAATAAATTATGCTTGTGCCTATACAAAATAAAATGATGTAACATCGATTAATACATAACATATTCAGATATATAAGGAAATCAAAGACAAGACCATCAGAGAATTCAGTTTTGAAATAGATAAAGCAAGTATAGGCAAAATTGATATAATCCCTATTCTGGCATAATTCAGAAGGCACATTACTAACTTGTTTAAATAATAAAATATACTCCAAATTACTCAAAAAAGGAATCTTTGAAAAGCTAAATCAATATAGTTTTAGATAAAATAAGTTTCATATAAATTGAAGGTTTCTACAATGAGTTACTTATGATTTGACAACCAAAGGTTAGGAGTTACGATTTCTATTTTGTAGAATCCATAAGGTCGATCAAAATAGAAATTTTGATAGTCATTTGGACTCCAAATCTTTTAATCCTCATATCAAAGGAAAGATCTATGAGTCTAATTTCTAATCAATAAAGTTTTACAAGAATCAGAGACTCCTATGGGTAGATATAAGCAATATAATGATGAAAGGTCAGACGCTACAAACTCTATTTTACATATTTCATATGCTCAAATGAATTAAACGTTTGGGCTAGCAAATGAACTCTAAATTCTTTAAACGTGATTTCAAAAGAAAAGATCTATGAATCTATTTTTGAAAAAAATTAAGATTTATTCAAGACAGAAGTCTATATAGAAAGTTCTGACTTGAATAAGGCAAATAAGTCATAGTCTCAAGAATATTTCAGATTCCAACTTTTGCAGCTAACAAAGGAGATTTCGGATTGCAAAGCTATATTTGTTCCAAATTTTTCTCATAATCAATATAAGAACAAAGATAAATTTCAGTAGAGAAAGGATAGAATACTTGCCTTTCAAGATTTTGATCCCAAATATGTGGATTTGATCAAAATCCCTAAACCCCTAAATCTATTCTGCTCCTCTTCCTTCTCTTCTTCTTCTTCTCCTTCTCTCTTTTTCTTTTTTTCTCCCTTCTTCTTTCCCAGTTGCAGCTGCCACACCTGCAGTCCCTTCTCCCCTTTCTCTTCTTTCTCTTCTTCTCTTCTTCCTCTTCCTTCCTCTTCTTCTTTCCCTCTTCTTCTTTCCCTGTCATAGCTATCACAACTGCAACCACAACCGCAGCCACCCCTTTCTCTTCTTTCTCTTCTTCTTCTTCTACTCTTCTCGTCCTCTTCTTCCCTTCTGTTCCTCGATGCACTGCACCTCCTCTATTTCCTCGTGCAGGAACAGAGGTGCAACAACACTTGCCGCAACCTCCTTCCTCTCTTCTTCTTCTCTTTACCTTCTCCACCACCGACACATCTCTTGTGGAAGCAGAGGGGCATTGCCGCTTCTCTTCCTTCTTCTCCACCTCTTCTTCTTCCCTTCTTCTTCTTCTTTCCCAACCACAGCTACCACACCCACTACCACAACTGCAGCCTCTTCTTCCTCTCCTTTTTTTCTTCTTCTCCTCTTCTTCCCTTCTTCTTCTTCTCTTCTCCTTCTCTTCCTCCTTCCTCCTCTTTCCTTTCTCCTCACTGATACATCTCCTTGTGTAGAAGCAGAGGGGCACTGCCCCCTTCTCTTTCTTCTTCCCCTTCCCTTCTCTTGTTCTTCTCATCTCCTTTCCTTCTCCTCCCCTTCTTTTCCAAGACTCAGTCACCTCACCTCCCCTGTTTTCCTCGTGCGGTAATAGAGGCTATGGATAAGAATCAATATTTTTTCTTTCTCTTTTTCAACTTTTGTAGTTTAATCCTTGGAAGAATAATATTCACGATTAGGTCCTCAAGATTTACAAATATATCCTCAAATCTTATAAATAAGTCCTCATGTGCATAATTAGATCATCAAATTTTACAAATAAATTTCCAGATTTATAATTAAGTTATTATAAATGATCTCAAAAGAGATCCTTGCATAATTTTTAAGAATAAGGGATATTACACCATCCACCCAACATCAAAGTTGATGAAGAGTCCCAGTTCCAACTGGAGATCGTATGAGATCGTAGGATCATGATGCATTACCATCTAGACACTACTGCTGATGTTAGACCATAGGAGCATGATGTGCCTACTACAAGGACCACGAGGAAGCCTCTTGAGGAGTTACAGATCAGGACCTAGAGTTATTGAGTCTCAACCTTGAGGACAAGGCTGATTTCAAAAGGGTGAGTATGTTAGGACCCCAACTAAGTCAGGTCCCAGTCGATTGAGTCGATTTCTTAGATTGGGCCTTATTGGCCAGTCTAGACTTAACACTAGGTCAGCTATGAGGAGATTTAAGTCCATTGTAATAAATCAGCCCAAATCCTAGTAGGGTTAGGATTCGGCTGAACTAGAGTCTAGTTAGGAGTCGGAGTTGGATTCGTGTCCGAGTCAACTAAGTCAAGCTTGTAATCAACCCAATTGGCTACCTACCTTGATGAGGGGAAGTCGACTAGGGCAGAGAGTAGGCGGCTAGGTTTTGAGATGGGAGTTTCACTTGGAGTAGGAGTTTAATTAGGAGTTGGAGTCTTAGTTTAGTTGAAGTAGGAGTCCTATTATGATTAGGATTTTGAGACCCTAATAAACACTTGTAGCAATAACTTTTTTATCATTAATTGATCAATCTTTTGTTCACCCTTATACCGAATTTCTTGGAGGGAAACCCTATAGTGTTCCAGGAGGGCTGATCCCTATAGAGATCCACCCCAAGCTTAGAATTCACAAGCGTTCTAATAGAATTCTCGAAGTTAAAGTGTCGTGAACTCTTGAAAATGTTTGAGTCTAGAGCGATTATTCTAAGCAGGTGTGAGGTCTTGTGTGAAAGAATTTACAAAGGTTCTCTCCTAAGCCTGATAAGAGGAGAAGGGTTGTAACAAAGGTAGTTGATCTTCACCCATTTGAAAGAAGATCGTTAATGAAAGCCGATGGCCTCGAGCGATGAGGAATCGAGAGTGGACGTAGGTCGGGATGACAAAACCACTATAAATTGATTTACATTTTCTTTCTTGCTTTCCCTTATTATTGCTAACAAATTTATTTTACTCACTAATTCTATTCACACTTTCAAGTTAAATACATTTTCAATTCATATTCTCCTTAGTACTTTTTCAAATCAGATCTTTTTCCGATAGCACTAATCCACCCCCCATCTTAGTGCCATTATGATCCTAATAGTTAGTATTAGATCCAAGTTCTCTTAGTTGAATTAACACCTAAGTGTTAATGGTTTTTTTAGTAATCATGAGGGTCGCTCGATCACTCATCCTCCTATGTTCACTTAGACGAACTACACTTACTAGAAAACACGAATAAGAATTTTTTTGATTTCTATAGATTTTGATTTATGGAACGTTATTGAAAGTGATTTTCAAAAAATCTTCTAATCTAATAAATGTTAGGATTGTTAGGATCAATTGACCCTAAGAGGGGGGTGATTAGTGCAAGTGTAAATTTTTAGTTTAGATGAAAACTTTTCGATTAAACTAAGATAGAAAATCCGAAGCTTTTCGTTCTTAGTGAAATGAGTGAGTGATTAAAAGAAAATTACTAAGTTAATAAGCAAACTGGAAAGATAGGCAATTGAAGGAAAGAACTTGTCATGAAAACTTTGCTTTCAAAGAGTTGAGTTAAATTGGAAGCGTCAATACAAAAATATATAAACAGTGAAAGCAAGGAAACACTCATAATTTTTATAGTGGTTTGGCGTCAACGGCCTACGTCTACTCCGAGTCCTCCTTCTTGAGGCACACCGGCGTCTACTACCGATCTTCTTTGGGTGAAGACCAAACCCTTACACTTTGCTTACAAGGGAGACAAGATTATACTCTTTGATCACTCCCTTACCCCATTTCTTTTTCTTACAATTCTCACATAATATTTTCATAGAATATAATCCCTAAAAATTATTGTATAGAATGTAAAAAAATTTGAGGTATTTATAGGTCCCAAATTGGCTTCAAAACCGGAGCCAAAATCCAACCAACTGTATCTGAAAAATCCGGGTACAAGCGATTTACCCGCCTGCCGGGGCGGGTCAACCACCAAAAGTGCCCAGATTCCTGGGTACGGGTGGTTCAGCCGCCCAGCCTAGGTGGCTTAGCCACTGACAGTCACCCGGAATCCTGGGTACGACGGTACAACTGCCGCTTACTAGCGATTTTCCCGACGGAATCTCCACAAAAGTGGTAACCTCCACTTTTCAAATTTTGACTTGAAGATGTTGACCAATTCTTTGATCAACTAATTAAGCTCAACCTGAGCTCAATCAAACCCCATAGTGGACCCGGTTGCCTCTTTGAGTTGATTTCCAAATCATATTCAAATCAGACGCACTCTTAACCTACGACTCGAAGATTACAATCAAACATGACCACCAAGCTTAATGACCTCACTTCGTATTCTGGCAACCTTCGGAATCTCCGACGGCAAGTCTTATGGTCTTCCTTCGGTGATCTTTCAGTGTATTCCAAGTGAGCTTCCCAATCCCTTCGGTGAATCTCCTAGTGAACTCCCGGCGAGCTCCCACCGCATCGTCCAATCCTTGTCCCGATGCCTAAGCTTGATCTTAGGTCCATGGTGGTTAACTCCTTCTCGCATCATGGTTAAACCTACATGATGCTAACTACGACTTAATTAATTTCAATCATAATATCCACAAGTCCAATTCAAGACCTTCCCAACTCTCGGCAAGCCTTTCGGCTACTCCCGACAATCTTCCGACGAGTCTCGATCTTCTTCTGGCGAACTCCCTTGTGCTATCCAGGAAAGCTCCTGATGTTGGGAAACCTCAGCAGGTGCATCACATGCGCAACGGAAATGAAAACAAAAATTGGTTTCCCACGCAGATCAAATCGTCGTGCAAAAGATTGGTGTCACGCGAAAAATCGTAAAAATTGAAAAAACCACGATGTGTGAGAGATTGATTGTACCTAGGGAGATCGTATATCCTTGTATTCCAGATCCGGATGGGGAAGATGAAGGAGGTCAAGCGTCCTCCTCTCTAGCGGTATCCATACGATGGATCTCTGCAGTGAAACCCCTCTAATCTGATCTTGCAACTCTTGCTCAGAGGGAGGGAGGAGAATAAGAGGTGGTGGCTAAAGCTGTAGCCTATCAACCATGAGTCTCCCCTCTTATTTATAGAGAGCCACCAAAACCCTAGGGCTCCTTCCATAGTGAGGGAGGAGAATAAGAGGTGGTGGCTAAAGCTGTAGCCTATCAACCATGAGTCTCCCCTCTTATTTATAGAGAGCCACCAAAACCCTAGGGCTCCTTCCATAGTGGGTATTGGATCTCCATCCAATAACCCACTAACCTTACATTATTAGATCTCTATCCAATAATCTCCTTAGGCCTATAATTGGGCCTTAATCAAGGAGCCCATCAACATAGGGTCTCATCTAATGAGAATAGGGGCTAATTGGATCTTCATCCAATCCTCTATTCACTGAAGCATCCACCATATGTGTGTGACCCTCTAGGCCCGATACCGAGCTGGCCGTGAGTCACTCTCATCAGAACTCCTTCTGATATAGTGAATTATTATTCCCATAATAATTCACTCGACTCATCGACTATGGACGTACTATGCCACTACGCCATAGTCCCCAAACGGTACAGGGGGGATCAAATCCATCGGACCTGTCTGTCCATAGTTACCGTGTATCTATAATCTCTCATCCAAATAATATCCCAGAGACCGTATATTGGACATGGTAATGTCAGGTCACATACGGAATTAGTTTATCTTGCTCTATTCTGATTCTACCGGAGAACTCCTTCTCTCTCAATCCGAATGATCCTGGCTAGGGATTTGTCTGAGCAAGCACATATGGGATATTCCTCTCGTGATACCGAGAGTGGATGATCCTCTATTGACACCTAATTACCTTCATAAGGTTGGCTACCAATCCCGATAACCAGTTGTACTAGATTTGAAACTTTCCAAACCTGTAAGTCTGGCATCAAAGAAAAGAGTACTCATATAAGGCATCCTTAGTGTCTTATGTCTAAGGACCAGATACACAACTGGGACTATAGAATCGCTATCTGACATTAGATATCATTAACCATATAGCATTCCATAAGTTGATCAATTAGTGAATTCATTCTCTAATGAGCATCTCCATCATATGGACGGGTATATAGTACACCGATCTATCCGGTTATCTCAATATCCCTCTTGAGTAACCTATGACCAGGATTATTTAGGATCTGTGTTTAATGGTGAATCGATCTCATTATCATGATCTCATCACGATCCGATTCCTATTGCACAAAACCAAGGACATCACAATATATATATAACAAATAATAAAATATGAGAATATGCCAATATTAATCATAAGCAAAAAGATCATACAACGTGTCACACGTGTCATCACTCACGTGATTGGCTTGCTGGGCACCTGTAACCAGCAATCTCTCACTTGACCAAATGCCAATCATCTGTGTGTCTGATCCCCATCAGACCCTTGTGACACTCAAATATAATATGAGCTAGTGGCTTCGACAGTGGATCTGCAATGTTATCTTCGGATAGAACTATTTTCATTGTTATATCTTTTTGGGTCATGATCGCTCTATCAGATGGAACCTTCTCGGAACAATTCTGTTGAGACCTGAGTTCCTTTGCTAGAGTTATCGCCCTGTCACTATCACAATATATGGGAGTCAGCTCCACGCTGCTTGGTATGACTCCAAAATCCTTGATAAACTTCTTCATCCACACCCCTTCGTCTTGCTGCTTCTACTACAACAATGTATTCCGCCTCTGTGGTCGAGTCAGCAGTAGTATCTTGCTTGGAACTCTTCCAGCTTACTACTCCTCCATTCAGGGTAAAAATATACCTTAAATTTGACTTGCTATCATTAATGTTGGACTGAAAACTCGAGTCCGTGTAGCCCTCAACCTGGAGGCTACCTCCTCCATATACCAGTAAAAGATCCTTAGTCCTTCTCAAGTACTTAAGGATACACTTTACTGCCTTCTAGTGTTCTAAACCTGGATCTGTCTGATACCTGCTCGTGACACTTAGAGCATGTGCTATATCAGGCCTGGTACATAGCATCGCATACATGATAGACCCTATTACTGAGGCATAAGGTATCTTATCCATGTATGTCCTTTCTTCAGGAGTCTTTGGGGACATACTCATAGAAAGTGATATTCCATGTCTCATCGGTATAAGACCTCTCTTAGAATTCTCCATGCCAAACCTTTTGATAATGGAGTCTATGTACCTAGTCTGGGATAAGCCAAGTATCCTTTTGGATCTATCTCTATAGATCCGGATCCGTAAAATTTAGGATGCTTCCCCTAAGTCTTTCATGGAGAAGTTTCTGGATAGTCAAGCCTTTATTGTAGAGAGCATTCCTATATCATTCTCAATGATTAGGATGTCAGCCACATATAGCACCAAGAAGGTAATAGCGCTTCCACTTACCTTCTTGTACATACAAGGTGCATTGTCGTTCTTAACGAAGTCATAAGATCTGATCACCTCATCAAATCTTATGTTCCAACTTTGGGAAGCTTGCTTCAATCCATAAATGTATCTAAGCAACCTGCACACTTTATCTGGACTCTTTTTGGATGCAAATCCCTCTAGTTGTATCATATACATCTCTTCCTCGAGGTTGCCATTGAGGAATGTCATTTTGACATCCATTTGCCAGATCTCATAGTCATAGTGTGCTGCAATGGCCAAAATAATTATAATGGACTTAAGCATGGCTACAGGTGAAAAGGTTTCGTCATAGTTAATTCCTTATCTTTGACGATATCCTTTAGCTACTAGTCTTGCTTTATAGGTCTCTACCTTTCCATCCACTTTGATTTTTTTCTTGAAGATCCATTTACAACCGATGGGTACAATACCCTTAGGTGCATTCACAAGGTTCCAAACCTTGTTAGAGTACATGAAATCCATCTCAGAATTCATGGCTTCTTGTCACTTCCCGGAGTCTATACTCATAATAGCCTCCTCGTAGGTCTGAGGATCAACATCTTGACAGTCATCTCCACTAATATATCCTATATATCTTTCAGGAGGGTGAGATACTCTATTAGACCTACGTAAAGTTGGAACTCGTGTGTTAGGTACCTGAACAGACTCGGGCTCTAGAATGGTGCTTGAGCTAGGTTCTCTAACTTCGCTCAATTCTATCTCACTCCCACTGTTTCCACTAAGAATGTGTTCCTTCTCAAGGAACACAGCTCTCTTGGCAACAAAGACCTTTCGGTCCTCGAGATGATAGAAATAATACCCACAAGTTTCCTTCGGGTATCCCACGAACGTCCACCATTCTGTCCTTGATTCCAACTTATCGGGGTTGTATCTTCTAACGTAGGCAGGATAGCCCAAATCTTAACAATCTTAAGATCAGGCTTTTTTCCTTTCCATATCTCATATGGTGTAGACACTACCGACTTTATTGAAACTTTGTTTAGAAGGTAAGCTGCAGTCTCTAGGGCGTACCCCCAGAATGAAACAGGTAGGTTAGCGAAACTCATTATGGATCATACCATGTCAATAGCATATGATTCCTCCTTTCTGATACACCATTGAGCTGAGGTGTATAAGGAGGTTTCCACTGGGATAGAATCCCATTGTCCCTGAGGAAATGGGTGAACTCCGTACTCAAGTACTCTCCTCCTCGATCTGATCAAAGAGTCTTAATACTCTTTCCAATTTGGTTCTCTACCTCATTCTTATATTCCCAGAATTTCTCAAAGGTCTCAAATTTGTACTTCATTAAATACACGTGTCCATACCTAGAGAAATCATCAGTGAATGTAACCACTTATAGCTTGAGTCGACATGGGACCACATATATCACTATGTATGAGTTTCAATAACTCAGTGGCTCTCTCTCCAGTTCCACTAAAAGGAGAGTTGGTTATTTTTTCACGAAGACAAGGTTTGCAAGTTGCATATGACTCACAGTCAAATGGATCTAACTATCTATCTTTCAGCAACTTCTGAATCCTTCCCTCATGTATATAACCTAGCCTATAATGTTGTATATAACCTAGCCTATAATGTCATAGGTATGCATTATTCACCTCATCTCTTTTCCTCTTAGACATATTTATATTCCTGATATGTGGAGAAGTGTCTAACACATATAAGCCATTTATAAGGGTCCCTCTAGTGATGATCTCATCATCCATAATTATTGAACAACTATTATTCTAAAAAACTAATTTATATCCACTAATTATCAAACAAGAGATAGAAATAATATTTTTGATAATAGAGAGAACAAAATAGCATGCATCTAATGCAATAATAACTCTACCAAGCAGATATAGGGCGACCTCTCCAATAGTAACTACAGCAACTCTTGCTCCATTGCCTATCTTGAGGTCCATCTCGTCTCTAGCCAATCTCCTAGGTCTTGCCAGAACCTGCAACGAATTGCAGATATGATAAACACTCCCGGTATCCAATACCCATGTGTTATCATGAAAATCTAACAAGTGGAGACTGATCATAAATATACCTGAAGCTTCTCTAAGCTTCTATCTCACATTCTCTGCAAGGTAGTCCTTGCAGTTCCTCTTCCAATGTCCGTCTTGGCCACAATAGAAGCATTATCCTTTATTTTTTCCCGGATATTTCTTGGCAACCTTTGCCTTACCTGGTCTTTCTTTGCCCTTGCCCTTCTAAAGGGTCATGCTGGCATTCTTTTTCTTTTTGGTCTCACTAATATAGAGAACTGGCTTCTCCTTCTTGATGGCACTCTCAGCTTCCCTCAATATATTGAGGATCTTAAGGGGAGTCACCTTAAACATGCTCATGTTAAAATTCATGATGAAGTGAGAAAAAGAATTTGGTAGGGACTGAAGCATAATATCAATGCACAATTTATCCTCTAGGACTATTCCTAGACCTGTGAGTTTCTCGATCCACTCTATCATCTTTAAGACATGGTTCTTAATCGATGTCCCTTCTGTCATCCTAGCTTGAAAGAGTTTCTTAGATATATCATATCTTTGAGTTCTTCCCTGTTTCTCAAACTGCTCGCGGAGATGAAGAAAGATAGAATCTGCATCTATGCTCTCATGTTGCCTTTGTAACTCAGGAGTAATGGAGGCAAACATGTAACATTTTGCCAACGAGGAATCATCTATATACTTCACATAGCGAGCGATCTCATCCTCACTTGCCCTTCTTCCAGCGTGGGAAAGATTGTATCAAGGACATATGCGATTTTCTCTGCCGTGAGAATAATTCTTAAATTACGAAGCCAATCTGTATAGTTTGGACCAGTGAGGCAGTTGGCATCAAGTATGCCACGTAGGGGGTTTATGAGCGACATGTGACAAAACAAGATATAGCAAAAATAAATAACATGCAGATTTTACAGAAAATACTAATTAAGATATGGACTTCTATCTTAATGTACTCCCACTATTTTCTCAATGAATCACGTGACACCCTTGACACTTGAGACAGAAGTCTCCGGCACACTCCTAGTGGGGATCATGATCCAATTAGAATCTTAGTGTAACCTCGAGGGACTCGATCAATTACACTAAGCCCAAAATGTAGGCAACTCTTGCCAATCACAACTCCTTGTGATTCCCGTCACGTTCAGCCTCTGAATCATCATGGTCTCGAGGGACTCGACCAAACATGATATTCAGTTAAGTCATCACCATCATTACAAGATGAGTCTGACTTGATGATATGCCCTCGAGGGACTCGACCAAGCATACCATGTCCTCAGGTCACCGATGACATCTTTATGTCGTAGGCAAGAACTCGATCACGTAGATAGGTGAGCCTCGAGGGACTCGACCAACTCAACCTATATCGTGATTCAATTTCTTCCAATAACGATGGAAGACTATGTGGGTCAATCTTATTGCCTCATGCTTACCGACTTAATATTATCGTAAGAGGGGTTTTTGTTTTGTATCAGTCTCCTAATATGTTGTGTCCCATACATACATATTTAATATATGTCTACATCGCATGCAAATATATATATACATATATCTAGTAGGTGTATAACACATCACATATGCAAGCCACACCATATGATCATGAGCCGTCACCTAATATGATTAAGCCAGAGCCAATGGGCCTAATCACTCACAATAGGATCTATGTGTGCATTGGTGCATCTTCATGCCCTGTGATTGTTGATTTCATCATCATCGGTTCCATCGGATCGTTGCATCACCATGCGTCGTGATCTCCCACCACGACATCGTGGGTCCCGCTATAACCTCCACGCTCCCGCTGCGCCTCTCCATGTAATTACAAATAATCACAAGCACACAGGCCCAACAATAAACGAGAAAAATATAGGCTCGCAAGCCCTAATAATAATAATAATCATAATTACACACATCACAACACATGGCTCACGATCATCCATCCACATCATACATCATATATAGATCACATCATATATAGGATTACTAGATATATATAATAATTAATTAAACTATTTAATTAATTATTTTTTCTAGAAATCAGGACATGCTTAGAATTTTTAGAATTATCAAGGGCCTTTTCGTAATTCGCAGTGGAAATCAAAACAAAAATCGATTTTCCACACAGATTAAATCGTTGTGCAAAAGATTGAGGTCACATGAAAAATCACAAAAACCGAAAAAACTACGATGTGTGAAAGATTGATTTGACCTAGGGAGAACGTATATCCCTGTATTCCAGATCCGGATGGAGAAGATGAAGGAGGTCAAGCGTCCTTCTCTCTACCAGTATCCACACAATGGATCTCTGTAGCGAAACTCCTCTAATCTGATCTTGTAACTCTTGCTCAAAGGGAGGAAGGAGAATAAGAGGTGGTGGCTAAAGCTGTCGCCTATCAACCATGAGTCTCCCCTTCTATTTATAGAGAGCCACTAAACCCTAGGGCTCCATCCTTAGTGGGTATTGGATCTCCATCCAATAACCCACTAACCTTGCATTATTGGATCTCTATCCAATAATCTCCTTAGGCCTATAATTGGGCCTTAATCAAGGAGCTCATCAACATAGGATTTTATCTAATGAGAATATGGGCTAATTGGATCTTCATCCAATCCTCGATTCGCTGAAGCATCCACCATATATGTGTGACCCTCTAGGCCCGATACCGAGCTAGCCGTGAGTCACTCCCATCAGAACTCCTTCTGATATAGTGAATTATTATCCCCATAATAATTAACTCGACTCATCGACTGTGGACGTACTAGGCCACTACGCCATAGTCCCCAGACGGTACAGGGGGATCAAATCCATCGGACCTGTCTGTCCATAGTTACCGTGTATCTATAATCTCTCATCCAAATAATATCTCAGAGATCGTATATTGGACATGGTACTGTCATGTCACATACAGAATCAGTTTGTCTTGCTCTATTCAGATTCTACCGGAGAACTCCTCTCTAAATCCGAATGACCCTAGCGAGAGATTTGTTTGAGCAAGCACATATGGGATATTCCTCTCGTGATACCAAGAGTGGATGATCCTCTATTGACACCCAATTACCTTTGTAAGGTTGGCTACCAATTCTGATAACCAGTTGTACCAGATTTGGAACTTTCTAAACCTGTAAATCTAGCGTTAAAGAAAGGAGTACTCATACATAGCATCCTTGGTGTCTCAAGTCTAAGGACCAGATACACAACTGCGACTATGGAATCGCTGTCTGACATTAGGTATCATTAACTATACAATATTCCATAAGCGGATCAATCAGTGAACTCATTCTCTAATTAGCACCTATATTATATCCTTTGTGTCTCCACACGAGTGGCTGTGAGACCAGCCGCCTCCATCATATGGATGGGTATATAGTACATCGATCTATCCGATTATCTCAATGTCCCTCTTGAGTAACCTATGATCGGGATTATTTAGGATCTGTGTTTAAAGGTGAATCGATCTCATTATTGTGATCTCATCACGATCTAATTCTCATTGCACAGAACTAAGGACATTACAATATATATGTAACATATAATATAATGTGAGAATATGCTAATATTAATCATATACAAAAAGATCACGTAACGTGTCACACGTGCCATCACTCACGTGATTGGCTTGTAGGGCACCCGTAACCAGCACCTGATACCCTTGGCAATCTTCCGACGCACTCCTGGCGAGTTCCCAGCCGCACCGTCCGAACCTCGGCCTAATGCATGAACTTGACTCTGGCCAAACCTAATTGTCATATTCTCTCTGTCGTAGTTAATCCTGCATCAATCAACTTCTAATAATCCATGTTAGATTAATAACCCATCAATTGATTTCAGTATCAAAATTCGAGATTCAACAATCTCCCTCTTTTTTATGATGATAATCAATTGATGATAGGAGTTAATCCTAACTCCCCCTAAATTCATGCTGCTTAAATTTAAGAGAATCACACTCTTAAATTCAAGTAATCAAAATTTTATATAAATTTCAACACAAATTTGCATATCCAAGATATCAAATCATGAGTAAAAAGGAATTATGCACTTATATCCATATCCAAGATATATCAATCCATATCCATATCAATGTATATCATTAATATCATGTGTCATCAATATATATTTCTCCCCTTTTGTTATCAACTAAAAGGTGAAATGTAGGGCTACAAATTTTAAGGCAAATGAGTTTTTGCTCCCCCTTTGTAAAAATACGACATGAGTCATAAATAATTTTCTTTCTCTTGTGAACATGAATAAAATAAAATAAGGGAGGAATTATAAAACATCATTATGTATAGCTTTCAATTGGTAGAGATGAATTTCGAAAATAAGCTCAAGGATCCAAGATATTCAAGAAGATTCAAGAATTTAGGAGCTACTCATGCATTTAAAAACATCTCATGTAATTTTAAGCAAGGGTAGCAAATAAATTTATACGGTAACATCATACAAATTTTCTCTCCTTTTATTTTTTAAACAATAAGATAAAAACATGGAGAATATTTTCAAAAATATTATCACAAAAGGCTTAATATCATGAAATCTAGATTATCTAATTTAACATTTTTAACTCTCAACCTCAATCTTGTGGATATAAGGTTTTAAAAATTTTGAATATGAGTTCAACAAATCCATCTTATATCAATTTCAAGAAAAAATAGCAAATAAAGCTAGTGAGTTCTTTCTTCTCTTTTGAGAAGTGAAAGCTAGCAAATTTTTTGTTTCTTTTATAATATTTAAGCTAGCAATTTTGCATCATGCAAGCAAATAAGTTTTGCTCCCCCTTGATAATTTTCTTATGAAAGAATTTTCATCTCTTTCTTTGAATAATAAATAAGAAACAAGGGAGTGGGGTGAGAGACATTGTATCACAAAAATACGGCTCAATCTTTTAGATGTAAATTTCAAAATCCAAGAATTGATATTTACCCATGCAATTTAATTCATTTAAATCAAGTGTAGCACATCAAGTGATTCATCAAAGATTTAATATCAAAGACTTATTTCAAGCATCATAGAAGTTTATATTATATATATATTTCCTTTTATAAACATTCATCAAGATTCATGAAACAAGAATAATCTTTTAAAACTATCTTATCACAAAAATTTGAATCCTCTTCTTATGTTCATTTTAACTAGAGTGATTTCGAAAGTAAGCTAAAAAATCTAAGAAATCCAAGAAGAATTAAGCGCCACTCATGTATTTAAATTGTGTGATTTTCTAACATAAATAGCAAATCATGTATTTTTGTAGATCACCTTTCATTTATACTTTGATAATAAGCATCAAAAATTCCAAAAGAAAACATGATAGCTTAAATTGTTTATCAAGAATTTTGCATGCATATTTTGATAAGAAGTGTAATTTATAAAATCCAAGAAATCCAAAGGAAAATATAATAATACATCAAGCTCAACTTATGAAATATGCATTTCGCATGTAATTAGAAAATTCTAAATTTTCTTCTAAGCACATTGTTTCTCATTCAAGGTTATCATATCCAATTTGATTCCAATCATATTGATAATTTTATCCCCCCCTTTGTTAAGATCAAAAGGCATATGATTGCATAATTTCTTTTTAACATTCATATTCAAATTATGTCAAAAAGTAGAAGATAATGTCATTAAAGATAAAATCAAAATTTTGAATATCAAAAGACATGATTTCGTTTAATAAGTTTCTTTCCTCCTTTTGTAAATAATAACAATGAGTCTTAGGGGTTTATCTTAATTCATCCAAGATAAATATTTTTAATAAAATAGAAGAATGATCTTGAAATTTTTTTTAATTATAATTGTTAAGATCATAAATATTCTTTTTATTAAAAAGTAAAAATCATAGAGATTTAAATATGATTCCCTAAAGGATAAAGTCAAGGAATGAAGGAAATTGTTCATAATAAGACAAATCTCATATAAATTTGAACCTACCACAAATTTAATAAATACTAATTTTGGTGATAAGTTATGTCATTCATGAGTTTTTAAAATAAATCATGATAGATATGGATATCAAAAGACATTCATGAATATTAAAGATATGATTTAATTTAATAAATCTCATCTTAGATGATAAAATAAAATCTTAAGAGATCAAAGAAGTGTCTTTATTCATAAAAATATCATATTGTAGATATCAAGATCATGAGTTAATTTTCAAGAAAGAAAAAGTAGAAGATCTTGATTTATATATATGAAACTTCAAGTTTTCAAGAATATGGTTCATAAGAAGATTTTCAAGTAATAGATCCGAAGAGACAAATTATGATTCATTCATATGACTTTCTTTGAACAAATTTATATAAGGATTTCAAAGTACAATTTTTTTCAACTTGTCAAGATTATGATAAAATCATCAAAATATCAATAACATTGGATAGATGCATCAATCTCATTTTAAAATAAAATCATTTGTAAACTTATCCAAAATCATCAATAAAAATTGCTTTTCAAATAGTTCGATGAAGGCATCATAGATTGTTTTTCAATAGCTAAGGTTTTCTAATCCATTCTTGTTGAAGGATTCATATGATAAAAATTCTTTCAAGAATAATTGTCATTCTTTTGAAATTTATTTCAAGAATGCAATGTCATTTAAAGTAAAAAACATTCATCATTGTAATAAAATATTTTCAAACAAAAACTTTGATTTATTTCAATTCCAATGATTTTCAGACTTAGTATAGTGAGTTACCATGCTTATTTTATTCTCATTAAATATATTTTTAATTTATAAAAATACTAGACAATGAAGCATAATTTTTTTCTCTCTTTTCTATATTGTTCGATGTTAAAATTCTATCATTCAAACAATCATTCAATCATAACATTTCAATCAATGTAACATTTAAATCAATCATTCCATAGACTTTGTCAATATTTAAACCTTTTAACAATAGTCTTTACATTTAAACAATCCAATGATTTTAGTATTCAATCAAAATCTCATTTTTGTAATTTTCAATATAAATATATTTTTCAATAACTAAGGTTCTTTAGTTCTAATATTTTTTCATACTTGTATACTCTAGCTATGCATCATCAATATTAATAATGAACTATTAAAAGATTTATTATCAATAATTTTAATTCCAATAATTTTCTTATTATTACTTAGGCTAGTAAGCTTGAAGAAGTGTTAAGTCTCAAGTAAAATGACTTGAGCATCTATTTTCAAAATATTTTTATTGCTCCTAGACTTGTTAGGAAACAACTTTATATTAAGGGAGGTTTTGATTTAGGTACCCATTTAATATTGGGTCCTTCATGACATGCTCTTTCCATTTTCTCTAGTGGTATAAGATTGTTTATGGTTCCTTTAGGAACCCAAACTAACTTGTGAGCACTTTAATTTTGAAATGGACATTTGTAAACCATATGTCCTAATCTTTCATAAAAGTTACACTTGATTCTTGGTGACACATTTAAGGTTGGTCCTTTAACAAAAATGGTTGGCTTTTGTTGAATGTTACCTACAAAGCTTATACCATTTCTTCTATTAAAATGACCCTAATTGGCAAGGATCATATTCAAGGATTTATTTCTAATTTCAAATTTTCTAATATTGTCTTAAGCATGATATTTTCTTCTTTATTATTGTCTAGCATTTCATATTCAGAACTTAGATTATGTGATGCTAATAACTCATGCATTTCATCAACTTTACCAACTAACAAATCATGTTCATTTTTAAGTAACTTAAAAGATTTGCTAAGTTTTCTAAACTCAACAAACAAATCATGAAACATATTTAATAATTCCAAAAAAGAAATGCTTAATGAATCACTAACCTCATCGTCGATGGTCATAAGAGCGAGGTTCTCCACTTCTTGGTTGTGTATTTTATCTTTGGAGCACCTTAGCTTCTTGCATTTATAGCAAGAAATTTTGTTCATCTTTAAATCATTTTTATGGTTCATGTTGATTAATTTTTTCGGTTCATTTGTCAAATGTTCAAGGTCCTCATCACTCGAGATTTGACTCGAAGAGTTATATGTTCTTAGTTCAAGTTCCTTCTTATTCTTTGGAAGGTGTTCTTCAAGTTTAATTTTGTAAGACATTTGATTAATTGATTCATTTATATTAATTGTGTTTTCACGTGTGATTTCTAATGCATGACATATATCAAAAGCCGAATCAAAACAAGAAACCCGATCAAATTCATTTTTATCAAGTGCACAATATAAGGCATTCATAACTTTTGCGTTTAAAGAGAAAGTCTTCTGCTCCAAATCATTCCAATTATTCATTGGAAGAGAAGACTTTTCTATTGAATCTCGGATTTTGATGATGAAACCAACTGATGGATTATTGATCTAACATGATTGTTAGAGTTGATTGATGCAGGATTAATTACGACAGAAGGATTATTACAATCAGGATTGGCTAAGGTCAAGTCCATGCATCGAGTCGATGCGGTTGGGAACTCGCCAGGAGTGCGTCGGAAGCTCACCGAGGGTATTGGGAGCTTGCCAGGATGGTGCAAGGGAGTTCGCTAGAAGAAGACCGAGACTCGCCAGAAGATTGTCGGGAGTAGCTGAAAAACTTACTAGGAGTTATGATGGTCTTGTAATGGATGTTTGGTAATTATGATTGTATTTAGTTAAATCATAATTAGCATCATGCAGGTCTAACTATGGCAGGATCAATGAAGTTACAACCAAATGATGGGCCAAGATAAAGTTTAGGCATCGGGCCAGGTTCGGACGATGTAGTGGGATCTCATCGGAAGTTTGCTAGGAGATTCACCGAAGGAATCAGGAAGCTTACTGGGAATACGAAGGGAGATTGCCAGGAAGAAGATCAGAGGACTTGTCGCAAGATTGCCAGAGGTTACCGGACTATATGGAAGTTAGGTCTTATTTAACCTTAATTGGTCATTAAGTATTGTAATCATTGAATCTTAGTTAGAAAGTGAGTCCAATTTGAGTTGGATTTAGAAGGAATCCAAATCAACTCAATAAGGCAACTGGATCCACTACTAGGTTTGGTTGAGCTTAGGCTGTGCTCAATAAGTTGACCAAGGAGCTGGTCAACATTAAGTCAAAGCCAGAGTTCGAAAAGTGGAGAGAACCACTTCTGCGAAAATTCAACGGGTAAACTGTCGGTGAGCGACGGTTGGACCGCCCGTACCACAGAATCCGAGCGGTGGCTAGCAGCTTCAGATTTCCTATTCTATCTTATTCGAAAAGCTTTTGCTTTAGAAAGAAAAATTTAAGCTTGCACTAATTCACCCCCCCTCTTAGTGCCAATTGATCATAACATTTTCAAATCTATTTTCAATAATAATCCATAAATCAAGGTCTAAAGAAAGTAAGAAAACTCTCATCCGAGTTTTTCAATAAGTGTAGTTCGTCCCATTGAATATAGGAGGACGAATGATAGAGAAACCATCTTGAAAGCCAATAAGAGCTATTTCTCTTAGGTGTTAAACCAAATAAGCAAAACCGAGGCTCTGATACCAATTGTTAGGATTGCTACGATCAATTGACACTTGGGGGGGGGGGGGGGGGGGGGGGGGGGGGGGGGGTGAATTAGTGCAAGTGTAAATTTTCAATTTAGATGAAAACTTTTCGATTAAATCAGATAGGAAATCCAAAGCTTTTTGTTCTTAGTGAAATGAGTGAGTGATTAAAAGAAAGTTGTTAAGTTAATAAGCAAACGGGAAAGATAAGCAACATTTGAAGGAAAGAACTTATCGTGAAAACTTTATTTTTAAAGAGTTGAGTTAAATCAGAAGCGTCAATAAAAAAAATGTAAGCAATGAAAGCAAGGAAACACTTACAATTTTTATAGTGGTTCGTCGCCAACAGCCTATGTCTACTCCCTAGTCCCCCTTTTTGAAGCACACCGGCGTCCACTGCCGATCTTCTTTGGGTGAAGACTAAGCCCTTACACTTTGCTTATAAGGGAGACAAGATTACACTCTTTGATCACTCCCTTACTCATTTTCTTTTTCTTACAATTCTCACATAATATTTTCTCAAAATATAATCTTAAAAAAATTATTATATAGAATATAAGAAAACTTAGGATATTTATAGGCCCCAAATTGGCTTCAAAACTGAAGCTAAAACCAATCGTATTCGAAAAATCTGGGTACGGACGGTTCACCCATCGAAAGTGCCCATATTCCTGGGTATGGGCAGTTCAGTCGCCCAGCCTAGGCGGCTCAGCCGCTGACAGCCGCCCGGAATCTTGGGTACGGTGGTATAACCGTCGCTTACCAACGGTTTATCCATCGAAATCTCCATAAAAGTAGAGGGAAAGTGCCCATATTCCCTCCACTTTTCAAATTCTGACTTAAACCTGATGTTGACCAATTCTTTGGTCAAATAATTGAGCTCAACCTAAGCTCAATCAAACCCCATAGTGGACCTGGTTGTCTCTTTGAGTTGATTTCAAAATCATACTCAAATCAGACTCACTCTTAACCTACGACTTGAAGATTACAATCAAACATGACCACCAAGCTTAATGACCTCACTCCCGCATTTCGGTAACCTTCGAAATCTCCTGGCGTGTTCCTAGTGAGCTTCCCGATCCCTTTGGCGAATCTCCTAGCGAACTCCCGGCGAGCTTCCACCGTATCATCCAATCCTTGGCCCGATGCCTAAGCTTGATCCTGGGTCCATGTCTAATCTGTAACTCTTTCTCCCGTTGTGGTTAAACTTGCATGATGCTAACTATAACTTAATTAATTTCAATCATAATAGCCACAAGTCCACTTCATGACCTTCCCAACTCCCGACAAGCCTTTCGGCTACCCCCGATAATCTTCTAGTGAGTCTTGGTCTTATTTTGGCAAACTCCTTTGTGTTATCCAGGCAAGTTCCTGATACCCTCGTTAAGCTTCCGACGCACTCCTGGCGAGTTCCCAACCGCACCGTCCGAACCCCGGCCTAATGCATAGACTTGACTCTAGCCAAATTTGATTGTCACATTCTCTCTATTAGTTAATCCTACATCAATCAACTTCTAACAATCCATGTTAGATCAATAACCCATCAATTGATTTCATCATCAAAATCTAAAATTCAACAATTAATGCATGGAATGATTTTGAAAAGAAAATATTTTCTTTAAACACTAAAGCTATAAATGATTTATTCTGTGTTTTGGATAAAAATAAGTTTAATCATGTTTCTACTTGTGACACTACACATAATATTTGACACATACTAGAAGTTACTCATGAAGGCACAAGTAGAGTAAAACAATCAAAAAATATTTTTATAGTATATAGTTATGAACTGTTTAAAATGAAGTTACGTGAAACCATTGGTGACATATACAATTATTTTACGAATGTTATCAATGATTTAAAAGCTCTTAGTAAATGCTATACTAACTTTAAATTGGTAAATAAAATTTTAAGATCTCTTCCAAAATGTTGGGATTCAAAAGTAGCGACTATCTAAGAAGCAAAGGACTTGAACAATTTTCCTCTTAAAGAACTTATAGGGTCTTTAATAACCTATGAAATGACTTATAAAGCACATGATGAATAAGAGAAAAATATTTCAAATGATAGGAAGGATATTGCACTGAGAACCAAAGAAGATTCCTCGAGCGAAAACTCAAGTGATGATGATAATGATATTGGACTTCTTATGAGAAAATGTAAAAAGTTCATGAAAAGAAACAAAACTCATAAGAATAAAAATGAACCTAAAAAAGATATTATAATATATTATGAATGCAAGAAGCTAGGACACTTCAAAATGAGTGTCCACAACTGAAGAGGAAGTTGCCAATTCAAAAGAATAAGAAAGCATTCAAGACAACTTCGGATGAATCAAGTGCATCAGAGGATGAAGAGTAATTCAACAAAGACGAAGTGACAAGCTATGCATTGAAGGCCTTTAATGATGAGGTATATGACTCACATAAAAACATCTTTTTCTTATGACAAATTACTTAATGCATTTCATGATTTGTTTGATGAGCTTAAAAATGCTAGTAAGAAATATAAATTACTAAAAATGGATTATGTATCTCTCTCTAATGAATTTGATAAATTAAAAAATAAGCATGACAATTGTATGTTAACATCTTACACTAAATGTGAAGAGTTAGATTTCTTAAAAAAGAAAATATATTATTATACCAAACTTTAGAAAAGTTTAAAATTAGAAATAAATCATTAAATATGATTCTTACTAAACAAGGTAGTGGATTTAGAAAGGAAGGTATTGAATTCACAAGTAATGGTACACATTAAAAGCCAACTAGATTTGTAAAAAGATCCACACTACATATTCCCCCTAAAGATAAATATAATTTTTACAGAATTCTGATCATTACGCTAATACTTGCTCTTTTAAGAAATATAGCTCTCATAAATTAGTTTGAGTTCCTAAAAGAACAATCAATTATTTGACATAAAAAGTCAAGAGAGGTAAATCTAACCATGAAGGACCCAAAGTTAAATGAGTATCTAGAGTAAACTCCACTTTTTTGTAGACATGTCTCTATCAATAGCTAGGAGCAAAAGATGATATTTTGATAGTGGATGCTCAAGGCACATGACCAAAGATTAAACATAATGTTAGGACTCTAGCTAGGGGAGTCCTGACTTAGTTTCATTGAAAAGAACAAACATGTAAATCCTAAGGGTATTCATGTAAATCCTATCTAGCCAATCCCTATTAAAGAGGTAAGGAGGCCGGCTAGGTTAGGATTAGTTTGAAGGACTATATTTTGAGGGAAGAATAAGATATATGTCACCCTAATTAACTACCCCTTATCCTAGTTAAAGATGAGTTGGTTGAGGAAGAGTTAAGTTAGAATAGGATTAGGATTAGTTTGGAGGTTGCTTCTTAGAGTTGGAGTTGGAGTTGTTGGAAATAGCAGTTGAGTAGGAGTTGTTAAGAGTTGTTAGGATAAGAAGTCTTAAGTAGGAATCTTATTAGGAGTTGGGGTTTAGAAGCCCTATAAATAGCCTTGTATTCTGGCCTCTTTCATCATCGATAGATCAATTATCTTTCAGCTTGTAGTAGAAAACTAAGGAGGGAGGAACCCTTATAGAGTTCTAAGGAGGCCGTCCCTTATAGAGATCACCCCAAACTTAGAATCTGCGAGGGTTCTAATACACAATTTTCAAAGCTCACTAGTCAAAATAGAGGATATATCACCTTCGGAGAAAACATCAAAGGAAAGAATATCGGTATTTGAAAAATTGGTAACAAATCACATATTTTGATTAAAGATGCCCCTTTAATAAATAATTTAAAACATAACTCATTAAGCATTAGTCAATTATATGACATGGATATAATATTAAATTTGACTCTAATGCTTGCATAATAGACATACCACATAAGAATAAATCAATGGTTACCTTATGGAGAAATAATATTTATACTATTGATCTTGATGATTTTGGTGATGAAACCTGCTTTTTGGTTTTAAACGATGATGCATGACTTTGACATAGGAGATTATGACATGCAAGTATAAAAGTAATCTCATAAATTGGAACAAAAGAACTTTAGTTATTTCTATAGGAATCTATCCACATTGTTTTCAATAAATTTTTCTAAAGCTAAAAAAAATGATCTTGATGATGATTTTGAATTTGATTAGATTTGAATGAGAATTCTCCTCTCTAAAACAACTTGGATATAACTACACCTTACCCAAGGAATGGAAGCATATAGATGTATATCCTAAGGAGCTAATTTTTAGAGATATATCAAATGGTATTCAAACTCGCTCTTCATTAAAAAATATTTATTCAAATGTATGAATCAAGACCTCTTTGTTTTCATATGATTCATTTTCTTATTAAAGAGGAAATTATTTTAAAAGAATTATGATATTTCACTTGACTTCTTGATATTCGTGACTTAAGATCTATCTTGTATGAATCAAGACCTTTTACTATTTATTCTCCTATAATTTTTCTTTCCTTTTACTAAAGAGGAGATTCATTTCATTGAATCAATATATTAATTTTGTGATGTTTATGATATCAGATTTTTGTCATATGACTTTTTTGTATTAATATCTTTCATATGATATTAAAGTAGATTTATTATTGACACATTGATGTAAAAAAAGATAGTAACACCATGATAAAATAATATCCTACTCTTCTTTTTTATAATGACAAAGGGAGAGAAAAAAAATAGTGACTTACTTATTTCTTTTTTTGCTTTTTGTTGATGACAAAGGGGGAGAAGTAATGGTAATTTTTTGATGATGTAGCATTCATATGCATATTGTATTTAACGACAATAACTTATGATATTTGTTTGAGATGTGTAACTATTTCAAACTATGGATATGATGTAAAATTATGCATATGATTCTTGCAATAATCACTATTGACAACCGCTATGATTTATAATTAAAATTATTTTGACTTGAATTCAAAGAGTTGAAAGTTTATCATTTTTCTTGAAAAATTCAAGTTCGTTATGGCATATAAACAGGGGGAGTTTAGTTAAAACTCCGTTATCAATTAGTTGTCATCTTAAAAAAATGGGGAGATTGTTGAATCTCAAATTTTGATGATGAAATCAATTAATGAATTTATGGATTAAAAGTAGACACAGGAAAGATTTCAATTACGAACACAAACCATCATAGAGCAAGTTATCAAAGTAGGAGAATCGGACATTGGGCTAGAGGAGTATCATGTTAGAGATTGAATGTCGGGCCGAAGGATTGGTCGACGTGCCAAAGGATGGACTTCATGCCATGAGTTCGAACATTGGGCTGGAAGGATCAGGTATTGCACCAAAAGATCAGATGTTGTGTGAAGTCAATATGCCGATAGATCACATGTACATCGAAGGAAAGGATGATGCATTAGAGGTTTGGATGAAGTGCTGGATGATCAGATAACATGCCAAAATGCTAGACAATATGCTGATTGCTTCATGATTATCCTAGATATGTTATTGAGTGGTTAAGTCTTTATCATAGTTGTTTAGAATCAAATTAAGTTGGTATTGGGTTGAAACCATGCCAACTTGACTTGGAGCCCATTGTGCCTAAACTAAGGTTAAATTGGGCCTGGTGAAAGGCCAATTCAATGACCTAGAATTGGCTTAGGCGATTGTATCGCTAGGTCCAAGCGATGGTACCTCCACCTGTCGGTCATGATACGGCCCAACGACGGTGGTATCATCTAGACTGTGATAGTATCACTCGGTGCCGACGGTGGTACCACCAATACCTTGAAAAAGTAGAAATTTAAAATTTTGGCTTTAACTTTGAATCCACTGGGGTCTATAAATACCCCACTCATTCTTGCTTGATGAAGCATGAATAAGTATGAAAAAAAGGGTGAAAAAAGAGAGAATTCTAGTGGTTAAAGTATTGTAAACTCTTGAAAATATTTAAGTCTTTTCCTCTTTGAGTTTAGCAATTATTCTTTGGAGGTAGATGTCTTATTGGAGAGAGTTTGTAAGTTCTCTCTAAAGCCTGGTAAAAAGGAGAAGAGTCTATGTTTAAAGGTTATAGATGAGTATATAATACACTAGTTTGTCCGATTATCTCGATGACCCTCTTGAGTAACTTATGATTGAGATTATTTAGGATCTATGTTTAAAGGTTAATTATTCTTGTTATCATAATCTCATCATGATTCATTTGTCATTGCATAGATCCAAGAATATCGCAATATATGTAATAAGTAACATAAAATGAGAACATGCTAGTAATAATAATTATACAAAAAGATCATGTAGCGTGTCACAAGTACCATCATTAACGTAATTGGCTTGCAGGGCACCTGTAACCAGCAATCTCTCACTTGACCTAAAGCTCATCCACATGTTTAATCCCAATCAGACTACTATGGCACTCAAATATAATATGAGATTATAGCTTCGTCAATGGATATATAATGTTATCTTCGGATGGAACTCTTTCCATCGCTACATCTTCACGGGCTATAATCTCTCTGATCAGGTAGAACCTCCTCAGAACGTGCTTAGACTTTTGATGAGACCTGGGTTCCTTTGCTTGAGCAATTGCCCCGTTGTTATCATAAAATATGGGAATTGGCTCCTCGCTTTTTGGTATGACTCCCAAATCCCCAATTAACTTCTTTATCCAGACCCCCTTCTTTGCTGCTTCTGGCACATTAATATACTTCACCTCTATGGTTGTGTCAGTAGTAGTATCTTGCTTGAAACTCTTCCAGCTTATTGATCCTCCATTCAGAGTGAAGACATAACCTGAGTTCAACTTGCTATCGTTAATATTGGATTGGAAACTCGAATCCATGTAGCTCTCAACCTAGAGGCTACTTCTTTCATATACCAGTGAAAGGTCATTAGTTCTTCTTAAGTACTTAAGAATGTAGTTTACTACCTTCAAGTGTTCTAAACCTAGATCCGCTTGATATCTGCTCGTGACACTCAAAACATACACTATATTGGGCTGATACATAGCATAACATATATGATAGACCCTATAACAGATATTTAGGGTATCATATCCATGTCTATTATTTCTTTAGGAGTCTTTAGGGATATAATCTTAGAAAGTAATATTTTATGTCTCATTAGTATATTAGTATGAGACATCTCTTATAATTTTTCATGTCAAACCTTTTGACAATGGAGTCTATATACCTGGACTGGGACAAGCTAGGCAACCTCTTGGATCTATCTCTATGGATCTAAATCCCCAAGATGTAGGATATTTTCCCTAAGTCCTTCAAGGAGAAGTGTCTGGATAGCCAAGTCTTAACTATGAAGAGCATTCTTACATCATTCCCAATGATCAAGATGTCATCCACATATAGCACCAATAAGGTGATAACACTTTTACTTACCTTCCTGTAAACACAAAGCTCATCTTTATTTTTAACGAAGTCATAAGATCTGATTGCCTCATCAAATCTTATGTTCCAACATCGGAAAGCTTGCTTCAGTCCATAGATGGACCCGAGCAAACTACACACCTTATTTGGACTCTCCTTGGGTACAAATCTCTCAAGCTGTATCATATACATCTCCTCCTTAAAGTTACCATTGAGGACCAAGGTTTTTACATCATCTGCTAGATCTAATAATCATAGTGTATTACAACAACCAAAAGAATTATGATGGATTTCAGCATGGCTAAGTCAACGCCTTACTTTTGATGATACCCTTTAGCCACTAATCTTGCCTTATACTCTACATTTCCATCTACTCCAATCTTCTTCTTGAAGATCCACTTACAACCAATAGGTACAATACCCTCAGGTGTATTAACAAGGTTCCAAATCTTGTTGGAGGAGTACATAAATCCATCTCAGAATCTATAGGTTCTTACCACTTTTGGAGACTATACTCATAATAATCTCCTCGTAAGTTGAAGGATTAATATCTTGAGTGTCCTCAATACTGATATGTCTCACATATATCTTAGGAGGATGATATACTCTACCAGACCTACACAAAGTTAAAACTTATGTGTTAAGTACCTGAATAAACTCGACCTCCAAAATGGTGCTTGAGCCAGGTTTTCCAACATCACTCAACTCTATCACACTTCCACTGTTCCAATTAAGAATGTGTTCCTTCTCAAGGAATAGTATCCTCTTGGTAACAAAGACCTTCAAATAATCGGGATGATAGAAATAGTACCCATAAGTTTCTTTAGAGTATCCTACGAACTTGCATCGCTCCATCCTTAATTCCAACTTGTCGATATTGTGTCTTCTAACATGGGCAGGGTAGCTCCAAATCTTAACAACCTTAAGATCGAGCTTCTTCCTTTTCCATATCTCATACGGTGTAGATACTATTGACCTATACGAAACTCTATTCAGAAGGTAAGCTACTGTCTCCATGGCGTATCCCCAGAATGAGATAGGTAGGCCGGCAAAACTCATCATGGAACGCCCATGTCTAGCAACATGTAATTCCTTCTTTCTGATACACTATTGAGCTGAGGTGTATAAGGAGGTGTCTATTAAAACAAAGTCCCATGGTCTTTAAGGAAATTGGCGAACTATGTACTCAAGTACTCTCCTCTTCGATCTGATCGAAGTGTCTTATTACTCTTTCCGATATGGTTCTCTACTTCATTCTTTTATTCCATAAACTTTTTGAAGGCCTCATACTTGCACTTCATCAAGTACACATGTCCATACCTAGAGAAATTGTTAGTGAAAGTAATAAAGTTGGAGTAACCACCTATGGCTTGAATCGACATAAGACCACACACATCGCTATATATGAGTTCCAACAACTCAATAGCTCTCACTCCAGTTCCACTAAACAGAGAGTTAGTCAACTTTCCATGAAGGCAAGGTTTACAAGTTTCATATGACTCATAGTCAAATAGATTTAAGTATCCATCTTTTAGCAACTTTTAAATCCTTCCCTCATGGATATGACCTAACCTACAATGTCAGAGGTATGCACTATTCACCTCATCTTATTTCCTCTTGGACATACTTGTTATGATTAATTGGCACTAAGAGGAGGGGGTAGGGGGGGGGGGGGGGGGGGTAGGGGTTGGGTTTGAATTAGTGCAAGTGTAAATTTTTAGTTTAGATGAAAACTTTTCGATTAAACCAAGATAGGAAATCCAAAGCTTCTCGTTCTTAGTGAAACAAGTGAGTGATTGAAAGAAAATTACGAAGAAAATAAGAAAGATAAGCAATGTTTGGAGAAAAGAACTTATCGTAGAAACTTTGTTTTTAAAGAGTTGAGTTAAATTGGAAGCGTTAATGCAAAAATATGTCAACAATGAAAGCAAGGAAACACTTATAATTTTTATAGTGGTTTAGAGCCAATGGCCTACATCCACTCCCGAGTCCCCCTTCTTGAGGCACACCGGCGTCCACTACCGATCTTCTTTGGATGAAGACCAAACGCTTACACTTTGCTTACAAGGGAGACGTTGAGAAAATTTCTAACTCTAAGCTCTCTCTCTCTCTTCTCTTTTCTTTTTGTTATAAATATCACACCCAGTTTCTTTTTCACAGAGTTTAATTGCCCAAAAAGAGTTATTGTGAATGCAAGAATACATGGGGTATTTATAGACCCCAAGTGGCTTCAGAAATTAGAGCCAAAAATCAAACTTACCCGAAAAAACTAGGTATGGATGGTTTATCAGCCGACTTGGGTGGCTTAACCGCTCGAACATCAGGGTACGGGAGGTTTACCCACCGGCCCTGGGAGGGTCAACTGTCGAAAGTACCCAGATTCCTGCGTACGTGAGGTTCAACCGCCTAGCCTGGGTGGGTCAGCCACTGTCAGTCATCGTCAATTGCCCGAAAGCCTAGGCGGTGGTGGTACACTCATTGCTCACCGGCGGTTTACCCGTTAAAATTTCCGCAAAGAGTGGTTCCCTCCACTTTTCGAATTCTGGCTTGAACCTAATGTTGACAAACCCTCTGGTCAACCAATTGGGCTCAACCTGAGCTCAATCAAACCCCAATAGTGGACTCAGTTGCCTTATTGAGTTGATTTGGATTTCATCCAAATCCAACTCAATTAGGACTCACTTCTAACTACGACTCAACAATTACAACGCTTAAAGACCACAAGCTTAAACTAAGATCCAACTTCCGCTAATCCGGTAACCTCCGCTATTCTTGCGGCAAGTCATCCGGTCATCTTCCGGTAATCTCCCGGTGTGCTCCCAACGAGCTTCCCGATCCCTTCGGTGAACCTCCTAGCGAACTCCCGGTGAGGTCCCAATGCATCATCCAAACCCGGCCCGATGCCTAAGCTTGATCTTGGCTCATTATCTGGTTGTAACTTCATTGCTCCCATTATAGTTAGACCTGCAAATCTTCCTCTAACACACATGTTAGATAAACACTCATCAATTGATCTTATCATCAAAATCTGAGATTTAACAATACTTACATTCATGATGTATAGACATACTTACATTCATGATGTGTGCTAGTAATATCTAGCACATATCATCTTGTTCCTCTATTGATGATCTCATTGTTGAATCTCAGATTTTGATAATAAAATCAATTTGATGAGTTTATCGACTAATATATTCTTGAGATAAGTGACAGATGAAAAACTTTGATCATGGACTCAAACCATCGAAGGGCAAATTTTCGAAGCAGGAGAATCAAGCGTTGGGCCATATGAGTATCATGTCAGAAATTAAACGTCGAGCCGAAGGATTAGTCGACTGATAGGATCCTAATAGGGTTGGGCTAATAGGATCCTAGTAGGGTCGGGTCCTATTCAACCAAGTAGCAATTAGAAAAACCCTGAGGGATTGTAATAAACCCACCTAGCTACCTCCTGTCTTATAAAGCAGGTCGTTAGCTAAGGTTTAGGGAAGGAGTCTTGGAGGCCTAGCCATCGCCCACCTTATTGGGTAGGTCGACTAGGGTTTGAGAGAGGAGTCTTGGAGGAGTTGGAGTCTCCTTATCGCCGCCTCCTTATTGGGCAAGTCGGCTAGGGTTAGGGGTGAAAGGGAATTTTACTTAAGGGAGGAGTTTCTCTAGGGTTAGGATTTTGGAGTCCTATATAAAGTATGTAGCCAACACCTTCTTCATCAAGGAATAGATCTCTTTTATTTAGCATTTTTGGCTGATTATCTAGGAGGAAGGAACCCCTATAGCATTCCAAGGAGGCCGATCCTCTTTAGCGATCAACCAACGATAGAATTCTATGGAGTTCTATCATTTGGTATCAGAGCAATGATCTTGGTGCCTCGCTGCTTCTCCAGCTGCCCACCATCATCCAGGCAATTCCCAAAATTACTATCTTCATCACCGACTCCACCATCATCACTTTTTGTCGCAGATCCATCATCTATTGTCGGTACTCCACCATCATCACCCCTTAGTTCCACATTGGAAATGTACGAATATATGAATGTCTTATAAAGGTTGATTAGTGTACTACTAGTCGTGACATTGGTATCAGAGTCGACCTAGTATTTGGGCATAGTGAGTGTCTTATAAGGGTTGAGGGAAATGTGAGGCTTAGCCCAGTGGTGGCTCTTCGTTGTAGGGTTGTTACACTCACCTCAGTCACGCCCCCCCCCCCCCCCCCCCCCCCCCCCCCCCGCCCGAATATTCGCATTTAGGTGTGACCATACTCATGAATCATCAATAAAAGAATTTATACAATCACCAAACCAACCATTTACTACAAACCTCAGCATTCCAAAATAACTCCAAACATATGATTAAATTTAAATCTTTTACATTATACATCAATCAAATTCATCGATAATATTTCATTCCACACGGAATATACTTATACAAGAACCACAATGAATCATCCGATAATACTTGCCAACAATGTGTATAGCTCTTCATCACTGCCTCAGCACAATCTTAACATTCAATGAGTGTCAAACTGACATGATAGATTTGATAACAAAGGAGTGAGCTAAAAAGCTCAGTAAGCGTTTAACAAATCCAACATAAGAGCGAATAACATTCAAACAAGCTAGTATCAAGATACAAAGCAGTGATGCAAGAATTCATGGATATCAACTCATTAGATACAGGAGTTCAAATGTCATTTCATTGAAAATATATTTAATTTATAACATACGGAATATAGAGTAATTAGAGCATATCAATGACGTAACCAAATTTCGAAGCATATCAAGGCACATGGGACATTTCGAAAAATATCAATGGCAAATGGAATATTTCGGAACATAACAATGACATAAGGAAACATTTCAGGGTATGTCAAAGATGTAAACATATTGTGAAGCATGTCAATGGTGAATGGTTAATCTCAAAGCTTATCAAGTGAACAATTAAGGAACATAAGCTCAATATCATATCAGACATAACATTCATTTATTCTTATTCAAAGCACAGAAACAAACTCATAAGCAATACTCTGGATATCATATTAATGACATAGATGGTGAAGTAGGACCATAAACAGAATATTGATCATCCATCACTGAATGACCACCAAACATAAGTCTCCCATGTCTGAGTGAAGTCAGTGGGGTCGGCAAGAGCATAGCTGGCTCTGAACACAATACTCATTATCATTTCTGACAAAGGTCCAGAATATCCCACAAACACTAGAGTACAAAAGAACAGGTGCAATAAAAATGAGCATATATCGGAAGCACATGCGTAATAATGAAAAATACATGTGCTAATATGAAACAGTAAGATGTAAACATAAACTTTTACATAGAGCATTTAGATAGGCAAGGAATAAGAGTTAAGAGTTTAAAGCTCAATTAAAGAAGAATCTATTTCCAAAAGAAAAACAAGAATAGGCAAAGATCAACAAACATATGATTCCAATAGAATTTAAGAGGTATATAGCATGAAATATTTAGATAATCAATTATGCTCCAAATTACTCAAGATGGTATGGATAGAAGGGTATGCGAGTCTAGTTTCTTATAAAATATATTTTGAATAAATCAAAGTTTTCAATATGAAGTTATGAGCAATTAAGCGAACAAAAGTCAGAATATCAAATCTTCCTTCTTCTCCTCCTCTTCTTCCTCCTTTTGGCATGTAGAAGGTGGTGGAAGGTGGATAAGAATCACATATTTTTCTTTTTCTTTCTTTTTTTTAGAACTTTATAGTTTAGTCCTCGAAACAAGAATAGGCAAAGATCAACAAACATATGATTCCAATAGAATTTAAGAGGCATATAGCATGAAATATTTAGATAATCAATTATGCTCCAAATTATTCAAGATGGTATGGATAGAAGGGTATGCGAGTCTAGTTTCTTATAAAACATATTTTACATAAATCAAAGTTTCCAATATGAAGTTATGAGCAATTAAGCGAACAAAAGTCAGAATATCAAATCTTCCTTCTTCTCCTCCTCTTCTTCCTCCTTTTGGCATGTAGAAGGTGGTGGAAGGTGGATAAGAATCACATATTTTTCTTTTTCTTTCTTTTTTTTAGAACTTTATAGTTTAGTCCTCGAAACAAGAATAGGCAAAGATCAACAAACATATGATTCCAATAGAATTTAAGAGGCATATAGCATGAAATATTTAGATAATCAATTATGCTCCAAATTATTCAAGATGGTATGGATAGAAGGGTATGCGAGTCTAGTTTCTTATAAAACATATTTTACATAAATCAAAGTTTCCAATATGAAGTTATGAGCAATTAAGCGAACAAAAGTCAGAATATCAAATCTTCCTTCTTCTCCTCCTCTTCTTCCTCCTTTTGGCATGTAGAAGGTGGTGGAAGGTGGATAAGAATCACATATTTTCCTTTTTCTTTCTTTTTTTTAGAACTTTATAGTTTAGTCCTCGAAAGATTTATATTTTCAAGAATGGGGTATTACACTCTCCCATCCTTAAAAAAAAATTTAGTAATCTAAATTTGTTAGTGTTGCCCAAATACTAGGTCAGCTCGGATACCAAATGTCACGACCTGGGTTGATGGGCTAACTATCCTGATAGCTTTAGTTTGGCCCAACTACTGACCAAAATGCTCGAGCTAGGAGTTAATAATAGTATACTCATCAACCCTTATAAGGTATTCATATGTTTTCACTTTTCCAATGTGGTTCTAAGGGGTGTTACACTTACTGCTGCTATAATTTTATATCCAAAAACCCTAAAAATAGTTTCATCTATTCTCTCATTGCAAAATACTCATTGTCATAAAGTTGATATCTTTATGAATGAAAGTACACTGCAAAATTTTTAGCTGTATACTTGCTGCTAATTATCGATCATGCTACCATCTTTTTCTGATGAAAACTTCTATGTATTTTTACATCGACTTAGCTTTCATCAATATCAGTTCCTCATTGGAATTATCTCTAAAAACATCCATATGCTGCTGTAACTTTTCATCACAAAACTATTGATTTTTTCGATGAGAATTCTACTACCAAAATATTTATCGGTGTTTCTTATTGCATTGCTACTGAATTTCTATCTATATTTTCATTGACTTTGCTATAATCAGCACTGAATTATTATTATCAATCCTCTCCATAAATCATTTGTTTACTACTGGAACTTCCATCGAGAAACTGCTGTCTCTTCGACGAAAAATTTTACCACTATATTTCAGCATCTATTCACTCCATACCCAATCGATCTTAGTCAAACGTGTTGCCGTCATCAATAGCAATTCTAGACCATCTCTCTAGTCTTGAGCCACTGCCATCATAGCCTCCATAACACCTCTAAATAGCAGCACTAACCGTACTTCAAACATCAACCTACTAAACTCAATCTGTGGCCTTCAACCTTCAGTCCACCAATCTTTTTTTGCCACCAAATCTCCCAACAAATACATGCCCTTAACTTGGCAGTAAAAAAAGAACCTTAACATTACAGATTTGGAGTTATATGCCATGGAAACAGAAGAACTAATCAATGCCAAGTTGGAGGCCTTTGAGACGCGTATGGAGGACAAACTACATGCCCTTTTTGCTTAATTCTGTTTAGGCTGACCATTGAGCCCAAGGAGATCTCAACAAGATGAAAGTTTAGATCACAGAGAGTACCCCCAGGAGAAAGAAGAACCTATGAAGGACCCTCCATACCCACGCATGAGGGTGGACTTCCCTAGACCGAATGTTATTTTCGGTACCACAAGACCCTAGATGCATCCATGGTGGATATTGCTACTATACACCTTGAAGGATATGCAATCCAATGATATAATTGGTTTGAACACACCCATAGAATCCCTATATAGAGGCAACTTAAAGGTGGACTGCTAATCCGCTTCGGACCAACTGAATACAAGAACATCGACGGCCAACTTGTAAAGATCCGTCAAACTTCCACCATTCAAGAATACCATACTAGGTTCCAAAGATTATCAAACCAAACAAGAGATTGGTATGAAAAACAATTGCTAGAAACTTTCATCGAAGGATTGAACTGGATATTCGGGGAGAAGTCAAGGCGCAACAACCATACATAATAATGGCGGCTATTTCCATCACGTGATCCAATAGGAGCAATTGAACCAAGACGTCCAGAGGACTAGGGTCATCACCCAACCAACAGCACCTAGACCTTCGGCCCCTCCTACTGCCAGCCAACTTTCTCAGCTAAAAAAATTAACGATAGAAGAACTTCGTGATAGGTCCGCAAAAGGTTTATGTTGGTATTGCGACGAGCCTTGGAGCCACAAACATCATTGCAAGAAAGGGAGGCTCCTCAAGATCGAACCCATTTAAGAATTTGAGTATGAAGAGGAGGACATAAAGAAGGAGCCAAAACCAACCGATTCCATGATGCATGCTCTTGCCGGCTATGCAAACCTGCAAATGATCAAATTGGGAGGACTACTCAAACATTAGTCAATCACCATCCTCATCGATACCAGGAGCACCAATAACTTCATGAACATCAAGATTGCTACTCAGATAGTGCTTCATATTGAAGATTGTAGTAGGTCTGATGTTAAGGTAGACGACGACAGAATTTTGAAGTGCGATCGAAGATGCCCGCACGTAAAGTTGATGTTGTAGGACCAAGAAATACTTGCTGATGATTTCTTCCTCCTCCCACTCGATGATTATGAGGTGGTGCTTGGCATTGAATGGCTGACTACGTTAGGTGATGTTTCTTGAAATTTTTAAAAATTAATTATGAAGTTTTTCAGCACAGGAAAATAGGTGATCCTACGCGGGAAATGCAAGAGCGATGTGACGATGAATGGAGAAAGTTTTGCAAAAAGTGAACAATGGCTTTTTGATGCAACACCAACAGCAACATATGAGGGAGTTGACAAAAATTGAAGACCCAAACCTTCTCCAAGTACTTGCTATATTTTTAGATGTCTTCGTCGAACCGGGCAGTCTACCTCCGACCCGACTACACGACCATCGGATTTTGATCCTACCGGGTAAACCACCAGGAAATATGACCATATCACTATCCTCACCTTTAGAAGACTGAAATAGAGAAGATTGTGTAGGAGATGCTTGAAACAGGGATCGTTTGGTCGAGTTGCAGCCCCTATTCTTCATCAGTGCTCCTTGTAAGCATGAAAGATGGAACGTGGTGAATGTGCATAGACTACCGAGCCCTCAATGGCAGAGAGGTCAAGGACAAGTACCCTATTCCTGTGGTGGATGAATTACTTAATGAATTAAAAGGGGCACAAGTCTTCATAAAGCTAGATTTACGGTTTGGGTATCACTAAATTCGTGTGTATGAAGAAGACATACTAAAGATCGCCTTTCAGACGCACAATGGCCACTATGAATTTTTGGTAATGCCCTTCGATCTCGTCAATGCTCCCTCTACCTTTCAGAGCCTCATAAATGATATTTTCCAGAGTTATCTTCATAAGTTCGTGTTGGTTTTCTTCGATGACATCCTTATTTATAGCCCTTCACTTAAAAGTCACCTCCGGCACTTACGACTTGTTTTGACGATTCTTTGAAAGCATACTCTTTTTATCAAATAATCGAAATGTAGCTTTCTTCAACGGAAGGTGGAATATCTTGGGCACATCATCTCAGAGGAAGGCATAGTGGTGGACCCTTCAAAGATTGAGGTAATGCAAAGCTGGCTGACACCTAAGAACATAAAGGCATTACGTGGTTTTCTCAGATTGACGGGCTACTACTACAAGTTCATCAAGGATTATAGAAAGATTAGTGCTCCCCTCACATCCTTGCTGAAAAAGGATATCTTTCAGTGGTCAGATAAAGCCTCCACTGCCTTCAACACTCTCAAGGTAGCCATGACGTCTATCATCGAAGTAGATGCATCGGGAGTTGGGATCGGTGTCATCCTTATGCAAGAAGGCCGACTCCTCACGTACACCAGCAAGGCACTATCTCCTTCCCATCTAAAAATGTTCATCTATGATAAGGATAGGCTCGTGATTGTTCACGTGGTGACAAAGTGGAGACCTTACCTGATCGGTTGGCGCATTCAAATAAAGACTAACCACAAGAGCCTGAAATACTTTTTGGAGCAAAAGATTGCTAGTTATAGTTTCCCTACAAGCCAATCACGTGAAAGATGACATGTGTGACACGTTGTGCGATCCATTTTCTTATGATTATTAATGGTATATTCTCATATTATATTTTTTGTTGCATATATATATTGTGATGTCTTTGGTTCTGTGCAATGAGAACTAGATCATGATGAGATCACGATAATGAGATCGATTCACTTTTAAACACAAATCCTATATAATCTCGATCATAGGTTACTCGAGAGGGACATCGAGATAACCTGATAGATCGATGTACTATATACGGAGGCGACTGGTCTCATAGCCACTTGTGTGAAGACACTAAGGATATAGTACAGGTACTCATTAGAGAATGAGTTCACTGATTGATCCGCTTATAAATTATTATATGGTTAATGATACCAAATGTCAGACAATGATTCCATAGTCCCAGTTGTATATATGATCCTTAGGCTTGAGACACCAAGGATGCATTGTTTGAATACTCCTTTCTTTGATGTCAAACTTATAGGTTTGGATAGTTCCAGATCTGGTACAATCGGTTATAGGGATTAGTAGCCATCCTTAGGAAGGTAATTGAGTGTCAATAAATGATCATCCACTCTCGGTTTCATGAGAGGAATATCCCATATATGCTTGCTCAAATAAATCCCTGCTTAGGGTCATTTGGATTGAGAGAGGAGTTCTCTGGGAGAATCTGATTATAGTGAGTCTCAAACGAATTCTGTATGTGACTTGACATTACTATATCCAATATACGATCTTTGGGATATTAGTTAGATGAGGGATTATAGATACACGATAATTATGGATAGACAGGTCCGATGGATTTAATCCCCTTATATCGTCTAGGGACCATGGCGTAGTGGTCTAGTACATCCATAATCGATAAGTCGAGTGAATTATTATGGAGATAATAATTCACTATGTTATAAGGAGTTCTGATGGGAGCGACTTATGTATGGTTAGCTTGGTATCGGGCCTAGAGGGTCACACATATATGGTGGATGCTTCAGCGAATAGAGGATTGGATGTAGATCCAATTAGCTCCTATTTTCATTAGATGAGACCCTTTACTAATGGGCTCCTTACATGAGGCCCAATTAAAGGCCATAGAAGATTATTGGATAGAGATCCAATAATGCAAGGTTAGTGGGTAATTGGATGGAAATCCAATACCCACTAAGGTAGGACCCCTAGGGTTTTTGGTGTCTTTCTATAAATAAGAGGGGAGGCTTATGGTTGATAGGCTACATCTTTGGCCACCCCCTCCTATTCTCCTCCCTCCCCCTATGCAAGAGTTGTGAGATCTGATTGGAGGAGTTTCGCTATAGAGATCCATTATATGGATACCGCTAGAGAGGAGGACACTTGACCTCCTTCATCCTCTCTATCAGAATCTGGAATACAGGGATATACGATCTCCCTAGGTAAATAATCTCTCACATGATGTGATTTTTTATAATTTATGATTTTCTCGCGACCCAATCTTTTGCACGATGATTTGATCTATGTGGGAAACTAGTTCTGTTTGATCTTTCACTGCGCATGTGATGCTCCCGCTAAGGTTTTCCTAATAGTGTAAAAATTGATTTTTGAACTGTGTGTGATGAGATTGAATCATGTAGAACTATTCTACATGTTCTTGCTGTATTTTCGCAGCGAAGGCAACGAGGAAAGGGGGTAGCCGGCCATGGCCAAGGCCTATGCAAGGGCCCACAAGAGGCAGCACCCACGGCCAGCCCGCAAGTGGGTAGCACACACAAGGGTGACGACGGTGGCCAACTTGTGTAGGACCATCGCCAGCGGCGTACAGCACCGTCGCTGCACAAGGGTGACGACGGTGGCCAACTAGAAGGGGGCAAGAGGGGTTAGGGTTTCCTTTTGGGAAAAAGACTATTTTTCCCCTCTGAATTTAGGAAATTATGAGCATTATCCTCATGTACAGAATTCATAAAATACCCTTAATAATTTTAGAAATTATAAGGATTGTCCTTTTATCCAAAATTTTAAAAATACCCTTAACAATTCTAAAAATTTTGAGCATTTCCTAATTTCCAAAAAATAATAAATTAAATAGTTTAATTAATTATTATATATCTAGTAATCCTACATGTGATGTGATATAGATGTGATGTATGATGTATGATGTAGTTGGATGATCATGAGTCATGTGTTGTGATGTATGTAATTATGATTATTATTATTCTTATTAGGGCATGCGAGCCTCCATTTTTCTCATTTATTATTCGACCTGCATACTTGTGATTATTTTCTAATTACATGAAGAGGCGCGGCGGGAGCACGGAGGTAACAACAGGACCCACAATCTCGTGGCGGGAGATCACGATGCATGGTGATGCGACAAAGATTCGACGGAACCGATGATGATGAAATCAACAATCACTGGACATAGAGATGCGCCGATGCACACATAGATCCTATTGTGAGTGATTAGGCCCATTGGCTCAGGCTTAATCATATTAGGTGACGGCTTATGATCATCCGGTGTGGCTTGCATATGTGATGTGTAATACACTTACTATATATATATATATATGTACATGCGATGTAGATATATATTAAATATGTATGTGTGTGACACAACATATTAGGAGACTAATACGAAACAAAAACCCCTCCTATAATAATATTAAGTAGGTAAGCATGAGGCAATAAGATTGACCCATGTGGCCTTCCATCGTTATAGGAAGAAATTGAATCACGACATAGGTTGAGTTGGTCGAGTCCCTCGAGGCTCACCTATCTACGTGATCGAGATCTTCCCTACAACATAGAGATGTCACCAGTGACCTTAGGACATAGTATGCTTGGTCGAGTCCCTCGAGGGTGTTGGGAAACCTCAGTGGGTGCATCACATACGCAACGGAAATCAAAACAAAAACCGGTTTCCCACATAGATCAAATCATCGTGCAAAAGATTGGGGTCACGAGAAAAACTGTAAAAATTGAATAATCGTGATATGAGAGAAATTGATTTTACCTAGGGAGATCGTATATCCCTGTATTCCAGATCCAGATGGAGAAGATGAAGGAGGTCAAGCGTCCTCCTCTCTAGCGGTATCCACACGATGGATCTCTGCAGCAAAATCCTCCAATCTGATCTCGCAACTCTTGTGTAGATGGAGGGAGGATAATAGGAGGTGGTGGCTAAAGTTACAGCCCATAAATCCTAAGTCTCCCCTCCTATTTATAGAGAGCCACCAAAACCCTAGGGCTCCTTCCTTAGTAGGTATTGGATCTCCATCCAATAACCCACTAATCTCGTATTATTGGATCTCTATCCAATAATCTCTTTAGGCCTATAATTAGGCCTTAATCAAAGAGCCCATCAACATAGGGTCCCATCTAATAAGAATAGGGGCTAATTAGATCTTCATCCAATCCTCTATTCGCTGAAGCATCCACCATATGTGTGTGACCCTCTAGACCTGATACCGAGCTAGCCGTGAGTTATTCCCATCAGAACTCCTTCTGATATAGTGAATTATTATCCTCATAATAATTTACTCGACTCATCGACTATGGACGTACTAGGCCACTACGCCATAGTCCCCAGACGGTACAGGGGGGATCAAATCCATCTGACATGTCTGTCCACAGTTACCATGTATCTATAATCCCTCATCCAAATAATATCCCAGAGATCGTATATTGGATATGGTACTGTCAGGTCACATACGAAATCAGTTTATCTTGCTCTAATCGGATTCTACCGGAGAACTCCTTCTTTCTCAATCCGAATGACCCTGGCCAGGGATTTGTCTAAGCAAGCACATATGAGATATTCCTCTCGTGATACCGAGAGTGGATGATCCTCTATTGACACTCAATTGCCTTCGTAAGGTTGACTACTAATCCCGATAATCAACTGTACCAGATCTGGAGCTTTTCAAACATGTAAGTTTGGCGTCAAAAAAAGGAGTACTCATACAAGGCATCTTTGGTGTCTCAAGTCTAAGGACCAGATACACAACTGGGACTATGGAATCGTTATCTAACATTAGGTATCATTAACCATACAGCATTCCATAAGCGGATCAATCAATGAACTCATTCTCCAATGAGCACTTGTATTATATCCTTAGTGTCTCCACACAGGTGGCTATGAGACCAGTCGCCTCCATCATATGGATGGGTATATAGTACACCAATCTGTCTGGTTATCTCGATGTCCCTCTCGAGTAACCTATGACCGGGATTATTTAGGATCTGTGTTTAAAAGTGAATCGATCTCATTATCGTGATCTCATCATGATCCGATTCCCAGTGCACAAAACCAAGGACATCGCAATATATATGCTACATATAATATAATGTGAGAATATGCCAATATTAATCATAAGCAAAAAGATTACGCAGTGTGTCACACGTGTCATCACTCACGTGATTGGCTTGTAGGGCACCTATAACCAGCGGAGGGTATATCATCAAATTTGACTCTTCTTGTAACGATGGGGATGACTTAACTGAACATTATGGTTGGTCGAGTCCCTTGAGACCATGATAGTTTATAAACCGAACATGACGGGAATCATAAAGAGTTATGATTGACAAAAGTTGTCTATCTTTTGGGCACCCATGTGTTATCATGTAAATTTGACAAGTGGAGACTGATCATGAATATACCTAAAGCTTCTCCAAACTTCTATTTTTCCTTATCTGCAAGGTAATCCTTACAGTTCCTTTTCCATTGCCCGTCATGGCCGTAGTGGAAGCACTGTCCTTTATCCTTTGTCGGGTCTCTCTTGGCAACCTTTACCTTACCTGGTCTTTCTTTGCCCTTGCCCTTCATAAGGATCTTGCTGGCCTTTCTTTTCTTTTTGGTCTCACCAATATAGAGAACTGGCTTCTCCTTCTTAATGGCACTCTCAGCTTCCCTCAACATATTGAGGAGCTCAGGGAGAGTTACCTCAAACTTGCTCATGTTAAAATTTATGATGAAGTAAGAAAAGGAATATGGTAGGGACTGATGTATAAGATCAACGCACAGGTTATTCTCTAGGACTATCTATATACTTCACAAAGCGAGCGATCTCATCCTTGCTTATCCTTTCCTCCAGCGTGAGCACAATCATGTTAAGGACATATATGATTTTCTCTTCCGTGAGAATAATTCTTAAATTATAGAGCTTTTGGACTAATGAGGCGGTTGGCATCAAGTATGCCACGTAGGGGTTTTGCAAGCGACGAGCAAGATATAGCGTAAATTAAATAACATGCAGATTCTGTAAAAAATACTAATTAAGATATGGACTTCTATCTTAATATACTCCCACTATTTTCTTAGCGAATCACGCGATACCCTCGACACGTGAGACGGAAGTCTCCGGCAGACTCCTAGTGGGGATCGGGATCCAATTGGCATCTTAGTACAACCTCGAGGGACTCGGCCAATTGCACTAAGCCCAAAAGGCAGGCAACTCTTGCCAATCATAACTCCTTACGATTCCCGTCGCGTTCGGCCTCCGAATCATCATGGTCTCGAGGGACTCGACCAACCATGACGTTCAGTTAAGTCATCACCATCGTTACAAGATGAGTATAATTCGATGATATGCCCTCGAGGGACTCGACCAAGCATACCATGTCCTCCGGTCACCGGTGACATCTCTGTCGTAGGCAAGAACTCGATCACGTAGATAGGTGAGCCTCGAGGGACTCGACCAACTCGACCTATGTCGTGATTCAATTTCTTCCTATAATGATGGAAGGCCACGTGGGTCAATCTTATTGCCTCATGCTTACCGACTTAATATTATCGTAGGAGGGGTTTTTGTTTCGTATCGATCACCTAATATGTCGTGTCACACACATACATATTTAATATATATCTATATCGCATGTAAATATATATATACATACATATATCTAGTAGGTGTATAACAAACACATCACATATGCAAGCCACACCAGATGATCATGAGCCATCACCTATGAGCCAATGGGCCTACTCACTCACAATAGGATCATGAGCCATCACCTAATCATAACTCCTTACGATTCCCGTCGCGTTCGGCCTCCGAATCATCATGGTCTCGAGGGACTCGACCAACCATGACGTTCAGTTAAGTCATCACCATCGTTACAAGATGAGTATAATTCGATGATATGCCCTCGAGGGACTCGACCAAGCATACCATGTCCTCCGGTCACCGGTGACATCTCTGTCGTAGGCAAGAACTCGATCACGTAGATAGGTGAGCCTCGAGGGACTCGACCAACTCGACCTATGTCGCGATTCAATTTCTTCCTATAATGATGGAAGGCCACGTGGGTCAATCTTATTGCCTCATGCTTACCGACTTAATATTATCGTAGGAGGGGTTTTTGTTTCGTATCGATCACCTAATATGTCGTGTCACACACATACATATTTAATATATATCTATATCGCATGTAAATATATAACAAACACATCACATATGCAAGCCACACCAGATGATCATGAGCCATCACCTAATATGATTAAACCTGAGCCAATGGGCCTACTCACTCACAATAGGATCTATATGTGCATTGGCGCATCTCCATGACCTGTGATTGTTGATCTCGTCATTATCGGTTTCGTCAGATCATCGCATCATCATGCATCGTGATCTCCTGCCACAGCATCGTGGGTCCCGCTGTCATCTCTTTGCTCCCGTTGCACCTCTCCATGTAATTACAAATAGTCACAAGCATGCAGGCCTAACAATAAATGAGAAAAACGCAGGCTCGTAGGCCCCAATAATAATAATCACAATTACACACATCACAACACATGGCTCATGATCATCCATTCACGTCATACTTATTATGTACATCACATTATTTGTAGGATTACTAGATATATATAATAATTAATTAAATTATTTAATTAATTATTTTTTTGGAAATCAGGATATACTTAAAATTTCTAGAATTATCAAGGGCAATTCTTGATGAGAGGATAATTCTTGAAATTTCTAAAATTATTGAGGGAATTTTCATAATTCTGTACGTAAGGACATTCCTTGGCATTTTTCAAATTCTGAGGGGCATTTTAGTCCTTTTTTAAAAAGAAGCCCTAACCCTCTCCTTCAGCATCCTGCGCCGCCGCCACCGTCGCTGCCCCTACGCAAGCGGCGGCGCCACGCGTTGCGACTGACGTCGTCGCCCTGCGCAGGCGACGACGCTGTGCGTTACGACCGGCAGTCGCCCTGCCAAGGGGCGACCACCCTTGCGGCTGACGCCGCCGCCCCTGCTGGCGGCAGCCCGTTGCGGGTTGGCCGCTGGCAGCCGCCCGTTGCGGGTGAGCCGTGGGCAGCCTCTTGCAAGTAGGCCTCTAGCGGTCCCTTGCGGGCGCGTCGCTGGCAGTTGTCACTATGGGCTGGCCGCGCCCGCGGGTGGCTGCCCCTTGCAGGTGGCCGACAGCCCCCTTGCAGGGGGGCCTTGGCTGCAACTGGCTCCCCCTGCGGGGGGGGGGGGGGGGGGGGGGGGGGGGGCGGTTGGCCGTGGCCAGCCGCCCCCTTGCAGGGGGCCTAGGCCGCAGCCGGCTGCCCCTTGCGGCCAGCCCCTCCTCCTCGCTGTTCTTGCTACGAACGCGTTAAACGATTCTATGTGATTAAATCTCATCACACGTAGTTTAAAACCAATCTTGCGCAAGAAAACCTTGTCTCTGATACCATTGTTGGGAAACCTCAACGGGTGCATCACATGCGCAGCGAAAATCAAAACAAAAATCGGTTTTTCATGCGGATCAAATCATCGTGCAAAAGATTGGGGTCGAGAGAAAAATCGTAAAAATAAAAAAATCACGTTGTGAGAGAGATTGATTTTACCTAGGGAGATCGTATATCCCTATATTCCAGATCCGAATGGAGAAGATGAAGGAGGTCAAACGTCTTCCTCTCTTGCGGTATCCACACAATGGATCTCTGCAGCGAAACTCCTCCAATCTGATCTCGCAACTCTTGCGTAGAGGGAAGGAAGAGAATAAGAGGTGGTGGCTAAAGTTGCAGCCCATCAACCCTGAGTCTCCCCTCCTATTTATAGAGAGCCACCAAAACCCTAGGGCTCCTTCCTTAGTGGGTATTGGATCTCCATCCAATAACCCACTAATCTTGCATTGTTGGATCTCTATCCAATAATCTCGTTAGGCCTATAATTGGGCCTTAATCAAGGAGCGCATTAACATAGGGTCTCATATAATGAGAATAAGGGCTAATTGGATCTTCATCCAATCCTCTTTTCGCTGAAGCATCCGCCAAATGTGTCTGACCCTCTAGGCCCGATATCGAGCTGGCCATGAGTTACTCTCATCAGAACTCCTTCTGATATAGTGAATTATTATCCCCATAATAATTCACTCGACTTATCGACTATGGACGCACTAGGCCACTACGCCATAGTCCCCAGACAGTACATGGGGGATCAAATCCATCGGACCTATCTGTCCACAGTTACCATATATCTATAATCCCTCATCCAAATAATATCACAGAGATCGTATATTGGACATGGTACTGTCAGGTCACATACGGAATCAGTTTGTCTTGCTCTAATCTGACTCTACCGGAGAACTCCTTCTCTCTCAATCCGAATGACCCTGGCCAAGGATTTGTCTAAACAAGTACATATGAGATATTCCTCTCGTGATACTGAGAGTGGATGATCTTCTATTGACACTCAATTGCCTTCGTAAGGTTGGCTACTAATCCCGATAACCAGTTGTACCAGATCTGGAGCTTTCCAAACCTGTAAATCTGGCGTTAAAGAAAGGAGTACTCATACAAGGCATCCTTGGTGTCTCAAGTCTATGGACCAGATACACAACTGGGACTATGGAATCGCTGTCTGACATTAATTATCATTAACCATATAGCATTCCATAAGTGGATCAATCAGTGAACTCATTCTCCAATGAGCACCTGTACTATATCCTTAGTGTCTCCACACAGGTGGCTATGAGACCAGCCACCTCCATCATATGGATGGGTATATAGTAAATACACTGGTCTGTCCGATTATCTCGATGTCCCTCTCGAGTAACCTATGACCGGAATTATTTAGGATCTGTGTTTAAAAGTGAATCGATCTCATTATCGTGATCTCATCACGATCCGATTCCCATTGCACAGAACCAAGGACATCACAATATATATGCTACATATAATATAATGTGAGATATGCCAATATTAATTATAAGCAAAAAGATTCGTAGTGTGTCACACGTGCCATCACTCGCGTGATTGGCTTGCAGGGCACCTGTAACCAGCAGAGGGTATATCATCAAATTTGACTCATCTTATAACGATGGTGATGACTTAACTAAACATTATGGTTGGTCGAGTCCCTCGAGACCATGATGGTTTATAGACCGAACAAAGAGTTATGATTGACAAAAGTTATGATTGACAAAAGTTGTCTATCTTTTGGGCTTAGTGTAATTGGTTGAGTCCCTCGAGGTTGCACTAATATGTCGATTAGATCTCGATCCCTACTAGGAGTCTACTAGAGACTTCCATCTCACATGTCGAGGGTGTCACGTGATTCGCTAGGAAAATAATAGGAGTATATTAAGATAGAAGTCGATATCTTATTAATTTTTCTACAAAATCTACATGTTTGTGCTATATCTTGTTTGTCAGAAATATGTCGCTCACAAACCCCCTACATGGCATACTTGATGCCAACCGCCTCACTATTCTAAACTTCCCTGATTGGCTCTGTAATTTAAAAATTATTCCCACGGTAAAAAAAATCGCGTACGTCCTTGATACAATGATGCTCATGCCAAAAGAAGGGACAAGCGAGGATGAGATCGCTTGCTATATGAAGTATATAGATGATTCCACATTGGCGAAATGTTATATGTTGGCCTCCATGACTCCTGAGTACAGAGGCAACATGAGAGCATGGATGTAGATTTTATCCTTCATCTCCACCAGCTGTTTGAGAAACAGGGAAGAACTCAAAGATATGAGATATCCAAGGGACTCTTCTAAGCCAATATGACATAAGGGACATCAGTTGAGAACTATGTCCAAAAGATGATAGAGTGGATCGAGAAATTCAAAAGTCTAGGAATAGTCCCAAAGGATAACCTGTGCGTTGATCTTATACTTCAGTCCCTACCATATTCATTTTCTCACTTCATCATGAATTTGAACATGAGCAAGTTTGAGGTGACTCTCCCTGAGCTCTTCAGTATGTTGAGGGAAGCTAAGAGTACCATCAAGAAGGAGAAGCCAGTTCTCTATATTGGTGAGACCAACAAGAAAAGGAAGACCTGTAAGACCCTTAAGAAGGACAAGTTAAGATCAGGTAAGGCAAAGGTTGCCAAGAAAGATCCGGCAAATGACAAAGGACAATGCTTCCATTGCGGCCAAGATGGGCATTAGAAGATGAACTGTATGGACTACCTTGTAGATAAGGTGAAATAGAAGCTTGGAGAAGCTTCAGGTATATTCATGATCAGTCTTCACTTGCCAGATTTTCATGATAACACATGTGTATTAGATACCAGGAGTGCTTATCATATTTGTAATTCATTGCAGGTTCTGGCAAGACCTAGGAGATTTGTCAGAGGCAAGATGAACCTCAAGATGGGCAATGGAGCAAGAGTTGCTATAGTTGCCTTTGGGGAGGTCACCTTACATCTACCTCGTGGAGCTACTATTGGATTAGATACATGTTATTTTATTCCCTCTATTATCAAAAACATTATATCCATCTCTTGTTAAATAATTAGTAGATATAAATTAGTTTTTGAGAATAATAATTATTTAATAATTATAGATGATGTGTCATCACTAGAGGGACATTGATAAATGGCTTATATGTGTTAGATATTTCTCCACACATCATGAATATAAATACGTCTAAGAGGAAAAGAGATGAGGTGAATAATGTATACCTATGACATTGTAGGCTAGGTCATATATTTCACACACCCCGAATATTATAGCCGAAAGGCGTGAACCCATCGTAAATTAGAAACACATTATAATTCATCAACAATCCAAACCCAAGATCCAAACTAACATTTAAGACATTAATTAAACATTCAAAGATCATTCACATCTATTCATAAAATCTGTGCAGTTTATAAATCTTACACCACATTACTCGATAATTCACAAAACTCAAAGTTAACTTAACCAAAATTATTAACCACACTTATAAAACCATTAGTCTTAGAAATCTATTCAAATGCAAAACCAACCATTTTCCACCACTTCATATGATTGTAAAACTTAACATTCAAAGATTTTATACTGATAGGTATTCTAACCTTTTTACAAGATACATCAGTTCATATTTATCTATAATATTTTATTACATGCAAAATATTCTTATACAACATCTCCCAAAAAGGCTTGCTCAAATCTACATAGCTTTCCACTGTCTTAGCTCAGTCCTAACTTTTTTTATAAGTGATAAGCTAACATGTAAAATGTATATAGCAATAGAGTAAGCATATAGAGCTCAGCAAGTGACTAACATATCCAAAACAAAAAAAGGATAGTTTTCAAAACAAACTTGATATCATGTAGCAAGTCAAAGATATAAGAATCCATAGGTAGTATCTCATAGGATACATAATCATAAATCATTTCATTCGAAACATACTTTGATCATAATAGTAGAGGAAGAGTAGTTCGAGCATATCATTGGTATGAAATATCTCGAAATTTATCAATGTCATATGAAACAACTCGGAGCATATCAATGGAATATGAAATGATTCAATGCATATCAAAGGCGTAAGAATGTTAAGCATCATATCAATGGCAAATGAAATATTTTGGAGTATATCAATGAGAATACAAAATATTTCAGAGCATATCGAAGATGTATAAAGTGTTTCAGAATATACCAACGGAATAAAAAATGATTTGAAGCATATCAAAGGCGTAAGAATGTAAAGTAGCAAATCAATGGCAACAAAAATATTTCAGAGTATATTGATAGGACTCTAGCAGGGTTGAGTCCTAATCTCCCTAGAAGTAGTCAATAACACCCTAGTAGAATGTAATAAAGCCACTCCTATCTTATAAAAGAGTATGACTAGGGTTTAGATTAAACCTTAGGGCTTAGTAGCCGCCACCCCCCTTACTGGGTTGGTAGGCTAGGGTTTCCCCCTGATTAGGTCGGCTATAGAGCCAACCTAGCCGCCATCTGTTCCCTCTAAGGCAGGTAGGCTATAGAAGGGGCAAAAGAAAAATTTTAGTTAGACAAGCACCCCATAGGGCTAGGGTTTGGAGCCCTATATAAGCATGTAACCTTCACCTCTTTTTATAAAGCAATCTACAATTTTAATTCAGCCTTGTACCGAGTCTATGAAGGAGGAACCCCTATAGCGTTCCAAGGGTTGATCCCCCTCAAGGATCAAAATCTATAGAGCTCCTTATGGGGTTCTATTATATATCAATGAGAATACAAAATATTTCAGAGTATATCAAAGATGCATAAAGTGTTTCAGAATATATCAAAGGAATGTGAAATGATTCGGAGCATATCAAAGACACATAGGATATTTTGAAACATATCAATGGGAATATGAAACATTTCAGAGCATATCAAATATATATAGGACATTTCAAAACATATCAATGGTGTGTGAAATGTTTCAGAATATATCAATAGCAAATAAAATATTTTGAAACATAACAATGGCATTTGAAACATTTAGGAGCATGTCAAAGACATATGAAATATTTTCAGAATATAGAAATGAAAAATGAAACATTTCGAAGCTTATCAAAGATGCATAGTGTTAGGAAACCTCAACGGGTGCATCACATGCGCAACATAAATCAAAACAAAAATTAGTTTCCCACGCAGATCAAATCGTCGTACAAAATATTTGGGTCACAAGAAAAATGTAAAAACTGATAAAATCGTGATATGTGAGAGATTGATTTTATCTAGGGAGATCATATATCCCTGTATTCCAGATCCAGATGGAGAAGATGAAGGAGGTCAAGCGTCCACCTCTCTAGCGATATCCACACGATGGATCTCTGCAATAAAGCTCCTCCAATCTTATCTCACAACTCTTGCATAGAGGGAGGGAGGATAATAGGAGGTGGTGGCTAAAGCTACATACAGCCTATCAACCATGAGTCTCCCCTCCTATTTATAGACAGCCACCAAAAACCCTATGACTCCTGCCTTAGTAGGTATTGGATCTCCATCCAATAACCCACTAACTTTGCATTATTGGATCTCTATCTAATAATCTCCTTAGGCCTCTAATTGGGCCTTAAGCAAGGAGCCCATCAGCATGGGGTCTCATCTAATGAGAATAGGGGCTAATTGGATCTCCATCCAATCCTCTATTCGCTGAAGCATCCACCATATGTGTGTGAACCTCTAGGTCTGATACCGAGCTGGCCGTGAGTCGCTCCCGTCAGAACTCCTTCTGATATAGTAAATTATTATCCCCATAATAATTCACTCGACTCATCGACTATGGACGTACTAGGCCACTACTCCATAGGCCCAGACGGTACAAGGGGGATCAAATCTATCGGACGTGTCTGTCCACAGTTACCGTGTATCTATAATCCCTCATCCAACTAATATCTCATAGATTGTATGTTGGACATGGTATTGTCAGGTTACATACGGAATCCGTCACAGTCTCGCTCTAATCGGATTCTCCCGGAGAACTCCTTCTCTCACAATCTGAATGACCCTGGCCAGAGATTTGTCTGAGCAAGCACTTATGGGATATTCCTCTCATGATACCAAGAGTGGATGATCCTCTATTGACACTCAATTGCCTTCGTAAGGTTGGCTACCAATCCCGATAACTAATTGTACTAGATTTGGAACTTTCCAAACATATAAGTTTGGCGTCAAAGGAAGGAGTACTCATACAAGGCATCCTCGGTGTCTCAAGTCTAAGGACTAGATACACAACTGGGACTATAAAATCGGTGTATCATTAACCATAAGCGGATCAATCAGTGAACTCATTCTCCAATGAGCACCTGTACTATATCCTTAGTGTCTCCACACAAGTGACTATGAGACCAGCCGCCTCCATCACATGGATGGGTATATAGTACACCAGTCTGTCCGCTTATCTCAATGTCCCTCTCGAGTAACCTAGGACCGGGATTATGTAGGATCTGTGTTTAAAGGTGAATCGATCTCATTATCATGATCTCATCACGATCTGATTCCCATTGCATAGAACCAAGGACATCACAATATATATATATGCAACAGATAAAATAATGTGAGAATATGCCAATAATAATCATAAATAAAAATGATCACACAGCGTGTCACACCTGCCATCACTCACGTGATTGGCTTGCAAGACACCTGTAACCAGCAATCTATCACTTGACCGAAAGCCAATCACCTATGTGTCAGATCCCTATCAGACCCCTATGACGCTTAAATACAATCTGAGCCAGCAGCTTCGTCGGTGGATCTGTAATGTTATCTTCGGATGGAACTCTTTCCATTGCTATATCTTTATGGGTCATGATCGCTCTAATCAGATGGAACATCTTCAGAAAAATTCTGATGAGACATGGGTTCACTTGCTAGAGTTATCACCATATCGCTATCATAATACATGGGAGTCTGCTCTATGCTGCTTGGTATGACTCCCAAATATTTAATGAACTTCTTCATCCACACCCCTTCCTTTGCTGCTTCTGTTGTAGTAATATATTCCGCCTTTGTGATCGAGTCAGCAATAGTATTTAGCTTGGAACTCTTCTAGCTTACTGCTCCTCCATTCAGGGTGAAAAAATACCCTGAATTTGACTTGCTATCATCAATGTCGAACTGAAAACTCAAGTCCGTGTAGACCTCAATCTGGAGGCTACCTCCTCCATATACCAGTAAAAGATCCTTAGTCCTTCTCAAGTACTTAAGGATATACTTTACTACCTTCTAGTGTTCTAAACCTGGATCTGCTTGATACTTGCTCGTGACACTCAAAGCATATGCTATATCAGGCCTGGTACATAGCATCACATACATGATAGACCCTATCGCTGAGGCATAAGGTATCTTATCCATGTCTGCCCTTTCTTCAGGAGTCTTCGGGGACATATTTCTAGAAAGTAATATTTCGTGTCTCATCGATATAAGACCTCTCTTGGAATTCTCTATGCCAAACCTTTTGACAATGGAGTCTATGTACCTAGACTGGGATAAGCCAAACATCCTTTTGGATCTATCTCTATAGATCCGGATCCCCAAAATATAGGATGCTTCCCCTAAGTCCTTCATGGAGAAGTTTCTGGATAGCCAAGCCTTTACTGTGGAGAGCATTCCTACATCATTTCTAATGATTAGGATGTCATCCACATATAACACCAAGAAGGTGATAGCGCTCCCACTTACCTTCCTATACATACAAGGCTCATCTTCGTTATTAACGAAGTCATAAGATCTGATCACCACATCAAATCTCATGTTCCAACTTCAGGAAGTTTACTTCAATCCATAATTGGATCTAAGCAACCTGCACACTTTATCTAGACTATCTTTAGATATGAATCCCTCTGGCTATATCATATACACCTCTTCCTCGAGATTGTCATTGAGGAATGCCGTTTTGACATACATTTGCCAGATCTCATAGTCATAGTGTGCTACAATGGCCAAAATAATTCTAATGGACTTAAGCATGGCTACAAGTGAAAAAGTTTCGGCATAGTCAACTCATTGTCTTTGACGATATCCTTTAGCTACCAGCTATGCTTTATACGTCTCTACCTTTCCATCCACTCCGATCTTCTTCTTGAAGATCCATTTACATCTGATGGGTACAATACCCTCAGGTGCATCCACAAGGTTCCAAACCTTGTTAGAGTACTTGGAATCTATCTCAGAATTCATGGCTTCTTATCACTTCCTAGAGTCTATACTCATAATAGCCTCCTCGTAGGTCTGAGGATCAACATCCTGAGAGTCATCTCTACTGATATGTCCCACATATCTTTCAGGAGGGTGAGATACTTTACTAGACCTACGAAAAGTTAAAATTTGTGTGTTAGGTATCTGAACAGACTCGGGCTCTGGAATGGTGCTCGAGCTAGGTTCTCCAACCTCGCTCAATTATATCTCACTCCCACTATTTCCACCAAGAATGTGTTACTTCTCAAGGAACACAGCTCTCTTGGCAACAAAGACCTTTCGATCCTCGGGATGATAGAAATAATACCCCAAAGTCTCCTTAGGGTATCCCATGAATGTGCACCGTTCTATCCTTGATTCCAACTTGTCAGGGTTGTGTCTTCTAACGTGGGCAGGACAACCCCAAATCTTAACCACCTTAAGATCGAGCTTCTTTCCTTTCCATATCTCATATGGTATAGAAACTACCGACTCTGATGGAACTTTGTTCAGAAGGTAAGCTATGGTCTCTATGGTGTACCCCCAGAATGAGATGGGTAGGTCAGCGAAACTCATCATGGATCACACCATGTCTAACAACGTGCGATTTCTCCTTTCTGATACACCATTGAGCTGAGGTGTATGAGGAGGTGTCCATTGGGATATAATCTCATTGTCCCTTAGGAAATGGGTGAACTCTGTACTCAAGTACTCTCCTCCTCGATCTGATCAAAGAGTTTTAATAATTCTAGTTCTCCACCTCATTCTTATATTCCCAAAATTTCTGATATGCCTCAGATTTATACTTCATCAAGTACATGTGTCCGTACCTAGAGAAATCATCAGCGACTGTAATAAAGTATGAGTAACCACCTATAGCCTGAGTTAACATGGGACCACATACATCACTATGTATGAGTTCCAATAACTCAGTGGCTCTCTCTCCAGTTCCACAAAAAGAAGAGTTGGTCATTTTTCAATGAAGGCAAGGTTCGCAAGTTACATATGACTCATAGTCAAATGGATCTAAGTATCCATCTTTTAGCAACTTTTGAATCATTCCCTCATATATATGACCTAGCCTACAATGTCATAGGTATACATTTTTTGCCTCATCTCTTTTCCTTTTAGACATATTTATATCATGATGTGTGGAGAAGTGTCTAACACATATAAGCCATTTACAAGGGTCCCTCTAGTGATGATCTCATCATCCATAATTATTGAACAACTATTATTCTCAAAAACTAATTTATATCCACTAATTGTCAAACAAGAAATAGAAATAATATTTTTGATAATAAAAGGGACAAAATATCATGCATCTAATGTAATAATAGCTCCACTAGGAAAATGTAGGATGCCCCCCCTCCCAACAGCAATTGTAGCAACTCTTGCTCCATTGCCTATTTTGAGATCCATCACGCCTCTAGCCAGTCTCCTAGGTCTTGTCAGAACTTATAACGAATTATAGATATGATAAGCACTCCTGGTATCCAATACCCATGTGTTATCATGAAAATCTGACAAGTGAAGACTAATCATGAATATACCTGAAACTTTTCCAAGCTTCTGTTTTGCCTTATATGTAAGGTAGTCTTTATAGTTCCTCTTCCAATTCCCGTCTTAGCCGTAGTGGAAGCACTGTTCTCTGTCCTTTGCCAGGTCTTTCTTAGCAACCTTTGCCTTACCCGATCTTTCTTTGCCCTTGCCCTTCTTAAGTGTCTTACTAGCATTCCTTTTCTTATTAGTCTCACCAATATAGAGAACTGACTTCTCTTTCTTGATGCTACTCTCAGCTTCCCTCAACATATTGAGGAGCAGAGGTAGAGTCGTCTCAAACTTGTTCATATTAAAGTTAATAATGAACTGTGAAAAGGAATCTGGTAGGGACTAAAGTATAAGATCAACGTACAGGTTATCCTTTAGGACTATCTTTGTACTTCATAAAGCAAGCGATCTCATCCTCGCTTGTCCTTTCCTCCAGCGTGGGCACAATCGTATTTAAGGATATATATGATTTTCTCTTTCATGAGAACAATTCTCAAATTACGGAGCCTTTGGACCAATGAGGCGGTTGGCATTAAATATGCCACATAGGGTTTTGCAAGCGACAAATAAGATATAGTGAAAATAAATAACATGCAGATTTTACAAAAAATACTAATTAAGATATGGACTTCTATCTTAATATACTCCCACTATTTTCCTAGCGAATCATGCGACACCCTCGATACGTGAGATGAAAGTCTCCGGTAGACTCCTAGTGGGGACCGAGATCCAATTGGCATCTTAGTGCAACCTCGAGGAACTCGACCAATTACACTAAGCCCAAAAGGTAGGCAACTTTGCCAATCACAACTCCTTGTGATTCCCGTCAAGTTCGGCCTCCGAATCATCATGGTCTCGAGGGACTCGACCAACCATGATATTTAGTTAAGTTATCACCATCGTTACAAGATGAGTCTGATTTGATGATATGCCCTCGAGGGACTCGACCAAGCATATCATGTCCTTAGGTTACCGGTGACATCTCTATGTCGTAGGTAGGATCTCGATCACGTAGATAGGTAAGCCTCGAGGATCATAGGAGGTCACCGGTGACATCACACGATGGATCTCTACAACAAAGCTCTTCCAATCTGATCTCGTAACTCTTGCACAAAGTGAGGGAAGAGAATAGGAGGTGGTGGCCAAAGCTGCAGCCTATCAACCATGAGTCTCCCTCCTATTCATAGAGAGCCACCAAAAACCCTAAGGCTCCTGCCTTAGTGGGTATTGGATCTACATCCAATAACCCACTACCTCGCATTATTGGATCTCTATCCAATAATCTCCTTAGGCCTCTAATTAGGCCTTAAACAAGGAGCCCATCAGCATAGGGTCTCATCTAATGAGAACAGGGGCTAATTGGATCTCCATCCAATCCTCTATTTGCTAAAGCATCCACCATTTGTGTGTGACCCTCTAGGTCTGATACCGAGCTGGCCGTGAGTCGCTCCCGTCAGAACTCCTTCTGATATAGTGAATTATTATCCCCATAATAATTCACATGACTCATCGATTATGGACGTACTATGCCACTACGCCATAGTCCCTAGACGGTATAGGGGGGATTAAATCCATCGAACCTATCCGTCCACAGTTACCATGTATCTATTATCCATCATCCAACTAATATCCCAAAGACGGTATATTAGATACGGTACTATCAGGTCACATATGAAATCCGTCATAGTCTCGCTCTAATCTAATTCTCCCGGAGAACTCTTTCTCTCTCAATCCGAATGACCCTGGCCAGAGGTTTGTCTAAGCAAGCACATATGTGATATTCCTCTCGTGATACTAAGAGTGGATGGTCCTATATTAACACTCAATTGCCTTCGTAAGGTTGACTACCAATCTCAATAACCAGTTGTACCAGATTTGGAACTTTCCAAACTTGTAAGTCTGCCGTTAAAGAAAGGAGTGCTCATACAAGGCATCCTTGGTGTCTCAAGTCTAAGGACCAGATACACAACTGGAACTATGAAATCACTGTCTGACATTAGTTATCATTAACCATACAGCATTCCATAAGCGGATCAATCAGTGAACTCATTCTCCAATGAGCACCTATACTATATCCTTAGTGTCTCCACACAAGTGACTATGAGACCAGCCGCCTCCATCATATGGACGGGTATATAGTACATCGATCTGTCCAGTTATCTCGATGTCCCTCTTGAGTAACATATGACCGGGATTATTTAGGATTTCTATTTAAAGGTGAATCGATCTCATTGTCGTGATCTCATCACGATCCAATTCCCATTGCACAGAACCAAGGACATCATAATATATATATATATATATATATATATATATATATATATATGCAATAGATAATATAATGTGAGAATATGTCAATATTAATCATATGCAAAAAATATCACATAGCGTATCACACGTGCTATCACTCACGTGATTGGTTTGCAGGGCACCTGTAACCAGCACATAGGTTATATTTCAAAGCATATTAATGGTGTATGAATAATCTCAAAGCTTATCAAGTGACCAAATGAGGAACATAAGCTCATTATTATATCAGACATAATATTCATTTCATTCTTATCCAAAGCATACAAACAAACTCATAAGTAATACTTTGGATATCATATCAAAGACATAGAGGATGAAGTGGGATCACATACATAATGTGGATCATCTATCGAAATGAATGACCACCAATCAAAAGTCTCCTATGTTTGGGAGCTCCATCCACCCATGTCTGAGTGAAGTCAATGGGGTCGACAAGAGCATAGTTGGCTAAATTTGGCATGTATCAGAAGCACATGTGGAATAATAAATCATGCATGTGCCTAAATAAAATAATATGATGTAATATTGATTAATACATAACATATTCAGATATGTAAGGAAATCAAAGGCAAGAGCATCAGAGAATTCAGTTTCGAAATGGATGAAGCGAGAATAGACAAAATTGATACAATCACTATTTCGGCAGAATTCAGAAGGCACATCTCCAAGTTATTTTAAATAATCAAATATTCTCCAACTTACTCAAAAAAGGTATCTTTAGAAATCTAAATCAATCTAATTCTAAATGAAATAAGTTGTATACAAATTGGAAGTCTCTACAAAAAGTTATAGATTCTTTGGCAACCAAAGGTTAGAAATTATGATCATTGTTTTACATAATCCATAATGTCTAACAAAACAAAAATTTTGATAGTCATTTAAACTCTAAATCTTTCAATCTTAGTATTAAATGAAATATATATGAGCCTATTTGCTAATTAATCAACTTTTATATGAATCAGAGACTCCAACAGGGAGATATAAGTAATCCAATGATAAAAGGTCATAAGCTATAGATTCTATTTTATAAATTTCATATGCTCAATTAAAATAAATGTTTCGGCTAGCAAATGAACTCCAAATTCTTCAAACTCAGTTTCAAAAGAAAGATCTATGAATTTATTTCTGAAGGAACTAGTTTTGTCTAAAACCATGGTTTTTATCAAAAGTTATAACTTGAACAAGGCAGATAGGTCATAGTCTCTAAAATATCACAGATTCACACTTTAGCAGCTAAGCAAAAGAGATTTCGGATTTGTTCCAAATTTTCCTCATAATCAAAGTAAGAACAAGGATAAATTTTAGTAAAAAAAGGATGGAAGATATTATGTATGATAGGATTAGAACACTTGTCTTTGTAAATTTGGATCCCAAATATGGATTTGATCACCTGTTTATCTAATGAAATATACTCAATTGAAATAAACGTTTGAGCTAGCAAATGAACTTCAAATTCTTCAAACTTGGTTTCAAAAGAAAGATCTGTGAATCATTTGTGAAGGATCTAAGATTTATCCAAAACATAAGTCTATAAAGAAAGTTACGACTTAAACAAGGTAAATAAAATATATTCCAGATTCCAACTTTTGCGGCTAACAAAGGAGATTTCGGATTATAAGGCTATATTTGTTCCAAAATTTTCTCATAATCAAGGCAAGAATAAAGATAAATTTCAGTAGAGAAAAGATAGAATACTTACCTTTCAAGATTTTAACCCCAAATGTGTGGGTTTAATCAAAATCTCCAAATCCCCTAATCTTGTCTTCTCCTTTTCCTTCTCCTTCTTTATTTTTTTTTTCTTCGACTCTTATCCACTGACCCAGGTTATTTTATGTATTTTATACTTTAGTCCTTGTATTTTTAATATTTATAATTTGATCCTTTAGTTTTACAAACAGGTCCTCAAATTTTATAACTACGTCTTATAAACACTCAAAACATATTTCTTACCTTTCAAATAAATTAATAATTTTTAAATGAGGGATATTACACTCTCCCCCATTAATTAAAAATTTATTCCTCTAAATTTATCATACCTCTATCAACGAAAAGATAAAGATAGTTTTTTTTCATTTCCTCCTCTAGCTCTCATATTGTTTCATCCATAAAATGATGCTTACAAATCAGTTTAACCAGAGGAATGATCCTATTCCTTAGAATTTTTTTCTTTCTTATCAACAATCTAAGTGCGCTCTTCCACATAAAGCAAGTCCTTATCCTATATTCCTAAAGGATATCAAATAAAATTTTCACGAATCACCATATAATTTACTAAACCTCAATATATTTTATATATCAAATTATCAAATCTCAATATTCCTCAATCATGCTCTGACACCATCTCTGCCACGCCCCTTAAATTATCAATTTCGAGAGGTGTGACCCTGTCTTAAAATCGTTAATATTATAATTCATCATAATCTAAATCTGAATCCAAACTTACATTTGAGGATCTTGAGAAACATTCAAACATCAAAAATCACATCTCTAAAACCTATGCAGTTTATAATCATACATCACATCACTCATATATTTATGAAACCCAAAGCCAACTTAACAAATATTAACTCATTTATAATTCATCAGCAAAAGAATATATACAATCGCAAAACCAATCATTTATCATAAATTTACTTCATCATAGACTAAACTCAATATTCCAAAATAACTCCAAACATGAGAGGTCATTTAAAGCTTTTACATGATATATCAATCAAATTCATCGATAACATTTCATTGCATACAAATATACTTATATAAAAACTACAATGATATCAGCCAACCAACACTTACCTAAAATTTGAATTGCTTTCCACTGCCTCAGTCTAATCTTAACATTCAATGAGTGTCAAGCTAACCTGAAAAAGTTTGATAACAAGGGAGTGAGCTACAAAGCTCAGGAAGCATTTAATATATCCAAGAGAAGAGCGAATGACTTCAAATAAGCTTGGTATCAAGATACAAAGCAAAGATACAAGAATTCATGGATACCAACTTATTAGATACAATGTCATTCATTCGAAACATATTTAGTTCATAACAAATAGAATACATAGTAATTGGAGCATATGAAATGTTTTGAAATATATCAATAGTTAATGAAATATTTCGGAACATGTCAAAGACGTAAACATATTTGGAAGCACATCAATAGTGAATGAATAATCTCAATACTTATCAAATGAACAAATAAGGAATAAAAGCTCAAATATCATATTGATGTCACATTCTCATTTCATTCTTTTCTAAAGTGCATATATAAACTCAAAAGTAATACTTTGGATATTATATAAAAAACATAGAGGGTGAAGTGAAATCACAAACATAATATGGTTCACTCATTACTGATTGACCACCAAACATAAGTCTCCAACGTCTGGGAGCTCCATCCACCCACGTTTGAGTGAAGTCGCAGGGGGCTGACAGAGCATTACGGGCTCTAAGTATAACTCTCTTTACCATTTCTAGCAAAGGTTCATATTATCTCACACCATAATACAAAAGGACATGAGCAATAAAATTGGCATATATCGGAAGCACATGTGGAATAACGAAATATACATGTGCCAAATGAAGCAATAGATGTAAACATAAACATTCATAATGTACATTCAAATAAGCAAGGAATACCGAGTAAGAGTATACAAGAATTCAAAGCAATAATATACGGCTCAAAAGAAGAAAGGACTTTTGTTGGATCTCAAATAGAATATGGTTCGATATTACATCAAAAACATATATGGTGAAGTAGGATCACAAACATAATATGCTCTACCACCAAACATAGTAGAGCATCAAGGGCTCTAAGCATAGAACCCTTTACCATTTCTGTCCAAGGTCCATAACATCCCACAAACACCAGAGTACAAAAGGACATGTGAATAATAAATTGGCATATATCGAAAGCACATGCGGAATAACAAAATATACATAGGCCAATATAAAACAATACAATGAACACATAAACATTCACAATATGTATTCAAAAAGGCAAAGAATAAAGAACAAGAGTACACATGAATCAAAGCAATAATATAAGGCTCAATGAAGGACTTTAACTGGATCATAGATAGAATATAATCTAATATCATATTAAAAACATAGATGGTGAAATGAGATCATAAACATAATATGGTCCATCCATTTCTGGATAACCATCGAACATAGTAGAGCATCATGAGCTCTAAGCAGAACTCGCTTTATCATTTCTGGCAAAGATTCACATTATCCCACAAACACCAGAGTACAAAAGGACATGTGAGCAATAAATTGAGAATATATCAATAGCACATGCGAATAATGAATCATACATGCACCTATAATAAATAATTTTATGTAATATTGATTAATACATAACATATTTAGATATATAAGGAAATCAAAGATAAGAGCATCAGAGAATTCAGTTTTGAAATGGATGAAGCAAGTATAGGCAGAAAAGATATGATCCCTATTATGGCAGAATTCAGAAGGCACATTTTGAAGTTATTTAAATAATCAAATATACCCCAAATTACTCAAAGAGGATATCCTTCGAAAGTTAAATCTATCTAATTTCAAACAAAATAAGTCTCATACCAATTAAAGATTTCTACAATGAGTTACGGATGATTTGGCAACCAAAAGTCAGGAATTACAGTCCCTATTTTATAGAATCCATAAGGTCTATCAAAATATAAATTTTGATAGTCATTTGGACTTCGAATCTTACAATCTTAGTATCAAAGGAAATATCTATAAGTCTAATTTCTAATGAATTAAGTTTTATATGAATAAGAGACTACAACAGGGAGATATAATCAATTTAATGATGAAAGGTCAGAAGCTATAAACTCTATTTTACATATTTCATATGCTCAATTGAAATAAATGTTTGGGCTAGCAAATGAACTTTAAATTCTTCAAACTCAGTTTAAAAGAAATATCTATGAATTTATTTTTGAAAGAACTAAGATTTGTCCAAAACAAAGGTCTGTATAGAAAGTTACGACTTAAACAAGGCAAACAAAATATATTTCAGATTCCAACTTTTGTAGCTAACAAAGGAGATTTCGAAATGTATGGCTATATTTATTCCAAATTTTTCTTATAATCAAGGTAAGAACAAAGATAATTTTACTAGAGAAATGATAGAATACTTGTCTTTTAAGATTTTAACCCCAAATGTGTGGGTTTGATCAAAATCTCTAAATCCCCTATCTTCTCTTCTCCTTTTCCTTCTTTTCTTCTTCTTTTCCTTTCTTTTTCTTTTCTTTTTTTTCCTCCACTCTTATCCACTGAAGCAGGTTCCTTAAAGGAGAAGGAAGAGAGGTAGAGGCAGTGGGATTTGTTGTTTTATGCATTTTACTCTTTAGTCCTTATATTTTTAATATTTATAATTAGGTCCTTTAGTTTTATAAATAGATCCACAAATTTTATAACTAGGTCTTATAAACACTCAAAATAGATTGTTTACCTTTCAAATAAATTAATGAGAGATATTACATGAGGAGAGCCAAGTCATCATCATCATCACTTACTTTCACTCGAGTGGTCCTCTTTTGTTCTTAATGCAATATTTTTCATATTCTTTAGAAGGTTGTTCTCATTTTTGTTATATGTCATACTTGTTATCTCATAGGTCATTAATGACTCGATAAGTTCTTTAAGTAGAAAATAGTTCGAGTCCTTTGCTTCTTGAATTGTAGTTACTTTTGGATCCCAACTTTTTGGAAGGGATCTTAGAATTTTATTAACAAGTTTAAGATTAGTAAAAGATTTACCAAGAGCTTTCAAACTATTAACAATATTCATAAAATGGGTGTACATGTCATTAATGATTTCGCTTGGCTTCATTCGAAATAATTCATAATTATGCACTGAAAGATTAATCTTAAATTCTTTAACTCTACTTGTGCCTTCATGTGTGACTTCGAGTATATGCCAAATATCATATGAAGTTTCGCATATAATAATACTATTAAATTTATTTTTGTCAAAAGCATAAAATAAAGCATTCAATGCTTTTGTATTTAAAGAAAATGATTTTCTCTAGATTATTTCATTCATTCATTGATTTAAAAGATTTTTAAAAATCACATTCAATAATATTTCATAAATGAAAGTCAATAGAAATCAAAAAAATCCTCATTCATGTTTTTCAATATGTATAGTCTGTCATATTGAACATAGAAGGATAAGTGATAGAATGATCCTCTTGATTATCGGAAAAAGTCATTTAGTCTCTCTTGGGTGTTAAACCAATTGAGAAAAACTTGCCTCTGACACCAACTATTAGTATCATAGTGGCACTAAGAGAAGGGGGGGTGTGAATTAGTGCTTTCAAAAAATTATGTCGATTCAAAAATTCATTTAATGAGATCGTATCGAAAATGTGTTTTGACTTAGAAAGTGAGTAAAGTGTTGTGAGCAACTAAAATATAAGCAATAAGAATAAGCAGCAAAAGAAGTGCACACTGGATTCATAGTGGTTTGGTCATCGCGACCTACGTCGACTCTCAATTCCTCCTGCGTCGAGACTATTGGCTTTACTAACGATCTTCTTTCAATGGACGAATATCAACTACCCTCTTACAATCATTTCTCCTTTTCACAGGTTTAAGAGAGAACCTTTACAGGTCTCATACCTCCTTTACAATGAAACCTAAACTTTAAGAGGAGGGGAACTCTCAAGATATTACAATAGAGTTTTCATATGTTATAGAGATGTCACCAGTAACCTGAGGACATGGTATGCTTGGTCGAGTCCCTCGAGGGCATATCATCAAATCAGACTCATCTTGTCCCTCGAGGACCTGGTGACATAGAAATTGACCCATGACATCTCTATCTGATCGAGTTCTTGCTTATGACATAGAGATGTCACCAGTAACCTGAGGACATGGTATGTTTGGTCGAGTCCCTCGAGGGCATATCATCAAATCAGACTCATCTTGTAACGATGGTGATGACTTAACTGAATATCATAGTTGTTCGAGTCCCTCAAGACCATGATGATTCGGAGGCTGAATGTGACGGGAATCACAAGGAGTTGTGATTGGCAAGAGTGGCCTACCTTTTGGGCTTAGTGTAATTGGTCGAGTCCCTCGAGGTTGCACTAAGACGCCAATTGGATCTCGATCGCCACTAGGAGTCTGTCGAAGACATCCGTCTCACATATCGAGGGTGTCGCATGATTCGCTAAGAAAATAGTGAGAGTACATTAAGATAAAAGTCCATATCTTAATTAGTATTTTCTGTAAAATCTGCATGTTATTTAATTTATGCTATATCGTGTTTGTCGCTTGCAAAACCCCTACGTGGCATACTTGATGCCAACAACCTCATTGGTCCAAAAGCTCCACAATTTAAGAATTGTTCTCACGGAAGAGAAAGTCAAATATGTTCTTAACATGATTGTGCCCACGCTGGAGGAAAGGATAAGCGAGGATGAGATCGCTCGCTTTGTGAAATATATAGATAGTCCTAGAGGATAACCTATGTGTTGATCTTCTACTTAAGTTCCTACCTGATTCCTTTTCTCACTTCATCATGAATTTTAACATGAGCAAGTTTGAGGTGACTCTCCCTTAGCTCCTCAATATGTTGAGAGAAGCTTAGAGTGCCATCAAGAAGGAGAAGCCAGTTCTCTATATTAGTGAGACTAAAAAGAAAATGAAGGCTAGCAAGACCCATAAGAAGGGCAAGGGCAAAGAAAGACCAGGTAAGGCAAAGGTTGCTACGAAATATCTGGGAAAGGACAAAGGACAGTGCTTCCACTATGACCAAGACGAACATTGGAAGAGGTACTATAAGGACTACCTTGCAGAGAAGGCAAGATAGAAGCTTGAAGAAACTTCAGGTATATTCATGATCAGTCTCCACTTGTCAGATTTTCATGATAACACATGGGTATTGGATACCGGGAGTGTTTATCATATTTACAATTCGTTGCATGTTCTAGCAATACCTAGGAGATTGACTAGAGGTGAGATGAACCTTAAGATGGGCAATGGAGCAAGAGTTGCTACAGTTGCTGTTGGAGAGGTCACCCTACATCTGCTTGGTAGAGCTATTATTGTATTAAATGCATGCTATTTTGTTCCCTTTATTGTCAAAAATATTATTTTTATCTTTTGTTTGACAATTAATGGATATAAATTATTTTTTGAGAACAATAGTTGTTCAATAATAATGGATGATGAGATCATCACTAGAGAGACCCTTATAAATGGCTTATATGTGTTAGATACTTCTCTACATATCATGAATATAAATATGTCTAAGAGGAAAAGAGATTAGGTGAATAATGCATACCTATGGCATTGTAGGCTAGTTCATATACATGAGGGAATGATTTAAAAGTTGCTAAAAGATGGATACTTAGATCCATTTGACTATGAGTCATATGCAACTTGTGAACCTTGCTTTCGTGGGAAGATGACCAACTCTCCGTTTAGTAGAACTGGAGAGAGAGCCACCGAGTTATTGGAACTCATACATAGTGATGTATGTGGTCCCATGTCGACTCAGGCTATAGGTGGTTACTCATACTTTATTATATTCATTGATGATTTCTCTAGGTACGGACACGTGTAATTAATGAAGTACAAATCTGAGGCCTTCGAGAAATTCAAGGAATATAAGAATGAGGTAGAGAACCAAATTAGAAAGAGTATGAAGACTCTTCGATCAGATCGAGGAGGAGAGTACTTGAGTATGGAGTTCACCCATTTCCTCAGGGACAATGGGATTCTATCCCAATGGACACCTTCTTATACACCTCAGCTTAATGGTGTATCAGAAAGGAGAAACTATTAGACATGGTATGGTTCATGATGAGTTTCACTGATCTACCCGTCTCATTCTGGGGGTATGCCCTAGAGAGTGTAGCTTACCTTTTGAACAAAGTTCCATCAAAGTCGGTAGTGTCTACACCATATGAGATATGGAAAGGAAAGAAGCTCGATCTTAAGATTGTTATGATTTGGGGCTATCCTGCCTACATTAGAAGACACAACCCCGATAAGTTGGAATCAAAGACAGAATGGTGCATATTCGTGGGATACCCAAAGGAAACTTATAAGTATTATTTCTATCATCTCGAGGACCGAAAGGTTTTTGTTGCCAAGAGAGCTGTGTTCCTTGAGAAGGAACACATTCTTGGTGGAAACAGTGGGAGTGAGATAGAATTGAGCGAGGTTAGAGAACTTAGCTCAAGCACCATACCAGAGCCCGAGTTTGTTCAGGTACCTAACACACAAATTCCAATTTTACGTAGGTCTAGTAGAGTATCTCACCCTTCTGAAAGATATGTGGGACATATTAGTGGAGATGACTCTCTGGATGTTGATCCTCAGACCTACGAGGAGGCTATTATGAGTATAGACTCCGGGAAGTGGCAAGACATGAATTCTGAGATGGATTCTATGTACTCTAACAAGGTTTGGAACCTTGTGGATGCACCTGAGGGTATTGTACCCATCGATTGCAAATGGATCTTCAAGAAGAAGATCGGAGTGAATGAAAAGGTAGAGACCTATAAAGCAAGGCTGGTAGCTAAAGGATATCGTCAAAGAAAATGAGTTGACTATGATGAAACATTTTTACATATAGCCATGCTTAAGTTCATTAGAATTATTTTGGCCATTGCAGTACACTACGACTTTGAGATCTGGCAGATTGATGTCAAAACGACATTCCTCAATGGCAACCTCAAGGAAGTGGTGTATATGATATAAATACAGGGATTCATATCCAAAGAGAGTCCAGATAAAGTGTGCATGTTGCTTAAATCCATTTATGGATTGAAGCAAGCTTCCCGAAGTTGGAACATATGATTTGATGAGGTGAGATCTTATGACTTCGTTAAGAATGAAGATGAGCCTTGTGTGTACATGAAGGTAAGTGGAAGCACTATCACCTTCTTGGTGCTATATGTGGATGACATCCTAATCATTGGGATGTGGGAATGCTCTCCACAGTAAAAGCTTGGTTATCCAGAAACTTCTCCATGAAAGACTTAGGGGAAGCATCCTATATTTTGGGAATCTGGATCTATATAGATAGATCCAAAAGGATGCTTGACTTGTCCTAGTCTAGGTACATAGAATCCATTGTCAAAAGGTTTGGCATGAAGAATTCCAAGAGAGGTCTTATACCGATGAGACATGAAATATCACTTTCTAGGTGTATGTCCCCAAAAACTCCTGAAGAAAGGGCATACATGGATAAGATACATTATACATCAGCGATAGGGTCTATCATAAATGTGATGCTATATACCAGGCCTTATATAGCACATGCTTTGAGTGTCACGAGCAGGTATTAGGCAGATCCAAGTTTAAAACACTGGAAGGCAGTAAAGTGTATCCTTAAGTACTTGAGAAGGACTAAGGATCTTTTACTGGTATATGGAGGAGGTAGCCTGCAGGTTGAGGGTTACATAGACTCAAGTTTCCAGTTCGACATTGATGATAGCAAGTCAAATTCAGGGTATATTTTCACCATGAATGGAGGAGCAATAAGCTGGAAGAGTTCCAAGCAAGGGAATAACTCTAACAAGGGAACCTAGGTCTCATCAGAATTGTTCTGGGGAGGTTCCATCTGATTAGAGTGATGATGACCCGAAAAGATATAGCAACGGAAAGAGTTTCATCCAAAGATAACATTGCATATCCACTAACGAAGCCATTGGCTCAGATTGTATTTGAGCGTCACAGGGATCTGATGGGGATCAGACACATAGGTGATTGGCTTTAGATCAAGTGGGAGATTGCTAGTTACAGGTGCCCTGCAAGCCAATCACGTGTGTGATGACACATGCGACACACTACATAATTTTTTTACTTACGATTAATATTGGTATATTTTCACATTATATTATTTGTTGCATATATATTGGGATGTCCTTGGTTCTGTACAATGGGAATCGTATCGTGATGAGATCACGATAATGAGATCGATTCACCTTTAAACACAAATCCTAAATAATCCTGAGCATAGGTTACTCGAGAGGGACATTGAGATAACCGGACAGATCGGTGTACTATATACCCATCTATATGATGAAGGCAGCTGATCTTAGGGCCACTTGTGTGGAGACACTAAGGATATAGTACAGGTGCTCATTAGAGAATGAGTTCACTGATTGATCCGCTTATAGAATGTTGTATGGTTAATGATACTTAATATCAAACAGCGATTCCATAGTCTCAGTTGTGTGTCTGGTCCATAGACTTTAGAAACCAAGGATGCCTTGTATAAGTACCCCTCTCTTTGACGTCAGACTTACAGATTTGGAAAGTTTAAGATCTGGTACAACTGGTTATCAGGATTGGTAGCCAACCTTACGAAGGTAATTGAGTGTCAATAGAGGATCATCCACTCCTGGTATCACGAGAGGAATATCTTATATGTGCTTGCTTAGACAAATCCCTGGCTAGGGTCATTCGGATTAAGAGAGAAAGAGTTCTCCGGGAGAATCCGATCAGAGCGAGACTATGATGGATTTCGTATGTGACTTAATAGTACTATATCTAATATACGATCTCTGAGATATTAGTTGTATGAGGGATTATAGATACATGGTAATTATGGACAGACAGGTTTGACGGATTCGATCCCCTTGTACCATCTGGGGACTATAGAGTAGTGGCCTAGTACGTCCATAGTCGATGAGTCAAGTGAATTATTATGGGGATAATAATTCACTATATCAGAAGGGGTTCTGATGGGAGTGACTCACGACCAACTCGGTATCGGGCCTAGCGGGTCACACACATATGGTGGATGCTTCAGTGAATAGAGAATTGAATGAAGATCCAATTAGCCCCTATTCTCATTAGATGATACCCTATGCTGATGGGCTCCTTGCTTAATTAAGTCTCAATTAGAGGCTTAAGGAGATTATTAGATAGAGATCCAATAATACAAGGTTAGTGGGTTATTGGATGGAGATCCAATATCCACTAAGGCAAGAGGCCTAGGAATTTTTTGTGGCTCTCTATAAATAGGAGAGAAGACTCATGGTTGATAGGCTACAGCTTTAGCCACCACCTCTTATTCTCCTCCCTACCTCTGCGCAAGAGTTGGGAGATCAAATTGGAGGAGTTTCGCTGTAGAGACCCATCGTGTGGATACCGCTAGAGAGGAGGATGCTTGACCTCCTTCATCTTCTCCATCCGAATCTGGAATTCAGGGATATATGATATCCCTAGGTAAAATCAATCTCTCGCACATCACGGTTTTATCGATTTTTATGATTTTTCTCGTGACCCCAATCTTTTGCATGACGATTTGATCTACGTGGGAAACCATTTTGTTTGTTTTGATTTCTACTGCGCATGTGATGCTCCCGCTGAGGTTTCCCAACATGGTTCACCCACCAGTGCCGACGGTGCAATTGCCGGAAGCACCCTTGAAACATGGTATGGGCAGTTCAACCATCGGCCTGGACAGTTCAGCTATTGTCAGCCACCCAAAAACCTGGGCGACGGTGGTACAACCGTCACTCACCAACGATTCAATCATCAAGAATACTGAAAAAATGAGTCCCTTCACTTTTCCTATCTTGACTTGAACCATCAATTGACCACTTCCCTGGTCAGCTAATTGAGCTCGACCTGAGCTTAATCCAACCCCATAGTAGATCAGATTACCTCTTTGAGTTGATTTGGATTCCTTCCAAATCACACTCAATTTGAACTCAAACTTAACCTACGACTTAAGGATTACAACCATACATTACCACAAAGCTTAATTATTGACTTCACTCCTGTAATCCGGCAACCTTCGGCATTCCCTACGGTAAGTTTCACAGTATTCCTCTAGTGACCTCCTGGCGTGTTCCTAGCGATCTTCCCGATACCTTCGGCGAAATCCTAGCAAACTTCTGGCGAGCTCCCACTGCATCATCTAAACCTTGGCCCGATACCTAAGCTTGATCCTAGGTCCATGTCTAGTCTGTAACTCCTTTTCACCTTCATAGGTAAACTTGCATCACTTCCTCTAACAACACATGTTAGATTAAATACTCATCAATTGATTTCATAATCAAAATCTGAGATTCAACATGACCAACTCTCCTTTAAGTGGAACTGAAGAAAGAGCTATTGAGTTATTGGAACTCATACATGGTGATGTATGTGGTCCCATGCCGACTCAAGTTATAGGTGGTAACTCCTACTTCATTACATTCACTAACAATTTCTCTAGATATGGTCACATGTATTTGATAAAGTACAAGTCCGAGACCTTCATGAAATTCAAGAAATATAAGAATAAAATAGAGAATTAGACTGCAAAGAATATTAAGACTCTTCAATCGGATCGAGGAGGAGAGTATTTGAGTATAATATTCACCCATTTCCTTAGGGACTATGAGATTTTGTCCCAATAGACACCTTAACTCAATGGTGGATTAGAAAGGAGAAATCATACTCTATTAGACATGGTGAGGTCTATGATGAGTTTCATCGACCTACCCATCTCATTCTTGGGAATACACCCTAGAGACCGTAACTTATCTTCTGAACAGAGTTTCATCTAGGTCGATAATGTCTACACCATATGAGATATAGAAGGAGAAGAAGCACAATCTTAAGATTGTTAAGATTTGGGACTGCCTTATCCATTTAGAAGACATAACCCAGACAAGTTGGAATCAAGGATGGAACGGTGCAAGTTTGTAGGATACCCCAAGAAAACTTAGGATATTATTTGTTGGTTATAGGTGCCCTACAAGCCAATCATGTGAGTGATGACATGCGTGACACATTGCACATTCATTTAGTATTATTTTTATTGGCATATTCTCATATTATATTATCTGTTGAACATATATATTGTAATGTCTTTGGTTCTATACAATAGAAATCAGATCGTGATGATATCACGATAATGAGACCGATTAACTTTTAAACATAGATCCTAAATAATATTGGTCATAAGTTACTCGAGAGGGACATCGAGACAACCAGACAGACTAGTGTGCTTTATACCCGTTCATATGATAGAAGCGGCTTGTCTCATAACCAATTTTGTGGAGACACTAAGGATATAATACAAGTGCTCATTAGAGAATGAGTTCACTAATTGATCCTTTAACGGAATGTTTGTATGGTTAATGATACCTAACATCAGACAGCGATTCTGTAGTCTCAATTCTACATCTGGTCCTTAGACTTGAGATACCAAGGATGCCTTGTTTGAGTACTCCTTTCTTTGACGTTAGATTTACAAGTTTGGAAAGTTTCAAATATAGTACAGTTGGTTATCGGGATCGGTAGCCAACTTTATAAAGGCTATTGAGTCTCCATAAAGGATCATCCACTCTTAGTATCATGAGAGAAATATTTTGTATGCTCTCGCTTAGGTAAATCCCTAATCACGTTGATCAGATTGAGAGAGGAGTTCTTCGGGAGAATCTGTATGTGGTCTGACAGCATGTTAGGACCCTAGCTGGGTCGGGTCCTAGTCAATTGAGTCAAGTCCTTCGATTGGGCCTTGTTGGCCACCTAGACCTGACATTAGGTCGGCTAGGAGGAGATTTGAGTCCATTGTAATAAATCAGCCCAAATCCTAGTAGGGTTAGGATTTAGCTGAATTGGAGTCTGGTTAGAGTCAACTAAGTCATGCATGCAATAAACCCTAAACTAGCCACCACCCTTATTGAAGAATGTCGGCTAGGGTTAAGGGAAGAGTCATCATGAAGAGGGGGTCTTCTAGCCGCCTCCCTCCTCTTAGGAGAGACCGACTAGGGTTAGGAGAGGAGAGATCCATTTAGCTAGGACTCTCTCTAGGGTTGAATAAGAATATAATTACGAGTTGGAGACCCCTATCGTTGCCTGTCACATCATGGTTAGGAGTTGGCTAGAGATTAGGAATTGGTGAGGAGAGGGAGTCTTCTAGTAGTAGGAGTCCTATTAGGAGTTAGGGTTGAATCCCTATATAAACTCATGTAGCCACCACTCTTTTATCATCAATAGATCAATTTTCTTTCAGCCATTATGCAGCAACTCCAGGAGGGAGAAACCCCTATAGAGTTCCAAGGAGGTCGATCCCCTATAGAGATCACCCCAAACTTAGAATCCATAAGGGTTCTTGGTATCAGAGCAGCATTCTTGGTATTTTGTTGTCCTTCCTCAACTATCCATCATCCTTCCACAGCCACCCAAGTAATTCCATAATTTCTTAGATCATCGTCGAATTTTGCCGTCATCTCCACTACCAAAGATCATCCTTCAATCTCCCCAAAGAATTGCATCAGGTTCTGGTAAATCTACCTTACTGCTACTGTAATTTAGTTATCTTCAAACCAAAAAACCCAAAATGTATTCTTCTATTATATTGCACAACTCTTTTTCACAAAGTTACCATCTTTACGATGAAAGTTATGCTGCAAAATTCAGTCGCACACTACAAAACCGATCGAAACTCGACTCTGCGCAAATTTCGTGCAATGTTTATGACTGTCGTATTTTTTTGCGAAAGCGTGCTTGTACGACTTCCCATGGGCTAATAGGACGGGAAAGACCAGTATTTTGAATTTTCGAGACGGTGCAAAAAAACCGATCGAAACTCTACTCAGTGCGCGACTTCGAGCAAAGTTTATGACCGTCGTATTTTTTTGCGATAGCGTGCTTGTACGACTTCCCATGGGCTAATAAGACGGGAAAGACCAGTATTTTGAATTTTCGAGACGGTGCACGAAAAACCGATCGAAACTCTACTCAGCGCGCGACTTCGAGCAAAGTTTATGACCGTCGTATTTTTTTGCGATAGCATGCTTGTACGACTTCCCATGGGCTAATAAGACGGGAAACACCAGTATTTTGAATTTCCGAGACGGTGCACAAAAAACCAATCGAAACTCGACTCTGTGCAAAGTTCTTGCAATGTTTATGACTGTCGTATTTTTTTGTGAAAGTGTGCTTGTACGACTTCCCATGGGCTAATAAGATGGGAAAGACCAGTATTTTGAATTTCCGAGACGGTGCACGAAAAACCGATCGAAACTCGACTCAGCGCGCGACTTCGAGCAAAGTTTATGACCGCCGTATTTTTTTGCGATAGCGTGCTTGTACGACTTCCCATGGGCTAATAAAATGGGAAAGACCAGTATTTTGAATTTCCGAGACGGTGCACAAAAAATCGATCGAAACTCGACTCTGCGCAAAGTTCGTGCAATGTTTATGACCGTCGTATTTTTTTGCGAAAGTGTGCTTGTACGACTTCTCATGGGCTAATAAGACGAGAAAGACCAGTATTTTGAATTTCCGAGACGGTGCACGAAAAATCGATCGAAACTCGACTCAGCGTGCGACTTCGAGCAAAGTTTATGACCGTCATATTTTTTTGCGAAAGCGTGCTTGTACGATTTCCCATGGGCTAATAAGATGGGAAAGACCAGTATTTTGAATTTCTGAGACGGTGCATAAAAAACCGATCGAAACTCGACTCTGCGCCAAGTTCGTGCAATGTTTATGACCGTCGTATTTTTTTGCGAAAGCGTGCTTGTACGACTTCCCATGGCCTAATAAGACGGGAAAGACCAGTATTTTGAATTTCCGAGACGGTTTACGAAAAACAGATCGAAACTCGATTCAGCGCGCGACTTCGAGCAAAGTTTATGACCGTCGTATTTTTTTGCGAAAGCGTGCTTGTACGACTTCCCATGGGCTAATAAGATGGGAAAGACCAGTATTTTGAATTTCCGAGGCGATGCACAAAAAACCGATCGAAACTTGACTCTACACCAAGTTCGTGCAATGTTTATGACCGTCGTATTTTTTTGCGAAAGCGTGCTTGTACGACTTCCCATGGCCTAATAAGACGGGAAAGTCCAGTATTTTGAATTTTCGAGATGGTGCGCGAAAAACCGATCGAAACTCGACATAGCGCGCAACTTCGAGCAAAGTTTATGACCGTCGTATTTTTTTGCGATAGCGTGCTTGTACGACTTCCCATGGGCTAATAAGACAGGAAAGACCAGTATTTTGAATTTCCTAGACGGTGCACGAAAAACCGATCGAAACTCGACTCAGCGCGCGACTTCGAGCAAAGTTTATGACCGTCGTATTTTTTTGCGATAGCGTGCTTGTACGACTTCCTATGGCGTAATACGACGGGAAAGAACAGTATTTTGAATTTCCGAGACGGTGCACGAAAAACCGATCGAAACTCGACTCAGCGCGCGACTTCGAGCAAAGTATATGACCGTCGTATTTTTTTGCGATAGCGTGCTTGTACGACTTCCCATGGGCTAATAAGATGGGAAAGACCAGTATTTTGAATTTTCGAGACGGTGAACAAAAACCCGATCGAAATTCGACTCTGAGCAAAGTTCGTGCAATGTTTTTGACCGTCGTATTTTTTTAGGAAAGCATGCTTGTATGACTTCACATGGGCTAATAAGACGGGAATGACCAGTATTTTGAATTTCCGAGACGGTGCACAAAAAATCGATCGAAACTCGACTCTGCGCAAAGTTCGTGCAATGTTTATGACCGTCGTATTTTTTTGCGAAAGTGTGCTTGTACGACTTCCCATGGGCTAATAAAATGGGAAAGAGTACCTTACCAAGGAATCAATTTGGGAAGCATCTGCAAAAACATCTCATTCTGCTGCTTGGAAAGGAATTCTGAAGGCAAGGAGATGGATACGTAACAATATTTCTTATGTGATTTCTTCTGGAACCAATATTAATATGTGGTATGATCCTTGGGTGAATGCGAAAAGTATATTTCAGATATTTGGTGATAGAGTACGACAGGATCTGGGGGCTCCCAAAGATTGGAAGGTTTCTGAATTCATTAACAATGGTACATGGTGTCTTCCCAACCCTACCTCCCCTGACATGTTATTACTTTGGCCGACTATTAGGGCTATTCCAATCAAGAACAACTCTTCAGATATGCTTATTTGGCTTCATGATAATGGTAAATTTAGTGCTACATCTGCATGGAACCAAATTAGACGACGAAATAACAAGTGGATCCCAAGTAGTTGGACATGGGATAGTCCATGCTCACAGCGACATTCGTTATGTACATGGCAAGCCCTTCTCGGCAAACTTCCTACGATGGACAATATGCAGCGAAGAGGTATTTATATTGTAAATCAGTGCTCTTTGTGTATGCAAAAGGAAGAAAGTGTTGACCATCTCTACTTTGCTTGTGATTATTCATCTTGGATATGGAAGGAGATCTTGAAGCGATTTGATCTTCAAAGGCTACCACGGCCAAACTTGCATCATGAATTAGAAAGGCTAATGCAAGGCTTCTCAAGAAAGGGTCCTCTTACACAACTAGCAAGAATTATATTCAGATGTGCTATTTGGTGGATTTGGAAGGAGAGGTGTGGCAGAATTTTTGAGTGTCACAACATGAACAAAGCTCAAATTCTGATAGAGATTCTTCAGGACTCACGATCATGTATGGAGCAAGAATTGAATACAGAGCACCTAACAAGAAGAGAGAAAGAGATTTTCACAAGATTCAATTTTTCCATTAGTCAATAATCACTCAAATAATGATGAAGATGTAATGTATTATATGGGGCAAAGCTTATATTTTGTGATGTATCCACAAGTAGTCCAGAACAATCTAGCTATTGCATTTTATTATTTATTAACTTCCTTGTGCTACTATTGGAGATGAGTTTGATGAAGCGTGCCCATTTCACCTTCTGTAGGTGGGGTGCAATCTTCTCGACTACACTAAGAGACTTCAGGCTTTAGTCTATGGCTTGTGTAGACAAAGCTTCTTTGTACAAATCTTTTACAAAATACATTATCTTTACTTACCAAAAAAAATAAGATGGGAAAGACCAGTATTTTAAATTTCTGAGACGGTGCAGAAAAAACCGATCGAAACTCGACTCTGCGCAAAGTTCGTGCAATGTTTATGACCGTCGTATTTTTTTACGATAACGTGCTTGTACGAGTTCCCATGGGCTAATAAGACGGGAAAGACCAGTACTTTGAATTTTCGAGACGGTGCACGAAAAACCGATCGAAACTCTACTCAGCGCGCGACTCCGAGGAAAGTTTATGACCGTCGTATTTTTTTGCGATAGCGTGCTTGTACGACTTTCCATGGGCTAATAAGATGGGAAAGACCAGTATTTTGAATTTCCGAGACGGTGCACAAAAAACCGATCGAAACTCGACTCTGCGCAAAGTTCGTGCAATGTTTATGACCGTCGTATTTTTTTGTGAAAGCGTGCTTGTACGACTTCCCATGGGCTAATAAGACGGGAAAGACCAGTATTTTAAATTTCCGAGACGGTGCACGAAAAACAGATCGAAACTCGACTCAGCGCGCGACTTCGAGCAAAGTTTATGACCGTCGTATTTTTTTGCGAAAGCGTGCTTGTACGACTTCCCATGGGCTAATAAGATGGGAAAGACCAGTATTTTGAATTTTCGAGACGGTGCACAAAAAACAGATCGAAACTCGACTCTGCGCAAAGTTCGTGCAATGTTTATGACCGTCGTATTTTTTTGCGAAAGCGTGCTTGTACGACTTCCCATGGGCTAATAAGATGGGAAAGACCAGTATTTTGAATTTCCGCGACGGTGCAGAAAAAATCGATCTAAACTCGACTCTGCGCAATGTTCGTGCAATGTTTGTGACCGTCGTATTTTTTTGCGATAGCGGGCTTGTACGACTTCCCAAGGGCTAATAATATGGGAAAGACCAGTATTTTGAATTTCCGAGATGGTGCACGAAAAACCGATCGAAACTCTACTCAGCGCGCGACTTCGAGGAAAGTTTATGACCGTCATATTTTTTTGCGATAGCGTGCTTGTACGACTTCCCATGGGCTAATAAGATGGGAAAGACCAGTATTTTGAATTTTTGAGACGGTGCAAAAAAAATCGATCGAAACTCGACTCTGCGCAAAGTTCGTGCAATGTTTATGACCATCGTATTTTTTTGCGAAAGCGTGCTTGTACGACTTCCCATGGGCTAATAAGACGGGAATATATCTCTCACATAACATTTGCTGATGACCTTATTATCTTCCTTCGAGATGATCCAGTTTCTGTGAGTAATCTAGCAGATATTCTTAATGAATTTGGTATAGTTTCTGGTCTTAAGCTAAACCATGCAAAGAGCAAAGTATACGTGGGTGCTTGCATTGAAAATAAGGATCATATTGCTCAAACATTGGGAGTTGCTGAAGGAAATTTACCGGTTCCCCACCGAAAAACCGGTTTCGCACCTGATGTGAGATTGGAGTTAGACAGTCTACAGTCTATCCCAATATGGGTTTCTTTCCATGGACTTCCACTACATCTCTGGGGTCGTCGTTTTATTGCAAAGCTTTGCAGCACCCTGGGACAACCATTGTATATTGATAAGGCAACAGCTTCGCAAACGAGATTGACCTTTGCCAGAGCTTGTGTAATGGTTTCTTCTGATGAGGAACTACAGAATGATGTTTCTTACCGTGATCTTGATGGGAGCACCCGAAAGGTGAAAGTCTCATATTCTTGGAAGCCACAACGATGCAAGGTTTGTCTATCTTTTGGACATATAAATGGTGCCTGCCAACAGCCTTCACAAAAAATCACACAGGTCTACCGACCACGCCAAGAGCCATAGAATGGGGTCACTACCACTAATCCAAGCACTGATACTCCAGTGCCAACAGTGGTGATGGCGGAGAAGATTATTGAACACTCTGACTCGTTGGGGCAGCTACACGAACAGGAGAAAGACAAGTCAAGACTTCCATCTTTACCTATTATATCAGAGACTTTCACTGCAGGAGCTTCCCAAGGTTCTCACTCCCCAATAACAACCTCGCCTTCACGAATCACTCCTTCAGATAATCAGGAAATTCAACAACCTCTTGGGAACCAAGACATTGCAACTCACCAAACTCATCGCTCTTCGACACATCCCGCTATTCAGGACTCCTTGCCTCAAGGTACGCAAAAATTTAAACATTTGCAAGTTGTGGATGAGGTGGATAAATATAGGAATAGAGGATTAAAGGGTAAAGATTTTATGCGAGAGGACCATGCAAAATCAAAGGATAAGAAAAAGGATGGTAGTGTCCTCCCAAAATCGCATGCTCTTCCTTCTATCTAGTATTGATGAAAATAAGCTGTTGGAATGTTCGTGGACTTAATAAGACTGAGAAATGTCGGGAGCTCAATAGAATAATCCGATCTGCTGCATGTGACATGGTGATTCTTGTGGAAACAAAAATTAAACCTCATCGTGTTCGAGTTCAGAAGAATTTAATATGGCCTGAGGCAGAACTTTTTACTAATGATTCTCAGGATACTTATGGTCGAGTTTGGGTCTTATGGCATCCTAACCTTGTTACTGCTTGGTTTATTTCTGCTACTAATCAATTCATTCATCTTAAGGCAGAGGATAAACGGACTGGATGTCAATTCAATATTACCGGTATTTATGCATCTAACAGTATGTCTGACAGGAATGCTCTATGGCGTGATCTGGTTAGCATTTCAAATAGTTATCCTACAGTACCTTGGGTTGTTCTCGGTGACTTTAATACTGTCAGATACACAAATGAGAAAGTGGGGGGTAGAGTGCTTTCCGAATGTCAGCTTCAATATTTTAATGATTGTATATATACTGCTGCATTGACTGACATGAAATCTGTAGGTGATTGGTTCTCATGAAACAATCAAAGTACTGCTGAAAGAAAAATTATGGCTCGACTTGACAGATGTTTGATTAATCAAGAATGGTTAGCAGTTTTCCCAGATTCACTTCTTGAGTACGGTGCTAAGTTATTTTCGGATCACTCTATTATGCATATACATGCAGATAAAGCACTACCCAGAGTCAAGAAACCTTTTAGATTTTTTAATATGTGGAGTTCTCACCCAAAGTTCCTCGAAGTTATTAAGTCAGCTTGGGACATTAATGTATTTGGTTCTCCCCCTTACATCCTATGTCAAAAACTAAAAGCATGCAAAGCAGCACTTAAGAAGTGGAATTCAACTACATTTGGAAATATCACCGACAGGGTTCAGTTATGCAAGAAAGAACTTATGGCTGTGAAAAGCGAGCTAAATCTTCAACCTCTGGATGCGAATCTTATATACAAAGAGGCTGCTGCTAGAAATAACTTTATGCAAGCTTTGAAGCAGGAGGAATGCTTTTTGAAACAGAAGTCACGACAGCATTGGCTTACTCTAGGGGATTCTAATACGAAGTTTTTCTATGCTGCTATTGCTACCAGAAGGGCTACTAATCGCATCAAAAAATGCAAAGGTATAGATGGTAATCTCATTGAGGATCTGGATGAGGTTAAAAATTACACCAAGCAATTTTTTTATTCCTTACTCAATCAGGAACAGCAGCCTAATAGTATTCATGTTGGGCCTACAAGACGACTTGATTCTGAAGCCCTCTCTCATCTTAACGCCCCAATAACGGATGATGAAATTGTGAAAGTTGTTTTTAAGTCCCCGAAGCACAAAAGCCCTGGTCCAGATGGATTTCCAGCTGAGTTTTATCAAATTGCATGGGCTATTGTAGGCAACGATGTCATAAAAGCTTGTCGACATTTTTTCTCCTCAGGTCATATTCTTAAAGAAATGAATTGCACTTTTATTTCTTTAGTGCCTAAAAATGATGGAGCCGATTCATTGGAGAACTACCGTCCTATTTCACTGTGCAACTTTATTTATAAGGTTATCTCTAAGTTGCTGGCAGATAGACTACAAAAGGTCATGAATAAGGTCATTAGTCCTAATCAGGCTGCTTTTCTTAAAGGGAGGAGTATCCATCATAATGTCCTGCTTGCTAATGATTTGGTTAAGGATCTACATTCTAAAACAAGAGGGAAAAAGATCTGTTTTAAAGCTGATTTACGAAAGGCCTTTGACTCAGTCAATAGGAATTTTATTTACATGATGCTCCATAATATGGGCTTCCCTCAGTACTGGGTTAAATGGATTCAATGTTGCTTGGAAACTCCAAAATTTTCGATTCTCTTTAATGGTTCACCTATTGGCTTCTTTGGGAGTAAGAATGGCATTCGGCAAGGCGATCCACTATCTCCTTATCTTTTTACCATTGCAATGGAAGGGCTCAGTTGTATGTTAGAAGAGGCTGTTTCCAATGGCAAAATTAAGGTACCACATTATGGTTTTGTTTATATCTCTCACATAACATTTGCCGATGACCTTATTATCTTCCTTCGAGATGATCCAGTTTCTGTGGGTAATCTGGCAGATATTCTTAATGAATTTGGTAAAGTTTCTGGTCTTAAGCTAAACCATGCAAAAAGCAAAGTATATGTGGGTGCTTGCATTGACAATAAGGATCATATTGCTCAAACATTGGGAGTTGCTGAAGGAAATTTACCGGTTCCTTACTTGGGTCTCCCACTTATATCCACTGGAATCAACAAAGTCTCCTGTCAGCCTATCCTACAAAAAATTAAGAACAGAATTTCCTCTTGGAAAAATAGGCTTCTTTCTAAAGCTGGATGACTTGAACTTATTCGATCTGTGTTGATCTCTTATTCTATTTATTGGTCTCATGCATTCCTTCTACCTGCCGGGCTTCTCCATGATATTGATAAATTACTTATGAACTTCTTTTGGAATGGCACAGATGGTAAGGCAATGCACATGGTGAATTGGGACAACATTTGCAAACCGAAGGATGAAGGGGGGCTGAATCTTCGACATATTAGAGATTGGAATAAAGCTTGTATGGTAAAGCAATTATGGGATATTTTATAAAACAAGTCTTCCTTATGGTCACAATGGGTTTTTGCTAGGTACCTAACCAAGGAATCAATCTGGGAAACATCTGCAAAAACATCTCATTCTGCTTCTTGGAAAGGAATTCTGAAGGCAAGGCGATGGCTACGTAACAATATTTCTTATGTGATTTCTTCTGGAACCAATATTAATATGTGGTATGATCCTTGGGTGAATGAGAAAAGTATATTTCAGATATTTGGTGATAGAGTACGACAGGATCTAGGGGCTCCCAAAGATTGGAAGGTTTCTGAATTCATTAACAATGGTACATGGTGTCTTCCCAACGCTACCTCCCCTGACATGTTATTACTTTGGCCGACTATTAGGGCGATTCCAATCAAGAACAACTCTTCAGATATGCTGATTTGGCTTCATGATAATGGTAAATTTAGTGCTACATCTGCATGGAACCAAATTAGACGACGAAACAACAAGTGGATCCAAAGTAGTTGGACATGGGATAGTCCATGCTCACAGCGGCATTCCTTATGTACATGGCAGGCCCTTCTCGACAAACTTCCTACGATGGACAATATGCAGCGAAGAGGTATTTATATTGTAAATCGGTGCTCTTTGTGTATGCAAAATGAAGAAAGTGTTGACCATCTCTACTTTGCTTGTGATTATTCATCTTGGATATAGAAGGAGATCTTGAAGCGATTTGATTTTCAAAGGCTACCACGGCCAAACTTGCATCATGAATTAGAAATGCTTATGCAAAGCTTCTCAAGAAAGGGGCCTCTTACACAACTAGCAAGAATTATATTCAGATGTGCTATTTGGTGGATTTGGAAGGAGAGGTGTGGCAGAATTTTTGAGTGCCACAACATGAACAAAGCTCAAATTCTGATACAGATTCTTCAGGACTCACGATCATGTATGGAGCAAGAATTGAATACAGAGCACCTAACAAGAAGAGAGAAAGATATTTTCACAAGATTCAATTTTTCTATTCGTCAAGAATCACTCGAATAATGATGAAGATTGTAATATGTTATATGGGGCAAAGCTTATATTTTGTGATGTATCCACAAGTAGTCCAGAACAGTCTAGCTATTGCATTTTATTATTTATTAACTTCCTTGTGCTACTCTTGGAGATGAGTTCGATGAAGCGTGCCCATTTCACCTTCTTTTGGTGGGGTGCAATCTTCTCGACTACACTAAGAGACTTCAGGCTTTAGTCTATGGCTTGTGTAGACAAAGCTTTTTGTACAAATCTTTTACAAAATACATTATCTTTACTTACCAAAAAAAAGAAATTTACCGGTTCCTTACTTGGGTCTTCCACTTATATCCACTGGAATCAACAAAGTCTCCTGTCAGCCTATCCTATAAAAAATTAAGAACAGAATTTCCTCTTGGAAAAATAGGCTTCTTTCTAAAGCTGGACGACTTGAACTTATTCGATCAGTGTTGATCTCTTATTCTATTTATTGGTCTCATGCATTCCTTCTACCAGTCGGGCTTCTCAATGATATTGATAAATTACTTATGAACTTCTTTTGGAATGGCACAGATGGTAAGGCAATGCATATGGTGAATTGGGACAACATTTGCAAACCGAAGGATGAAGGGGGCTTGAATATTCGACATATTAGAGATTGGAATAAAGCTTGTATGGTAAAGCAATTATGGGATATTTTATGAAATAAGTCTTCTTTATGGTGACAATGGGTTTTTGCTAGGTACCTTACCAAGGAATCAATCTGGGAAGCATCTACAAAAATATCTCATTCTGCTGCTTGGAAAGGAATTCTGAAGGCAAGGAGATGGCTACGTAATAATATTTCTTATGTGATTTCTTCTGGAACCAATATTAATATGTGGTATGATCCTTGGGTGAATGGGAAAAGTATATTTCAGATATTTGGTGATAGAGTACGACAGGATCTGGGGGCTCCCAAAGACTGGAAGGTTTCTGAATTCATTAACAATGGTACATGGTGTCTTCCCAACCCTACCTCCCCAGACATGTTATTACTTTGGCCGACTATTAGGGCTATTCCAATCAAGTACAACTCTTCAGATATGCTTATTTGGCTTCATGATAATGGTAAATTTAGTGCTACATCTGTATGGAACTAAATTAGACGACGAAACAACAAGTGGATCCCAAGTAGTTGGATATGGGATAGTCCATGCTCACAGCGACATTCCTTATGTATATGGCAGGCCCTTCTCGGCAAACTTCCTACGATGGACAATATGCAGCGAAGAGGTATTTATATTGTAAATCGGTGCTCTTTGTGTATGCAAAAGGAAGAAAGTTTTGACCATCTCTACTTTGCTTGTGATTATTCATCTTGGATATGGAAGGAGATCTTGAAGCGATTTGATCTTCAAAGGCTACCACGACCAAACTTGCATCATGAACTAGAAAGGCTAATGCAAGGCTTCTCAAGAAAGGGTCCTCTTACACAACTAGCAAGAATTATATTCAGATGTGCTATTTGGTGGATTTGGAAGGAGAGGTGTGGCAGAATTTTTGAGTGTCACAACATGAACAAAGCTCAAATTCTGATAGAGATTCTTCAGGACTCACGATCATGTAAGGAGCAAGAATTGAATATAGAGAACCTAACAAGAAGAGAGAGAGATTTTCACAAGATTCAATTTTTTCATTAGTCAATAATCACTCGAATAATGATGAAGATTGTAATGTATTATGGGGCAAAGCTTATATTTTGTGATGTATCCACAAGTACTCCAGAACAGTCTAGCTATTGCATTTTTTATTAGCTTCCTTGTGCTACTCTTGGAAATGAGTTTGATGAAGTGTGCCCATTTCACCTTCTTTAGGTGGGGTACAATCTTCTCGACTACACTAAGAGACTTCAGGCTTTAGTCTATGGCTTGTGTAGGCAAAGCTTCTTTGTACAAATCTTTTACAAAATACATTATCTTTACTTACCAAAAAAAGCTAATAAGACGGGAAAGACCAGTATTTTGAATTTCCGAGACGGTGAACGAAAAACCGATCGAAACTCAACTCAGCGCGCGACTTCGAGCAAAGTTTATGACCGTCGTATTTTTTTGCGAAAGCGTGCTTATACGACTTCCCATGGGCTAATAAGACTGGAAAGACCAGTATTTTGAATTTCCGAGACGGTGCGCGACAAACCGATCGAAACTCGACTCAGCGCGTGACATCGAGCAAAGTTTATGACCGTCGTATTTTTTTGCGATAGCGTGCTTGTACGACTTCCCATGGGCCAATAAAATGGGAAAGACCAGTATTTTGAATTTCCGAGACGGTGCACAAAAAACCGATCGAAACTCGACTCTGCGCAAAGTTCGTGCAATGTTTATGACCGTCGTGTTTTTTTGCGAAAGCGTGCTTGTACGACTTCCCATGGGCTAATAAGATGGGAAACACCAGTATTTTAAATTTCCGAGACGGTGCACAAAAAACCGATCGAAACTCGACTCAGCGCGCGACTTCGTGCAAAGTTTATGACCGTCGTATTTTTTTGCGAAAGCATTCTTGTACGACTTCCCATGAGCTAATAAGACGGGAAAGACCAGTATTTTGAATTTCTGAAACGGTGCATGAAAAACCGATCGAATCTCGGCTCTGCGCAAAGTTTACGACCGTCGCGTTTTTTCGTGAAACCATGCTCATACGACTTACCATGGGCTAATACTTCGTGAATGGTCGGTATTTTGAATTTCTGAGATAGTGCACGAAAACCCGATCGAAACTCGACTCTGCGCAAAGTTCGTGCAATGTTTATGACCGTCGTATTTTTTAAGGAAAGCATGCTTGTACGACTTCCCATGGGCTAATAAGACGGGAAAGACCAGTATTTTGAATTTCTGAGACGGTGAATGAAAAACCGATGGAAACTCGACTCAGCGCGCGACTTCGAGCAAAGTTTATGACCGTCGTATTTTTTTGCGAAAGCGTGCTTGTACGACTTCCCATGGGATAATAAGATGGGAAAGACCTGTATTTTGAATTTCCGAGACGGTGCACAAAAAACCGATCGAAACTCGACTCTGCGCAAAGTTCGTGCAATGTTTATGACCGTCGTATTTTTTTGCGAAAGCGTGCTTGTACGACTTCCCATGGGCTAATAAGACGGGAAAGACCAGTATTTTGAATTTCCTAGACGGTGCACGAAAAACCGATCGAAACTCGACTCTTTGCAAAGTTCGTACAATGTTTATGACCGTCGTATTTTTTTGCGAAAGCGTGCTTGTACGACTTCCCATGGGCTAATAAGATGGGAAAGACCAGTATTATGAATTTTCGAGACGGTGCATGAAAAACCGATCGAAACTCGACTCAGCACACGACTTCGAGCAAAGTTTATGACCGTCGTATTTTTTTGCGATAGCGTGCTTGTATGACTTCCCATGGGCTAATAAGACGGGAAAGACCAGTATTTTGAATTTCCGAGACGGTGAACAAAAACCCGATCGAAATTTGACTCTGCGCAAAGTTCGTGCAATGTTTATGACCGTCGTATTTTTTTAGGAAAGCATGCTTGTACGACTTCACATGGGCTAATAAGACGGGAAAGATCAGTATTTTGAATTTCCGAGACGGTGCACAAAAAACTGATCGAAACTCGACTCTGCGCAAAGTTCGTGCAATGTTTATGACCGTCGTATTTTTTTGCAAAAGCGTGCTTGTACGACTTCCCATGGGCTAATAAGATGGGAAACACCAGTATTTTGAATTTCCGAGACGGTGCATAAAAAACCGACCGAAACTCGACTCTGCGCAAAGTTCGTGCAATGTTTATGACTGTCGTATTTTTTTGTGAAAGCGTGCTTGTACGACTTCCCATGGGCTAATAAGACGGGAAAGACCAGTATTTTGAATTTCCTAGACGGTGCACGAAAAACCGATCGAAACTTGACTCAGCGCGCGACTTCGAGCAAAGTTTATGACCGTCGTATTTTTTTGCGGAAGCGTGCTTGTACGACTTCCCATGGGCTAATAAGACGGGAAAGATCAGTATTTTGAATTTCCGAGACGGTGCACAAAAAACAGATCGAAACTCGACTCTGCGCAAAGTTCGTGCAATGTTTATGACCGTCGTATTTTTTTGCGAAAGCGTGCTTGTACGACTTCCCATGGGCTAATAAGATGGGAAACACCAGTATTTTGAATTTCCGAGACGGTGCACAAAAAACCGATCGAAACTCGACTCTGCGCAAAGTTCGTGCAATGTTTATGACTGTCGTATTTTTTTGTGAAGGCGTGCTTGTACGACTTCCCATGGGCTAATAAGACGGGAAAGACCAGTATTTTGAATTTCCTAGACGGTGCACGAAAAACCCATCGAAACTTGACTCAGCGCGCGACTTCGAGCAAAGTTTATGACCGTCGTATTTTTTTGCGATAGCGTGCTTGTACGACTTCCCATGGCCTAATAAGACGGGAAAGACCAGTATTTTGAATTTCTGAGAAGGTGCACGAAAAACCGATCGAAACTCGACTCAGCGCGCGACTTCGAGCAAAGTTTATGACCGTCGTATTTTTTTGCGATAGCGTGCTTGTACGACTTCCCATGGGCTAATAAGACGGGAAAGACCAGTATTTTGATTTCCGAGACGGTGCACAAAAACCCGATCGAAATTCGACTCTCCGTAAATTTCGTGCAATGTTTATGACCGTCGTATTTTTTTAGGAATGCATGCTTGTACGACTTCACAAGGGCTAATAAGACGGGAAAGACCAGTATTTTGAATTTCCGAAACGGTGCACAAAAAACCGATCGAAACTGGACTCTGCGCAAAGTTCGTGCAATGTTTATGACCGTCATATTTTTTTGCGAAAGCATGCTTATACGACTTCCCATGGGCTAATAAGATGGGAAAGACCAGTATTTTGAATTTCCGAGACGGTGCACAAAAAACCGATCGAAACTCGACTCTTTGCAAAGTTCGTACATTGTTTATGACCGTCGTATTTTTTTGCGAAAGCGTGCTTGTACGACTTCCCATGGGCTAATAAGATGGGAAAGACCAGTATTTTGAATTTCCGAGACGGTGCAGAAAAAACCGATCGAAACTCGACTCTGCGCAAAGTTCGTGCAATGTTTATGACCGTCGTATTTTTTTGCGATAGCGTGCTTGTACGACTTTCCATGGACTAATAAGACGGGAAAAACCATTATTTTGAATTTCCGAGACGGTGCACGAAAAAACGATCGAAACTCGACTCAGCGCGCGACTTCGAGCAAAGTTTATGACCGTCGTATTTTTTTTGCGATAGCGTGCTTGTACGACTTCCCGTGGGCTAATAAGATGGGAAAGACCAGTATTTTGAATTTCCGAGACGGTGCACAAAAAACCGATCGAAACTTGACTTTGCGCAAAGTTCGAGCAAAGTTTATGACCGTCGTATTTTTTTGCGATAGCGAGCTTGGACGACTTCCCATGGGCTAATAAGACGGGAAAGACCAGTATTTTGGATTTCCGAGACGGTGCCCGAAAAACAGATCAAAACTCGACTCAGCGCGCGACTTCGAGCAAAGTTTATGACCGTCGTATTTTTTTGCGAAAGCGTGCTTGTACGACTTCCCATGGGCTAATAAGATGCGAAAGACCACTATTTTGAATTTCCGAGACGGTGCAGAAAAAACCGATCAAAACTTGACTCTGCGCGACTTCGAGCAATGTTTATGACCGTCGTATTTTTTTGCGATAGCGTGCTTGTACGACTTCCCATGGGCTAATAAGACGGGAAAAACCAGTATTTTGAATTTCCGAGACGGTGCACAAAAAACCGATCGAAACTCGACTCAGCGCGCGACTTCGAGCAAAGTTTATGACCGTCGTATTTTTTTGCGATAGCGTGCTTGTACGACTTCGCATGGGCTAATAAGACCGGAAAGACCAGTATTTTGAATTTCCGAGACGGTGCACAAAAAACTGATCGAAACTCGACTCTGCGCAAAGTTCGTGCAATGTTTATGACCGTCGTATTTTTTTGCGAAAGCGTGCTTGTACGACTTCTCAAGGGGTAATAAGACGGGAAAGACCAGTATTTTGAATTTCTGAGACGGTGCACGAAAAACATATCGAAACTCAACTCAGCGCGCGACTTCGAGCAAATTTATGACCGTCGTATTTTTTTGGGAAAGCGTGCTTGTACGACTTCCCATGGGCTAATAAGATGGGGAAGACCAGTATTTTGAATTTCCGAGACGGTGCACGAAAAAACGATCGAAACTCGACTCAGCGCGCGACTTCGAGCAAAGTTTATGACCGTCGTATTTTTTTGCGATAGCATGCTTGTACGACTTCCCATGGGCTAATAAGATGGGAAAGACCAGTATTTTGAATTTCTGAGACGGTGCACAAAAAACCGATCGAAACTCGACTCTGCGCAAAGTTCGTGCAATGTTTATGACCGTCGTATTTTTTTGCGAAAGCGTGCTTGTACCACTTCCCATGGGCTAATAAGACGGGAAAGACCAGTATTTTGAATTTCTGAGACGGTGCACGAAAAACCGATCGAAACTCGACTCAGCGCGCAACTTCGAGCAAAGTTTATGACCGTCGTATTTTTTTGTGAAAGCGTGCTTGTACGACTTCCCATGGGCTAATAAGATGGGAAATACCAGTATTTTGAATTTCCTAGACGGTGCATAAAAAACCGATCGAAACTCGACTCTGCGCCAAGTTCGTGCAATGTTTATGACCGTCGTATTTTCTTGCGAAAGCGTGCTTGTACGACTTCCCATGGCCTAATAAGACGGGAAAGACATGTATTTTGAATTTCTGAGACGGTGCACGAAAAACCGATCGAAACTCGACTCAACGCGCGACTTCGAGCAAAGTTTATGACCGTCGTATTTTTTTTGCAATAGCGTGCTTGTACGACTTCCCATGGGCTAATAAGATGGGAAAGACCAGTATTTTGAATTTCCGAGATGGTGCACAAAAAACCGATCGAAACTCGACTCTGCTCAAAGTTCGTGCAATGTTTATGACCGTCGTATTTTTTTGCGAAAGCGTGCTTGTACGACTTCCCATGGGCTAATAAGACGGGAAAGAGAGTATTTTGAATTTCCGAGACGGTGCACGAAAAACCGATCGAAACTTGACTCAGCGCGCGACTTCGAGCAAAGTTTATGACAGTCGTATTTTTTTGCGGAAGCGTGCTTGTACGACTTCCCATGGGCTAATAAGATGGGAAAGACCAGTATTTTGAATTTCCGAGACGGTCCACAAAAAACTGATCGAAACTCGACTCTGCTCAAAGTTCGTGCAATGTTTATGACCGTCATATTTTTTTGCGAAAGCGTGCTTGTACCACTTCCCATGGGCTAATAAGATGGGAAAGACCAGTATTTTGAATTTCCGAGACGGTGCACAAAAAACCGATCGAAACTCGACTCTGCGCCAAGTTCGTGCAATGTTTATGACCGTCGTATTTTTTTGCGAAAGCGTGCTTGTACGACTTCCCATGGCCTAATAAGACGGGAAAGACCAGTATTTTGAATTTCTGAGATGGTGCACAAAAAACCGATCGAAACTCGACTCTGCGCCAAGTTCGAGCAATGTTTATGACCGTCGTATTTTTTTGCGAAAGCGTGCTTGTACGACTTCCCATGGGCTAATAAGACGGGATAGAGAGTATTTTGAATTTCCGAGACGGTGCACGAAAAACCGATCGAAACTTGACTCAGCGCGCGACTTCGAGCAAAGTTTATGACCGTCATATTTTTTTGCGAAAGCGTGCTTGTACGACTTCCCATGGGCTAATAAGACGGGAAAGACCAGTATTTTGAATTTCCGAGACGGTGCACAAAAAACCGATCGAAACTCGACTCTGCGCCAAGTTCGTGCAATGTTTATGACCGTCGTATTTTTTTGCGAAAGCGTGCTTGTACGACTTCCCATGGGCTAATAAGATGGGAAAGACCAGTATTTTGAATTTCTGAGACGGTGCAGAAAAAACCGATCGAAACTCGACTCTGCGCAAAGTTCGTGCAATGTTTATGACCGTCGTATTTTTTTGCGATAGCGTGCTTGTACGACTTCCCATGGGCTAATAAGATGGGAAAGACCAGTATTTTGAATTTCCGAGACGGTGCACAAAAAACAAATCGAAACTTGACTCTGCGCAAAGTTCGAGCAAAGTTTATGACCGTCGTATTTTTTTGCGATAGCGAGCTTGTAGGACTTCCCATGGGCTAATAAGACGGGAAAGACCAGTATTTTGAATTTCCGAGACGGTGCGCGAAAAACAGATCAAAACTCGACTCAGCGCGCGACTTCGAGCAAAGTTTATGACCGTCGTATTTTTTTGCGAAAGCGTGCTTGTACGACTTCCCATGGGCTAATAAGATGCGAAAGACCACTATTTTGAATTTCTGAGACGGTGCAGAAAAAACCGATCAAAACTTGACTCTGCGCGCGACATCGAGCAATGTTTATGACCGTCGTATTTTTTTGCGATAGCGTGCTTGTACCACTTCCCATGGGCTAATAAGATGGGAAAGACCAGTATTTTGAATTTCCGAGACGGTGCACAAAAAACCGATCGAAACTCGACTCAGCGCGCGACTTCGAGCAAAGTTTATGACCGTCGTATTTTTTTGCGATAGCGTGCTTGTACGACTTCGCATGGGCTAATAAGACGGGAAAGACCAGTATTTTGAATTTCCAACACGGTGCACAAAAAACTGATCGAAACTCGACTCTGCGCAAAGTTCGTGCAATGTTTATGACCGTCGTATTTTTTTGCGAAAGCGTGCTTGTACGACTTCCCAAGGGGTAATAAGACGGGAAAGACCAGTATTTTGAATTTCCGAGAAGGTGCACGAAAAACATATCGAAACTCAACTCAGCGCGCGACTTCGAGCAAATTTATGACCGTCGTATTTTTTTGGGAAAGCGTGCTTGTACGACTTCCCATGGGCTAATAAGATGGGAAAGACCAGTATTTTGAATTTCCGAGACGGTGCACGAAAAAACGATCGAAACTCGACTCAGCGCGCGACTTCGAGCAAAGTTTATGACCGTCGTATTTTTTGCGATAGCGTGCTTGTACGACTTCCCATGGGCTAATAAGATGGGAAAGACCAGTATTTTGAATTTATGAGACGGTGCACAAAAAACCGATCGAAACTCGACTCTGCGCCAAGTTCGTGCAATGTTTATGACCGTCGTATTTTTTTGCGAAAGCGTGCGTGTACCACTTCCCATGGGCTAATAAGACGGGAAAGACCAGTATTTTGAATTTCCGAGACGGTGCACGAAAAACCGATCGAAACTCGACTCAGCGCGCAACTTCGAGCAAAGTTTATGACCGTCGTATTTTTTTGCGAAAGCGTGCTTGTACGACTTCCCATGGGCTAATAAGATGGGAAAGACCAGTATTTTGAATTTCCTAGACGGTGCACAAAAAACCGATCGAAACTCGACTCTGCGCCTAGTTCGTGCAATGTTTATGACCGTCGTATTTTCTTGCGAAAGCGTGCTTGTACGACTTCCCATGGCCTAATAAGACGGGAAAGACATGTATTTTGAATTTCTGAGACGGTGCACGAAAAACCGATCGAAACTCGACTCAACGCGCGACTTCGAGCAAAGTTTATGACCGTCGTATTTTTTTTGCAATAGCGTGCTTGTACGACTTCCCATGGGCTAATAAGATGGGAAAGACCAGTATTTTGAATTTCCGAGATGGTGCACAAAAAACCGATCGAAACTCGACTCTGCTCAAAGTTCGTGCAATGTTTATGACCGTCGTATTTTTTTGCGAAAGCGTGCTTGTACGACTTCCCATGGGCTAATAAGATGGGAAAGAGAGTATTTTGAATTTCCGAGACGGTGCACGAAAAACCGATCGAAACTTGACTCAGCGCGCGACTTCGAGCAAAGTTTATGATAGTCGTATTTTTTTGCGGAAGCGTGCTTGTACGACTTCCAATGGGCTAATAAGATGGGAAAGACCAGTATTTTGAATTTCCGAGACGGTGCACAAAAAACTGATCGAAACTCGACTCTGCTCAAAGTTCGTGCAATGTTTATGACCGTCGAATTTTTTTGCGAAAGCGTGCTTGTACCACTTCCCATGGGCTAATAAGATGGGAAAGACCAGTATTTTGAATTTCCGAGACGGTGCACAAAAAACCGATCGAAACTCGACTCTGCGCCAAGTTCGTGCAATGTTTATGACCGTCGTATTTTTTTGCGAAAGCGTGCTTGTACGACTTCCCATGGCCTAATAAGACGAGAAAGACCAGTATTTTGAATTTCTGAGATGGTGCACAAAAAACCGATCGAAACTCGACTCTGCGCCAAGTTCGTGCAATGTTTATGACCGTGGTATTTTTTTGCGAAAGCGTGCTTGTACGACTTCCCATGGGCTAATAAGACGGGATAGAGAGTATTTTGAATTTCCGAGACGGTGCATGAAAAACCGATCGAAACTTGACTCAGCGCGCGACTTCGAGCAAAGTTTATGACCGTCATATTTTTTTGCGAAAGCATGCTTGTACGACTTCCCATGGGCTAATAAGACGGGAAAGACCAGTATTTTGAATTTCCGAGACGGTGCACAAAAAACCGATCGAAACTCGACTCTGCGCCAAGTTCGTGCAATGTTTATGACCGTCGTATTTTTTTGCGAAAGCGTGCTTGTACCACTTCCCATGGGCTAATAAGACGGGAAAGACAAGTATTTTGAATTTCCGAGACGGTGCACGAAAAACCGATCGAAACTCGACTCAGCGCGCGACTTCGAGCAAAGTTTATGACCGTCGTATTTTTTTGCGAAGCGTGCTTGTACGACTTCCCATGGGCTAATAAGATTGGAAAGACCAGTATTTTGAATTTCCGAGACGGTGCACAAAAAACCGATCGAAACTCGACTCTGCGCCGAGTTCGTGCAATGTTTAAAACCGTCGTATTTTTTTGCGAAAGCGTGCTTGTACGACTTCCCATGACCTAATAAGACAGGAAAGACCAATATTTTGAATTTTCGAGACGGTGCACGAAAAACCGATCGAAACTCGACTCAGCGCGCGACTTCGAGCAATGTTTATGACCGTCGTATTTTTTTGCGATAGCGTGCTTGTACGACTTCCCATGGGCTAATAAGACGGGACAGACCAGTATTTTGAATTTCCGTGACGGTGCACGAAAAACCGATCGAAACTCGACTCAGCGCGCGACTTCAAGCAAAGTTTATGACCGTCGTATTTTTTTGCGATAGCGTGCTTGTACGACTTCGCATGGGCTAATAAGATGGGAAAGACCAGTATTTTGAATTTCCGAGACGGTGCACAAAAAATCGATCGAAACTCGACTCTGCGCAAAGTTCGTGCAATGTTTATGACCGTCGTATTTTTTTGCGAAAGCGTGCTTGTACGACTTCCCATGGGCTAATAAGATGGGAAAGACCAGCATTTTGAATTTCCGAGACGGTGCACAAAAAATCGATCGAAACTCGACTCTGCGCAAAGTTCGTACAATGTTTATGACCGTCGTATTTTTTTGCGAAAGCGTGCTAGTACGACTTCCCATGGGCTAATAAGATGGGAAAGACCAGTATTTTGAATTTCTGAGACGGTGCATAAAAAACCGATCGAAACTCGACTCTGCGCCAAGTTCGTGCAATGTTTATGACCGTCGTATTTTTTTGCGAAAGCGTGCTTGTACCACTTCCCATGGGCTAATAAGATGGGAAAGACCAGTATGTTGAATTTTCGAGACGGTGCACAAAAAACCGATCTAAACTCGACTCTGCGCAAAGTTCGTGCAATGTTTATGACCGTCGTATTTTTTTGCGAAAGCGTGCTTATACGACTTCCCATGGGCTAATAAGACGGGAAAGTCCAGTATTTTGAATTTCCGAGACGGTGCACGAAAAACCGATCGAAACTCGACTCAGCGCGCGACTTCGTGCAAAGTTTATGACCGTCGTATTTTTTTGCGAAAGCGTGCTTGTACGACTTCCCATGGGCTAATAAGACGGGAAAGACCAGTATTTTGAATTTCCGAGAGGGTGCACAAAAAACCGATCGAAACTCGACTCTGCGCCAAGTTCGTGCAATGTTTATGACCGTCGTATTTTTTTGCGAAAGCGTGCTTGTACGACTTCCCATGGGCTAATAAGATGGGAAAGACCAGTATTTTGAATTTCTGAGACGGTGCAGAAAAAACCGATCGAAACTCGACTCTGCGCAAAGTTCGTGCAATGTTTATGACCGTCGTATTTTTTTGCGATAGCGTGCTTGTACGACTTCCCATGGGCTAATAAGATGGGAAAGACCAGTATTTTGAATTTCCGAGACGGTGCACAAAAAACCGATCGAAACTTGACTCTGCGCAAAGTTCGAGCAAAGTTTATGACCGTCGTATTTTTTTGCGATAGCGAGCTTGTAGGACTTCCCATGGGCTAATAAGACGGGAAAGACCAGTATTTTGAATTTCCGAGACGGTGCGCGAAAAAGAGATCAAAACTCGACTCAGCGCGCGACTTCGAGCAAAGTTTATGACCGTCGTATTTTTTTGCGAAAGCGTGCTTGTACGACTTCCCATGGGCTAATAAGATGCGAAAGACCACTATTTTGAATTTCTGAGACGGTGCAGAAAAAACCGATCAAAACTTGACTCTGCGCGCGACATCGAGCAATGTTTATGACCGTCGTATTTTTTTGCGATAGCGTGCTTGTACGACTTCCCATGGGCTAATAAGATGGGAAAGACCAGTATTTTGAATTTCCGAGACGGTGCACAAAAAACCGATCGAAACTCGACTCAGCGCGCGACTTCGAGCAAAGTTTATGACCGTCGTATTTTTTTGCGATAGCGTGCTTGTACGACTTCGCATGGGCTAATAAGACGGGAAAGACCAGTATTTTGAATTTCCGAGACGGTGCACAAAAAACTGATCGAAACTCGACTCTGCGCAAAGTTCGTGCAATGTTTATGACCGTCGTATTTTTTTGCGAAAGCGTGCTTGTACGACTTCCCAAGGGGTAATAAGACGGGAAAGACCAGTATTTTGAATTTCCGAGAAGGTGCACGAAAAACATATCGAAACTCAACTCAGCGCGCGACTTCGAGCAAATTTATGACCGTCGTATTTTTTTGGGAAAGCGTGCTTGTACGACTTCCCATGGGCTAATAAGATGGGAAAGACCAGTATTTTGAATTTCCGAGACGGTGCACGAAAAAACGATCGAAACTCGACTCAGCGCGCGACTTCGAGCAAAGTTTATGACCGTCGTATTTTTTGCGATAGCGTGCTTGTACGACTTCCCATGGGCTAATAAGATGGGAAAGACCAGTATTTTGAATTTATGAGACGGTGCACAAAAAACCGATCGAAACTCGACTCTGCGCCAAGTTCGTGCAATGTTTATGACCGTCGTATTTTTTTGCGAAAGCGTGCGTGTACCACTTCCCATGGGCTAATAAGACGGGAAAGACCAGTATTTTGAATTTCCGAGACGGTGCACGAAAAACCGATCGAAACTCGACTCAGCGCGCAACTTCGAGCAAAGTGTATGACCGTCGTATTTTTTTGCGAAAGCGTGCTTGTACGACTTCCCATGGGCTAATAAGATGGGAAAGACCAGTATTTTGAATTTCCTAGACGGTGCACAAAAAACCGATCGAAACTCGACTCTGCGCCTAGTTCGTGCAATGTTTATGACCGTCGTATTTTCTTGCGAAAGCGTGCTTGTACGACTTCCCATGGCCTAATAAGACGGGAAAGACATGTATTTTGAATTTCTGAGACGGTGCACGAAAAACCGATCGAAACTCGACTCAACGCGCGACTTCGAGCAAAGTTTATGACCGTCGTATTTTTTTTGCAATAGCGTGCTTGTACGACTTCCCATGGGCTAATAAGATGGGAAAGACCAGTATTTTGAATTTCCGAGATGGTGCACAAAAAACCGATCGAAACTCGACTCTGCTCAAAGTTCGTGCAATGTTTATGACCGTCGTATTTTTTTGCGAAAGCGTGCTTGTACGACTTCCCATGGGCTAATAAGATGGGAAAGAGAGTATTTTGAATTTCCGAGACGGTGCACGAAAAACCGATCGAAACTTGACTCAGCGCGCGACTTCGAGCAAAGTTTATGATAGTCGTATTTTTTTGCGGAAGCGTGCTTGTACGACTTCCAATGGGCTAATAAGATGGGAAAGACCAGTATTTTGAATTTCCGAGACGGTGCACAAAAAACTGATCGAAACTCGACTCTGCTCAAAGTTCGTGCAATGTTTATGACCGTCGAATTTTTTTGCGAAAGCGTGCTTGTACCACTTCCCATGGGCTAATAAGATGGGAAAGACCAGTATTTTGAATTTCCGAGACGGTGCACAAAAAACCGATCGAAACTCGACTCTGCGCCAAGTTCGTGCAATGTTTATGACCGTCGTATTTTTTTGCGAAAGCGTGCTTGTACGACTTCCCATGGCCTAATAAGACGGGAAAGACCAGTATTTTGAATTTCTGAGATGGTGCACAAAAAACCGATCGAAACTCGACTCTGCGCCAAGTTCGTGCAATGTTTATGACCGTGGTATTTTTTTGCGAAAGCGTGCTTGTACGACTTCCCATGGGCTAATAAGACGGGATAGAGAGTATTTTGAATTTCCGAGACGGTGCATGAAAAACCGATCGAAACTTGACTCAGCGCGCGACTTCGAGCAAAGTTTATGACCGTCATATTTTTTTGCGAAAGCATGCTTGTACGACTTCCCATGGGCTAATAAGACGGGAAAGACCAGTATTTTGAATTTCCGAGACGGTGCACAAAAAACCGATCGAAACTCGACTCTGCGCCAAGTTCGTGCAATGTTTATGACCGTCGTATTTTTTTGCGAAAGCGTGCTTGTACCACTTCCCATGGGCTAATAAGACGGGAAAGACAAGTATTTTGAATTTCCGAGACGGTGCACGAAAAACCGATCGAAACTCGACTCAGCGCGCGACTTCGAGCAAAGTTTATGACCGTCGTATTTTTTTGCGAAGCGTGCTTGTACGACTTCCCATGGGCTAATAAGATTGGAAAGACCAGTATTTTGAATTCCCGAGACGGTGCACAAAAAACCGATCGAAACTCGACTCTGCGCCGAGTTCGTGCAATGTTTAAAACCGTCGTATTTTTTTGCGAAAGCGTGCTTGTACGACTTCCCATGACCTAATAAGACGGGAAAGACCAATATTTTGAATTTTCGAGACGATGCACGAAAAACCGATCGAAACTTGACTCAGCGCGCGACTTCGAGCAATGTTTATGACCGTCGTATTTTTTTGCGATAGCGTGCTTGTACGACTTCCCATGGGCTAATAAGACGGGACATACCAGTATTTTGAATTTCCGTGACGGTGCACGAAAAACCGATCGAAACTCGACTCAGCGCGCGACTTCGAGCAAAGTTTATGACCGTCGTATTTTTTTGCGATAGCGTGCTTGTACGACTTCGCATGGGCTAATAAGATGGGAAAGACCAGTATTTTGAATTTCCGAGACGGTGCACAAAAAATCGATCGAAACTCGACTCTGCGCAAAGTTCGTGCAATGTTTATGACCGTCGTATTTTTTTGCGAAAGCGTGCTTGTACGACTTCCCATGGGCTAATAAGATGGGAAAGACCAGCATTTTGAATTTCCGAGACGGTGCACAAAAAACCGATCGAAACTCGACTCTGCGCAAAGTTCGTACAATGTTTATGACCGTCGTATTTTTTTGCGAAAGCGTGCTTGTACGACTTCCCATGGGCTAATAAGATGGGAAAGACCAGTATTTGGAATTTCTGAGACGGTGCATAAAAAACCGATCGAAACTCGACTCTGCACCAAGTTCGTGCAATGTTTATGACCGTCGTATTTTTTTGCGAAAGCGTGCTTGTACCACTTCCCATGGGCTAATAAGACGGGAAAGACCAGTATTTTCAATTTCCGAGACGGTGCACGAAAAACCGATTGAAACTCTACTCAGCGCGCGACTTCGAGGAAAGTTTATGACCGTCGTATTTTTTTGCGATAGCGTGCTTGTACGACTTCCCATGGGCTAATAAGATGGGAAAGACCAGTATTTTGAATTTCCGAGATGGTGCACAAAAAACCGATCGAAACTCGACTCTGCGCAAAGTTCATGCAATGTTTATGACCGTCGTATTTTTTGCGAAAGCGTGCTTGTACGACTTCCCATGGGCTAATAAGACGGGAAAGACCAGTATTTTGAATTTTCGAGACGGTGCACGAAAAACATATCGAAACTCGACTCAGCGCGCGACTTCGAGCAAAGTTTATGACCGTCGTATTTTTTTGCGAAAGCGTGCTTGTACGACTTCCCATGGGCTAATAAGATGGGAAAGACCAGTATTTTGAATTTCCGAGACGGTGCACAAAAAACCGATCGAAACTCGACTCTGCGCAAAGTTCGTGCAATGTTTATGACCGTCGTATTTTTTTGCGAAAGCGTGCTTGTACGACTTCCCATGGGCTAATAAGACGGGAAAGACCAGTATTTTGAATTTCCGAGACGTTGCAGGAAAAACCGATCGAAACTCGACTCAGCGCGCGACTTCGAGCAAAGTTTATGACCGTCGTATTTTTTTGCGAAAGCAAGCTTGTACGACTTCCCATGGGCTAATAAGATTGGAAAGACCAGTATTTTGAATTTCCGAGACGGTGCGCAAAAAACCGATCGAAACTCGACTCTGCGCCGAGTTCGTGCAATGTTTAAGACCGTCGTATTTTTTTGCGAAAGCGTGCTTGTACGACTTCCCATGACCTAATAAGACGGGCAAGACCATTATTTTGAATTTCTGAGACGGTGCACGAAAAACCGATCGAAACTCGACTCAGCGCGTGACTTCGAGCAATGTTTATGACCGTCGTATTTTTTTGCGATAGCGTGCTTGTACGACTTCCCATGGGCTAATAAGACGGGACAGACCAGTATTTTGAATTTCCGTGACGGTGCACGAAAAACCGATCGAAACTCGACTCAGCGCGCGACTTCAAGCAAAGTTTATGACCGTCGTATTTTTTTGCGATAGCGTGCTTGTACGACTTCGCATGGGCTAATAAGATGGGAAAGACCAGTATTTTGAATTTCCGAGACGGTGCACAAAAAATCGATCGAAACTCGACTCTGCGCAAAGTTCGTGCAATGTTTATGACCGTCGTATTTTTTTGCGAAAGCGTGCTTGTACGACTTCCCATGGGCTAATAAGATGGGAAAGACCAGCATTTTGAATTTCCGAGACGGTGCACAAAAAATCGATCGAAACTCGACTCTGCGCAAAGTTCGTACAATGTTTATGACCGTCGTATTTTTTTGCGAAAGCGTGCTAGTACGACTTCCCATGGGCTAATAAGATGGGAAAGACCAGTATTTTGAATTTCTGAGACGGTGCATAAAAAACCGATCGAAACTCGACTCTGCGCCAAGTTCGTGCAATGTTTATGACCGTCGTATTTTTTTGCGAAAGCGTGCTTGTACCACTTCCCATGGGCTAATAAGATGGGAAAGACCAGTATGTTGAATTTTCGAGACGGTGCACAAAAAACCGATCGAAACTCGACTCTGCGCAAAGTTCGTGCAATGTTTATGACCGTCGTATTTTTTTGCGAAAGCGTGCTTATACGACTTCCCATGGGCTAATAAGACGGGAAAGTCCAGTATTTTGAATTTCCGAGACGGTGCACGAAAAACCGATCGAAACTCGACTCAGCGCGCGACTTCGTGCAAAGTTTATGACCGTCGTATTTTTTTGCGATAGCGTGCTTGTACGACTTCGCATGGGCTAATAAGACGGGAAAGACCAGTATTTTGAATTTCTGAGACGGTGCACGAAAAACCGATCAAAACTCGGCTCAGCGCGCGACTTCGAGCAATGGTTATGACCGTCGTATTTTTTTTCGATAGCGTGTTTCTACGACTTCCCATGGGCTAATAAGACGGGAAAGACCAGTATTTTGAATTTCCGAGACGGTGCACAAAAAACCGATCGAAACTCGACTCTGCGCAAAGTTCGTACAATGTTTATGACCGTCGTATTTTTTTGCGAAAGCGTGCTTGTACGACTTCCCATGGGCTAATAAGATGGGAAAGACCAGTATTTTGAATTTCTGAGACGGTGCATAAAAAACCGATGGAAACTCGACTCTGCGCCAAGTTCGTGCAATGTTTATGACCGTCGTATTTTTTTGCGAAAGCGTGCTTGTACCACTTCCCATGGGCTAATAAGATGGGAAAGACCAGTATGTTGAATTTCCGAGACGGTGCACAAAAAACCGATCGAAACTCGACTCTGCGCAAAGTTCGTGCAATGTTTATGACCGTCGTATTTTTTTGCGAAAGCGTGCTTATACGACTTCCCATGGGCTAATAAGACGGGAAAGTCCAGTATTTTTAATTTCCGAGACGGTGCACGAAAAACCGATCGAAACTCGACTCAGCGCGCGACTTCGTGCAAAGTTTATGACCGTCGTATTTTTTTGCGATAGCGTGCTTGTACGACTTCGCATGGGCTAAGAAGACGGGAAAGACCAGTATTTTGAATTTCTGAGACGGTGCACGAAAAACCGATCGAAACTCGACTCAGCGCGCGACTTCGAGCAATGGTTATGACCATCGTATTTTTTTGCGATAGCGTGTTTGTACGACTTCCCATGGGCAAATAAGACGGGAAAGACCAGTATTTTGAATTTCCGAGACGGTGCACAAAAAACCGATCGAAACTCGACTCAACGCGCGACGTCGAGCAAAGTTTATGACCGTCGTATTTTTTTGCGATAGCGTGCTTGTACGACTTCGCATGGGCTAATAAGACGGGAAAGACCAGTATTTTGAATTTTCGAGACGGTGCACGAAAAACAGATCGAAACTCGACTCAGCGCGCGACTTCGAGCAAAGTTTACGACCGTCGTATTTTTTTGCGAAAGCGTGCTTGTACGACTTCCCATGGGCTAATAAGATTGGAAAGACCAGTATTTTGAATTTCCGAGACGGTGCACAAAAAACCGATCGAAACTCGACTCTGCGCCGAGTTCGTGCAATGTTTAAAACCGTCGTATTTTTTTGCGAAAGCGTGCTTGTACGACTTCCCATGACCTAATAAGACGGGAAAGACCAATATTTTGAATTTTCGAGACGGTGCACGAAAAACCGATCGAAACTTGACTCAGCGCGCGACTTCGAGCAATGTTTATGACCGTCGTATTTTTTTGCGATAGCGTGCTTGTACGACTTCCCATGGGCTAATAAGACGGGACATACCAGTATTTTGAATTTCCGTGACGGTGCACGAAAAACCGATCGAAACTCGACTCAGCGCGCGACTTCGAGCAAAGTTTATGACCGTCGTATTTTTTTGCGATAGCGTGCTTGTACGACTTCGCATGGGCTAATAAGATGGGAAAGACCAGTATTTTGAATTTCCGAGACGGTGCACAAAAAATCGATCGAAACTCGACTCTGCGCAAAGTTCGTGCAATGTTTATGACCGTCGTATTTTTTTGCGAAAGCGTGCTTGTACGACTTCCCATGGGCTAATAAGATGGGAAAGACCAGCATTTTGAATTTCCGAGACGGTGCACAAAAAACCGATCGAAACTCGACTCTGCGCAAAGTTCGTACAATGTTTATGACCGTCGTATTTTTTTGCGAAAGCGTGCTTGTACGACTTCCCATGGGCTAATAAGATGGGTAAGACCAGTATTTGGAATTTCTGAGACGGTGCATAAAAAACCGATCGAAACTCGACTCTGCACCAAGTTCGTGCAATGTTTATGACCGTCGTATTTTTTTGCGAAAGCGTGCTTGTACCACTTCCCATGGGCTAATAAGACGGGAAAGACCAGTATTTTCAATTTCCGAGACGGTGCACGAAAAACCGATTGAAACTCTACTCAGCGCGCGACTTCGAGGAAAGTTTATGACCGTCGTATTTTTTTGCGATAGCGTGCTTGTACGACTTCCCATGGGCTAATAAGATGGGAAAGACCAGTATTTTGAATTTCCGAGATGGTGCACAAAAAACCGATCGAAACTCGACTCTGCGCAAAGTTCATGCAATGTTTATGACCGTCGTATTTTTTGCGAAAGCGTGCTTGTACGACTTCCCATGGGCTAATAAGACGGGAAAGACCAGTATTTTGAATTTTCGAGACGGTGCACGAAAAACATATCGAAACTCGACTCAGCGCGCGACTTCGAGCAAAGTTTATGACCGTCGTATTTTTTTGCGAAAGCGTGCTTGTACGACTTCCCATGGGCTAATAAGATGGGAAAGACCAGTATTTTGAATTTCCGAGACGGTGCACAAAAAACCGATCGAAACTCGACTCTGCGCAAAGTTCGTGCAATGTTTATGACCGTCGTATTTTTTTGCGAAAGCGTGCTTGTACGACTTCCCATGGGCTAATAAGACGGGAAAGACCAGTATTTTGAATTTCCGAGACATTGCAGGAAAAACCGATCGAAACTCGACTCAGCGCGCGACTTCGAGCAAAGTTTATGACCGTCGTATTTTTTTGCGAAAGCAAGCTTGTACGACTTCCCATGGGCTAATAAGATTGGAAAGACCAGTATTTTGAATTTCCGAGACGGTGCGCAAAAAACCGATCGAAACTCGACTCTGCGCCGAGTTCGTGCAATGTTTAAGACCGTCGTATTTTTTTGCGAAAGCGTGCTTGTACGACTTCCCATGACCTAATAAGACGGGCAAGACCATTATTTTGAATTTCTGAGACGGTGCACGAAAAACCGATCGAAACTCGACTCAGCGCGTGACTTCGAGCAATGTTTATGACCGTCGTATTTTTTTGCGATAGCGTGCTTGTACGACTTCCCTTGGGCAAATATGACGGGAAAGACCAGTATTTTGAATTTCCGAGACGGTGCACGAAAAACCGATCGAAACTCGACTCAGCGCGCGACTTCGAGCAAAGTTTATGACCGTCATATTTTTTTGCGATAGCGTGCTTGTACGACTTCGCATGGGCTAATAAGACGGGAAAGACCAGTATTTTGAATTTCCGAGACGGTGCACGAAAAACAGATCGAAACTCGACTCAACGCGCGACTTCGAGCAAAGTTTATGACCATCGTATTTTTTTGCGAAAGCGTGCTTGTACGACTTCCCATGGGCTAATAAGATTGGAAAGACCAGTATTTTGAATTTCCGAGACGGTGCACAAAAAACCGATCGAAACTCGACTCTGCTCCTAGTTCGTGCAATGTTTAAGACCGTCGTATTTTTTTGCGAAAGCGTGCTTATACGACTTCCCATGACCTAATAAGACGGGAAAGACTAGTATTTTGAATTTCCGAGACGGTGCACAAAAAACCGATCGAAACATGACTCTACGCAAAGTTCGTGCAATGTTTATGACCGTCGTATTTTTTTGCGAAAGCGTGCTTGTACGACTTCCCATGGACTAATAAGATGGGAAAGACCAGTATGTTGAATTGCCGAGACGGTGCACAAAAAATAGATCGAAACTCGACTCTGCGCAAAGTTCGTGCAATGTTTATGACCGTCGTATTTTTTTTAGAAAGCGTGCTTGTACGACTTCCCATGGGCTAATAAGACGGGAAAGTCCAGTATTTTGAATTTCCGAGACGGTGCACGAAAAATCGATCGAAACTCGACTCAGCGCGCAACTTCGTGCAAAGTTTATGACCGTCGTATTTTTTTACGATAGCGTGCTTGTACGACTTCGCATGGGCTAATAAGACGGGAAAGACCGGTATTTTGAATTTCTGAGACGGTGCACGAAAAATCGATCGAAAGTCGACTCAGCGCGCGACTTCGAGCAATGTTTATGACCGTCGTATTTTTTTGCGATAGCGTGCTTGTACGACTTCCCATGGGCTAATAAGACGGGAAAGACCATTATTTTGAATTTCCGAGACGGTGCACAAAAAACTGATCGAAACTCGACTCAGCGCGCGACTTGGAGCAAAGTTTATGACCGTCGTATTTTTTTGCGATAGCGTGCTTGTACGACTTCGCATGGGCTAATAAGACGGGAAAGACCAGTATTTTGAATTTTCGAGACGGTGCACGAAAAACAGATCGAAACTCGACTCAGCGCGCGACTTCGAGCAAAATTTATGACCCTCGTATTTTTTTGCGAAAGCGTGCTTGTACGACTTCCCATGGGCTAAGAAGATTGGAAAGACCAGTATTTTGAATTTCCGAGACGGTGCACAAAAAACCGATCGAAACTCGACTCTGCGCCGAGTTCGTGCAATGTTTAAAACCGTCGTATTTTTTTGTGAAAGCGTGCTTGTACGACTTCCCATGACCTAATAAGACGGGAAAGACCAATATTTTGAATTTTCGAGACGGTGCACGAAAAACCGATCGAAACTCGACTCAGCGCGCGACTTCGAGCAATGTTTATGGCATCATGGAGGAACTTACCAAAAAAAAAAAATGTTTATGACCGTCGTATTTTTTTGCGATAGCGTGCTTGTACGACTTCCCCTGGGCTAATAAGACGGGACAGACCAGTATTTTGAATTTCCGTGACGGTGCACGAAAAATCGATCGAAACTCGACTTAGCGCGCGATTTCGAGCAAAGTTTATGTCCGTCGTATTTTTTTGCGATAGCGTGCTTGTACGACTTCGCATGGGCTAATAAGATGGGAAAGACCAGTATTTTGAATTTCCGAGACGGTGCACAAAAAATTGATCGAAACTCGACTCTGCGCAAAGTTCGTGCAATGTTTATGGCCGTCGTATTTTTTTGCGAAAGCGTGCTTGTACGACTTCCCATGGGCTAATAAGATGGGAAAGACCAGCATTTTGAATTTCCGAGACGGTGCACAAAAAACCGATCGAAACTCGACTCTGCGCAAAGTTCGTACAATGTTTATGAACGTCGTATTTTTTTGCGAAAGCGTGCTTGTACGACTTCCCATGGGCTAATAAGATGGGAAAGACCAGTATTTTGAATTTCTGAGACGGTGCAAAAAAAACCGATCGAAACTCGACTCTGCGCCAAGTTCGTGCAATGTTTATGACCGTCGTATTTTTTTGCGAAAGCGTGCTTGTACCACTTCCCATGGGCTAATTAGACGGGAAAGACCAGTATTTTGAATTTCCGAGACGGAGAACGAAAAACCGATTGAAACTCTACTCAGCGCGCGACTTCGAGGAAAGTTTATGACCGTCGTATTTTTTTGCGATAGCGTGCTTGTACGACTTCCCATGGGCTAATAAGATGGGAAAGACCAGTATTTTCAATTTCCGAGATGGTGCACAAAAAACCGATCGAAACTCGACTCTGCGCAAAGTTCGTGCAATGTTTATGACCGTCGTATTTTTTGCGAATGCGTGCTTGTACGACTTCCCATGGGCTAATAAGACGGGAAAGACCAGTATTTTGAATTTCCGAGACGTTGCAGGAAAAACAGATCGAAACTCGACTCAGCGCGCGACTTCGAGCAAAGTTTATGACCGTCGTATTTTTTTGCGAAAGCGTGCTTGTACGACTTCCCATGGGCTAATAAGATTGGGAAGACCAGTATTTTGAATTTCCGAGACGGTGCGCAAAAAACCGATCGAAACTCGACTCTGCGCCGAGTTCGTGCAATGTTTAAGACTGTCGTATTTTTTTGCGAAAGCATGCTTGTACGACTTCCCATGACCTAATAAGACGGGAAAGACCAGTATTTTGAATTTCTGAGATGGTGCACGAAAAACCGATCGAAACTCGACTCAGCACGCGACTTCGAGCAATGTTTATGACCGTCGTATTTTTTTGCGATAGCGTGCTTGTACGACTTCCCATGGGCAAATATGACGGGAAAGACCAGTATTTTGAATTTCCGAGACGGTGCACGAAAAACCGATCGAAACTCGACTCAGCGCGCGACTTCGAGCAAAGTTTATGACCGTCGTATTTTTTTGCGATAGCGTGCTTGTACGACTTCGCATGGGCTAATAAGATGGGAAAGACCAGTATTTTGAATTTCCGAGACGGTGCACAAAAAATCGATCGAAACTCGACTCTGCGCAAAGTTCGTGCAATGTTTATGGCCGTCGTATTTTTTTGTGAAAGCGTGCTTGTACGACTTCTCATGGGCTAATAAGATGGGAAAGACCAGCATTTTGAATTTCCGAGACGGTGCACAAAAAACCGATCGAAACTCGACTCTGCGCAAAGTTCGTACAATGTTTATGACCATCGTATTTTTTGCGAAAGCGTGCTTGTACGACTTCCCATGGGCTAATAAGATGGGAAAGACCAGTATTTTGAATTTCTGAGATGGTGCACGAAAAACCGATCGAAACTCGACTCAGCGTGCGACTTCGTGCAAAGTTTATGACCGTCGTATTTTTTTGCGATAGCGTGCTTGTACGACTTCGCATGGGCTAATAAGACGGGAAGGACAAGTATTTTGAGTTTCTGAGACGGTGCACAAAAAACCGATCGAAACTCGACTCAGCGCGCGACTTCGAGCAATGTTTGCGATAGCGTGCTTGTACGACTTCGCATGGGCTAATAAGACGGGAAAGACCAGTATTTTGAATTTTCGAGACGGTGCACGAAAAATAGATCGAAACTCGACTCAGCGCGCGACTTCGAGCAAAGTTTATGACCATCGTATTTTTTTGCGAAAGCGTGCTTGTACGACTTCCCATGGGCTAATAAGATTGGAAAGACCAGTATTTTGAATTTCCGAGACGGTGCACAAAAAACCGATCGAAACTCGACTCTGCGCCGAGTTCGTGGAATGTTTAAAACCGTCGTATTTTTTTGCGAAAGCGTGCTTGTACGACTTCCCATGACCTAATAAGACGGGAAAGACCAATATTTTGAATTTTCGAGACGGTGCATGAAAAACCGATCGAAACTCGACTCAGCGCGCGACTTCGAGCAATGTTTATGACCGTCGTATTTTTTTGCGATAGCGTGCTTGTACGACTTCCCCTGGGCTAATAAGATGGGACAGACCAGTATTTTGAATTTCCGTGACGGTGCACGAAAAACCGATCGAAACTCGACTCAGCGCGCGACTTCGAGCAAAGTTTATGACCGTCGTATTTTTTTGCGATAGCGTGCTTGTACGACTTCGCAGGGGCTAATAAGATGGGAAAGGCCAGTATTTTGAATATCCGAGACGGTGCACAAAAAATCGATCGAAACTCGACTCTGCGCAAAGTTCGTGCAATGTTTATGGCCGTCGTATTTTTTTTCGAAAGCGTGCTTGTACGACTTCCCATGGGCTAATAAGATGGGAAAGACCAGCATTTTGAATTTCCGAGACGGTGCACAAAAAACCGATCGAAACTCGACTCTGCGCAAAGTTCGTACAATGTTTATGACCATCGTATTTTTTTGCGAAAGCGTGCTTGTACGACTTCCCATGGGCTAATAAGATGGGAAAGACCAGTATTTTGAATTTCTGAGATGGTGCATAAAAAACCGATCGAAACTCGACTCTGCGCCAAGTTCGTGCAATTTTTATGACCGTCGTATTTTTTTTGCGAAAGCGTGCTTGTACCACTTCCCATGGGCTAATAAGACGGGAAAAACCAGTATTTTGAATTTCCGAGACGGTGCACGAAAAACCGATTGAAACTCTACTCAACGCGCGACTTCGAGGAAAGTTTATGACCGTCGTATTTTTTTGCGATAGCGTGCTTGTACGACTTCCCATGGGCTAATAAGATTGGAAAGACCAGTATTTTGAATTTCCGAGACGGTGCACAAAAAACCGATCGAAACTCGACTCTGCGCCAAGTTCGTGCAATGTTTATGACCGTCGTATTTTTTTACGAAAGCGTGCTTGTATGACTTCCCATGGCCTAATAAGACGGGAAAGACCAGTATTTTGAATTTCCGAGACGGTGCACGAAAAACCGATCGAAACTCGACTCAGCGCGGGACTTCGAGCAAAATTTATGACCGTCGTATTTTTTTGCGAAAGCGTGCTTGTACGACTTCCCTTGGGCTAATAAGATTGGAAAGACCAGTATTTTGAATTTCCGAGACGGTGCGCAAAAAACCGATCGAAACTCGACTCTGCGCCGAGTTCGTGCACTGTTTAAGACCGTCGTATTTTTTTGTGAAAGCGTGCTTGTACGACTTCCCATGACCTAATAAGACGGGAAAGACCAGTATTTTGAATTTCTGAGATGGTGCACGAAAAACCGATCGAAACTCGACTCAGCACGCGACTTCGAGCAATGTTTATGACCGTTGTATTTTTTTGCAATAGCGTGCTTGTACGACTTCCCATGGGCAAATATGACGGGAAAGACCAGTATTTTGAATTTCCGAGACGGTGCACGAAAAACCGATCGAAACTCGACTCAGCGCGCGACTTCGAGCAAAGTTTATGACCGTCGTATTTTTTTGCGATAGCGTGCTTGTACGACTTCGCATGGGCTAATAAGACGGGAAAGACCAGTATTTTGAATTTCCGAGACGGTGCACGAAAAACAGATCGAAACTCGACTCAACGCGCGACTTCGAGAAAAGTTTATGACGATCGTATTTTTTTGCGAAAGCGTGCTTGTATGACTTCCCATGGGCTAATAAGATTGGAAAGACCAGTATTTTGAATTTCCGAGACGGTGCACAAAAAATCGATCGAAACTCGACTCTGCGCCGAGTTCGTGCAATGTTTAAGACCGTCGTATTTTTTTGCGAAAGCATGCTTGTACGACTTCCCATGACCTAATAAGAAGGGAAAGACCAATATTTTGAATTTTCGAGACGGTGCACGAAAAACCGATCGAAACTCGTCTCAGCGCTCGACTTCGAAAAATGTTTATGACCGTCGTATTTTTTGGCGATAGCGTGCTTGTACGACTTCCCATGGGCTAATAAGACGGGAAAGACCAGTATTTTGAATTTTCGAGACGGTGCACGAAAAACATATCGAAACTCGACTCAGCGCGCGACTTCGAGCAAAGTTTATGACCGTCGTATTTTTTTGCGAAAGCGTGCTTGTACGACTTCCCATGGGCTAATAAGATGGGAAAGACCAGTATTTTGAATTTTCGAGACGGTGCACAAAAAACCGATCGAAACTCGACTCTGCGCAAAGTTCGTGCAATGTTTATGACTGTCGTATTTTTTTGCGAAAGCATGCTTGTACGACTTCCCATGGGCTAATAAGACGGGAAAGACCAGTATTTTTAATTTCCGAGACGTTGCAGGAAAAACAGATCGAAACTCGACTCAGCGCGCGACTTCGAGCAAAGTTTATGACCGTCGTATTTTTTTGCGAATGCGTGCTTGTACGACTTCCCAAGGGCTAATAAGATTGGAAAGACCAGTATTTTGAATTTCCGAGACGGTGCGCAAAAAACCGATCGAAACTCGACTCTGCGCCGAGTTCGAGCAATGTTTAAGACCGTCGTATTTTTTTCGAAAGCGTGCTTGTACGACTTCCCATGACCTAATAAGACGGGAAAGACCAGTATTTTGAATTTCTGAGACGGTGCACGAAAAACCGATCGAAACTCGACTCAGCGCGCGACTTCGAGCAATGTTTATGACCGTCGTATTTTTTTGCGATAGCGTGCTTGTACGACTTCCCATGGGCAAATATGACGGGAAAGACCAGTATTTTGAATTTCCGAGATGGTGCACGAAAAACCGATCGGAACTCGACTCAGCGCGCGACTTCGAGCAAAGTTTATGACCGTCGTATTTTTTTGCGATAGCGTGCTTGTACGACTTCGCATGGGCTAATAAGACGGGAAAGACCAGTATTTTGAATTTTCGAGACGGTGCACGAAAAACAGATCGAAACTCGACTCAACGCGCGACTTCGAGCAAAGTTTATGACCATCGTATTTTTTTGCGAAAGCGTGCTTGTACGACTTCCCATGGGCTAATAAGATTGGAAAGACCAGTATTTTAAATTTCCGAGACGGTGCGCAAAAAACCGATCGAAACTCGACTCTGCGCCGAGTTCGTGCAATGTTTAAGACCGTCGTATTTTTTTGCGAAAGCATGCTTGTACGACTTCCCATGACCTAATAAGACGGGAAAGACCAGTATTTTGAATTTCTGAGACGGTGCACGAAAAACCGATCGAAACTCGACTCAGCGCGCGACTTCGAGCAATGTTTATGACCGTCGTATTTTTTTGCGATAGCTTGCTTGTACGACTTCCCATGGGCAAATATGACGGGAAAGACCAGTATTTTGAATTTCCGAGACGGTGCACGAAAAACCGATCGAAACTCGACTCAGCGCGCGACTTCGAGCAAAGTTTATGACCGTCGTATTTTTTTGCGATAGCGTGCTTGTACGACTTCGCATGGGCTAATAAGATGGGAAAGACCAGTATTTTGAATATCCGAGACGGTGCACGAAAAACAGATCGAAACTCGACTCAACGCGCGACTTCGAGCAAAGTTTATGACCATCGTATTTTTTTGCGAAAGCGTGCTTGTACGACTTCCCATGGGCTAATAAGATTGGAAAGACCAGTATTTTGAATTTCCGAGACGGTGCACAAAAAACCGATCGAAACTCGACACTGCGCCGTGTTCGTGCAATGTTTAAGACCGTCGTATTTTTTTGCGAAAGCGTGCTTGTACGACTTCCCATGACCTAATAAGATGGGAAAGACCAGTATTTTGAATTTTCGAGACGGTGCACGAAAAACCGATCGAAACTCGTCTCAGCGCGCGACTTCGAAAAATGTTTATGACCGTCGTATTTTTTTGCGCTAGCGTGCTTGTACGACTTCCCATGGGCTAATAAGACAGGACAGACCAGTATTTTGAATTTCCGTGACGGTGCACGAAAAACCGATCGAAACTCGACTCAGCGCGCGACTTCGAGCAAAGTTTATGACCATCGTATTTTTTTGCGATAGCGTGCTTGTACGACTTCGCATGGGCTAATAAGATGGGAAAGACGAGTATTTTGAATTTCGGAGACGGTGCACAAAAAACCGATCGAAACTCGACTCTGCGTAAAGTTCGTGCATTGTTTATGAACGTCGTATTTTTTTGCGAAAGCGTGCTTGTACGACTTCCAATGGGCTAATAAGATGGGAAAGACCAGCATTTTGAATTTTCGAGACGGTGCACAAAAAACCGATCGAAACTCGACTCTGCGCAAAGTTCGTACAATGTTTATGACCGTCGTATTTTTTTGCGAAAGCGTGCTTGTACGACTTCCCATTGGCTAATAAGATGGGAAAGACCAGTATTTTGAATTTCCGAGACGGTGCAGAAAAAACCGATCGTAACTCGACTCTGCGCAAAGTTCGTGCAATGTTATATGACCGTCGTATTTTTTTGCCATAGCGTGCTTGTACGACTTCCCATGGGCTAATAAGGCGGTGCACGAAAAACCGATTGAAACTCTACTCAGCGCGCGACTTCGAGGAAAGTTTATGACCGTCGTATTTTTTTGCGATAGCGTGCTTGTCCGACTTCCCATGGGCTAATAAGATGGGAAAGACCAGTATTTTGAATTTCCGAGATGGTGCACAAAAAACCGATCGAAACTCGACTCTGCGCAAAGTTCGTGCAATGTTTATGACCGTCGTATTTTTTGCGAAAGCGTGCTTGTACGACTTCCCATGGGCTAATAAGACGGGAAAGACCAGTATTTTGAATTTTCGAGACGGTGCACGAAAAACATATCGAAACTCGACTCAGCGAGCGACTTCGAGCAAAGTTTAAGACCGTCATATTTTTTTGCGAAAGCGTGCTTGTACGACTTCCCATGAGCTAATAAGATGGGAAAGACCAGTATTTTGAATTTCCAAGACGGTGCACGAAAAACCGAATGAAACTCTACTCAGCGCGCGACTTCGAGGAAAGTTTATGACCGTCGTATTTTTTTGCGATAGCGTGCTTGTACGACTTCGCATGGGCTAATAAGATGGGAAAGACGAGTATTTTGAATTTCGGAGACGGTGCACAAAAAACCGATCGAAACTCGACTCTGCGTAAAGTTCGTGCAATGTTTATGACCGTCGTATTTTTTTGCGAAAGCGTGTTTGTACGACTTCCAATTGGCTAATAAGATGGGAAAGACCAGCATTTTGAATTTTCGAGACGGTGCACAAAAAACCGATCGAAACTCGACTCTGCGCAAAGTTCGTACAATGTTTATGACCGTCGTATTTTTTTGCGTAAGCGTGCTTGTACGACTTCCCATGGGCTAATAAGATGGGAAAGACCAGTATTTTGAATTTCCGAGATGGTGCAGAAAAAACCGATCGTAACTCGACTCTGCGCAAAGTTCGTGCAATGTTTATGACCGTCGTATTTTTTTGCCATAGCGTGCTTGTACGACTTCCCATGGGCTAATAAGACGGTGCACGAAAAACCGATTGAAACTCTACTCAGCGCGCGACTTCGAGGAAAGTTTATGACCGTCGTATTTTTTTGCGATAGCGTGCTTGTACGACGTCCCATGGGCTAATAAGATGGGAAAGACCAGTATTTTGAATTTCCGAGATGGTGCACAAAAAACCGATCGAAACTCGACTCTGCGCAATGTTCGTGCAATGTTTATGACCGTCGTATTTTTTGCGAAAGCGTGCTTGTACGACTTGCCATGGGCTATTAAGACGGGAAAGACCAGTATTTTGAATTTTCGAGACGGTGCACGAAAAACATATCGAAACTCGACTCAGCGCGCGACTTCGAGCAAAGTTTAAGACCGTCATATTTTTTTGCGAAAGCGTGCTTGTACGACTTCCCATGAGCTAATAAGATGGGAAAGACCAGTATTTTGAATTTCCAAGACGGTGCACGCAAAACCGATCGAAACTCGACTCAGCGCGCGACTTAGAGCAAAGTTTATGACCATCGTATTTTTTTGCGATAGCGTGCTTGTACGACTTCCCATGGGCTAGTAAGATGGGAAAGACCAGTATTTTGAATTTCCGAGACGATGCACGAAAAACCGATTGAAACTCTGCTCAGCGCGCGACTTCGAGGAAAGTTTATGACCGTCGTATTTTTTTTTTTTTTGGTAAGTAAAGATATTGTATTTTGTAAAAGATTTGTACAAAGAAGCTTTGTCTACACAAGCCATAGACTAAAGCCTGAAGTCTCTTAGTGTAGTTGAGAAGATTGCACCCCACCTAAAGAAGGTGAAATGAGCACGCTTCATCAAACTCATCTCCAAGAGTAGCATAAGGAAGTTAATAAATAATAAAATGCAATAGCTAGACTGTTCTGGACTACTTGTGGATACATCACAAAATATAAGCTTTGCCCCATATAATTACAATCTTCATCATTATTCGAGTGATTCTTGACGAATGGAAAAATTGAATCTTGTGAAAATATCTTTCTCTCTTCTTGTTAGGTGCTCTGTATTCAATTCTTGCTCCATACATGATCGTGAGTCCTGAAGAATCTCTATCAGAATTTGAGCTTTCTTCATGTTGTGACACTCAAAAATTCTGCCACACCTCTCCTTCCAAATCCACCAAATAGCACATCTGAATATAATTCGTGCTAGTTGTGTAAGAGGCCCCTTTCTTGAGAAGCTTTGCATAAGCATTTCTAATTCATGATGCAAGTTTGGCCGTGGTAGCCTTTGAAAATCAAATCGCTTCAAGATCTCCTTCCATATCCAAGATGAATAATCACAAGCAAAGTAGAGATGGTCAACACTTTCTTCATTTTGCATACACAAAGAGCACCGATTTACAATATAAATACCTCTTCGCTGCATATTGTCCATCGTAGGAAGTTTGCCGAGAAGGGCCTGCCATGTACATAAGGAATGTCGCTGTGAGCATGGACTATCCCATGTCCAACTACTTTGGATCCACTTGTTGTTTCGTCGTCTAATTTGGTTCCATGCAGATGTAGCACTAAATTTACCGTTATCATGAAGCCAAATAAGCATATCTGAAGAGTTGTTCTTGATTGTAATAGCCCTAATAGTCGGCCAAAGTAATAACATGTCAGGGGAGGTAGGGTTGGGAAGACACCAAGTACCATTGTTAATAAATTCAGAAACCTTCCAGTCTTTGGGAGCCCCCAGATCCTGTCGTACTCTATCACCAAATATCTGAAATATGCTTTTTCCATTCACCCAAGGATCATACCACATATTAATATTGGTTCCAGAAGAAATCACATAAGAAATATTGTTACGTAGCCATCTCCTTGCCTTTAGAATTCCTTTCCAAGCAGCAGAATGAGATGTTTTTGCAGATACTTCCCAGATTGATTCCTTGGTAAGGTACCTAGCAAAAACTCATTGTGACCATAAGGAAGACTTGTTTTGTAAAATATCTCATAATTGCTTTACCATACAAGCTTTATTCCAATCTCTAATATGTCGAAGATTCAGCCCCCCTTCATCCTTCGGTTTGCAAATGCTGTCCCAATTCACCATGTGCATTGCCTTACCATCTGTGCCATTCCAAAAGAAGTTCATAAGTAATTTATCAATATCATGGAGAAGCCCGGCTGGTAGAAGGAATGCATGAGACCAATAAATAGAATAAGAGGTCAACACAGATCGAATAAGTTCAAGTCGTCCAGCTTTAGAAAGAAGCCTATTTTTCCAAGAGGAAATTCTGTTCTTAATTTTTTGTATGATAGGCTGACAGGAGGCTTTGTTGATTCCAGTGGATATAAGTGGGAGACCCAAGTAAGGAACCGGTAAATTTCCTTCAGCAACTCCCAATGTTTGAGCAATATGATCCTTATTGTCAATGCAAGCACCCACATATACTTTGCTCTTTGCATGGTTTAGCTTAAGACCAGAAACTATTCCAAATTCATTAAGAATATCTGCCAGATTACTCACAGAAACTGGATCATCTCGAAGGAAGATAATAAGGTCATCAGCATGTGAGAGATATAAATAGAACCATAATATGGTACCTTAATTTTGCCATTGGAAACAGCCTCTTCTAACATACAACTGAGTCCTTCCATTGCAATCGTAAAAAGATAAGGAGATAGTGGATCGCCTTACCGAATGCCATTCTTACTCCCGAAGAAGCCAATAGGTGAACCATTAAAGAGAATCGAAAATTTTGGAGTTTCCAAGCAACATTGAATCCATTGAACCCAGCGCTGAGGGAAGCCCATATTATGGAGCATCATGTAAATAAATTGCCTATTGACTGAGTCAAAGGCCTTCCGTAAATCAGCTTTAAAACAGATCTTTTTCCCTCTTGTTTTTGAGTGTAGATCCTTAACCAAATCATTAGCAAGCAGGACATTATGATGGATACTCCTCCCTTTAATAAAAGCAGCCTGATTAGGACTAATGACCTTATTCATGACCTTTTGTAGTCTATCTGCCAGCAACTTAGAGATAATCTTATAAATAAAGTTGCACAGTGAAATAGGACGGTAGTTCTCCAATGAATCGGCTCCATCATTTTTAGGCACTAAAGAAATAAAAGTGCAATTCATTTCTTGCAGAATGTGACCTGAGGAGAAAAAATGTCGACAAGCTTTTATGACATCGTTGCCTACAATAGCCCATGCAATTTGATAAAACTCAGCTGGAAATCCATCTGGACCAGGGCTTTTGTGCTTCGGGGACTTAAAAACAACTTTCACAATTTCATCATCCGTTATTGGGGCATTAAGATGAGAGAGGGCTTCAGAATCAAGTCGTCTTGTAGGCCCAACATGAATACTATTAGGCTGCTGTTCCTGATTGAGTAAGGAATAAAAAAATTGCTCGGTGTAATTTTTAACCTCATCCAGATCCTCAATGAGATTACCATCTATACCTTTGCATTTTTTGATGCGATTAGTAGCCCTTCTGGTAGCAATAGCAGCATAGAAAAACTTCGTATTAGAATCCCCTAGAGTAAGCCAATGCTGTCGTGACTTCTGTTTCAAAAAGCATTCCTCCTGCTTCAAAGCTTGCATAAAGTTATTTCTAGCAGCAGCCTCTTTGTATATAAGATTCGCATCCAGAGGTTGAAGATTTAGCTCGCTTTGCACAGCCATAAGTTCTTTCTTGCATAACTGAACTCTGTCGTTGATATTTCCAAATGTAGTTGAATTCCACTTCTTCAGTGCTGCTTTGCATGCTTTTAGTTTTTGACATAGGATGTAAGGGGGAGAACCAAATACATTAATGTCCCAAGCTGACTTAATAACTTCGAGGAACTTTGGGTGAGAACTCCACATATTAAAAAATCTAAAAGGTTTCTTGACTCTTGGTAGTGCTTTATCTGCATGTATATGCATAATAGAGTGATCCGAAAATAACTTAGCACCGTACTCAAGAAGTGAATCTGGAAAAACTGCTAACCATTCCTGATTTATCAAACATCTGTCAAGTCGAGCCATAATTTTTCTTTCAGCAGTACTTTGATTGTTCCATGAGAACCAATCACCTACAGATTTCATGTCAGTCAATGCAGCAGTATCTATACAATCATTAAAATGTTGAAGCTGACATTCGGAAAGCACTCTACCCCCCACTTTCTCATTTGTGTATCTGACAGTATTAAAGTCACCGAGAACAACCCAAGGTACTGTAGGATAACTATTTGAAATGCTAACCAGATCACGCCATAGAGCATTCCTGTCAGACATACTGTTAGATGCATAAATACCGGTAATATTGAATTGACATCCAGTCTGTTTATCCTCTGCCTTAAGATGAATGAATTGATTAGTAGCAGAAATAAACCAAGCAGTAACAAGATTAGGATGCCATAAGACCCAAACTCGACCATAAGTATCCTGAGAATCATTAGTAAAAAGTTCTGCCTCAGGCCATATTAAATTCTTCTGAACTTGAACACGATGAGGTTTAATTTTTGTTTCCACAAGAATGACAATGTCACATGCAGCAGATCGGATTATTCTATTGAGCTCCCGACATTTCTCAGTCTTATTAAGTCCACGAACATTCCAACAGCTTATTTTCATCAATACTAGATAGAAGGAAGAGCATGCGATTTTGGGAGGACACTACCATCCTTTTTCTTATCCTTTGATTTTGCATGGTCCTCTCGCATAATATCTTTACCCTTTAATCCTTTATTCCTATATTTATCCACCTCATCCACAGCTTGCAAATGTTTAAATTTTTGCGTACCTTGAGGCAAGGAGTCCTGAATAGCGGGATGTGTCGAAGAGCGATGAGTTTGGTGAGTTGCAATGTCTTGGTTCCCAAGAGGTTGTTGAAATGAAATTTCCTGATTATCTGAAGGAGTGATTCGTGAAGGCGAGGTTGTTATTGGGGAGTGAGAACCTTGGGAAGCTCCTGCAGTGAAATTCTCTGATATAATAGGTAAAGATGGAAGTCCTGACTTGTCTTTCTCTTGTTCGTGTCGCTGCCCCAACGAGTCAGAGTGTTCAATCATCTTCTCCGCCATCACCACTGTTGGCACTGGAGTATCAGTGCTTGGATTAGTGGTAGTGACCCCATTCTGTGGCTCTTGGCGTGGTCGGTAGACCTGTGTGATTTTTTGTGAAGGCTGTTGGCAGGCACCATTTACATGTCCAAAAGATAGACAAACCTTGCATCGTTGTGGCTTCCAAGAATATGAGACTTTCACCTTTCGGGTGCTCCCATCAAGATCACGGTAAGAAACATCATTCGGCAGTTCCTCATCAGAAGAAACCATTACACAAGCTCTGGCAAAGGTCAATCTCGTTTGCGAAGCTGTTGCCTTATCAAGATACAATGGTTGTCCCAGGGTGCTGCAAAGCTTTGCAATAAAACGACGACCCCAGAGATGTAGTGGAAGTCCATGAAAAGAAACCCATATTGGGATAGACTGTAGACTGTCTAACTCCAATCTCACATCAGGTGCCCAGCGTCGTAGTATCATTGGATGACCACGGATAGTCCAAAATCCTTCAAGGACCCGTTGTAAATCTTCTTCCGAATAAAGCCTGCATACAAAGAATCCGGTCTCCAACATATGAAGATCAAATGTTGATATTCCCCATCGAGTTCTGATGTATGAGGATAGTGGGAAAAAGGATGTTCTTAGTCCAACAACGTAGCCCACAATTGCCATTGACCATGTCTCAATTAGTTCGTCGGAATCAATAGCCTCATACACAGCAATCTTCTGGTCAGCCTGTACTTCTGGAGCAAAAAAGTCCAGTCGAAGATCCGGACTACCCACTGGAGCCTTGAAGAGGCTACTCCAAGGCTTCGGATCTCGGGAAATAGGAGCTGGAGGTCGTGATCTAGATCGTGAACGACCTCGGGCCTGGTTCATTGAAGGAGCATCCCGTCGAGAAGAAGAAATCAGCGGTGGAACATCCTGGTGTGAAACCGGCCTAAGCTGCTGGGGAGGAACCAGCGGCTGTTGGAGAGGAGCAACCCCCTCCCGCGGTGAAGTAACCAGCGGCTGAGGAGCAACCCTCTCCCGCTGTGACTGCTGGAGAGGGGCGTTCTGCTGTGAAGCAATCAGCCGCTGGGAAGAAGCCAGCGGAGGAGCATCCCGCTGGAACAGAGGATGCGAAGCAGAGTGCCGCGTCCGGCCGCTCGCATCCATGGCGTCGCTCGCCCTAGCCGCCAGCCGCCTAGGGGAGAGGAAGCCACCACCCTGCCCACACTAATGTCGCAGCCGTCGCCCCTTCCACGCCGATTGCAGAAGCAGCCGTCGCCCTTTCCACGCTGGAGTTGCCGCAGGAAGCGGCAGTGAACCCAGCCCCAATCGCAGCGCAGCTTCCACCGTTTCTTGCCCTAGAGTCCGTCCCACGCCTAGGGGAGAAGAGCCGCCGCCCTTCCACGCCTGAAGTCGCCGATTCCCGACCTGGAATCGCTGATCGCAGGAGCGACCGCCGGCCTTCCACTCGCCGCGGAGTGATCGTAGAGGAGAAATCGCCCAAGGGAGCAATCGCAAGCACAAGCGCAAGGGAAGAGGTTGCCGTCCCCAGCGTCGATCGCAAGCGCAAGCGCAAGCCCAAGCAGAGCAGAGCACTCACGCACGCACGCAAGGGAACGCAGGCCCATTCCCCCCCATTCCCAAGCCGATGCGTGCACCGTCTCTCCTCCTCTCTCTCTCCTCCTCACGCTTTCACCCGACCGTCGTATTTTTTTGCGATAGCGTGCTTGTACGACTTCCTATGGGCTAATAAGATGGGAAAGACCAGTATTTTGAATTTCCGAGATGGTGCACAAAAAACCGATCGAAACTGGACTATGCGCAAAGTTCGTGCAATGTTTATGACCGTCGTATTTTTTGCGAAAGCATGCTTGTACGACTTCCCATGGGCTAATAAGACGGGAAAGGCTAGTATTTTGAATTTTCGAGACGGTGTACGAAAAACATATCGAAACTCGACTCAGCGCGCGACTTCGAGCAAAGTTTATGACCGTCGTATTTTTTTGCGAAAGCGTGCTTGTACGACTACCCATGGGCTAATAAGATGGGAAAGACCAGTATTTTGAATTTCCAAGACGGTGCACGAAAAACCGATCGAAACTCGACTCAGCGCGTGACTTCGAGCAAAGTTTATGACCGTCGTATTTTTTTGCGATAGCGTGCTTGTACGACTTCCCATGGGCTAATAAGATGGGAAAGACCAGTATTTTGAATTTCCGAGACGGTGCACGAAAAATCGATCGAAACTCGACTCAGCGCGCGACTTCGAGCAAAGTTTATGACCGTCGTATTTTTTTGTGATAGCGTGCTTGTATGACTTCCCATGGGCTAATAAGATGGGAAAGACCAGTATTTTGAATTTCCGAGACGGTGCACAAAAAACCGATCGAAACTCGACTCTGCATAAAGTTCGTGCAATGTTTATGACTGTCGTATTTTTTTGCGAAAGCGTGCTTGTACGACTTCCCATGGGCTATTAAGACGGGAAAGACCAGTATTTTGAATATCCGTGACGGTGCACGAAAGACCGATCGAAACTGGACTCAGCGCGCGACTTCGAGCAATGTTTATGACCGTCGTATTTTTTTGCGAAAGCGTGCTTGTACGACTTCCCATGGCCTAATAAGACGGGAAAGACCAGTATTTTGAATTTCCGAGACGGTGCACAAAAAACCGATCGAAACTCGACTCAGCGCCAATTCGTGCAATGTTTTGACCGTCGTATTTTTTTGCGAAAGCGTGCTTGTACGACTTCCCATGGCCTAATAAGACGGGAAAGATCGGTATTTTGAATTTCCGAGAAGGTGCACGAAAAACCGATCGAAACTCGACTCAGCGCGCGACTTCGAGCAAAGTTTATGACCGTCGTATTTTTTTGCGATAGCGTGCTTGTACGACTTCCCATGGGCTAATAAGATGGGAAAGACCAGTATTTTGAATTTCCGAGACGGTGCACAAAAAACCGATCGAAACTCGACTCTGCGCCAAGTTCGTGCATTGTTTATGACCGTCGTATTTTTTTGCGAAAGCAAGCTTGTACGACTTCCCATGGCCTAATAAGATGTTAAAGACCAGTATTTTGAATTTCCGAGACGGTGCACGAAAAACCGATCGAAACCCGACTCAGCGCGCGACTTCGAGCAAAGTTTATGACCGTCGTATTTTTTTGCAAAAGCGAGCTTGTACGACTTCCCATGGGCTAATAAGATGAGGAAGACCAGTATTTTGAATTTCCGAAACGGTGCACAAAAAACCGATCGAAACTCGACTCTGCGCAAAGTTCGTGCAATGTTTATGACCGTCGTATTTTTTTGCGAAAGCGTGCTTGTACGACTTCCCATGGCCTAATAAGACGGGAAAGACCGGTATTTAGAATTTCCGAGACGGTGCACGAAAAATCGATCGAAACTCGACTCAGTGCGCGACTTCGAGCAAAGTTTATGACCGTCGTATTTTTTTTGCGATAGCGTGCTTGTACGACTTCCCATGGGCTAATAAGATGGGAAAGACCAGTATTTTGAATTTCCGAGACGGTGCACAAAAAACCGATCGACACTCGACTCTGCGCAAAGTTCGTGCAATGTTTGTGACCGTCGTATTTTTTTGCGAAAGCGTGCTTGTACGATTATTTCCTATGGGCTAATAAGATGGGAAAGACCAGTATGTTGAATTTCCGAGACGGTGCACGAAAAACCGATCGAAACTCGACTCAGCGCGCGACTTCGAGCAAAGTTTATGACCGTCGTATTTTTTTGCGATAGCGTGCTTGTACGACTTCCCATGGGCTAATAAGATGGGAAAGACCAGTATTTTGAATTTCCGAGACGGTGCACAAAAAACCGATCGAAACTCGACTCTGCGCCAAGTTCGTGCAATGTTTATGACCGTCGTATTTTTTTGCGAAAGCGTGCTTGTACGACTTCCCATGGCCTAATAAGATGTTAAAGACCAGTATTTTGAATTTCCGAGACGTTGCACGAAAAACCGATCGAAACCCGACTCAGCGCGCGACTTCGAGCAAAGTTTATGACCGTCGTATTTTTTTGCAAAAGTGTGCTTGTACGACTTCCCATGGGCTAATAAGATGAGGAAGACCAGTATTTTGAATTTCCGAAACGGTGCACAAAAAATCGATCGAAACTCGACTCTGCGCAAAGTTCGTGCAATGTTTATGACCGTCGTATTTTTTTGCGAAAGCGTGCTTGTACGACTTCCCATGGCCTAATAAGACGGGAAAGTCCATTATTTTGAATTTCTGAGACGGTGCACGAAAAACCGATCGAAACTCGACTCAGCGCGCGACGATGCACAAAGTTTATGACCGTCGTATTTTTTTGCGATAGCGTGCTTGTACGACTTCCCATGGGCTAATAAGATGGGAAAGACCCGTATTTTGAATTTCCGAGATGGTGCACAAAAAATCGATCGAAACTCGACTCTGCGCCAAGTTCGTGCAATGTTTATGACCGTCGTATTTTTTTGCGAAAGCGTGCTTGTACGACTTCGCAAGGGCTAATAATACGGGAAAGACCAGTATTTTGAATTTCTGAGACGGTGCCCGAAAAACCGATCGAAACTCGACTCAGCGCGCGACTTCGAGCAAAGTTTATGATCGTCGTATTTTTTGCGATAGCGTGCTTGTACGACTTCCCATGGGCTAATAAGATGGGAAAGACCAGTATTTTGAATTTCCGAGACGGTGCACGAAAAACCGATCGAAACTCGACTCAGCGCGCGACTTCGAGCAAAGTTTATGACCGTCGTATTTTTTTGCGAAAGCATGCTTGTACGACTTCCCATGGGCTAATAAGATGGGAAAGACCAGTATTTTGAATTTCCGAGACGGTGCACAAAAAACCGATCGAAACTCGACTCTGTGCAAAGTTCGTGCAATATTTATGACCGTCGTATTTTTTTGCGAAAGTGTGCTTGTACGACTTCCCATGGGCTAATAAGACGGGAAAGACCAGTATTTTGAATTTCCGAGACGGTGCACGAAAAACCGATCGAAACTCGACTCAGCGCGTGACTTCGAGCAAAGTTTATGACCGTCGTATTTTTTTGCGAAAGCGTGCTCGTACGACTTCCCATGGCCTAATAAGACGGGAAAGATCGGTATTTTGAATTTCCGAGAAGGTGCACGAAAAACCGATCGAAACTCGACTCAGCGCGCGACTTCGAGCAAAGTTTATGACCGTCGTATTTTTTTGCGATAGCGTGCTTGTACGACTTCCCATGGGCTAATAAGATGGGAAAGACCAGTATTTTGAATTTCCGAGACGGTGCACAAAAAACCGATCGAAACTCGACTCTGCGCCAAGTTCGTGCATTGTTTATGGCCGTCGTATTTTTTTGCGAAAGCCTGCTTGTATGACTTCCCATGGCCTAATAAGATGTTAAAGACCAGTATTTTGAATTTCCGAGACGGTGCACGAAAAACCAATCGAAACCCGACTCAGTGCGTGACTTCGAGCAAAGTTTATGACAGTCGTATTTTTTTTGCGATAGCGTGCTTGTACGACTTCCCATGGGCTAATAAGATGGGAAAGACCAGTATTTTTAATTTCCGAGACGGTGCACAAAAAACCGATCGACACTCGACTCTGCGCAAAGTTCGTGCAATGTTTGTGACCGTCGTATTTTTTTGCGAAAGCGTGCTTGTACGATTATTTCCTATGGGCTAATAAGATGGGAAAGACCAGTATGTTGAATTTCCGAGACGGTGCACGAAAAACCGATCGAAACTCGACTCAGCGCGCGACTTCGAGCAAAGTTTATGACCGTCGTATTTTTTTGCGATAGCGTGCTTGTACGACTTCCCATTGGCTAATAAGATGGGAAAGACCAGTATTTTGAATTTCCGAGACGATGCACCAAAAACCGATCGAAACTCGACTCTGCGCCAAGTTCGTGCAATGTTTATGACCGTCGTATTTTTTTGCGAAAGCGTGCTTGTACGACTTCCCATGGCCTAATAAGATGTTAAAGACCAGTATTTTGAATTTCCGAGACGGTGCACGAAAAACCGATCGAAACCCGACTCAGCGCGCGACTTCGAGCAAAGTTTATGACCGCGTATTTTTTTGCAAAAGTGTGCTTGTACGACTTCCGATGGGCTAATAATATGAGAAAGACCAGTATTTTGAATTTCCGAAACGATGCACAAAAAATCGATCGAAACTCGACTCTGCGCAAAGTTCGTGCAATGTTTATGACCGTCGTATTTTTTTGCGAAAGCGTGCTTGTACGACTTCCCATGGGCTAATAAGATGGGAAAGACACGTATTTTGAATTTTCGAGACGGTGCACAAAAAACCGATCGAAACTCGACTCTGCGCCAAGTTCGTGCAATGTTTATGACCGTCGTATTTTTTTGCGAAAGCGTGCTTGTACGACTTCCCATGGGCTAATAAGATGGGAAAGACCAGTATTTTGAATTTCCGAGACGGTGCACCAAAAACCGATCGAAACTCGACTCTGCGCCAAGTTCGTGCATTGTTTATGGCCGTCGTATTTTTTTGCGAAAGCGTGCTTGTACGACTTCCCATGGCCTAATAAGAAGTTAAAGACCAGTATTTTGAATTTCCGAGACGGTGCACGAAAAACCGATCGAAACCCGAATCAGCGCGCGACTTCGCGCAAAGTTTATGACCGTCGTATTTTTTTGCGAAAGCGTGCTTGTACGACTTCCCATGGGCTAATAAGATGGGAAAGACCCGTATTTTGAATTTCCGAGACGGTGCACAAAAAACCGATCGAAACTCGACTCTGCGCCAAGTTCGTGCAATGTTTATGACCGTCGTATTTTTTTGCGAAAGCGTGCTTGTACGACTTCCCATGGGCTAATAAGACGGGAAAGACCAGTATTTTGAATTTCCGAGACGGTGCACGAAAAACCGATCGAAACTCGACACAGCGCGCGACTTCGAGCAAAGTTTATGACCGTCGTATTTTTTGCGACAGCATGCTTGTACGACTTCCCATGGGCTAATAAGATGGGAAAGACCAGTATTTTGAATTTCCGAGACGGTGCACGAAAAACCGATCGAAACTCGAATCAGCGCGCGACTTCGCGCAAAGTTTATGACCGTCGTATTTTTTTGCGAAAGCGTGCTTGTACGACTTCCCATGGGCTAATAAGAAGTTAAAGACCAGTATTTTGAATTTCCGAGACGGTGCACGAAAAACCGATCGAAACCCGAATCAGCGCGCGACTTCGCGCAAAGTTTATGATCGTCGTATTTTTTTGCGAAAGCGTGCTTGTACGACTTCCCATGGGCTAATAAGATGGGAAAGACCCGTATTTTGAATTTCCGAGACGGTGCACAAAAAACCGATCGAAACTCGACTCTGCGCCAAGTTCGTGCAATGTTTATGACCGTCGTATTTTTTTGCGAAAGCGTGCTTGTACGACTTCCCATGGGCTAATAAGACGGGAAAGACCAGTATTTTGAATTTCCGAGACGGTGCACCAAAAACCGATCGAAACTCGACTCTGCGCCAAGTTCGTGCATTGTTTATGGCCGTCGTATTTTTTTGCGAAAGCCTGCTTGTATGACTTCCCATGGCCTAATAAGATGTTAAAGACCAGTATTTTGAATTTCCGAGACGGTGCACGAAAAACCAATCGAAACCCGACTCAGCGCGCGACTTCGCGCAAAGTTTATGACCGTCGTATTTTTTTGCAAAAGCGAGCTTGTACGACTTCCCATGGGCTAATAAGATGAGGAAGACCAGTATTTTGAATTTCCGAAATGGTGCACAAAAAACCGATCGAAACTCGACTCTGCGCAAAGTTCGTGCAATGCTTATGACCGTCGTATTTTTTTGCGAAAGCGTGCTTGTACGACTTCCCATGGCCTAATAAGACGGGAAAGACCAGTATTTTGAATATCCAAGACGGTGCACGAAAAATCAATCGAAACTCGACTCAGTGCGTGACTTCGAGCAAAGTTTATGACCGTCGTATTTTTTTTGCGATAGCGTGCTTGTACGACTTCCCATGGGCTAATAAGATGGGAAAGACCAGTATTTTTAATTTCCGAGACGGTGCACAAAAAACCGATCGACACTCGACTCTGCGCAAAGTTCGTGCAATGTTTGTGACCGTCGTATTTTTTTGCGAAAGCGTGCTTGTACGATTATTTCCTATGGGCTAATAAGATGGGAAAGACCAGTATGTTGAATTTCCGAGACGGTGCACGAAAAACCGATCGAAACTCGACTCAGCGCGCGACTTCGAGCAAAGTTTATGACCGTCGTATTTTTTTGCGATAGCGTGCTTGTACGACTTCCCATTGGCTAATAAGATGGGAAAGACCAGTATTTTGAATTTCCGAGACGGTGCACGAAAAACCGATCGAAACCCGAATCAGCGCGCGACTTCGCGCAAAGTTTATGACCGTCGTATTTTTTTGCGAAAGCGAGCTTGTACGACTTCCCATGGGCTAATAAGATGAGGAAGACCAGTATTTTGAATTTCCGAAATGGTGCACAAAAAACCGATCGAAACTCGACTCTGCGCAAAGTTCGTGCAATGCTTATGACCGTCGTATTTTTTTGCGAAAGCGTGCTTGTACGACTTCCCATGGCCTAATAAGATGTTAAAGACCAGTATTTTGAATTTCCGAGACGGTGCACGAAAAACCGATCGAAACCCGAATCAGCGCGCGACTTCGCGCAATGTTTATGACCGTCGTATTTTTTTGCGAAAGCGTGCTTGTACGACTTCCCATGGGCTAATAAGATGGGAAAGACACGTATTTTGAATTTTCGAGACGGTGCACAAAAAACCGATCGAAACTCGACTCTGCGCCAAGTTCGTGCAATGTTTATGACCGTCGTATTTTTTTGCGAAAGCGTGCTTGTACGACTTCCCATGGGCTAATAAGACGGGAAAGACCAGTATTTTGAATTTCCGAGACGGTGCACCAAAAACCGATCGAAACTCGACTCTGCGCCAAGTTCGTGCATTGTTTATGGCCGTCGTATTTTTTTGCGAAAGCGTGCTTGTACGACTTCCCATGGCCTAATAAGAAGTTAAAGACCAGTATTTTGAATTTCCGAGACGGTGCACGAAAAACCGATCGAAACCCGAATCAGCGCGCGACTTCGCGCAAAGTTTATGACCGTCGTATTTTTTTGCGAAAGCGTGCTTGTACGACTTCCCATGGGCTAATAAGATGGGAAAGACCCGTATTTTGAATTTCCGAGACGGTGCACAAAAAACCGATCGAAACTCGACTCTGCGCCAAGTTCGTGCAATGTTTATGACCGTCGTATTTTTTTGCGAAAGCGTGCTTGTACGACTTCCCATGGGCTAATAAGACGGGAAAGACCAGTATTTTGAATTTCCGAGACGGTGCACGAAAAACCGATCGAAACTCGACACAGCGCGCGACTTCGAGCAAAGTTTATGACCGTCGTATTTTTTGCGACAGCATGCTTGTACGACTTCCCATGGGCTAATAAGATGGGAAAGACCAGTATTTTGAATTTCCGAGACGGTGCACGAAAAACCGATCGAAACTCGAATCAGCGCGCGACTTCGCGCAAAGTTTATGACCGTCGTATTTTTTTGCGAAAGCGTGCTTGTACGACTTTCCATGGGCTAATAAGAAGTTAAAGACCAGTATTTTGAATTTCCGAGACGGTGCACGAAAAACCGATCGAAACCCGAATCAGCGCGCGACTTCGCGCAAAGTTTATGACCGTCGTATTTTTTTGCGAAAGCGTGCTTGTACGACTTCCCATGGGCTAATAAGATGGGAAAGACCCGTATTTTGAATTTCCGAGACGGTGCACAAAAAACCGATCGAAACTCGACTCTGCGCCAAGTTCGTGCAATGTTTATGACCGTCGTATTTTTTTGCGAAAGCGTGCTTGTACGACTTCCCATGGGCTAATAAGACGGGAAAGACCAGTATTTTGAATTTCCGAGACGGTGCACGAAAAACCGATCGAAACTCGACACAGCGCGCGACTTCGAGCAAAGTTTATGACCGTCGTATTTTTTGCGACAGCATGCTTGTACGACTTCCCATGGGCTAATAAGATGGGAAAGACCAGTATTTTGAATTTCTGAGACGGTGCAAGAAAAACCGATCGAAACTCGACTCAGCGCGCGACTTCGAGCAAAGTTTATGACCGTCGTATTTTTTTGCGAAAGCGTGCTTGTACGACTTCCCATGGGCTAATAAGATGGGAAAGACCAGTATTTAGAATTTCCGAGACGGTGCACAAAAAACCGATCGAAACTCGACTCTGTGCAAAGTTCGTGCAATGTTTATGACCGTCGTATTTTTTTGCGAAAGCGTGCTTGTTCGACTTCCCATGGGCTAATAAGACGGGAAAGACCAGTATTTTGAATTTTCGAGACGGTGCACGAAAAACCGATCGAAACTCGACTCAGCGCGCGACTTCGAGCAAAGTTTATGACCGTCGTATTTTTTTGCGAAAGCGTGCTTGTACGACTTCCCATGGCCTAATAAAACGGGAAGGATCGGTATTTTGAATTTCCGAGAAGGTGCACGAAAAACCGATCGAAACTCGACTCTGTGCAATGTTCGTGCAATGCTTATGACCGTCGTATTTTTTTGCGAAAGCGTGCTTGTACGACTTCCCATGGCCTAATAAGACGGGAAAGACCAATATTTTGAATTTCCGAGACGGTGCACGAAAAATCGATCGAAACTCGACTCAATGCGTGACTTCGAGCAAAGTTTATTACCGTCGTATTTTTTTTGCGATAGCGTGCTTTCCCATGGGCTAATAAGATGGGAAAGACCAGTATTTTGAATTTCCGAGATGGTGCACAAAAAACCGATCGACACTCGACTCTGCGCAAAGTTCGTGTAATGTTTGTGACCGTCGTATTTTTTTGCGAAAGCGTGCTTGTACGATTATTTCCTATGAGCTAATAAGATGGGAAAGACCAGTATGTTGAATTTCCGTGATGGTGCACGAAAAACCGATCGAAACTCGACTCAGCGCGCGACTTCGAGCAAAGTTTATGACCATCGTATTTTTTTGCGATAGCGTGCTTGTACGACTTCCCATGGGCTAATAAGATGGGAAAGACCAGTATTTTGAATTTCCGAGACGGTGCACAAAAAACCGATCGAAACTCGACTCGGCGCCAAGTTCGTGCAATGTTTATGACCGTCGTATTTTTTTGCGAAAGCGTGCTTGTACGACTTCCCATGGCCTAATAAGATGGGAAAGACCCGTATTTTGAATTTCCGAGACGGTGCACAAAAAACCGATCGAAACTCGACTCTGCGCCAAGTTCGTGCAATGTTTATGACCGTCGTATTTTTTTGCGAAAGCGTGCTTGTACGACTTCCCATGGGCTAATAAGACGGGAAAGACCAGTATTTTGAATTTCCGAGACGGTGCACGAAAAACCGATCGAAACTCGACACAGCGCGCGACTTCGAGCAAAGTTTATGACCGTCGTATTTTTTGCGACAGCATGCTTGTACGACTTCCCATGGGCTAATAAGATGGGAAAGACCAGTATTTTGAATTTCCGAGACGGTGCACGAAAAACCGATCGAAACTCGACTCAGCGCGCGACTTCGAGCAAAGTTTATGACCGTCGTATTTTTTTGCGAAAGCGTGCTTGTACGACTTCCCATGGGCTAATAAGATGGGAAAGACCAGTATTTTGAATTTCCGAGACGGTGCACAAAAAACCGATCGAAACTCGACTCTGTGCAAAGTTCGTGCAATGTTTATGACCGTCGTATTTTTTTGCGAAAGCGTGCTTGTTCGACTTCCCATGGGCTAATAAGACGGGAAAGACCAGTATTTTGAATTTTCGAGACGGTGCACGAAAAACCGATCGAAACTCGACTCAGCGCGCGACTTCGAGCAAAGTTTATGACCGTCGTATTTTTTTGCGAAAGCGTGCTTGTACGACTTCCCATGGCCTAATAAAACGGGAAGGATCGGTATTTTGAATTTCCGAGAAGGTGCACGAAAAACCGATCGAAACTCGACTCTGTGCAATGTTCGTGCAATGCTTATGACCGTCGTATTTTTTTGCGAAAGCGTGCTTGTACGACTTCCCATGGCCTAATAAGACGGGAAAGACCAATATTTTGAATTTCCGAGACGGTGCACGAAAAATCGATCGAAACTCGACTCAATGCGTGACTTCGAGCAAAGTTTATTACCGTCGTATTTTTTTTGCGATAGCGTGCTTTCCCATGGGCTAATAAGATGGGAAAGACCAGTATTTTGAATTTCCGAGATGGTGCACAAAAAACCGATCGACACTCGACTCTGCGCAAAGTTCGTGTAATGTTTGTGACCGTCGTATTTTTTTGCGAAAGCGTGCTTGTACGATTATTTCCTATGAGCTAATAAGATGGGAAAGACCAGTATGTTGAATTTCCGAGATGGTGCACGAAAAACCGATCGAAACTCGACTCAGCGCGCGACTTCGAGCAAAGTTTATGACCATCGTATTTTTTTGCGATAGCGTGCTTGTACGACTTCCCATGGGCTAATAAGATGGGAAAGACCAGTATTTTGAATTTCCGAGACGGTGCACAAAAAACCGATCGAAACTCGACTCGGCGCCAAGTTCGTGCAATGTTTATGACCGTCGTATTTTTTTGCGAAAGCGTGCTTGTACGACTTCCCATGGCCTAATAAGATGTTAAAGACCAGTATTTTGAATTTCCGAGACGGTGCACGAAAAACCGATCGAAACCCGACTCAGCGCGCGACTTCGAGCAAAGTTTATGACCGTCGTATTTTTTTGCAAAAGTGTGCTTGTACGACTTCCCATGGGCTAATAAGATGAGAAAGACCAGTATTTTGAATTTCCGAAACGGTGCACAAAAAATCGATCGAAACTCGACTCTGCGCAAAGTTCGTGCAATGTTTATGACCGTCGTATTTTTTTGCGAAAGCGTGCTTGTACGACTTCCCATGGCCTAATAAGACGGGAAAGACCAGTATTTTGAATTTCCGAGACGGTGCACGAAAAACCGATCGAAACTCGACTCAGCGCGCGACTTCGAGCAAAGTTTATGACCGTCGTATTTTTTTGCGATAGCGTGCTTGTACGACTTCCCATGGGCAAATAAGATGGGAAAGACCCGTATTTTGAATTTCCGAAACGGTGCACAAAAAACCGATCGAAACTCGACTCTGCGCCAAGTTCATGCAATGTTTATGACCGTCGTATTTTTTTGCGAAAGCGTGCTTGTACGACTTCCCATGGGCTAATAAGACGGGAAAGACCAGTATTTTGAATTTCCGAGACGGTGCACGAAAAACCGATTGAAACTCGACTCAGCGCGCGACTTCGAGCAAAGTTTATGACCGTCGTATTTTTTGCGATAGCGTGCTTGTACGACTTCCCATGGGCTAATAAGATGGGAAAGACCAGTATTTTGAATTTCCGAGACGGTGCACGAAAAACCGATCGAAACTCGACTCAGCGCGCGACTTCGAGCAAAGTTTATGACCGTCGTATTTTTTTGCGAAAGCGTGCTTGTACGACTTCCCATGGGCTAATAAGATGGGAAAGACCAGTATTTTGAATTTCCGAGACGGTGCACAAAAAACCGATCGAAACTCGACTCTGTGCAAAGTTCGTGCAATGTTTATGACCGTCGTATTTTTTTGCGAAAGCGTGCTTGTACGACTTCCCATGGGCTAATAAGACGGGAAAGCCCAGTATTTTGAATTTCCGAGACGGTGCACGAAAAACCGATCGAAACTCGACTCAGCGCGCGACTTCGAGCAAAGTTCATGACCGTCGTATTTTTTTGCGAAAGCGTGCTTGTACGACTTCCCATGGGCTAATAAGACGGGAATGACTAGTATTTTGAATTTCTGAGACGGTGCATGAAAAACAAATCGAAACTCGACTCAGCGCGCGACTTCGAGCAAAGTTTATGACCGTCGTATTTTTTTGCGAAAGCGTGCTTGTACGACTTCCCATGGGCTAATAAGATTGGAAAGACCAGTATTTTGAATTTCCGAGACGGTGCACAAAAAACCGATCGAAACTCGACTCTGCGCCAAGTTCGTGCAATGTTTATGACCGACGTATTTTTTTTGCGAAAGCGTGCTTGTACGACTTCCCATGGGCTAATAAGACGGGAAAGACCAGTATTTTGAATTTTCGAGACGGTGCATGAAAAACCGATCGAAACTCGACTCAGCGCGCGACTTCGAGTAAAGTTTATGACCGTCATATTTTTTTGCGATAGCGTGCTTGTACGACTTCCTATCTGCTAATAAGATGGGAAAGACCAGTATTTTGAATTTCTGAGACGGTGCACAAAAAACCGATCGAAATTCGACTCTGCGCCAAGTTCGTGCAATGTTTATGACCGTCGTATTTTTTTGCGAAAGCGTGCTTGTACGACTTCCCATGGGCTAATAAGACGGGAAAGACCAGTATTTTGAATTTTCGAGACGTTGCACGAAAAACAGATCGAAACTCGATTCAGCGCGTGACTTCGAGCAAAGTTTATGACCGTCGTATTTTTTTGCGATACTGTGCTTGTACAACTTCCCATGGGCTAATAAGATGGGAAAGACCAATATTTTGAATTTCTGAGACGGTGCGCAAAAAACCTTTTTTTTTTTTTTGTAAGTAAAGATAATGTATTTTTGTAAAAGATTTGTACAAAGAAGCTTTGTCTACACAAGCCATAGACTAAAGCCGGAAGTCTCTTAGTGTAGTCGAGAAGATTGTACCCCACCTAAAGAAGGTGAAATGGGCACACTTCATCAAACTTATTTCCAAGAGTAGCACAAGGAAGTTAATAAAAAAAATGCAATAGTTAGACTGTTCTGGAGTACTTGTGGATACATCACAAAATATAAGCTTTGCCCCATAATACATTACAATCTTCATCATTATTCGAGTGATTATTGACTAATGAAAAAATTGAATCTTGTGAAAATCTCTTTCTCTCTTCTTGTTAGGTGCTCTATATTCAATTCTTGCTCCATGCATGATCGTGAGTCCTGAAGAATCTCTATCAGAATTTGAGCTTTGTTCATGTTGTGACACTCAAAAATTCTGCCACACCTCTCCTTCCAAATCCACCAAATAGCACATCTGAATATAATTCTTGCTAGTTGTGTAAGAGGACCCTTTCTTGAGAAGCCTTGCATTAGCCTTTCTAGTTCATGATGCAAGTTTGGCCGTGGTAGCCTTTGAAGATCAAATCGCTTCAAGATCTCTTCCCATATCCAAGATGAATAATCACAAGCAAAGTATAGATGGTCAACACTTTCTTCCTTTTGCATACACAAAGAGCACCGATTTACAATATAAATACCTCTTCGCTGCATATTGTCCATCGTAGGAAGTTTGCCGAGAAGGGCCTGCCATGTATATAAGGAATGTCGCTGTGAGCATGGACTATCCCATGTCCAACTACTTGGGATCCACTTGTTGTTTCGTCGTCTAATTTGGTTCCATGCAGATGTAGCACTAAATTTACCATTATCATGAAGCCAAATAAGCATATCTGAAGAGTTGTTCTTGATTGGAATAGCCCTAATAGTCGGCCAAAGTAATAACATGTCTGGGGAGGTAGGGTTAGGAAGACACCATGTACCATTGTTAATGAATTCAGAAACCTTCCAGTCTTTGGGAGCCCCCAGATCCTGTCGTACTCTATCACCAAATATCTGAAATATACTTTTCCCATTCACCCAAGGATCAGACCACATATTAATATTGGTTCCAGAAGAAATCACATAAGAAATATTGTGACGTAGCCATCTCCTTGCCTTCAGAATTCCTTTCCAAGCAGCAGAATGAGATGTTTTTGCATATGCTTCCCAGATTGATTCCTTGGTAAGGTACCTAGCAAAAACCCATTGTGACCATAAAGAAGACTTGTTTTGTAAAATATCCCATAATTGCTTTACCATACAAGCTTTATTCCAATCTCTAATATGTCGAAGATTCAAGCCCCCTTCATCCTTCGGTTTGCAAATGTTGTCCCAATTCACCATATGCATTGCCTTACCATCTGTGCCATTCCAAAAGAAGTTCATAAGTAATTTATCAATATCATTGAGAAGCCCGGCTGGTAGAAGGAATGCAGGAGACCAATAAATAGAATAAGAGATCAACACTGATCGAATAAGTTCAAGTCGTCCAGCTTTAGAAAGAAGCCTATTTTTCCAAGAGGAAATTCTATTCTTAATTTTTTGTAGGATAGGCTGACAGGAGACTTTGTTGATTCCAGTGGATATAAGTGGGAGACCCAAGTAAGGAACCGGTAAATTTCCTTCAGCAACTCCCAATGTTTGAGCAATATAATCCTTATTTTCAATGCAAGCACCCACGTATACTTTGCTCTTTGCATGGTTTATTTAGCTTAAGACCAGAAACTATACCAAATTCATTAAGAATATCTGCCAGATTACTCACAGAAACTGGATCATCTCGAAGGAAGATAATAAGGTCATCAGCAAATGTTATGTGAGAGATATAAACAGAACCATAATATGATACCTTAATTTTGCCATTGGTAATAGCCTCTTCTAACATACAACTGAGCCCTTCCATTGCAATCGTAAAAAGATAAGGAGATAGTGGATCGCCTTGCCGAATGCCATTCTTACTCCCGAAGAAGCCAATAGGTGAACCATTAAAGAGAATCAAAAATTTTGGAGTTTCCAAGCAACATTGAATCCATTGAACCCAGTGCTGAGGGAAGCCCATATTATGGAGCATCATGTAAATAAATTACCTATTGACTGAGTCAAAGGCCTTTCGTAAATCAGCTTTAAAACAGATATTTTTCCCTCTCGTTTTTGAGTGTAGATTCTTAACCAAATCATTAGCAAGCAGGACATTATGATGGATACTCCTCCCTTTAATAAAAGCAGCCTGATTATGACTAATGACGTTATTCATGACCTTTTGTAGTCTATCTGCCAGTAACTTCGAGATAACCTTATAAATAAAGTTGCACAGTGAAATAGGACGGTAGTTCTTCAATGAATCGGCTCCATCATTTTTAGGCACTAAAGAAATAAAAGTGCAATTCATTTCTTTAAGAATATGACCTGAGGAGAAAAAATGTCGACAAGCTTGTATGACATCGTTGCCTACAACAGACCATGCAATTTGATAAAACTCAGCTGGAAATCCGTCTGGACTAGGGCTTTTGTGCTTCGGGGACTTAAAAACAACTTTCACAATTTCATCATCCGTTATTGGGGCATTAAGATGAGAGAGGGCTTCAGAATCAAGTCGTCTTGTAGGCCCAACATGAATACTATTAGGCTGCTGCTCCTGATTGAGTAAGGAATAAAAAAATTGCTCGGTGTAATTTTTAACCTCATCCAAATCCTCAATGAGATTACCATCTATACCTTTACATTTTTTGATACGATTAGTAGCCCTTCTGGTAGCAATAGCAGCATAGAAAAACTTCGTATTAGAATCCCCTAGAGTAAGCCAAAGCTGCCGTGACTTCTGTTTCAAAAAGCATTCCTCCTGCTTCAAAGCTTGCATAAAGTTATTTCTAGCAGCAGCCTCTTTGTATATAAGATTCGCATCCAGAGGTTGAAGATTTAGCTCGCTTTGTACAGTCATAAGTTCTTTCTTGCATAACTGAACCCTGTTGGTGATATTTCCGAATGTAGTTGAATTCCACTTCTTAAGTGCTGCATTGCATGCTTTTAGCTTTTGACATAGGATGTAAGGAGGAGAACCAAATACATTAATGTCCCAAGCTGACTTAATAACTTCGAGAAACTTAGGGTGAGAACTCCACATATTAAAAAATCTAAAAGGTTTCTTGACTCTGGGTAGTGCTTTATCTGCATGTATATGCATAATAGAGTGATCCGAAAATAACTTAGCACCATACTCAAGAAGTGAATCTGGGAAAACTGCTAACCATTCCTGATTTATCAAACATCTGTCAAGTCGAGCCATAATTTTTCTATCAGCAGTACTTTGATTGTTCCATGAGAACCAATCACCTACAGATTTCATGTCAGTCAATGCAGCAGTATCTATACAATCATTAAAATGTTGAAGCTGACATTCGGAAAGCACTCTACCCCCCACTTTCTCATTTGTGTATCTGACAGTATTAAAGTCACCGAGAACAACCCAAGGTACTGTAGGATAACTATTTGCAATGCTAACCAGATCACGCCATAGAGCATTCCTGTCAGACATACTGTTAGATGCATAGATACCGGTAATATTGAATTGACATCCAGTCTGTTTATCCTCTACCTTAAGATGAATGAATTGATTAGTAGCAGAAATAAACCAAGCAATAACAAGGTTAGGATGCCATAAGACCCAAACTCGACCATAAGTATCCTGAGAATCATTAGTAAAAAGTTCTGCCTCAGGCCATATTAAATTCTTCTGAACTCGAACACGATGGGTTTTAATTTTTGTTTCCACAAGAATCACAATATCACATGCAGCAGATCGGATTATTCTATTGAGCTCTCGACATTTCTCAGTCTTATTAAGTCCACGAACATTCCAACAGATTATTTTCATCAATACTAGATAGAAGGAAGAGCATGCGATTTTGGGAGGACACTACCCTCCTTTTTCTTATCCTTTGATTTTACATGGTCCTCCTGCATAATATCTTTACCCTTTAATCCTTTATTCCTATATTTATCCACCTCATCCACAGCTTGCAAATGTTTAAACTTTTGCGTACCTTGAGGCAAGGAGTCCTAAATAGTGGGATGTGTCGAAGAGCGATGAGTTTGGTGAGTTGCAATGTCTTTGTTCCCAAGAGGTTGTTGAAATGAAATTTCCTGATTATTTTGAATTTCCTAGACGGTGCACAAAAAACCGATCGAAACTCGACTCAGCGCGCGACTTCGAGCAAAGTTTATGACCGTCGTATTTTTTTGCGATAGCGTGCTTGTACGACTTCCCATGGGCTAATAAGATGGGAAAGACCAGTATTTTGAATTTCCGAGACGGTGCACAAAAAACCGATCGAAACTCGACTCTGCGCAAAGTTCGTGCAATGTTTATGACCGTCGTATTTTTTTGCGAAAGTGTGCTTTTACGACTTCCCATGGCCTAATAAGACGGGAAAGACCAGTATTTTGAATTTCCGAGACGGTGCACGAAAAACCGATCGAAACTCGACTCAGCACGCGACTTCGAGCAAAGTTTATGACCGTCATATTTTTTTGCGATAGCGTGCTTGTACGACTTCCCATGGGCAAATAAGACGGGAAAGACTAGTATTTTGAATTTCCGAGACGGTGCACGAAAACCCGATCGAAACTCGACTCTGCGCAAAGTTCGTGCAATGTTTATAACCGTCGTATTTTTTTAGGAAAGCATGCTTGTACGACTTCCCATGGGATAATAAGACGGGAAAGACCAGTATTTTGAATTTCCGAGACGGTGCACAAAAAACCGATCGAAACTCGACTCTGCGCAAAGTTCGTGCAATGTTTATGACCGTCGTATTTTTTTGCGAAAGCATGCTTGTACGACTTCCCATGGGCTAATAAGATGGGAAAGACCTGTATTTTGAATTTCCGAGACGGTGCACGAAAAATCGATCGAAACTCGACTCAGCGCGCGACTTCGAGCAAAGTTTATGACCGTCGTATTTTTTTGCAAAAGCGTGCTTTTACGACTTCCCATGGGCTAATAAGATGAGAAAGACCAGTATTTTGAATTTCCGAAACGGTGCACAAAAAACCGATCGAAACTCGACTCTGCACAAAGTTCGTGCAACGTTTATGACCGTCGTATTTTTTTACGATAGCATGCTTGTACGACTTCCCATGGGCTAATAAGACGGGAAAGACCAGTATTTTGAATTTCTGAGACGGTGCACGAAAAACCGATCGAAACTCGACTCAGCGCGCGACTTCGAGCAAAGTTTATGACCGTCATATTTTTTTGCGATAGCGTGCTTGTACGACTTCCCATGGGCTAATAAGATGGGAAAGACTAGTATTTTGAATTTCCGAGACGGTGCACAAAAAACCGATCGAAACTCGACTCTACGCAAAGTTCGAGCAAAGTTTATGACTGTCGTATTTTTTTGCGATAGCGAGCTTGTACGACTTCCCAGGGGCTAATAAGACGTGAAAGTCCAGTATTTTGAATTTCCGAGACGGTGCATGAAAAACAGATCGAAACTCGACTCAGCGCGCGACTTCGAGCAAAGTTTATGACCGTCGTATTTTTTTGCGAAAGCGTGCTTGTACGACTTCCCATGGGCAAATAAGATTGGAAAGACCAGTATTTTGAATTTCCGAGACGGTGCACAAAAAACCGATCGAAACACGACTCTGCGCCGAGTTCGTACAATGTTTAAGACCGTCGTATTTTTTTGCGAAAGCATGCTTGTACGACTTCCCATGACCTAATAAGACGGGAAAGACCAGTATTTTGAATTTCCGAGACGGTGCACGAAAAACCGATTGAAACTCTACTCAGCGCGCGACTTCGAGGAAAGTTTATGACCGTCGTATTTTTTTGTGATAGCGCGCTTGTACGACGTCCCATGGGCTAATAAAACGGGAAAGACCAGTATTTTGAATTTCCGAGACGGTGCACAAAAAACCAATCGAAACTCGACTCTGCGCAAAGTTCGAGCAAAGTTTATGATTGTCATATTTTTTTGCGATAGCGAGCTTGTACGACTTCCCATGGGCTAATAAGACGGGAAAGACCAGTATTTTGAATTTCCGAGACGGTGCACGAAAAACCGATCGAAACTCGACTCAGCGCGCGACTTCGAGCAAAGTTTATGACCGTCGTATTTTTTTGCGAAAGCGTGCTTGTACGAATTCCCATGGGCTAATAAGATGGGAAAGACCCGTATTTTGAATTTCCGAGACGGTGCACAAAAAATCGATCGAAACTCGACCTTGCGCCAAGTTCGTGCAATGTTTATGACCGTCGTATTTTTTTGCGAAAGCATGCTTGTACGACTTCCCAAGGCCTAATAAGACGGGAAAGACCATTATTTTGAATTTCCGAGACGGTGCACGAAAAACCGATCGAAACTCGACTCAGCGCGCGACTTCGAGCAAAGTTTATGACCATCGTATTTTTTTGCGATAGCGAGCTTGTACGACTTCCCAGGAGCTAATAAGATGGGAAAGACCAGTATTTTGAATTTCCGAGACGGTGTGCAAAAAACCGATCGAATCTCGACTCCGCGCCAAGTTCGTGCAATGTTTATGATCGTCGTATTTTTTTGCGAAAGCGTGCTTGTACGACTTCCCATGGCCTAATAAGATGTTAAAGACTAGTATTTTGAATTTCCAAGACGGTGCACGAAAAAACGATCGAAACACGACTCAGCGCACAACTTCGAGCAAAGTTTATGACCGTCGTATTTTTTTGCAAAAGCGTGCTTGTACGACTTCCCATGGGCTAATAAGATGAGAAAGACCTGTATTTTGAATTTTCAAAACGGTGCACAAAAAACCGATCGAAACTCGACTCTGCGCAAAGTTCGTGCAATGTTTATGACCGTCGTATTTTTATTGCGAAAGCGTGCTTGTACGACTTCCCATGGGGTAATAAGACGGGAAAGACCAGTATTTTGAATTTCCGAGACGGTGCACGAAAAACCGATCGAAACTCGACTCAGTGCGCGACTTCAAGCAAAGTTTATGACCGTCGTATTTTTTTGCGATAACGTGCTTGTACGACTTCCCATGGGCTAATAATATAGGAAAGACCAGTATTTTGAATTTCTGAGATGGTGCACCAAAAACCGAGCGAAACTCGACTCTGCGCCAAGTTCGTGCAATGTTTATGACCGTCGTATTTTTTGCGAAAGCGTGCTTGTACGACTTCCCATGGGCTAATAAGACGGGAAAGACCAGTATTTTGAATTTTCGAGACGGTGCACGAAAAACAGATCGAAACTCGATTCAGCGCGCGACTTCGAGCAAAGTTTATGACCGTCGTATTTTTTTGCGATAGCGTGCTTGTACAACTTCCCATGGGCTAATAAGATGGGAAAGACCAGTATTTTGAATTTTCGAGACGGTGCACAAAAAACCGATCGAAACTCGACTCAGCGCGCGACTTCGAGCAAAGTTTTTTACCGTCGTATTTTTTTGCGAAAGCGAGCTTGTACGACATCCAATGGGCTAATAAGACGGGAAAGACCAGTATTTTGAATTTCTGAGACTTTGCACAAAAAACCGATCGAAACTCGACTCTGCGCCAAGTTCGTGCAATGTTTATGACCGTCGTATTTTTTTGCGAAAGCGTGCTTGTACGAGTTCCCATGGGCTAATAAGACGGGAAAGACCAGTATTTTGAATTTTCGAGACGGTGCACGAAAAACCAATCGAAACTCGACTCAGCGCGCGACTTCGAGAAAAGTTTATGACCGTCGTATTTTTTTGCGATAGCGTGCTTGTACGACTTACCATGGGCTAATAAGATGGGAAAGACCAGTATTTTGAATTTCCGAGACGGTGCACAAAAAACCGATCGAAACTCGACTCTGCGCAAAGTTCGGGCAAAGTTTATGACCGTCGTATTTTTTTGCAATAGCGAGCTTGTGCGACTTCCCATGGGCTAATATGACGGGAAAGACCAGTATTTTGAATTTCCGAGACGGTGCACGAAAAACAGATCGAAACTCGACTCAGCGTGCGACTTCGAGCAAAGTTTATGACCATCGTATTTTTTTGCGAAAGCGTGCTTGTACGACTTCCCATGGGCAAATAAGATGGGAAAGACCAGTATTTTGAATTTCCGAGACGGTGCACAAAAAACCGATCGAAACTCGACTCTGTGCAATGTTCGTGCAATGTTTATGACCGTCGTATTTTTTTGCGAAAGCGTGCTTGTACGATTTCCCATGGGCTAATAAGATGGGAAAGACCAGTATGTTGAATTTCCGAGACGGTGCACAAAAAACCGATCGAAACTCGACTCTGCGCAAAGTTCGTGCAATATTTATGACCGTCGTATTTTTTTGCGAAAGTGTGCTTGTACGACTTCCCATGGACTAATAAGACGGGAAAGACCAGTATTTTGAATTTCTGAGACGGTGCACGAAAAACCGATCGAAACTCGACTCAGCGCGCGACTTCGAGCAAAGTTTATGACCGCCGTGTTTTTTTGCGATAGCGTGCTTGTACGACTTCCCATGGGCTAATAAGATGGGAAAGACCAGTATTTTGAATTTCCGAGACGGTGCACAAAAAACCGATCGAAACTCGACTCTGCGCCATGTTCGTGCAATGTTTATGACCGTCGTATTTTTTTGCGAAAGCGTGCTTGTACGACTTCCCATGGCCTAATAAGATGTTAAAGACCAGTATTTTGAATTTCCGAGATGGTGCACGAAAAACCGATTGAAACTCGACTCAGCGCGCGACTTCGAGCAAAGTTTATGACCGTCGTATTTTTTTGCAAAAGCGTGCTTGTACGACTTCCCATGGGCTAATAAGATGTTAAAGACCAGTATTTTGAATTTCCGTGACGGTGCACGAAAAACCGATCGAAACCCGACTCAGCGCGAAACTTCGAGCAAAGTTTATGACCGTCGTATTGTTTTGCAAAAGCGTGCTTATACGACTTCCCATGGGCTATTATGATGAGAAAGACCATTATTTTGAATTTCCGAAACGGTGCACGAAAAACCGATCGAAACTCGACTCAGCGCGCGACTTGGAGCAAGGTTTATGACCGTCATATTTTTTTGCGATAGCGTGCTTGTACGACTTCCCATGGGCTAATAAGATGGGAAAAACCAGTATTTTGAATTTCCGAGAGGGTGCACAAAAAACCGATCGAATCTCGACTCTGCGCCAAGTTCGTGCAATGTTTATGACCGTCGTCTTTTTTTGCGAAAGCGTGCTTGTACGACTTCCCATGGCCTAATAAGATGTTAAAGACCAGTATTTTGAATTTCCGAGACGGTGCACGAAAAATCGATCGAAACCTGACTCAGCGTGCAACTTCGAGCAAAGTTTATGACCGTCGTATTTTTTTGCAAAAGCGTGCTTGTTCGACTTCTCATGGGCTAATAAGATGAGAAAGACCAGTATTTTGAATTTCCGAAACGGTGCACAAAAAACCGATCGAAACTCGACTCTGCGCAAAGTTCGTTAAATGTTTATGACCGTTGTATTTTTTTGCGAAAGCGTGCTTGTACGACTTCCCATGGGCTAATAAGACGGGAAAGACCAGTATTTTGAATTTCTGAGACGGTGCACGAAAAACCGATCGAAACTCGACTCAGCGCGCGACTTCAAGCAAAGTTTATGACCGTCGTATTTTTTTGCGATAGCGTGCTTGTACGACTTCCCATGGGCGAATAAGATAGGCAAGACCAGTATTTTGAATTTCCGAGACGGTGCACAAAAAACCGATCGAAACTCGACTCTGCGCCAAGTTCGTACAATGTTTATGACCGTCGTATTTTTTTGCGAAAGCGTGCTTGTACGACTTCCAATGGGCTAATAAGACGGGAAAGACCAGTATTTTGAATTTCCAAGACGGTGCACGAAAAATAGATCGAAACTCGATTCAGCGCGCAACTTCGAGCAAAGTTTATGACCGTCGTATTTTTTTGCGACAGCGTGCTTGTACAACTTCCCATGGGCTAATAAGATGGGAAAGACCAGTATTTTGAATTTCCGAGACGGTGCACAAAAAACCGATCGAAACTCGACTCAGCGCGCGACTTCGAGCAAAGTTTTTTACCGTTGTATTTTTTTGCGAAAACGACCTTGTACGACATCCAATGGGCTAATAAGACGTGAAAGACCAGTATTTTGAATTTCTGAGATGGTGCACAAAAATCCGATCAAAACTCGACTCTGCGCCAAGTTCGTGCAATGTTTATGACCGTCGTATTTTTTTACGAAAGCGTGCTTGTACGAGTTCCCATGGGCTAATAAGACGGGAAAGACCAGTATTTTGAATTTTTGAGACGGTGCACGAAAAACCAATCGAAACTCGACTCAGCGCGCGACTTCGAGCAAAGTTTATGACCGTCGTATTTTTTTGCGATAGCGTGCTTGTACGACATACCATGGGCCAATAAGATGGGAAAGACCAGTATTTTGAATTTTCGAGACGGTGCACAAAAAACCGATCAAAACTTGACTCTGCGCAAAGTTCGAGCAAAGTTTATGACCGTCGTATTTTTTGCGATAGCGAGCTTGTACGACTTCCCATGGGCTAATAAGACGGGAAAGACCAGTATTTTGAATTTCCGAGACGGTGCACGAAAAACAGATCGAAACTCGACTCAGCGTGAGACTTCGAGCAAAGTTTATGATCGTCGTATTTTTTTGCGAAAGCGTGCTTGTACGACTTCCCATGGGCTAATAAGATGTTAAAGACCAGTATTTTGAATTTCCGAGACGGTGCACGAAAAACCGATCGAAACCCGACTCAGCGCGAAACTTCGAGCAAAGTTTATGACCGTCGTATTTTTTTGCAAAAGCGTGCTTGTACGACTTCCCATGTGCTAATAAGATGAGAAAGACCATTATTTTGAATTTCCGAGACGGTGCATGAAAAACCGATCGAAACTCGACTCAGCGCGCGACTTGGAGCAAAGTTTATGACCGTCGTATTTTTTTGCGATAGCGTGCTTGTACGACTTCCCACGGGCTAATCAGATGGGAAATACCGGTATTTTTAATTTCCGAGACGGTGCACAAAAAACTGATCGAATCTCGACTTTGCGCCAAGTTCGTGCAATGTTTATGACCGTCGTATTTTTTTGCGAAAGCGTGCTTGTACGACTTCCCATGGCCTAATAAGATGTTAAAGACCAGTATTTTGAATTTCCGAGACGGTGCACGAAAAATCGATCGAAACCTGACTCAGCGCGCAACTTCGAGCAAAGTTTATAACCGTCGTATTTTTTTGCAAAATCGTGCTTGTACGACTTCCCATGGGCTAATAAGATGAGAAAGACCAGTATTTTGAATTTCCGAAACAGTGCACAAAAAACCGATCGAAACTCGACTCTGCGCAAAGTTCGTGCAATGTTTATGACCGTTGTATTTTTTTGCGAAAGCGTGCTTGTACGACTTCCCATGGGCTAATAAGACGGGAAAGACCAGTATTTTGAATTTTCGAGACGGTGCACGAAAAACCGATCGAAACTCGACTCAGCGCGCAACTTCAAGCAAAGTTTATGACCGTCGTATTTTTTTGCGATAGCGTGCTTGTACGACTTCCCATGGGCTAAAAAGATAGGAAAGACCAGTATTTTGAATTTCCGAGACGGTGCACAAAAAACCGATCGAAACTCGACTCTGCGCCAAGTTCGTGCAATGTTTATGACCGTCGTATTTTTTTGCGAAAGCGTGCTTGTACGACTTCCAATGGGCTAATAAGACGAGAAAGACCAGTATTTTGAATTTCCGAGACGGTGCACGAAAAACAGATCGAAACTCGATTCAGCGCGCAACTTCGAGCAAAGTTTATGACCGTCGTATTTTTTTGCGATAGCGTGCTAGTACAACTTCCCATGGGCTAATAAGATGGGAAAGACCAGTATTTTGAATTTCCGAGACGGTGCACAAAAAACCGATCGAAACTCGACTCAGCGTGCTAGTACAACTTCCCATGGGCTAATAAGATGGGAAAGACCAGTATTTTGAATTTCCGAGACGGTGCACAAAAAACCGATCGAAACTCGACTCAGCGTGCGACTTCGAGCAAAGTTTTTTACCGTCGTATTTTTTTGCGAAAGCGAGCTTGTACGACATCGAATGGGCTAATAAGACGGGAAAGACCAGTATTTTGAATTTCTAAGACGGTGCACAAAAAAATGATCGAAACTCGACTCTGCGCCAAGTTCGTGCAATGTTTATGACCGTCGTATTTTTTTGCGAAAGTGTGCTTGTACGAGTTCCCATGGGCTAATAAGACGGGAAAAGACCAGTATTTTGAATTTTCGAGACGGTGCACGAAAAACCAATCGAAACTCGACTCAACGCGCGACTTCGAGCAAAGTTTATGACCGTCGTATTTTTTTGCGATGGCGTGCTTGTACGACTTACCATGGGCTAATAAGATGGGAAAGACCAGTATTTTGAATTTCCGAGACGGTGCACAAAAAACCGATCGAAACTCGACTCTGCGCAAAGTTCGAGCAAAGTTTATGACCGTCGTATTTTTTTGCGATAGCGAGCTTGTACGACTTCCCATGGGCTAATAAGACGGGAAAGACCAGTATTTTGAATTTCCGAGACGGTGCACGAAAAACAGATCGAAACTCGACTCAGCGTGCGACTTCGAGCAAAGTTTATGATCGTCGTATTTTTTTGCGAAAGCGTGCTTGTAGGACTTCCCATGGGCTAATAAGATGGGAAAGACCAGTATTTTGAATTTCCGAGACGGTGCACAAAAAACCGATCGAAACTCGACTCTGCGCAAAGTTCGTGCAATGTTTATGACCGTCGTATTTTTTTGCGAAAGCGTGCTTGTACGATTTCCCATGGGCTAATAAGATGGGAAAGACCAGTATGTTGAATTTCCGAGATGGTGCACAAAAAACCGATTGAAACTTGACTCTGCGCAAAGTTCGTGCAATGTTTATGACCGTCGTATTTTTTTGTGAAAGTGTGCTTGTACGACTTCCCATGGCCTAATAAGACGGGAAAGACCAGAATTTTGAATTTCCGAGACGGTACACGAAAAACCGATCGTAACTCGACTCAGCGCGCGACTTCGAGCAAAGTTTATGACCGTCGTATTTTTTTGCGATAGAGTGCTTGTACGACTTCCCATGGGCTAATAAGATGAGAAAGACCAGTATTTTGAATTTCCGAAACGGTGCACAAAAAACCGATCGAAACTCGACTCTGCACAAAGTTCGTGCAATGTTTAAGACCGTCGTATTTTTTTGCGATAGCATGCTTGTACGACTTCCCATGGGCTAATAAGACGGGAAAGACCAGTATTTTGAATTTCCGATATGGTGCACGAAAAACCGATCGAAACTCGACTCAGCGCGCGACTTCGAGCAAAGTTTATGACCGTCGTATTTTTTTGCGAAAGCGTGCTTGTACGATTTCCCATGGGCTAATAAGATGGGAAAGACCAGTATGTTGAATTTCTGAGACGGTGCACAAAAAACCGATCGAAACTCGACTCTGCGCAAAGTTCGTGCATTGTTTATGACCGTCGTAATTTTTTGTGAAAGTGTGCTTGTACGACTTCCCATGGCCTAATAAGACGGGAGAGACCAGTATTTTGAATTTCCGAGACGGTGCACGAAAAACCGATCGAAACTCGACTCAGCGCGACTTCGAGCAAAGTTTATGACCGTCGTATTTTTTTATTATAGCGTGCTTGTACGACTTCCCATGGGCTAATAAGATGGGAAAGACCAGTATGTTGAATTTCCGAGACGGTGCACAAAAAACCGATTGAAACTTGACTCTGCGCAAAGTTCGTGCAATGTTTATGACCGTCGTATTTTTTTGTGAAAGTGTGCTTGTACGACTTCCCATGGCCTAATAAGACGGGAAAGACCAGAATTTTGAATTTCCGAGATGGTACACGAAAAACCGATCGTAACTCGACTCAGCGCGCGACTTCGAGCAAAGTTTATGACCGTCGTATTTTTTTGCGATAGAGTGCTTGTACGACTTCCCATGGGCTAATAAGATGAGAAAGACCAGTATTTTGAATTTCCGAGACGGTGCACAAAAAACCGATCGAAAATCGACTCTGCGCAAAGTTCGTGCAATGTTTATGACCGTCGTATTTTTTTACGAAAGCGTGCTTGTATGACTTCCCATGCATGGGCGAATAAGACGGGAAAGGCCAGTATTTTAAATTTCCGAGACGGTGCACGAAAAACCGATCGAAACTCGATTCAGCGCGCGACTTCGAGCAAAGTTTATGACCGTCGTATTTTTTTGCGATAGCGTGCTTGTACAACTTCCCATGGGCTAATAAGATGGGAAAGACCAGTATTTTGAATTTCCGAGATGGTGCACAAAAAATCGATCGAAACTCGTCTCAGCGTGCGACTTCGAGCAAAGTTTTTTACCGTCGTATTTTTTTGCGAAAGCGAGCTTGTACGACATCGAATGGGCTAATAAGACGGGAAAGACCAGTATTTTGAATTTCTAAGACGGTGCACAAAAAAACGATCGAAACTCGACTCTGCGCCAAGTTCGTGCAATGTTTATGACCGTCGTATTTTTTTGCGAAAGCGTGCTTGTACGAGTTCCCATGGGCTAATAAGACGGGAAAAGACCAGTATTTTGAATTTTCGAGACAGTGCACGAAAAACCAATCGAAACTCGACTCAACGCGCGACTTCGAGCAAAGTCTATGACCGTCGTATTTTTTTGCGATGGCGTGCTTTTACGACTTACCATGGGCTAATAAGATGGGAAAGACCAGTATTTTGAATTTCCGAGACGGTGCACAAAAAACCGATCGAAACTCGACTCTGCGCAAAGTTCGAGCAAAGTTTATGACCATCGTATTTTTTTGCGATAGCGAGCTTGTACGACTTCCCATGGGCTAATAAGACTGGAAAGACCAGTATTTTGAATTTCGGAGACGGTGCACGAAAAATAGATCGAAACTCGACTCAGCGTGCGACTTCGAGCAAAGTTTATGATCGTCGTATTTTTTTGCGAAAGCATGCTTGTACGACTTCCCATTGGCTAATAAGATGGGAAAGACCAGTATTTTGAATTTCCGAGACGGTGCACAAAAAACCGATCGAAACTCGACTCTGCGCAAAGTTCGTGCAATGTTTATGACCGTCGTATTTTTTTGCGAAAGCGTGCTTGTACGATTTCCCATGGGCTAATAAGATGGGAAAGACCAGTATGTTGAATTTCCGAGACGGTGCACAAAAAACCGATCGAAACTTGACTCTGCGCAAAGTTCGTGCAATGTTTATGACCGTCGTATTTTTTTGTGAAAGTGTGCTTGTACGACTTCCCATGGCCTAATAAGACGGGAAAGACCAGAATTTTGAATTTCCGAGACGGTACACGAAAAACCGATCGTAACTCGACTCAGCGCGCGACTTCGAGCAAAGTTTATGACCGTCGTATTTTTTTGCGATAGAGTGCTTGTACGACTTCCCATGGGCTAATAAGATGAGAAAGACCAGTATTTTGAATTTCCGAAATGGTGCACAAAAAACCGATCGAAACTCGACTCTGCACAAAGTTCGTGGAATGTTTATGACCGTCGTATTTTTTTGCGTAGCATGCTTGTACGACTTCCCATGGGCTAATAAGACGGGAAAGACCAGTATTTTGAATTTCCGATATGGTGCACGAAAAACCGATCGAAACTCGACTCAGCGCGCGACTTCGAGCAAAGTTTATGACCGTCGTATTTTTTTGCGAAAGCGTGCTTGTACGATTTCCCATGGGCTAATAAGATGGGAAAGATCAGTATGTTGAATTTCCGAGACGGTGCACAAAAAACCGATCGAAACTCGACTCTGCGCAAAGTTCGTGCAATGTTTATGACCGTCGTAATTTTTTGCGAAAGTGTGCTTGTACGACTTCCCATGGCCTAATAAGACGGGAAAGACCAGTATTTTGAATTTCCGAGACGGTGCACGAAAAACCGATCGAAACTCGACTCAGCGCGCGACTTCGAGCAAAGTTTATGACCGTCGTATTTTTTTATTATAGCGTGCTTGTACGACTTCCCATGGGCTAATAAGATGGGAAAGACCAGTATTTTGAATTTCCGAGACGGTGCACAAAAAACCGATCGAAAATCGACTCTGCGCAAAGTTCGTGCAATGTTTATGACCGTCGTATTTTTTTACGAAAGTGTGCTTGTATGACTTCCCATGGGCTAATAAGACGGGAAAGACCAGTATTTTAAATTTCGGAGACGGTGCACGAAAAACCGATCGAAACTCGACTTAGCGCGCTACTTCGAGCAAAGTTTATGACTGTTGTATTTTTTTGAGATAGCGTGCTTGTACGACTTCCCATGGGCTAATAAGATGGGAAAGACCAGTATTTTGAATTTCCGAGACGGTGCACAAAAAACTGATCGAAACTTGACTCTGCGCAAAGTTCGAGCAAAGTTTATGACCGTCGTATTTTTTTGCGAAAGCGTGCTTGTACGACTTCCCATGGGCTAATAAGACGTGAAAGACCAGTATTTTGAATTTCCGAGACGGTGCACGAAAAACAGATCGAAACTCGACTCAGCGCGCGACTTCGAGCAAAGTTTACGAACGTCATATTTTTTTGCGAAAGCGTGCTTGTACGACTTCCCATGGGCTAATAAGATTGGAAAGACCGGTATTTTAAATTTCCGAGGCGCTGCACAAAAAACCGATCGAAACTCGACTCTGCGCCATGTTCGTGCAATGTTTATGACCGTCGTAATTTTTTGCGAAAGCGTGCTTTTACGACTTCCCATGGTCTAATAAGACGGGAAAGACCAGTATTTTGAATTTCCGAGACGGTGCACGAAAAACCGATCGAAACTCGACTCACCGCGCGACTTCGAGCAAAGTTTATGACCGTCGTATTTTTTTTTTTTTTTTTGGTAAGTAAAGATAATGTATTTTGTAAAAGATTTGTACAATGAAGCTTTGTCTACACAAGCCATAGACTAAAGCCTGAAGTCTCTTAGTGTAGTCGAGAAGATTGCACCCCACCAAAAGAAGGTGAAATGGGCACGCTTCATCGAACTCATCTCCAAGAGTAGCACAAGGAAGTTAATAAAAAATGCAATAGCTAGACTGTTCTGGAGTACTTGTGGATACATCACAAAATATAAGCTTTGCCCCATAATACATTACAATCTTCATCATTATTCGAGTGATTATTGACTAATGAAAAAATTGAATCTTGTGAAAATCTCTTTCTCTCTTCTTGTTAGGTGCTCTATATTCAATTCTTGCTCCATGCATGATCGTGAGTCCTGAAGAATCTCTATCAGAATTTGAGCTTTGTTCATGTTGTGACACTCAAAAATTCTGCCACACCTCTCCTTCCAAATCCACCAAATAGCACATCTGAATATAATTCTTGCTAGTTGTGTAAGAGGACCCTTTCTTGAGAAGCCTTGCATTAGCCTTTCTAGTTCATGATGCAAGTTTGGCCGTGGTAGCCTTTGAAGATCAAATCGCTTCAAGATCTCTTCCCATATCCAAGATGAATAATCACAAGCAAAGTATAGATGGTCAACGCTTTCTTCCTTTTGCATACACAAAGAGCACCGATTTACAATATAAATACCTCTTCGCTGCATATTATCCATCGTAGGAAGTTTGCCGAGAAGGGCCTGCCATGTACATAAGGAATGTCGCTGTGAGCATGGACTATCCCATGTCCAACTACTTGGGATCCACTTGTTGTTTCGTCGTCTAATTTGGTTCCATGCAGATGTAGCACTAAATTTACCATTATCATGAAGCCAAATAAGCATATCTGAAGAGTTGTTCTTGATTGGAATAGCCCTAATAGTCGGCCAAAGTAATAACATGTCTGGGGAGGAAGGGTTAGGAAGACACCATGTACCATTGTTAATGAATTCAGAAACCTTCCAGTCTTTGGGAGCCCCCAGATCCTGTCGTACTCTATCACCAAATATTTGAAATATACTTTTCCCATTCACCCAAGGATCATACCACATATTAATATTGGTTCCAGAAGAAATCACATAAGAAATATTGTTACGTAGCCATCTCCTTGCCTTCAGAATTCCTTTCCAAGCAGCAGAATGTGATGTTTTTGCAGATACTTCCCAGATTGATTCCTTGGTAAGGTACCTAGCAAAAACCCATTGTGACCATAAAGAAGACTTGTTGTGATAGCGTGCTTGTACGACTTCCCATGGGCTAATAAGATGGGAAAGACCAGTATTTTGAATTTCCGAGACGGTGCACAAAAAACCGATCGAAACTCGACTCTGCGCAAAGTTCGAGCAAAGTTTATGACCGTCGTATTTTTTTGCGATAGCGTGCTTGTACGACTTCCCATGGCCTAATAAGACGGGAAAGACCAGTATTTTGAATTTCCTAGACGGTGCACGAAAAACAGATCGAAACTCGACTCAGCGCGCGACTTCGAGCAAAGTTTACGAACGTCGTATTTTTTTGCGAAAGCGTGCCTGTACGACTTCCCATGGGCTAATAAGATTGGAAAGACCAGTATTTTGAATTTTCGAGAAGATGCACAAAAAACCGATCGAAACTCGACTCTGCGCCAAGTTCGTGCAATGTTTATGACCGTCGTATTTTTTTGCGATAGCGTGCTTGTACGACTTCCCATGGGATAATAAGATGGGAAAGACCAGTATTTTGAATTTCCGAGACGGTGCACAAAAAACCAATCGAAACTCGACACTGCGCAAAGTTCGAGCAAAGTTTATGATCGTCGTATTTTTTTGCGATAGCGTGCTTTGTACGACTTCCCATTGGCTAATAAGACGGGAAAGACCAGTATTTTGAATTTCCGAGACGGTGCACGAAAAACTGATCGAAACTCGACTCAGCGCGTGACTTCGAGCAAAGTTTATGAACGTCGTATTTTTTTGCGGAAGCGTGCTTGTACGACTTCCCATTGGCTAATAAGATTGGAAAGACCAATATTTTGAATTTCCGAGACGATGCACAAATAACCGATCGAAACTCGACTCTGCGCCATGTTCGTGCAATGTTTATGATTGTCGTATTTTTTTGCGAAAGCGTGCTTGTACGACTTCCCATAGGCTAATAAGACGGGAAAGACCAGTATTTTGAATTTCCGAGACGGTGCACGAAAAACCGATCGAAACTCGACTCAGCGCGCATCTTCGAGCAAAGTTTATGACCGTCGTATTTTTTTGCGATAGCGTGCTTGTACGACTTCCCAGGGGCTAATAAGACGGGAAAGACCAGTATTTTGAATTTCCGAGACGGTGCACGAAAAAACGATCGAAAATCGACTCAGCGCGCGACTTCAAGCAAAGTTTACGAACGTCGTATTTTTTTGCGAAAGCGTGCTTGTACGACTTCCCATGGGCTAATAAGACGGGAAAGACCAGTATTTTGAATTTCCGAGATGTTGCACGAAAAACAGATCGAAACTCGACTAAGCGCGCGTCTTCTAGCAAAGTTTACGAACGTCGTATTTTTTTGCGAAAGCGTGATTGTACGACTTCCCATGGGCTAATAAGATTGGAAAGACCGGTATTTTGAATTTCCGAGATGATGCACAAAAAACCGATCGAAACTCGACTCTGCGCCAAGTTCGTGCAATGTTTATGACCGTCGTATTTTTTTGCGAAAGCGTGCTTTTACGACTTCCCATGGGCTAATAAGATGGGAAAGACCAGTATTTTGAATTTCCGAGACGGTTTACGAAAAACAGATCGAAACTCGATTCAGCGCGCGACTTCGAGCAAAGTTTATGACTGTCGTATTTTTTTGCGAAAGCGTGCTTGTACGACTTCCCATGGGCTAATAAGATGGGAAAGACCAGTATTTTGAATTTCCGAGGCGCTGCACAAAAAACCGATCGAAACTTGACTCTACACCTAGTTCGTGCAATGTTTATGACCGTCGTATTTTTTTACGAAAGCATGCTTGTACGACTTCCCATGGCCTAATAAGATGTTAAAGACCAGTATTTTGAATTTTTGAGACGGTGCATGAAAAATCGATCGAAACTCGACTCAGCGTGCGACTTCGAGCAAAGTTTATGACCGTCGTATTTTTTTGCAAAAGCGTGCTTGTACGATTTCCCATGGGCTAATAAGATGAGAAAGACCAGTATTTTGAATTTCTGAAATGGTGCACAAAAAACCGATCGAAACTCGAATCTGCTCAAAGTTCGTGCAATGTTTATGACCGTCGTATTTTTTTCCGAAAGCGTGCTTGTACGACTTCCCATGGGCTAATAAGACGGGAAAGACCAGTATTTTAAATTTCCGAGATGGTGCACGAAAAATCGATCGAAACTCGACTCAGCGCGCGACTTCGAGCAAAGTTTATGACCGTTGTATTTTTTTAAGATAGCGTGCTTGTACGACTTCCCATAGGCTAATAAGATGGGAAAGACCAGTATTTTGAATTTCTGAGACGGTGCACAAAAAACCGATCGAAACTTGACTCTGCGCAAAGTTCGAGCAAAGTTTATGATCGTCGTATTTTTTTGCGATAGCGTGCTTGTACGACTTCCCATGGGCTAATAAGACGGGAAAGACCAGTATTTTGAATTTCCTAGACGGTACACGAAAAACAGATCGAAACACGACTCAGCGCGCGACTTCGAGCAAAGTTTACGAACGTCGTATTTTTTTGCGAAAGCGTGCTTGTTTGACTTCCCATGGGCTAATAAGATTGGAAAGACCAGTATTTTGAATTTCCGAGACGATGCACAAAAAATCGATCGAAACTCGACTCTGCGCCAAGTTCGTGCAATGTTTATGACCGTCGTATATTTTTGCGAAAGCGTGCTTGTACGACTTCCCATAGCCATAAGACGGGAAAGACAAGTATTTTGAATTTCCGAGACGGTGCACGAAAAACCGATCGAAATTCGACTCAGCGCGCGACTTCGAGCAAAGTTTATGACCGTCGTATTTTTTTGCGATAGCGTGCTTGTACGACTTCCCATGGGCTAATAAGATGGGAAAGACCAGTATTTTGAATTTCTGAGACGGTGCACAATAAACTGATCGAAACTCGACTCTACGCAAAGTTCATGCAATGTTTATGACCGTCGTATTTTTTTGCGAAAGCGTGGTTGTACGACTTCCCATGGGCTAATAAGACGGGAAAGACCAGTATTTTGAATTTCCGAGACGTTGCAGGAAAAACAGATCGAAACTCGACTCAGCGCGCGACTTCGAGCAAAGTTTATGACCGTCGTATTTTTTTGCGAAAGCGTGCTTGTACGACTTCCCATGGGCTAATAAGATTCGAAAGACCAGTATTTTGAATTTCCAAGACGGTGCACAAAAAACCGATCGAAACTCGACTCTGCGCCAAGTTCGTGCAATGTTTATGACCGTCGTATTTTTTTGCGAAAGCGTGCTTGTATGACTTCCCATGGCCTAATAACACGGGAAAGACCAGTATTTTGAATTTCCGAGACGGTGCACGAAAAACCGATCGAAATTCGACTCAGCGCGGGACTTCGAGCAAAGTTTATGACCGTCGTATTTTTTTGCGATAGCGTGCTTGTACGACTTCCCATGGGCTAATAAGACGGGAAAGACCAGTATTTTGAAATTCCGAGACGGTGCACGAAAAATCGATCGAAACTCGACTCAGCGCGCGACTTCGAGCAAAGTTTATGACCGTCGTATTTTTTTGCGATAGCGTGCTTGTACGACTTTGCATGGGCTAATAAGATGGGAAAGACCAGAATTTTGAATTTCGGAGACGGTGCACAAAAAACCGATCGAAACTCGACTCTGCGCAAAGTTCGTGCAATGTTTATGACCGTCGTATTTTTTTGCGAAAGCGTGCTTGTACGACTTCCCATGGGCTAATAAGATGGGAAAGACCAATATTTTGAATTTCTGAGACGGTGCACAAAAAACCGATCGAAACTCGACTCTGCGCAAAGTTCGTGCAATGTTAATCACCGTCGTATTTTTTTGCGAAAGCGTGCTTGTACGACTTCCCATGGGCTAATAAGATGGGAAAGACCAGTATTTTGAATTTCTGAGACAGTGCACAAAAAACCGATTGAAACTCGACTCTGCGCAAAGTTCTTGCAATGTTTATGACCGTCGTATTTTTTTGCGAAAGCGTGCTTGAACGACTTCCCATGGGCTAATAAGATGGGAAAGACCAGTATTTTGAATTTCTGAGACGGTGCACAAAAAATCGATCGAAACTCGACTCTGTGCAAAGTTCGTGCAATGTTAACGACCGTCTTATTTTTTTGCGAAAGCGTGCTTGTACGACTTCCCATGGGCTAATAAGACGGGAAAGACCAGTATTTTGAATTTCCGAGACGGTGCACAAAAAACCGATCGAAACTCGACACTGCGCAAAGTTCGTGCAATGTTTATGACCGTCATATTTTTTTGCGAAAGCGTTCTTGTACGACTACCCATGGCCTAATAAGACGGGAAAGACCAGTATTTTGAATTTCCGAGACGGTGCACGAAAAACCGATCGAAACTCGACTCAGCGCGGGACTTCGAGCAAAGTTTATGACCGTCGTATTTTTTTGCGATAGCGTGCTTGTACGACTTCCCATGGGCTAATAAGACGGGAAAGACCAGTATTTTGAAATTCCGAGACGGTGCACGAAAAATCGATCGAAACTTGACTCAGCGCGCGACTTCGAGCAAAGTTTATGACCGTCGTATTTTTTTGCGATAGCGTGCTTGTACGACTTTGCATGGGCTAATAAGATGGGAAAGACCAGTATTTTGAATTTCCGAGACGGTGCACAAAAAACCAATCGAAACTCGACTCTGCGCAATGTTCGTGCAATCTTTATGATCGTCGTATTTTTTTGCGAAAGCGTGCTTGTACGACTTCCCATGGGCTAATAAGATGGGAAAGACCAGTATTTTGAATTTCCGAGATGGTGCACAAAAAACCGATCGAAACTCGACGCTGCGTAAAGTTCGTGCAATGTTTATGACCGACGTATTTTTTTGCGAAAGCGTGCTTGTACGACTTCCGATGGGCTAATAAGACGGGAAAGACCAGTATTTTGAATTTCCAAGACGGTGCACAAAAAACCGATCGAAACTCGACTCAGCGCGCGACTTCGAGCAATGTTTTTGACCGTCGTAGTTTTTTGCGATAGCGTGCTTGTACGACTTCCCATGGGCTAATAAGATGGGAAAGCCCAGAATTTTGAATTTCGGAGACGGTGCACAAAAAACCGATCGAAACTCGACTCTGCGCAAAGTTCGTGCAATGTTTATGACCGTCGTATTTTTTTGCGAAAGCGTGCTTGTACGACTTCCCATGGGCTAATAAGATGGGAAAGACCAATATTTTGAATTTCTGAGACGGTGCACAAAAAACCGATCGAAACTCGACTCTGCGCAAAGTTCGTGCAATGTTAATCACCATCGTATTTTTTTGCGAAAGCGTGCTTGTACGACTTCCCATGGGCTAATAAGATGGGAAAGACCAGTATTTTGAATTTCTGAGACGGTGCACAAAAAACCGATTGAAACTCGACTCTGCGCAAAGTTCGTGCAATGTTTATGACCGTCGTATTTTTTTGCGAAAGCGTGCTTGTACGACTTCCCATGGGCTAATAAGATGGGAAAGACCAGTATTTTGAATTTCTGAGACGGTGCACAAAAAACCGATCGAAACTCGACTCTGCGCAAAGTTCGTGCAATGTTAATGACCGTCGTATTTTTTTGCGAAAGCGTGCTTGTACGACTTCCCATGGGCTAATAAGACGGGAAAGACCAGTATTTTGAATTTCCGAGACGGTGCACAAAAAACCGATCGAAACTCGACACTGCGCAAAGTTCGTGCAATGTTTATGACCGTCGTAATTTTTTGCGAAAGCGTTCTTGTACGACTACCCATGGGCTAATAAGACGGGAAAGACCAGTATTTTGAATTTCTGAGACGGTGCACGAAAAACCGATCGAAACTCGACTTAGCGCTCGACTTCGAGCAAAGTTTATGACCGTCGTATTTTTTTGCGATAGCATGCTTGTACGACTTCCCATGGGCTAATAAGATGGGAAAGACTAGTCTTTTGAATTTCTGAGTCGGTGCACAAAAACCCGATCGAAACTCGACTCTGCGCAAAGTTCGTGCAATGTTAATGACCGTCGTATTTTTTTGTGAAAGCGAGCTTTGACGACTTCCCATGGGCTAATAAGACGGGAAAGACCAGTATTTTGAATTTCCGAGACGGTGCATAAAAAATCGATCGAAACTCCACTCTGCGCAAAGTTCGTGCAATGTTAATGACTGTCGTATTTTTTTGCGAAAGCGTGCTTGTACGACTACCCATGGGCTAATAAGACGGGAAAGGCCAGAATTTTGAATTTCCGAGACGGTGCACGAAAAACCGATCGAAACTCGACACAGCGCGCGACTTCGAGCAAAGTTTATGACCGTCGTATTTTTTTGCGATAGCGTGCTTGTACGACTTCCCATGGGCTAATAAGATGGGAAAGACCAGTATTTTGAATTTCCGAGATGGTGCACAAAAAACCGATCGAAACTCGACTGTGCGCAAAGTTCGAGCAAAATTTATGACCGTCGTATTTTTTTACGATAGCGTGCTTGTACGACTTCCCATGGGCTAATAAGACGGGAAAGACCAGTATTTTGAATTTCCGAGACGGTGCACGAAAAACAGATCGAAACTCAACTCAGCGCGCGACTTCGAGCAAAGTTTATGAACGTCGTATTTTTTTCGACAGCGTGCTTGTACGACTTCATATGGGCTAATAAAATGGGAAAGACCAGTATTTTGAATTTCCGAGACGGTGCACAAAAAACCGATCGAAACTCGACTCTGCGCAAAGTTCGTGCAATGTTTATGACCGTCATATTTTTTTGCGAAAGCATGTTTGTACGATTTCCCATGGGCTAATAAGACGGGAAAGACCAGTATTTTGAATTTCCGAGACGGTGCATGAAAAATCGATCGAAACTCGACTCTGCGCCAAGTTCGTGCAATGTTTATGACCGTCGTATTTTTTTGCGATAGCGTGCTTGTACGACTTCCCATGGGCTAATAAGACGGGAAAGACCAGTATTTTGAATTTCCGAGACGGTGCACAAAAACCCGATCGAAACTCGACTCTGCGCAAAGTTCGTGCAATGTTTATGACCGTCGTATTTTTTTAGGAAAGCATGCTTGTACGACTTCACATGGGCTAATAAGTCGGGAAAGACCAGTATTTTGAAATTCCGAGACGGTGCACAAAAAATCGATCGAAACTCGACTCTGCGCCAAGTTCGTGCAATGTTTATGACCGTCGTATTTTTTTGCGAAAGCGTGCTTATACGACTTCCCCTGGCCTAATAAGATGTTGACGACCAGTATTTTGAATTTCCGAGACGGTGCACGAAAAACCGATCGAAACTCGACTCTGCGCGACTTCGAGCAAAGTTTATGACCGTCGTATTTTTTTGCGAAAGCGTGCTTGTACGACTTCCCATGGGCTAATAAGATGGGAAAGACCAGTATTTTGAATTTCCGAGATGGTGCACAAAAAACCGATCGAAACTCGACTCTGCGCAAATTTCGTGCAATGTTTATGGCCGTCGTATTTTTTTGTGAAAGCGTGCTTGTACGACTTCCCATGGCCTAATAAGACGGGAAAAACCAGTATTTTGAATTTCCGAGACGGTGCACGAAAAAACGATCGAAACTCGACTCAGCGCGCGACTTCGAGCAAAGTTTATGACCGTCGTATTTTTTTGTGATAGCGTGCTTGTACGACTTCCCATGGGTTAATAAGACGGGAAAGACCAGTATTTTGAATTTCCGAGACGGTGCACGAAAAACCGATCGAAACTCGACTCAGCGCGCGACTTCGAGCAAAGTTTATGACCGTCGTATTTTTTTGTGAAAGCGTGCTTGTACGACTTCCCATGGGCTAATAAGACGGGACAGACCAGTATTTTGAATTTCTGAGACGGTGCACGAAAAACCGATCGAAACTCGACTCAGCGTGACTTCGAGCAAAGTTTATGACCGTCGTATTTTTTTGCTAAAGCGTGCTTGTACGACTTCCCATGGGCTAATAAGATGGGAAAGACCAGTATTTTGAATTTCCGAGACGGTGTACAAAAAACCGATCGAAACTCGACTCTGCGCAAAGTTCGTGCAATGTTTATGACCGTCGTATTTTTTTGCGAAAGCGTGCTTGTACGAGTTCCCATGGCCTAATAGGACGGGAAAGACCAGTATTTTGAATTTCCGAGACGGTGCACGAAAAACCGATCGAAACTCGACTCAGCGCGCGACTTCGAGCAAAGTTTATGACCGTCGTATTTTTTTACGATAGCGTGCGTGTACGACTTCCAATGGGCTAATAAGATGGGAAAGACCAGTATTTTGAATTTCCGAGACGGTGCGCAAAAACCCGATAGAAACTCGACTCTGCGCAAAGTTCGTGCAATGTTTATGACCGTCGTATTTTTTTAGGAAAGCATGCTTGGACGACTTCACATGGGCTAATAAAACGGGAAAGACCAGTATTTTGAATTTCCAAGACGGTGCACAAAAAACCGATCGAAACTCGACTCTGCGCAAAGTTCGTGCAATGTTTATGACCGTCATATTTTTTTACGAAAGCGTGTTTGTATCCCATGGGCTAATAAGACGGGAAAGACCAGTATTTTGAATTTCCGAGACGGTGCATGAAAAACCGATCGAAACTCGACTCTGCGCGCGACTTCAAGCAAAGTTTATGACCGTCATATTTTTTTGCGATAGCGTGCTTGTACGACTTCCCATGGGCAAATAAGACGGGAAAGACCAGTATTTTGAATTTCCGAGATGGTGCACAAAAACCCGATCGAAACTCGACACTGCGCAAAGTTCGTGCAATGTTTATGAACGTCGTATTTTTTTAGGAAAGAATGCTTGTACGACTTCCCATGGGCTAATAAGACGGGAAAGACCAGTATTTTGAATTTCCGTGACGGTGCACGAAAAACCGATCGAAACTCGACTCAGCGCGCGAATTCGAGCAAAGTTTTTGACCGTCGTATTTTTTTACGAAAGTGTGTTAGTACGACTTCCTATGGGCAAATAAGATGGGAAAGACCAGTATTTTGAATTTTCGAGACGGTGCACAAAAACCCGATCGAAACTCGACTCTGCGCAAAGTTCGTGCAATGTTTATGACCGTCACATTTTTTTACGAAAGCATGCTTGTACGACTTCACGTGGGCTAATAAAACGGGAAAGACCAGTATTTTGAATTTCTGAGACGGTGCACAAAAAACCGATCGAAACTCGACTCTGCGCAAAGTTCGTGCAATGTTTATGACATCATATTTTTTTGCGAAAGCATGTTTGTACGACTTCCCATGGGCTAATAAGACGGGAAAGACCAGTATTTTGAATTTCCGAGACGGTGCATGAAAAACCGATCGAAACTCGACTCTGCGCCATGTTCGTGCAATGTTTATGACCGTCATATTCTTTTGCGATAGCGTGCTTGTACGACTTCCCATGGGCTAATAAGACGGGAAAGACCAGTATTTTGAATTTCCGAGACGGTGCACAAAAACCCCATCGAAACTCGACTCTGCGCAAAGTTCGTGCAATGTTTATTATGACCGTCGTATTTTTTTAGGAAAGCGTGCTTGTACGACTTCACAGGGGCTAATAAGACAGGAAAGACCAGTATTTTGAAATTCCGAGATGGTGCACAAAAAACCGATCGAAACTCGACTCTGCGCAATGTTCATCCAATATTTATGACCGTCATATTTTTTGCGAAAGCGTGTTTGTACGACTTCCCATGGGCTAATAAGACGGGAAAGACCAGTATTTTGAATTTCCGAGACGGTGCACGAAAAACCGATCGAAACTCGACTCTGCGCTCGACTTCGAGCAAAGTTTATGACCGTCGTATTTTTTTGCGATAGCGTGCTAGTACGACTTCCCACGGGCTAATAAGACGGGAAAGTCCAGTATTTTGAATTTCCGAGATGGTGCACAAAAACCCGATCGAAACTCGACTCTGCCCAAAGTCCGTGCAATGTTTATGACCGTCGTATTTTTTTAGGAAAGCATTCTTGTACGACTTCACATGGGCTAATAAGACGGGAAAGACCAGTATTTTGAATTTCCGAGACGGTGCACAAAAAACCGATCGAAACTCGACTCTGCGCAAAGTTCGTGCAATGTTTATGACAGTTGTATTTTTTTAGGAAAGCATGCTTGTACGACTTCCCATGGCCTAATAAGACGGGAAAGACCAGTATTTTGAATTTCCAAGACGGTGCACGAAAAACCGATCGAAACTCGACTCAGCGCGCGACTTCGAGCAAAGTTTATGACCGTCGTATTTTTTTGCGATAGCATGCTTGTACGACTTCCATTGGGCTAATAAGATGGGAAAGACCAGTATTTTGAATTTCTGAGACGGTGCACAAAAAACCGATCGAAACTCGACTCTACGCAAAGTTCGTGCAATGTTTATGACCGTCGTATTTTTTTTGCGAAAGCGTGCTTGTACGACTTCCCATGGGCTAATAAGACGGGAAAGACCAGTATTTTGAATTTCTGAGACGGTGCACGAAAAATCGATCGAAACTCGCGCGTGACTTCGAGCAAAGTTTATGACCGTCGTATTTTTTTGCGATAGCGTGCTTGTACGACTTCCCATGGGCTAATAAGACGGGAAAGACCAGTATTTTGAATTTCCGAGACGGTGCATGAAAAACCAATCGAAACGCGACTCAGCGCACGACTTCGAGCAAAGTTTATGACCGTCGTATTTTTTTATTAAAGCATGCTTGTACGACTTCCCATGGGCTAATAAGATGGGAAAGACCAGTATTTTGAATTTCCGAGACGGTGCACAAAAAACCGATCGAAACTCGACTCTGCGCAAAGTTCGTGCAATGTTAATGACCGTCGTATTTTTTTGCGATAGCGTGCTTGTACGACTTCCCATGGCCTAATAGGACGGGAAAGTCCAGTATTTTGAATTTCCGAGACGGTGCATGAAAAACCGATCGAAACGCGACTCAGCGCGCGACTTCGAGCAAAGTTTATGACCGTCGTATTTTTTTATTAAAGCGTGCTTGTACGACTTCCCATGGGCTAATAAGATGGGAAAGACCAGTATTTTGAATTTCCGAGACGGTGCACAAAAAACCGATCGAAACTCGACTCTGCGCAAAGTTCGTGCAATGTTTATGACCGTCGTATTTTTTTGTGAAAGCGTGCTTGTACGACTTCCCATGGCCTAATAAGTTGGGAAAGACCAGTATTTTGAATTTCCGAGACTGTGCACGAAAAACCGATCGAAACTCGACTCAGCGAAAGCGTGCTTGTACGACTTCCCATGGGCTAATAAGATGGGAAAGACTAGTATTTTGAATTTCCGAGACGGTGCATGAAAAACCGATCGAAACTCGACTCAGCGCGCGACTTCGAGCAAAGTTTATGACCGTCGTATTTTTTTGTTAAAGCATGCTTGTACGACTTCCCATGGGCTAATAAGATGGGAAAGACCAGTATTTTGAATTTCCGAGACGGTGCACAAAAAACCGATCGAAACTCGACTCTGCGCAAAGTTCGTGCAATGTTAATGACCGTCGTATTTTTTTGCGATAGCGTGCTTGTACGACTTCCCAAGGCCTAATAGGACGGGAAAGACCAGTATTTTGAATTTCCGAGACGGTGCATGAAAAACCGATCGAAACGCGACTCAGCGCGCGACTTCGAGCAAAGTTTATGACCGTCGTATTTTTTTATTAAAGCATGCTTGTACGACTTCCCATGGGCTAATAAGATGAGAAAGACCAGTATTTTGAATTTCCGAGACGGTGCACAAAAAACCGATCGAAACTCGACTCTGCGCAAAGTTCGTGCAATGTTTATGACCGTCGTAATTTTTTGTGAAAGCGTGCTTGTACGACTTCCCATGGCCTAATAAGACGGGAAAGACCAGTATTTTGAATTTCCGAGACTGTGCACGAAAAACCGATCGGAACTCGACTCAGCGCGCGACTTCGAGCAAAGTTTATGACCGTCGTATTTTTTTGCGAAAGCGTGCTTGTACGACTTCCCATGGGCTAATAAGACGGGAAAGACCAGTATTTTGAATTTCCGAGACGGTGCATGAAAAACCGATCGAAACTCGACTCAGCGCGCGACTTCGAGCAAAGTTTATGACCGTCGTATTTTTTTATTAAAGCATGCTTGTACGACTTCCCATGGGCTAATAAGATGGGAAAGACCAGTATTTTGAATTTCCGAGACGGTGCACAAAAAACCGATCGAAACTCGACTCTGCGCAATGTTCGTGCAATGTTTATGATCGTCGTATTTTTTTGCGATAGCGTGCTTGTACGACTTCCCATGGACTAATAAGACGGGAAAGACCAGTATTTTGAATTTCCGAGACGGTGCATGAAAAACCGATCGAAACTCGACTCAGCGTGCGACTTCGAGCAAAGTTTATGACCGTCGTATTTTTTTATTAAAGCATGCTTGTACGACTTCCCATGGGCTAATAAGATGGGAAAGACCAGTATTTTGAATTTCCGAGACGGTGCACAAAAAACCGATCGAAACTCGACTCTGCGCAAAGTTCGTGCAATGTTTATGACCGTCGTATTTTTTTGTGAAAGCGTGCTTGTACGGCTTCCCATGGCCTAATAAGACGGGAAAGACCAGTATTTTGAATTTCCGAGACTGTGCACGAAAAACCGATCGGAACTCGACTCAGCGCGCGACTTCGAGCAAAGTTTATAACCGTCGTATTTTTTTGCGAAAGCGTGCTTGTACGACTTCCCATGGGCTAATAAGAAGGGAAAGACCAGTATTTGGAATTTCCGAGATGGTGCATGAAAAACCGATCGAAACTCGACTCAGCGCGCGACTTCGAGCAAAGTTTATGACAGTCGTATTTTTTTAGGAAAGCGTGCTTGTACGACTTCCCATGGGCTAATAAGATGGGAAAGACCAGTATTTTGAATTTCCGAGATGGTGCACAAAAAACCGATCGAAACTCGACTCTGCGCAAAGTTCGTGCAATGTTTATGACCGTCGTATTTTTTTGTGAAAGTGTGCTTGTACGACTTCCCATGGCCTAATAAGACGGGAAAGTCCAGTATTTTGAATTTCCGAGACGGTGCACGAAAAACCGATCGAAACTCGACTCAGCGCGCGACTTCGAGCAAAGTTTATGACCGTCGTATTTTTTTGCGATAGCGTGCTTGTACGACTTCCCATGGGCTAATAAGACGGGAAAGAGCAGTATTTTGAATTTCCGAGACGGTGCATGAAAAACCGATCGAAACTCGACTCAGCGCGCGATTTCGAACAAAGTTTATGACCGTCGTATTTTTTTATTAAAGCGTGCTTGTATGACTTCCCATGGGCTAATAAGATGGGAAAGACCAGTATTTTGAATTTTCGAGACGGTGCACAAAAAATCGATCGAAACTCGACTCTACGCAAAGTTCGTGCAATGTTTATGACCGTCGTATTTTTTTACGAAATCATGCTTGTACGACTTCACATGGGCTAATAAGACGGGAAAGACCAATATTTTGAATTTCCGAGATGGTGCACAAAAAACCGATCGAAACTCGACTCTGCGCAAAGTTCGTGCAAGGGACGGACTCGAGGGCGAGAAACGGTGGAAGCTGCGCTGCGATTGGGGCTGGGATCACTGCCGCTTCCTGTGGCAACTCCAGCGTGGAAAGGGCGACGGCTGCTTCTGCAATCGGCGTGGATGGGGCGACGGCTGCGACATTAGTGGGGGCAAGGTGGTGGCTTCCTCTCCCCTAGGCGGCGGCTGGCGGTCTCTAGGGCGAGCGACGCCATGGATGCGAACTGCCGGACGCGGCACTCTGCTTCGCATCCTCTGTTCCAGCGGGATGCTCCTCCCCTGGCTTCTTCCCAGCGGCCTGCGCTGATTGCTTCACAGCAGAATGCCCCTCTCCAGCAGTCACAGCGGGAGAGGGTTGCTCCTCAGCCGATGGTTACTTCACCGCGGGAGGGGGTTGCTCCTCTCCAACAGCCGCTGGTTCCTCCCCAGTAGCTTAGGTCGGTTTCACACCAGGATTCTTCTTCTCGACGGGATGCTCCTTCAATGAACCAAGCCCGAGGTCGTTCACGATCTAGATCACGACCTCCAGCTCCTATTTCCCGAGATCCTCGGCCTTGGAGTAGCCTCTTCAAGGCTCCAGTGGGTAGTCCGGATCTTCGTCTGGACTTTTTTCACTCCAGAAGTACAGGCTGACCAGAAGATTGCCGTGTATGAGGCTATTGATTCTGACGAACTAATTGAGACATGGTCCATGGCAATTGTGGGCTACGTTGTTGGACTGAGAACATCCTTTTTCCCACTATCCTCATACATCAGAACTCGATGGGGAATATCAACATTTGATCTTCATATGTTGGAGACCAGATTCTTTGTATGAAGGCTTTATTCGGAAGAAGATTTACAACGGGTCCTTGAAGGATTTTGGACTATCCGTGGTCATCCAATGATACTACGACGCTGGGCACCTGATGTGAGATTGGAGTTAGACAGTCTACAGTCTATCCCAATATGGGTTTCTTTCCATGGACTTCCACTACATCTCTGGGGTCGTCGTTTTATTGCAAAGCTTTGCAGCACCCTAGGACAGCCATTGTATCTTGATAAGGCAACAGCTTCGCAAACGAGATTGACCTTTGCCAGAGCTTGTGTAATGGTTTCTTCTGATGAGGAACTGCCGAATGATGTTTCTTACCGTGATCTTGATGGGAGCACCCGAAAGGTGAAAGTCTCATATTCTTGGAAGCCACAACGATGCAAGGTTTGTCTATCTTTTGGACATGTAAATGGTGCCTGCCAACAGCCTTCACAAAAAATCACACAGGTCTACCGACCACGCCAAGAGCCACAGAATGGGGTCACTACCACTAATCCAAGCACTGATACTCCAGTGCCAACAGTGGTGATGGCGGAGAAGATTATTGAACACTCTGACTCGTTGGGGCAACGACACGAACAAGAGAAAGACAAGTCAGGACTTCCATCTTTACCTATTATATCAGAGACTTTCACTGCAGGAGCTTCCCAAGGTTCTCACTCCCCAATAACAACCTCGCCTTCACGAATCACTCCTTCAGATAATCAGGAAATTTCATTTCAACAACCTCTTGGGAACCAAGACATTGCAACTCACCAAACTCATCGCTCTTCGACACATCCAGCTATTCAGGACTCCTTGCCTCAAGGTACGCAAAAATTTAAACATTTGCAAGCTGTGGATGAGGTGGATAAATATAGGAATAGAGGATTAAAGGGTAAAAATATTATGCGAGAGGACCATGCAAAATCAAAGGATAAGAAAAAGGATGGTAGTGTCCTCCCAAAATCGCCTGCTCTTCCTTCTATATAGTATTGATGAAAATAAGCTGTTGGAATGTTCGTGGACTTAATAAGACTGAGAAATGTCGGGAGCTCAATAGAATAATCCGATCTGCTGCATGTGACATGGTGATTCTTGTGGAAACAAAAATTAAACCTCATCGTGTTCGAGTTCAGAAGAATTTAATATGGCCTGAGGCAGAACTTTTTACTAATGATTCTCAGGATACTTATGGTCGAGTTTGGGTCTTATGGCATCCTAACCTTGTTACTGCTTGGTTTATTTCTGCTACTAATCAATTCATTCATCTTAAGGCAGAGGATAAACAGACTGGATGTCAATTCAATATTACCGGTATTTATGCATCTAACAGTATGTCTGACAGGAATGCTCTATGGCGTGATCTGGTTAGCATTTCAAATAGTTATCCTACAGTACCTTGGGTTGTTCTCGGTGACTTTAATACTGTCAGATACACAAATGAGAAAGTGGGGGGTAGAGAGCTTTCCGAATGTCAGCTTCAACATTTTAATGATTGTATATATACTGCTGCATTGATTGACATGAAATCTGTAGGTGATTGGTTCTCATGGAACAATCAAAGTACTGCTGAAAGAAAAATTATGGCTCGACTTGACAGATGTTTGATTAATCAGGAATGGTTAGCAGTTTTCCCAGATTCACTTCTTGAGTACGGTGCTAAGTTATTTTCGGATCACTCTATTATGCATATACATGCAGATAAAGCACTACCCAGAGTCAAGAAACCTTTTAGATTTTTTAATATGTGGAGTTCTCACCCAAAGTTCCTCGAAGTTATTAAGTCAACTTGGGACATTAATGTATTTGGTTCTCCCCCTTACATCCTATGTCAAAAACTAAAAGCATGCAAAGCAGCACTTAAGAAGTGGAATTCAACTACATTTGGAAATATCACCGACAGGGTTCAGTTATGCAAGAAAGAACTAATGGCTGTGCAAAGCGAGCTAAATCTTCAACCTCTGGATGCGAATCTTATATACAAAGAGGCTGCTGCTAGAAATAACTTTATGCAAGCTTTGAAGCAGGAGGAATGCTTTTTGAAACAGAAGTCACGACAGCATTGTCTTACTCTAGGGGATTCTAATACGAAGTTTTTCTATGCTGCTATTGCTACCAGAAGGGCTACTAATCGCATCAAAAAATGCAAAGGTATAGATGGTAATCTCATTGAGGATCTGGATGAGGTTAAAAATTACACCAAGCAATTTTTTTATTCCTTACTCAATCAGGAACAGCAGCCTAATAGTATTCATGTTGGGCCTACAAGACGACTTGATTCTGAAGCCCTCTCTCATCTTAACGCCCCAATAACGGATGATGAAATTGTGAAAGTTGTTTTTAAGTCCCCGAAGCACAAAAGCCTTGGTCCAGATGGATTTCCAGCTGAGTTTTATCAAATTGCATGGGCTATTGTAGGCAACGATGTCATAAAAGCTTGTCGACATTTTTTCTCCTCAAGTCATATTCTTAAAGAAATGAATTGCACTTTTATTTCTTTAGTGCCTAAAAATGATGGAGCCGATTCATTGGAGAACTACCGTCCTATTTCACTGTGCAACTTTATTTATAAGGTTATCTCTAAGTTGCTGGCAGATAGACTACAAAAGGTCATGAATAAGGTCATTAGTCCTAATCAGGCTGCTTTTCTTAAAGGGAGGAGTATCCATCATAATGTCCTGCTTGCTAATGATTTGGTTAAGGATCTACATTCTAAAACAAGAGGGAAAAATATCTGTTTTAAAGCTGATTTATGAAAGGCCTTTGACTCAGTCAATAGGAATTTTATTTACATGATGCTCCATAATATAGGCTTCCCTCAGCACTGGGTTAAATGGATTCAATGTTGCTTGGAAACTCCAAAATTTTCGATTCTCTTTAATGGTTCACCTATTGGCTTCTTTGGGAGTAAGAATGGCATTCGGCAAGGCGATCCACTATCTCCTTATCTTTTTACCATTGCAATGGAAGGGCTCAGTTGTATGTTAGAAGAGGCTGTTTCCAATGGCAAAATTAAGGTACCACATTATGGTTCTGTTTATATCTCTCACATAACATTTGCCGATGACCTTATTATCTTCCTTCGAGATGATCCAGTTTCTGTGGGTAATCTGGCAGATATTCTTAATGAATTTGGTAAAGTTTCTGGTCTTAAGCTAAACCATGCAAAAAGCAAAGTATATGTGGGTGCTTGCTTTGACAATAAGGATCATATTGCTCAAACATTGGGAGTTGCTGAAGGAAATTTACCGGTTCCTTACTTGGGTCTCCCACTTATATCCACTGGAATCAACAAAGTCTCCTGTCAGCCTATCCTACAAAAAATTAAGAACAGAATTTCCTCTTGGAAAAATAGGCTTCTTTCTAAAGCTGGACGACTTGAACTTATTCGATCTGTGTTGATCTCTTATTCTATTTATTGGTCTCATGCATTCCTTCTACCTGCCGGGCTTCTCCATGATATTGATAAATTACTTATGAACTTCTTTTGGAATGGCACAGATGGTAAGGCAATACACATGGTGAATTGGGACAACATTTGCAAACCGAAGGATGAAGGGGGGCTGAATCTTCGACATATTAGAGAGTGGAATAAAGCTTGTATGGTAAAGCAATTATGGGATATTTTACAAAACAAGTCTTCCTTATGGTCACAATGGGTTTTTGCTAGGTACCTAACCAAGGAATCAATCTGGGAAACATCTGCAAAAACATCTCATTCTGCTGCATGGAAAGGAATTCTGAAGGCAAGGCGATGGCTACGTAGCAATATTTCTTATGTGATTTCTTCTGGAACCAATATTAATATGTGGTATGATCCTTGGGTGAATGGGAAAAGTATATTTCAGATATTTGGTGATAGAGTGAGACAGGATCTGGGGGCTCCCAAAGACTGGAAGGTTTCTGAATTCATTAACAATGGTACATGGTGTCTTCCCAACCCTACCTCCCCTGACATGTTATTACTTTGGCCGACTATTAGGGCTATTCCAATCAAGAACAACTCTTCAGATATGCTGATTTGGCTTCATGATAACGGTAAATTTAGTGCTACATCTGCATGGAACCAAATTAGACGACGAAACAACAAGTGGATCCAAAGTAGTTGGACATGGGATAGTCCATGATCACAGCGACATTCCTTATGTACATGGCAGGCCCTTCTCGACAAACTTCCTACGATGGACAATATGCAGCGAAGAGGTATTTATATTGTAAATCGGTGCTCTTTGTGTATGCAAAATGAAGAAAGTGTTGACCATCTCTACTTTGCTTGTGATTATTCATCTTGGATATGGAAGGAGATCTTGAAGCGATTTGATTTTCAAAGGCTACCACGGCCAAACTTGCATCATGAATTAGAAATACTTATGCAAAGCTTCTCAAGAAAGGGGCCTCTTACACAACTAGCAAGAATTATATTCAGATGTGCTATTTGGTGGATTTGGAAGGAGAGGTGTGGCAGAATTTTTGAGTGTCACAACATGAACAAAGCTCAAATTCTGATAGAGATTCTTCAGGACTCACGATCATGTATGGAGCAAGAATTGAATACAGAGCACCTAACAAGAAGAGAGAAAGATATTTTCACAAGATTCAATTTTTCCATTCGTCAAGAATCACTCGAATAATGTTAAAGATTGTAATATATTATATGGGGCAAAGCTTATATTTTGTGATGTATCCACAAGTAGTCCAGAACAGTCTAGCTATTGCATTTTATTATTTATTAACTTCCTTGTGCTACTCTTGGAGATGAGTTCGATGAAGCGTGCCCATTTCACCTTCTTTTGGTGAGGTGCAATCTTCTCGACTACACTAAGAGACTTCAGGCTTTAGTCTATGGCTTGTGTAGACAAAGCTTTTTGTACAAATCTTTTACAAAATACATTATCTTTACTTACAAAAAAAAAATCTTTATGACCGTCATATTTTTTGCGAAAGCGTGTTTGTACGACTTCCCATGGGCTATTAAGACGGGAAAGACCGGTATTTTGAATTTCCGAGACGGTGGACGAAAAATCGATCGAAACTCGACTCAGCGCGCGACATCGAGCAAAGTTTATGACCGTCATATTTTTTTTGCGAAAGCGGGCTTGTACGACTTCCCATAGGCTAATAAGATGGGAAAGACCAGTATTTTGAATTTCCGAGATGGTGCACAAAAAACTGATCGAAACTCGACTCTGCGCAAAGTTCGTGCAATGTTTATGGCCGTCGTATTTTTTTGTGAAAGAGTGCTTGTACGACTTCCCATGGCCTAATAAGACGGGAGAGACCAGTATTTTGAATTTCCGAGACGGTGCACGAAAAAACGATCGAAACTCGACTCAGCGCTCGACTTCGAGCAAAGTTTATGACCGTCGTATTTTTTTGTGATAGCGTGCTTGTACGACTTCCCATGGGCTAATAAGACGGGAAAGACCAGTATTTTGAATTTTCGAGACGGTGCACGAAAAACCGATCGAAACTCGACTCAGTGCGCGACTTCGAGCAAAGTTTGTGATCGTCGTATTTTTTTAGGAAAAAGTGCTTGTACGACTTCCCATGGGCTAATAAGATGGGAAAGACCAGTATTTTGAATTTCCGAGATGGTGCACAAAAAACTGATCGAAACTCGACTCTGCGCAAAGTTCGTGCAATGTTTATGGCCGTCGTATTTTTTTGTGAAAGCGTGCTTGTACGACTTCCCATGGCCTAATAAGACGGGAAAGACCAGTATTTTGAATTTCCGAGACGGTGCACGAAAAAACGATCGAAACTCGACTCAGCGCTCGACTTCGAGCAAAGTTTATGACCGTCGTATTTTTTTGTGATAGCGTGCTTGTACGACTTCCCATGGGCTAATAAGACGGGAAAGACCAGTATTTTAAATTTTCGAGACGGTGCACGAAAAACCAATCGAAACTCGACTCAGCGCGCGACTTCGAGCAAAGTTTGTGACCGTCGTATTTTTTTAGGAAAGCGTGCTTGTACGACTTCCCATGGGCTAATAAGATGGGAAAGACCAGTATTTTGAATTTCCGAGATGGTGCACAAAAAACCGATCGAAACTCGACTCTGCGCAAAGTTCGTGCAATGTTTATGGCCGTCGTATTTTTTTGTGAAAGCGTGCTTGTACGACTTCCCATGGCCTAATAAAACGGGAAAGACCAGTATTTTGAATTTCCGAGACGGTGCACGAAAAAATGATCGAAACTCGACTCAGCGCTCGACTTCGAGCAATGTTTATGACCGTCGTATTTTTTTGTGATAGCGTGCTTGTACGACTTCCCATGGGCTAATAAGACGGGAAAGACCAGTATTTTGAATTTCCGAGAGGGTGCACGAAAAACCGATCGAAACTCGACTCAGCGCGCGACTTCGAGCAAAGTTTGTGACCGTCGTATTTTTTTAGGAAAGCGTGCTTGTACGACTTCCCATGGGCTAATAAGATGGGAAAGACTAGTATTTTGAATTTCCGAGATGGTGCACAAAAAACCGATCGAAACTCGACTCTGCGCAAAGTTCGTGCAATGTTTATGACCGTCGTATTTTTTTGTGAAAGCGTGCTTGTACGACTTCCCATGGCCTAATAAGATGGGAAAGACCAGTATTTTGAATTTTCGAGACGGTGCACGAAAAGCCGATCGAAACTCGACTCAGCGCGCGACTTCGAGCAAAGTTTATGACCGTCGTATTTTTTTGCGATAGCGTGCTTGTACGACTTCCCATGGGCTAATAAGACGGGAAAGACCAGTATTTTGAATTTCTGAGACGGTGCATGAAAAACTGATCAAAACTCGACTCAGCGCGCGACTTCGAGCAAAGTTTATGACCGTCGTATTTTTTTATTAAAGCGTGCTTGTACGACTTCCCATGGGCTAATAAGATGGGAAAGACCAGTATTTTGAATTTCCGAGACGGTGCACAAAAAATCGATCGAAACTCGACTCTGCGCAAAGTTCGTGCAATGTTTATGACCGTCGTATTTTTTTGCGATAGCGTGCTTGTACGACTTCCATGGGCTAATAAGACGGGAAAGACCAGTATTTTGAATTTCTGAGACGGAGCACGAAAAACCGATCGAAACTCGACACAGCGCGCGACTTCGAGCAAAGTTTTTGACCGTGTATTTTTTTGCGATAGCGTACTTGTACGACTTCCCATGGGCTAATAAGATGGGAAAGACCAGTATTTTGAATTTCCGAGATGGTGCACAAAAAACCGATCGAAACTCGACTCTGCGCAAAGTTCGTGCAATGTTTATGACCGTCGTATTTTTTTGCGAAAGCGTGCTTGTACGACATCCCGTTGGCTAATAAGACGGGAAAGACCAGTATTTTGAATTTTTGAGACGGTGCACGAAAAACAGATCGAAACTCGACTCAGCGCGCGACTTCGAGCAAAGTTTATGACCGTCGTATTTTTTTGCGAAAGTGTGCTTGTACGACTTCCTTTGGGCTAATAAGATGGGAAAGACCAGTATTTTGAATTTCCGAGACGGTGCACAAAAAATCGATCGAAACTCGACTCTGCGCCAAGTTTTTTTTTTTTGGTAAGTAAAGATAATGTATTTTGTAAAAGATTTGAAGCTTTGTCTACACAAGCCATAGACTAAAGCCTGAAGTCTCTTAGTGTAGTCGAGAAGATTGTACCCCACCTAAAGAAGGTGAAATGGGCACACTTCATCAAACTCATTTCCAAGAGTAGCACAAGGAAGTTAATAAAAAAAATACAATAGCTAGGCTGTTCTGGAGTACTTGTGGATACATCACAAAATATAAGCTTTGCCCCATAATACATTACAATCTTCATCATTATTCGAGTGATTATTGACTAATGAAAAAATTGAATCTTGTGAAAATCTCTTTCTCTCTTCTTGTTAGGTGCTCTATATTCAATTCTTGCTCCATGCATGATCGTGAGTCCCGAAGAATCTCTATCAGAATTTGAGCTTTGTTCATGTTGTGACACTCAAAAATTCTGCCACACCTCTCCTTCCAAATCCACCAAATAGCACATCTGAATATAATTCTTGCTAGTTGTGTAAGAGGACCCTTTCTTGAGAAGCCTTGCATTAGCCTTTCTAGTTCATGATGCAAGTTTGGCCGTGGTAGCCTTTGAAGATCAAATCGCTTCAAGATCTCTTCCCATATCCAAGATGAATAATCACAAGCAAAGTATAGATGGTCAACACTTTCTTCCTTTTGCATACACAAAGAGCACCGATTTACAATATAAATACCTCTTCGCTGCATATTGTCCATCGTAGGAAGTTTGCCGAGAAGGGCCTGCCATGTACATAAGGAATGTCGCTGTGAGCATGGACTATCCCATGTCCAACTACTTGGGATCCACTTGTTGTTTCGTCGTCTAATTTGGTTCCATGCAGATGTAGCACTAAATTTACCATTATCATGAAGCCAAATAAGCATATCTGAAGAGTTGTTCTTGATTGGAATAGCCCTAATAGTCGGCCAAAGTAATAACATGTCTGGGGAGGTAGGGTTAGGAAGACACCATGTACCATTGTTAATGAATTCAGAAACCTTCCAGTCTTTGGGAGCCACCAGATCCTGTCGTACTCTATCACCAAATATCTGAAATATACTTTTTCCATTCACCCAAGGATCATACCACATATTAATATTGGTTCCAGAAGAAATCATATAAGAAATATTGTTACGTAGCCATCTCCTCGCCTTCAGAATTCCTTTCCAAGCAGCAGAATGAGATGTTTTTGCAGATACTTCCCAGATTGATTCCTTGGTAAGGTACCTAGCAAAAACCCATTGTGACCATAAAGAAGACTTGTTTTGTAAAATATCCCATAATTGCTTTACCATACAAGCTTTATTCCAATCTCTAATATGTCGAAGATTCAAGCCCCCTTCATCCTTCGGTTTGCAAATGTTGTCCCAATTCACCATATGCATTGCCTTACCATCTGTGTCATTCCAAAAGAAGTTCATAAGTAATTTATCAATATCATTGAGAAGCCCGGCTGGTAGAAGGAATGCATGAGACCAATAAATAGAATAAGAGATCAACACTGATCGAATAAGTTCAAGTCGTCCAGCTTTAGAAAGAAGCCTATTTTTCCAAGAGGAAATTCTGTTCTTAATTTTTTGTAGGATAGGCTGACAGGAGACTTTGTTGATTCCAGTGGATATAAGTGGAAGACCCAAGTAAGGAACCGGTAAATTTCCTTCAGCAACCCCCAATGTTTGAGCAATATGATCCTTATTTTCAATGCAAGCACCAACGTATACTTTGCTCTTTGCATGGTTTAGCTTAAGACCAGAAACTATACCAAATTCATTAAGAATATCTGCCAGATTACTCACAGAAACTGGTTCATCTCGAAGGAAGATAATAAGGTCATCAGCAAATGTTATGTGAGAGATATAAACAGAACCATAATATGGTACCTTAATTTTACCATTGGAAACAGCCTCTTCTAACATACAACTGAGTCCTTCCATTGCAATCGTAAAAAGATAAGGAGATAGTGGATCGCCTTGCCGAATGCCATTCTTACTCCCGAAGAAGCCAATAGGTGAACCATTAAAGAGAATCGAAAATTTTGGAGTTTCCAAGCAACATTGAATCCATTGAACCCAGTGCTGAGGGAAGCCCATATTATGGAGCATCATGTAAATAAATTGCCTATTGACTGAGTCAAAGGCCTTTCGTAAATCAGCTTTAAAACAGATCTTTTTCCCTCTTGTTTTTGAGTGTAGATCCTTAACCAAATCATTAGCAAGCAGGACATTATGATGGATACTCCTCCCTTTAATAAAAGCAGCCTGATTAGGACTAATGACCTTATTCATGACCTTTTGTAGTCTATCTGCCAGTAACTTCGAGATAACCTTATAAATAAAGTTGCACAGTGAAATAGGACGGTAGTTCTCCAATGAATCGGCTCCATCATTTTTAGGCACTAAAGAAATAAAGGTGCAATTCATTTCTTTAAGAATATGACCTGAGGAGAAAAAATGTCGACAAGCTTTTATGACATCGTTGCCCACAATAGACCATGCAATTTGATAAAACTCAGCTGGAAATCCATCTGGACCAGGGCTTTTGTGCTTCGGGGACTTAAAAACAATTTTCACAATTTCATCATCCGTTATTGGGGCATTAAGATGAGAGGGCTTCAGAATCAAGTCGTCTTGTAGGCCCAACATGAATACTATTAGGCTGGTGCTCCTGATTGAGTAAGGAATAAAAAAATTGCTCGGTGTAATTTTTAACCTCATCCAAATCCTCAATGAGATTACCATCTATACCTTTGCATTTTTTGATACGATTAGTAGCCCTTCTAGTAGCAATAGCAGCATAGAAAAACTTCGTATTAGAATCCCCTAGAGTAAGCCAATGCTGTCGTGACTTCTGTTTCAAAAAGCATTCCTCCTGCTTCAAAGCTTGCATAAAGTTATTTCTAGCAGCAGCCTCTTTGTATATAAGATTCGCATCCAGAGGTTGAAGATCTAGCTCGCTTTGCACAGTCATAAGTTCTTTCTTGCATAACTGAACCCTGTTGGTGATATTTCCGAATGTAGTTGAATTCCACTTCTTAAGTGCTGCTTTGCATGCTTTTAGCTTTTGACATAGGATGTAAGGAGGAGAACCAAATACATTAATGTCCCAAGCTGACTTAATAACTTCGAGGAACTTAGGGTGAGAACTCCACATATTAAAAAATCTAAAAGGTTTCTTGACTCTGGGTAGTGCTTTATCTGCATGTATATGCATAATAGAGTGATCCGAAAATAACTTAGCACCGTACTCAAGAAGTGAATCTGGGAAAACTGCTAACCATTCCTGATTTATCAAACATCTGTCAAGTCGAGCCATAATTTTTCTTTCAGCAGTACTTTGATTGTTCCATGAGAACCAGTCACCTACAGATTTCATATCAGTAAATGCAGCAGTATCTATACAATCATTAAAATGTTGAAGCTGATATTCGGAAAGCACTCTACCCCCCACTTTCTCATTTGTGTATCTGACAGTATTAAAGTCACCGAGAACAACCCAAGGTACTGTAGGATAACTATTTGCAATGCTAACCAGATCACGCCATAGAGCATTCCTGTCAGACATACTGTTAGATGCATAGATACCGGTAATATTGAATTGACATCCAGTTTTTTTATCCTCTGCCTTAAGATGAATGAATTGATTAGTAGCAGAAATAAACCAAGCAGTAACAAGGTTAGGATGCCATAAGACCCAAACTCGACCATAAGTATCCTGAGAATCATTAGTAAAAAGTTCTGCCTCAGGCCATATTAAATTCTTCTGAACACGAACACGATGGGTTTTAATTTTTGTTTCCACAAGAATCACAATATCACATGCAGCAGATCGGATTATTCTATTGAGCTCCCGACATTTCTCAGTCTTATTAAGTCCACGAACATTCCAACAAATTATTTTCATCAATACTAGATAGAAGGAAGAGCATGCGATTTTGGGAGGACACTACCATCCTTTTTCTTATCCTTTGATTTTACATGGTCCTCCCGCATAATATCTTTACCCTTTAATCCTTTATTCCTATATTTATCCACCTCATCCACAGCTTGCAAATGTTTAAACTTTTGCGTACCTTGAGGCAAGGAGTCCTGAATAGCTGGATGTGTCGAAGAGCGATGAGTTTGGTGAGTTGCAATGTATTTGTTCCCAATAGGTTGTTGAAATGAAATTTCCTGATTATATGAAGGAATGATTCGTGACGGCGAGGTTGTTATTGGGGAGTGAGAACCATGGGAAGCTCCTACAGTGAAAGTCTCTGATATAATAGGAAAAGATGAAAGTCCTGACTTGTCTTTCTCCTGTTCGTGTCGCTGCCCCAACAAGTCAGAGTGCTCATTCATCTTCTCCGCCATCATCTCTGTTGGCACTGGAGTATTAGTGCTTGGTTTAGTGGTAATGACCCCATTCTGTGGCTCTTGGCGTGGTCGGTAGACTTGTGTGATTTTTTGTGAAGGCTGTTGGCAAGCACCATTTACATGTCCAAAAGAGAGACAAACCTTGCATCGTTGTGGCTTCCAAGAATATGAGACTTTCACCTTTCGAGTGCTCCCATCAAGATCACGGTAAGAAACATCATTCGGTAGTTCCTCATCAGAAGAAACCATTACACAAGCTCTGGCAAAGGTCAATCTCGTTTGCGAAGCCGTTGCCTTATCAATCAATATACAATGGCTGTCCCAAGGTGCTGCAAAGCTTTGCAATAAAACGACGACCCCAGAGATGTAGTGGAAGTCCATGGAAAGAAACCCATATTGGGATAGACTGTAGACTGTCTAACTCCAATCTCACATCAGGTGCCCAGCGTCGTAGTATCATTGGATGACCACGGATAGTCCAAAATCCTTCAAGGACCCGTTGTAAATCTTCTTCAGAATAAAGCTTGCATACAAAGAATCCGGTCTCCAACATATGAAGATCAAATGTTGATATTCCCCAACGAGTTCTGATATATGAGGATAATGGAAAAAAATGATGTTCTTAGTCCAACAACGTAGCCCACAATTGCCATGGACCATGTCTCAATTAGTTCGTCAGAATCAATAGCCTCATACACAGCAATCTTCTGATCAGCCTGTACTTCTGGAGCAAAAAAGTCCAGTCGAAGATCCGGACTACCCACTGGAGCCATGAAGAGGCTACTCCAAGGCCGAGGATCTCGGGAAATAGGAGCAGGAGGTCGTGATCTAGATCGTGAACGACCTCGGGCCTGGTTCATTGAAGGAGCATCCCGTCGAGAAGAAGAATTCAGCGGTGGAACATCCTGGTGTGAAACCGGCCTAAGCTGCTGGGGAGGAACCAGCGGCTGTTGGAGAGGAGCAACCCCCTCCCGCTGTGAAGTAACCAGCGGTTGAGGAGCAACCCTCTCCCGTTGTGACTGCTGGAGAGGGGCATTCCGCTGGGAAGCAACCAGCGCAGGCCGCTGGGAAGAAGCCAGCGGAGGAGCATCCCGCTGGAACAGAGGATGCGAAGCAGAGTCGCTCGCATCCATGGCGTCGCTCGCCCTAGAGACCGCCAGCCTCCTAGGGGAGAGGAAGCCACCACCCTTCTCGCCCTTTCCACGCCGATTGCAGAAGCAGCCGTCGCCCTTGGAGTTGCCGCAGGAAGAGCGGCAGTGAACCCAGCCCCAATCGCAGCACAGCCTCCACCGTTTCTCACCCTAGAGTCCGTCCCGCTCCTAGGGGAGAAGAGCCGCCGCCCTTCCACGCCTGAAATCGCCGATTCCCCGCCTGGAATCGCTGATCGCAAGAGCGACTGCCGGCCTTCCTTCGCCGCGGAGCGATCGTAGAGGAGAAATCGCCCAAGGGAGCAATCGCCCTCCGCTGCCCACTCTTCGGTAAGAGATGAGGTTGCCGTCCCCAGCGCCGATCGAAAGCGCAAGCCCAAGCAGAGCAGAGCACTCACGCACGCACGCAAGGGAAAGCAGGCCCATTTCCCCCCATTCCCAAGCGCAGGCCCTAGCAGAACGCACTCCCACTAAAACCGTGTTTGTACGACTTCCCATGGCCTAATAAGACGGGAAAGATCAGTATTTTGAATTTCCGAGACGATGCACGAAAAACCGAACGAAACTCGACTCAGCGCGCGACTTCGAGAAAAGTTTATGACCGTCGTATTTTTTTCGATAGCGTGCTTGTACGACTTCCCATGGGCTAATAAGACGGGAAAGACCAGTATTTTGAATTTCCGAGACGGTGCACGAAAAACCGATCGAAACTCGACCCAGCGCGTGACTTTGAGCAAAGTTTATGACCGTCGTATTTTTTTGCGATAGCGTGCTTGTACGACTTCCCATGGGCTAATAAGATGGGAAAGACCTGTATTTTGAATTTCCGTGACGGCGCACAAAAAAACCGATCGAAACTAGACGCTGCGCAAAGTTCGTGCAATGTTTATGACCGTCGTATTTTTTTGCGAAAGCGTGCTTGTACGACTTCCCACGGGCTAATAAGATGGGAAAGACCAGTATTTTGAATTTTCGAGACGGTGCACAAAAAACCGATCGAAACTCGACTCTGCGCAAAGTTCGTGCAATGTTTATGACCGTCGTATTTTTTTGCGAAAGCGTGCTTGTACGACTTCCCATGGGCTAATAAGACGGGAAAGACCAGTATTTTGAATTTCCGAGACGGTGCACGAAAAACCGATCGAAACTCGACTCAGCGCGCGACTTCGAGGAAAGTTTATGACCGTCGTATTTTTTTGCGATAGCGTGCTTGTACGACTTCCATGGGCTAATAAGATGGGAAAGACAAGTATTTTGAATTTCCGAGACGGTGCACAAAAAACCGATCGAAACTCTACTCTGCGCAAAGTTCGTGCAATGTTTATGACCGTCGTATTTTTTTGCGAAAGCGTGCTTGTACGACTTCACATGGGCTAATAAGATGGGAAAGACCAGTATTTTGAATTTTCGAGATGATGCACGAAAAACCGATCGAAACTCAACTCAGCGCGCGACTTCGAGCAAAGTTTTTGACCGTCGTATTTTTTTGCGATAGCGTGCTTGTACGGCTTCCCATGGTCTAATAAGACGGGAAAGACCAGTATTTTGAATTTCCGAGATGGTGCATGAAAAACTGATCGAAACTCGACTCAGCGCGCGACTTCGAGCAAAGTTTATGACCGTCGTATTTTTTTATTAAAGCGTGCTTGTACGACTTCCCGTGGACTAATAAGATGGGAAAGACCAGTATTTTGAATTTCCGAGACGGTGCACAAAAAACCGATCGAAACTCGACTCTGCGCAAAGTTCGTGCAATGTTTATGACCGTCGTATTTTTTTGCGATAGCGTGCTTGTACGACTTCCATGGGCTAATAAGACGGGAAAGACCAGTATTTTGAATTTCTGAGACGGTTCACGAAAAACCGATCGAAACTCGACTCAGCGCGTGACTTCGAGCAAAGTTTTTGACCGTGTATTTTTTTGTGATAGCGTGCTTGTACGACTTCCCATGGGCTAATAAGATGGGAAAGACCAGTATTTTGAATTTCCGAGATGGTGCACAAAAAACCGATCGAAACTCGACTCTGCGCAAAGTTCGTGCAATGTTTATGACCGTCGTATTTTTTTGCGAAAGCGTGCTTGTACGACTTCCCGTGGGCTAATAAGACGGGAAAGACCAGTATTTTGAATTTCCGAGACGGTGCACGAAAAACAGATCGAAACTCGACTCAGCGCGCGACTTCGAGCAAAGTTTATGACCGTCGTATTTTTTTGCGAAAGTGTGCTTGTACGACTTCCTATGGGCCAATAAGATGGGAAAGACCGGTATTTTGAATTTCCGAGACGGTGCACAAAAAATCGATCGAAACTCGACTCTGCGCCAAGTTCGTGCAATGTTTATGACCGTCGTATTTTTTTGCGAAAGCGTGTTTGTACGACTTCCCATGGCCTAATAAGACGGGAAAGATCAGTATTTTGAATTTCCGAGATGGTGCACGAAAAACCGATCGAAACTCGACTCAGCGCGCGACTTCGAGCAAAGTTTATGACCGTCGTATTTTTTTCGATAGCGTGTTTGTACGACTTCCCATGGGCTAATAAGACGGGAAAGGCCAGTATTTTGAATTTCCGAGACGGTGCACGAAAAACCGATCGAAACTCGACTCAGCGCGCGACTTCGAGCAAAGTTTATGACCGTCGTATTTTTTTGTGATTGCGTGCTTGTACGACTTCCCATGGGCTAATAATGGGAAAGACAAGTATTTTGAATTTCCGAGACGGTGCACAAAAAACCGATCGAAACTCTACTCTGCGCAAAGTTCGTGCAATGTTTATGACCATCATATTTTTTTGCGAAAGCGTGCTTGTACGACTTCTCATGGGCTAATAAGACGGGAAAGACCAGTATTTTGAATTTTCGAGACGGTGCACGAAAAACCGATCGAAACTCGACTCAGCGCGTGACTTCGAGCAAAGTTTTTGACCGTCGTATTTTTTTGCGATAGCGTGCTTGTACGGCTTCCCATGGTCTAATAAGACGGGAAATACCAGTATTTTGAATTTCCGAGACGGTGCATGAAAAACTGATCGAAACTCGGCTCAGCGCGTGACTTCGAGCAAAGTTTATGACCGTCGTATTTTTTTATGAAAGCGTGCTTGTACGACTTCCCATGGGCTAATAAGATGGGAAAGACCAGTATTTTGAATTTCCGAGACGGTGCACAAAAAACCGATCGAAACTCGACTCTGCGCAAAGTTTTGTGCAATGTTTATGACAGTCGTATTTTTTTGCGATAGCGTGCTTGTACGACTTCCATGGGCTAATAAGACAGGAAAGACCAGTATTTTGAATTTCTGAGACGGTGCACTAAAAACCGATCGAAACTCGAATCAGCGCGCGACTTCGAGCAAAGTTTATGACCGTCGTATTTTTTTGCGAAAGCGTGCTAGAACTACTTCCCAAGGGCTAAAAAGATGGGAAGACCAGTATTTTTAATTTCCGATTTGGTGCACAAAAAACCGATCGAAACTCGACTCTGCGCAAAGTTCGTGCAATGTTTATGACCGTCGTATTTTTTTGCGAAAGCGTGCTTGTACGACTTCGCGTGGGCTAATTAGACGGGCAAGACCAGTATTTTGAATTTTCGAGACGGTGCACGAAAAACAGATCGAAACTCGACTCAGCGCGCGACTTCGAGCAAAGTTTATGACCATCGTATTTTTTTCGATAGCGTGCTTGTACGTCTTCCCATGGGCGAATAAGATGGGAAAGACCAGTATTTTCAACTTCCGAGACGGTGCACGAAAAACCGATCGAAACTCGACCCAGCTCGCGACTTTGAGCAAAGTTTATGACCGTCGTATTTTTTTGCGATAGCGTGCTTGTACGACTTCCCATGGGCTAATAAGATGGGAAAGACCTGTATTTTGAATTTCCGTGACGGCGCACAAAAAACCGATCGAAACTCGACGCTGCGCAAAGTTCGTGCAATGTTTATGACCGTCGTATTTTTTTGCGAAAGCGTGCTTGTACGACTTCCCATGGGCTAATAAGATGGGAAAGACCAGTATTTTGAATTTCCGAGATGGTGCACAAAAAACCGATCGAAACTCGACTCTGCGCAAAGTTTGTGCAATGTTTATGACCGTCGTATTTTTTTGTGATAGCGTGCTTGTACGACTTCCCATGGCCTAATAAGACGGGTAAGACCAGTATTTTGAATTTCCGAGACGGTGCACGAAAAACCGATCAGAACTCGACTCAGCGCGCGACTTCGAGCAAAGTTTATGACCGTCGTATTTTTTTCGATAGCGTGCTTGTACGACTTCCCATGGGCTAATAAGACGGGAAAGGCCAGTATTTTGAATTTCTGAGACGGTGCACGAAAAACCGAACGAAACTCGACTCAGCGCGCGACTTCGAGCAAAGTTTATGACCGTCGTATTTTTTTGCGATACCGTGCTTGTACGACTTCCCATGGGCTAATAAGATGGGAAAGACAAGTATTTTGAATTTCCGAGACGGTGCACAAAAAACCGATCGAAACTCTACTCTGCGCAAAGTTCGTGCAATGGTTATGACCATCATATTTTTTTGCGAAAGCGTGCTTGTACGACTTCTCATGAGCTAATAAGACGGGAAAGACCAGTATTTTGAATTTTCGAGACGGTGCACGAAAAACCGATCGAAACTCGACTCAGCGCGCGACTTCGAGCAAAGTTTTTGACCGTCGTATTTTTTTGCGATAGCGTGCTTGTACGGCTTCCCATGGTCTAATAAGACGGGAAAGACCAGTATTTTGAATTTCCGAGACGGTGCATGAAAAACTGATCGAAACTCGGCTCAGCGCGTGACTTCGAGCAAAGTTTATGACCGTCGTATTTTTTTATTAAAGCGTGCTTGTACGACTTCCCATGGGCTAATAAGATGGGAAAGACCATTATTTTGAATTTCCGAGACGGTGCACAAAAAACCGATCGAAACTCGACTCTGCGCAAAGTTCGTGCAATGTTTATGACCGTCGTATTTTTTTGCGATAGCGTGCTTGTACGACTTCCATGGGCTAATAAGACAGGAAAGACCAGTATTTTGAATTTCTGAGACGGTGCACTAAAAACCGATCGAAACTCGAATCAGCGCGCGACTTCGAGCAAAGTTTATGACCGTCGTATTTTTTTGCGAAAGCGTGCTAGTACGACTTCCCAAGGGCTAAAAAGATGGGAAGACCAGTATTTTGAATTTCCGAGATGGTGCACAAAAAACTGATCGAAACTCGACTCTGCGCAAAGTTCGTGCAATGTTTATGACCGTCGTATTTTTTTGCGAAAGCGTGCTTGTACGACTTCGCGTGGGCTAATTAGACGGGCAAGACCAGTATTTTGAATTTTCGAGACGGTGCACGAAAAACAGATCGAAACTCGACTCAGCGCGCGACTTCGAGCAAAGTTTATGACCGTCGTATTTTTTTCGATAGCGTGCTTGTATGACTTCCCATGGGCTAATAAGACGGGAAAGACCAGTATTTTGAATTTCCGAGACGGTGCACGAAAAATCGATCGAAACTCGACCCAGCGCGCGACTTTGAGCAAAGTTTATGACCGTCATATTTTTTTGCGATAGCGTGCTTGTACGACATCCCATGGGCTAATTAGATGGGAAAGACCTGTATTTTGAATTTCCGTGACGGCGCACAAAAAACCGATCGAAACTCGACCCTGCGCAAAGTTCGTGCAATGTTTATAAACCGTCGTATTTTTTTGCGAAAGCGTGCTTGTACGACTTCCCATGGGCTAATAAGATGGGAAAGACCAGTATTTTGAATTTCCGAGATGGTGCACAAAAAACCGATCGAAACTCGACTCTGCGCAAAGTTTGTGCAATGTTTATGACCGTCGTATTTTTTTGTGATAGCGTGCTTGTACGACTTCCCATGGCCTAATAAGACGGGTAAGACCAGTATTTTGAATTTCCGAGACGGTGCACGAAAAACCGATCAGAACTCGACTCAGCGCGCGACTTCGAGCAAAGTTTATGACCGTCGTATTTTTTTCGATAGCGTGCTTGTACGACTTCCCATGGGCTAATAAGACGGGAAAGGCCAGTATTTTGAATTTCCGAGACGGTGCACGAAAAACCGATCGAAACTCGACTCAGCGCGCGACTTCGAGCAAAGTTTATGACCGTCGTATTTTTTTGCGATAGCGTGCTTGTACGACTTCCCATGGGCTAATAAGATGGGAAAGACAAGTATTTTGAATTTCCGAGACGGTGCAGAAAAAACCGATCGAAACTCTACTCTGCGCAAAGTTCGTGCAATGTTTATGACCATCGTATTTTTTTGCGAAAGCGTGCTTGTACGACTTCTCATGGGCGAATAAGACGGGAAAGACCAGTATTTTGAATTTTCGAGACGGTGCACGAAAAACCGATCGAAACTCGACTCAGCGCGCGACTTCGAGCAAAGTTTTTGACCGTCGTATTTTTTTGCGATAGCGTGCTTGTACGGCTTCCCATGGTCTAATAAGACGGGAAAGACCAGTATTTTGAATTTCCGAGACGGTGCACGAAAAACCGATCGAAACTCGACCCAGCGCGCGACTTTGAGCAAAGTTTATGACCGTCGTATTTTTTTGCGATAGCGTGCTTGTACGACTTCCCATGGGCTAATAAGATGGGAAAGACAAGTATTTTGAATTTCCAAGACGGTGCAGAAAAAACCGATCGAAACTCTACTCTACGCAAAGTTCGTGCAATGTTTATGACCATCGTATTTTTTTGCGAAAGCGTGCTTGTACGACTTCTCATGGGCTAATAAGACGGGAAAGACCAGTATTTTGAATTTTCGAGACGGTGCACGAAAAACCGATCGAAACTCGACTCAGCGCGCGACTTCGAGCAAAGTTTTTGACCGTCGTATTTTTTTGCGATAGCGTGCTTGTACGGCTTCCCATGGTCTAATAAGACGGGAAAGACCAGTATTTTGAATTTCCGAGACGGTGCATGAAAAACTGATCGAAACTCGGCTCAGCGCGTGACTTCGAGCAAAGTTTATGACCGTCGTATTTTTTTATTAAAGCGTGCTTGTACGACTTCCCATGGGCTAATAAGATGGGAAGACCATTATTTTGAATTTCCGAGACGGTGCACAAAAAACCGATCGAAACTCGACTCTGCGCAAAGTTCGTGCAATGTTTATGACCGTCGTATTTTTTTGCGATAGCGTGCTTGTACGACTTCCATGGGCTAATAAGACAGGAAAGACCAGTATTTTGAATTTCTGAGACGGTGCACTAAAAACCGATCGAAACTCGAATCAGCGCGCGACTTCGAGCAAAGTTTATGACCGTCGTATTTTTTTGCGAAAGCTTGCTAGTACGACTTCCCAAGGGCTAAAAAGATGGGAAGACCAGTATTTTGAATTTCCGAGATGGTGCACAAAAAACCGATCGAAACTCGACTCTGCGCAAAGTTCGTGCAATGTTTATGACCGTCGTATTTTTTTGCGAAAGCGTGCTTGTACGACTTCGCGTGGGCTAATTAGACGGGCAAGACCAGTATTTTGAATTTTCGAGACGGTGCACGAAAAATAGATCGAAACTCGACTCAGCGCGCGACTTCGAGCAAAGTTTATGACCGTCGTATTTTTTTCGATAGCGTGCTTGTACGACTTCCCATGGGCTAATAAGACGGGAAAGACCAGTATTTTGAATTTCCGAGACGGTGCACGAAAAACCGATCGAAACTCGACCCAGCGCGCGACTTTGAGCAAAGTTTATGACCGTCGTATTTTTTTGCGATAGCGTGCTTGTACGACTTCCCATGGGCTAATAAGATGGGAAAGACCTGTATTTTGAATTTCCGTGACGGCGCACAAAAAACCGATCGAAACTCGACCCTGCGCAAAGTTCGTGCAATGTTTATGACCGTCGTATTTTTTTGCGAAAGCGTGCTTGTACGACTTCCCATGGGCTAATAAGATGGGAAAGACCAGTATTTTGAATTTCCGAGATGGTGCACAAAAAACCGATCGAAACTCGACTCTGTGCAAAGTTTGTGCAATGTTTATGACCGTCGTATTTTTTTGTGATAGCGTGCTTGTACGACTTCCCATGGCCTAATAAGACGGGTAAGACCAGTATTTTGAATTTCCGAGACGGTGCACGAAAAACCGATCAGAACTCGACGCAGCGCGCGACTTCGAGCAAAGTTTATGACCGTCGTATTTTTTTCGATAGCGTGCTTGTACGACTTCCCATGGGCTAATAAGACGGGAAAGGCCAGTATTTTGAATTTCTGAGACGGTGCACGAAAAACCGATCGAAACTCGACTCAGCGCGCGACTTCGAGCAAAGTTTATGACCGTCGTATTTTTTTGCGATAGCGTGCTTGTACGACTTCCCATGTGCTAATAAGATGGGAAAGACAAGTATTTTGAATTTCCGAGACGGTGCAGGAAAAACCGATCGAAACTCTACTCTGCGCAAAGTTCGTGCAATGTTTATGACCATCGTATTTTTTTGCGAAAGCGTGCTTGTACGACTTCTCATGGGCTAATAAGACGGGAAAGACCAGTATTTTGAATTTTCGAGACGGTGCACCAAAAACCGATCGAAACTCGACTCAGCGCGCGACTTCGAGCAAAGTTTTTGACCGTCGTATTTTTTTGCGATAGCGTGCTTGTACGGCTTCCCATGGTCTAATAAGACGGGAAAGACCAGTATTTTGAATTTCCGAGACGGTGCATGAAAAACTGATCGAAACTCAGCTCAGCACGTGACTTCGAGCAAAGTTTATGACCGTCGTATTTTTTTATTAAAGCGTGCTCGTACGACTTCCCATGGGCTAATAAGGTGGGAAAGACCATTATTTTGAATTTCCGAGACGGTGCACAAAAAACCGATCGAAACTCGACTCTGCGCAAAGTTCGTGCAATGTTTATGACCGTCGTATTTTTTTGCGATAGCGTGCTTGTACGACTTCCATGGGCTAATAAGACAGGAAAGACCAGTATTTTGAATTTCTGAGACGGTGCACAAAAAACCGATCGAAACTCGAATCAGCGCGCGACTTCGAGCAAAGTTTATGACCGTCGTATTTTTTTGCGAAAGCGTGCTAGTACGACTTCCCAAGGGCTAAAAAGATGGGAAGACCAGTATTTTGAATTTCCGAGATGGTGCACAAAAAACCGATCGAAACTCGACTCTGCGCAAAGTTCGTGCAATGTTTATTACCGTCGTATTTTTTTGCGAAAGCGTGCTTGTACGACTTCGCGTGGGCTAATTAGACGGGCAAGACCAGTATTTTGAATTTTCGAGACGGTGCACGAAAAACAGATCGAAACTCGACTCAGCGCGCGACTTCGAGCAAAGTTTATGACCGTCGTATTTTTTTCGATAGCGTGCTTGTACGACTTCCCATGGGCTAATAAGACGGGAAAGACCAGTATTTTGAATTTCCGAGACAGTGCACGAAAAACCGATCGAAACTCGACCCAGCGCGCGACTTTGAGCAAAGTTTATGACCGTCGTATTTTTTTGCGATAGCGTGCTTGTACGACTTCCCATGGGCTAATAAGATGGGAAAGACCTGTATTTTGAATTTCCGTGACGGCGCACAAAAAACCGATCGAAACTCGACCCTGCGCAAAGTTCGTGCAATGTTTATGACCGTCGTATTTTTTTGCGAAAGCGTGCTTGTACGACTTCCCATGGGCTAATAAGATGGGAAAGACCAGTATTTTGAATTTCCGAGATGGTGCACAAAAAACCGATCGAAACTCGACTCTGCGCAAAGTTTGTGCAATGTTTATGACCGTCGTATTTTTTTGTGATAGCGTGCTTGTACGACTTCCCATGGCCTAATAAGACGGGTAAGACCAGTATTTTGAATTTCTGAGACGGTGCACGAAAAACCGATCAGAACTCGACTCAGCGCGCGACTTCGAGCAAAGTTTATGACCGTCGTATTTTTTTGTGAAAGCGTGCTTGTACGACTTCCCATGGGCTAATAAGATGGGAAAGACCAGTATTTTGAATTTCCGAGACGGTGCATGAAAAACCGATCGAAACTCGACTCAGCGCGCGACTTCGAGCAAAGTTTATGACCGTCGTATTTTTTTATTAAAGCGTGCTTGTACGACTTCCCATGGGCTAATAAGATGGGAAAGACCAGTATTTTGAATTTCCGAGACGGTGCATAAAAAACCGTTCGGAACTCGACTCTGCGCAAAGTTCGTGCAATGTTTATGACCGTCGTATTTTTTTGCGATAGCGTGCTTGTACGACTTCCCATGGCCTAATAAGACGGGAAAGACCAGTATTTTGAATTTTCGAGACGGTGCACGAAAAATCGATCGGAACTCGACTCAGCGCGCGACTTCGAGCAAAGTTTATGACCGTCGTATTTTTTTGCGAAAGCGTGCTTGTACGACTTCCCATGGGCTAATAAGACGGGAAATACCAGTATTTTGAATTTCCGAGACGGTGCATGAAAAACCGATCGAAACTCGACTCAGCGCGCGGCTTCGAGCAAAGTTTATGACCGTCGTATTTTTTTATTAAAGCATGCTTGTACGACTTCCCATGGGCTAATAAGATGGGAAAGACCAGTATTTTGAATTTCCGAGACGGTGCACAAAAAACCGATCGAAACTCGACTCTGCTCAAAGTTTGTGCAATGTTTATGACCGTCGTATTTTTTTGTGATAGCGTGCTTGTACGACTTCCCATGGCCTAATAAGACGGGTAAGACCAGTATTTTGAATTTCCGAGACGGTGCACGAAAAACCGATCAGAACTCGACTCAGCGCGCGACTTCGAGCAAAGTTTATGACCGTCGTATTTTTTTGCGAAAGCGTGCTTGTACGACTTCCCATGGGCTAATAAGATGGGAAAGACCAGTATTTTGAATTTCCGAGACGGTGCATGAAAAACCGATCGAAACTCGACTCAGCGCGCGACTTCGAGCAAAGTTTATGACCATCGTATTTTTTTATTAAAGCGTGCTTGTACGACTTCCCATAGGCTAATAAGATGGGAAAGACCAGTATTTTGAATTTCCGAGACGGTGCACAAAAAACCGTTCGGAACTCGACTCTGCGCAAAGTTCGTGCAATGTTTATGACCGTCGTATTTTTTTGCGATAGCGTGCTTGTACGACTTCCCATGGCCTAATAAGACGGGAAAGACCAGTATTTTGAATTTCCGAGACGGTGCACGAAAAACCGATCGGAACTCGACTCAGCGCGCGACTTCGAGCAAAGTTTATGACCGTCGTATTTTTTTGCGAAAGCGTGCTTGTACGACTTCCCATGGGCTAATAAGACGGGAAAGACCAGTATTTTGAATTTCCGAGACGGTGCATGAAAAACCGATCGAAACTCGACTCAGCGCGCGGCTTCGAGCAAAGTTTATGACCGTCGTATTTTTTTATTAAAGCGTGCTTGTACGACTTCCCATGGGCTAATAAGATGGGAAAGACCAGTATTTTGAATTTCTGAGACGGTGCATAAAAAACCGATCGAAACTCGACTCTGCGCAAAGTTCGTGCAATGTTTATGACCGTCGTACTTTTTTAGGAAAGCATGCTTGTACGACTTCCCATGGCCTAATAAGACGGGAAAGACCAGTATTTTGAATTTCCGAGACGGTGCACAAAAAACCGATCAAAACTCGACTCTGCGCAAAGTTCGTGCAATGTTTATGACCGTCATATTTTTTGCGAAAGCGTGTTTGTACGACTTCCCATGGGCAAATAAGACGGGAAAGACCAGTATTTTGAATTTCCGAGACGGTGCACAAAAAATCGATCGAAACTCGACTCTGCGCAAAGTTCGTGCAATGTTTATGACCGTCGTATTTTTTTACGAAAGAATGCTCGTACGACTTCACATGGGCTAATAAGACGGGAAAGACCAGTATTTTGAATTTCCGAGACGGTGCACAAAAAATCGATCGAAACTCGACTCTGCGCAAAGTTCGTGCAATGTTTATGACCGTCGTATTTTTTTACGAAAGCATGCTTGTACGACTTCACATGGGCTAATAAGACGGGAAAGACCAGTATTTTGAATTTCCGAGACGGTGCACACAAAACCGATCGAAACTCGACTCTACGCAAAGTTCGTGCAATGTTTATGACCGTCATATTTTTTGCGAAAGCGTGTTTGTACGACTTCCCATGGGCTAATAAGACGGGAAAGACCAGTATTTTGAATTTCCGAAACGGTGCACGAAAAACCGATCGAAACTCGACTCAGCGCGCGACTTCGAGCAAAGTATATGACCGTCGTATTTTTTTGCGAAAGCGGGCTTGTACGACATCCCATGGGCTAATAAGATGGGAAAGACTAGTATTTTGAATTTCCGAGATGGTGCACAAAAAACCGATCGACACTCGACTCTGCGCAAAGTTCGTGCAATGTTTATGGCCATCGTATTTTTTTGTGAAAGCGTGCTTGTACGATTTCCCATGGCCTAATAAGACGGGAAAGACCAGTATTTTGATTTTCCGAGACGGTGCACGAAAAAACGATCGAAACTCGACTCAGCGCTCAACTTCGAGCAAAGTTTATGACCGTCGTATTTTTTTGTGATAGCGTGCTTGTACGACTTCCCATGGTGTCACGGTCAAAATGCAAACAAGGTGTTTGATGAAATGCTCAAGTTTGTCTGTGTCCTTCGGTTTGTGTACATACATTGTACAGCAAGTAGCGGGCTTGCAGTAGGCTTAGCAGCCCGAGTCTGATTTGCTTTATGGCCAATTTTGGCTTGTAAATACAAGTGTGTCTTATAAGCACTTGTGGGGGACTTCGGTCTGTAATGGACCATTATCCTTTGTGTACAACCTCTCTGAGTTTGTGATGTCCTCGGATGTAATTTGCATATGGCTTATGAAGTGTTTGCTTGAGCAGTTGCTTGTGGATCCCGTGGGAATTGCTTCTTCTGGCCCGTTTTCTCTTTTGTGAGCCTAAGGGACTCTAGGAGATCTCGGGGAAGGCTGACCCTGTGCGGACAGATAACGCTTTGGGCGTTCCATGACTTAGGCAATCTCAGCTAAGTCTTCGGGAGGGCCGCAAGGGTGCCGCACGGCTTAGGCAAATCAGCTAAGCCCGTGACAATGTGGTATCAGAGCAGGACAAGCACACGAAGAGACACTTGCCATACAAACGTGGGGGACCTAGTTGGGCTGTGTGGAGGACAGCCAGCACGCGCAACCGTTTGGGGGAAAACGGATATTGAGATGTAGGGAAAGGAGTCGCCCAGAGGAGCGGGCATCCAGGTTTGGCATTCAGAGGAATGGCCAACCCTTTGCGCGAGAGGCACCACGAGGACAAACATGCAAAGAAGAATGCGTAGCGCACAAAGATCGGGATGGTGGAGTTCGAGCTATGGCTTGACGTTGGCAACCAAACTTGACGGTGCTCAAGGCCAAGCGGGGCGTTTGGTGATAGATGAGACCGTGCAAAGTGGGAGGTGTTGCGTAACGACCGAAAGAATTGTGCAAAGCTCACAGAGGTGAGGGGAATTGCTAACTCGAAGGATTCGGAACTCATGCAAGGGCTTGTACACGGACGACGGAGTGTTCGTGGCCATCCTAAGGTGCGATCAGAACTCAATGCCATGGAGCATCAGAACTTTCTCTTTGACATAAAAGGCTACGTCCTAGACAGCTGAAATGTGCAGCAAGTTCAGCACGTTGCTAGACCCTGGAGGGTGCAGTGGAGACTATATTGGCGAAGGGTCGCAATCTAGCAAAGTACATTTGCGGGGGCAGAACAAGGCACAAGTTGTTCAGCAAGACGGAGTGGTCCAAAGGGGATGGTGGTCTCTGAAACTTCCAGTGGGAAGAATGTAAAGAGGAAAGTTGCTCTAATAGGACAGATATCCAGGAGGGATAAGTCCTAGTTCTCCAGAGGGAGAATCATGTGCAACAGATCGCACATATTGAGGAAGAGTTTCTCAAGAAGATATCTCCAAAACGCTCAACGGACCGAGCGAGCGACGAAGAGTCGTCGCATGATCTCGAATGAGGTAATGCATTGGTGGATGCATTTCGAGATCAAGTGGGGGAGTAATCCAAGGCAACATCATATGAAGGCACACTTCGAGTCGATGTGGAAATCGAACTCAACGGAGGGCTGACCCGTGGAATGGTGGACACGAGGGCCACCATCAACTCAATGCAAATCGAGGAGCGGAACGACTTGGGTGAAACTTGGTGAAGTATCCAAGCCACATGAAGGGAGTCGACATAGAAGATGGAACATGGAGCGGAGGCACAGAGCTTTCCTTGGACGGAGGTCAAGGGCATGAACTCTTGTAGAGGCAAGAGTGAGATCATGTCGTTCCATGAGTTCTTCATTCTGATGGGGCGGACTTATCTTCCATGGTGCCAAAGATGAAGGGAGCTTCGAGGCACATGCATGCTACCTCAGAGATGCATTTGACGGAGTAACTAAGGTGATTCAACTTGCGGAGGCAAACTTGGGATCATGATACCTTAGCATGGGGCAAGAGGACGCAGAGGCGGGTACTCTTGAAGAATATGCCATAGTGTTGCCATTCGAGTTGTCAGGAACAAGAGGTGCATAGCAGAGATTGTGCTGGTAGGGGATAGAGGCCCAGGATCCAGACAATGGTGCACCAACTCTAGTGAAGTCAGGGGGACTTCATGAGCTACTAGGCGACGGACTGTCCTAGAGCTATGCTTCGTCCAGGTGTGACCCAAGAGTGGGTGGACGAAGGTGAATTGCCAAGAGAGCGAACTAAACAATCGGAGATGGCAGAGGCCCTACGATGTGTTGGCAGAGGCCACACGTGAAGAAATCGTAGTTCGAGTTCATCACACAATAATCTGTATGCAATGGAGATGTCACCAGGAGGCGACATGGTGCAGCGGATCGTGGTGGAATAGTTCGTGGCAATGCAACACTGGCGATCGTGTCCCGTGAGGGACAAGATCATGCGGAGGTATGATCAGGAGCTACTGGGAGCTCCACTTTGGTGTACGACACAACAAGAAGAAGTGCTATGGATTCAAGGAGTGAATGCCATGGTACCGCAGAGGCGGGTCTTCATGTGTGCATCGGAGCTTGCATTGGATGAAAGCCTTGATCATCAGCATATGGGGGCTGTGTACCATCGAGGAAGAAGTCCAAGTGCAAGTACCAGTGAGTCCCATGGAGGGGGACGTGATCATGTGAATGATCAGGAGCTACTGGGAGCTCCACTTCGGTGAACAATGCAACGGCAAGAAGGGCTGTGGATTTAAGGAGTGAATGCCACAGTACCGCAGAGGCGGGTCTTCCGTGTGTACGCATCGAAGCTTGCATCAGATGAAAGCCTTGGTTGGCAGTATATGGGGGCTGTGTACCACCGAGGGAGTAGTCAGATTGCAAGTACCAGTGAGTCTCATGGAGGGGACTTGATTATACTAAGGTATGATCGGAGCAGCTGGAGAGTTGGACTGCTTCAGTGCTCACATTCGCTTAAGGGAGCCCGGCAAGTCAGAGGACAAAGCCGAGTAAGCGAACGTTGCTACCAAGGAAGCTAAGGAGAACAGAATCGGCGTGAGCCCTGCAACAAGATGGCGGAGGCCATGCATGAGAGTTGCAGTCTGTCTTTCCATCGACCAAAGAGAACTGCTAGGAGGACACAATGGTGTCGAAGCAGGTGGTCGGAAGGGGCGAGGAAGCGACGACGAGTCCAGTGGGGCTCAGCTACCCAAAAGCAAAGCATCGATTAGAAAGGAGGTGGACTCGGAGGAGCACCACAGTGCCGCAGAGGCGGATCTACCGATCGCGAAGGAAGGGATGTAGATGCAAGTCAACGGAGAGTAGCGCTATGGGCTTGGCAGCGCCATGGTACCGCAGCGGCGGGACTTCCGTGGAGTCATCGATCCCTCGCTCTCATGGAGGGAGAGCATTGGTCGCAAAAGGGGCCAAGGAGGTGGAGAATGCAAAGGCAAACTCTAAGTACCAAGACAGGGCAGAAGGGCAGAGGCCAAGAAACTTCATAAGACCGATGTCGAAGGGCTTCTCATCAAGATAGCCGAAAGCGAGGGACTTCGGGTTGACGCAGGAGTGCTCGACCAAGGAACGAAGTAGACAGTACATGGTACTGTACCTTTCTACTCAGAGGAGTAGGCGGCAAAGGTGATGGGGAAGATGGTACAATCCCAGAGGCGACCAAATCTATCAAAGACTTACTCCAAGTTGGGGGACTCCAAGTTGGGGTAAACTTTTGCTCTTTTCGGGCGAAACTTCTTGCATTCCAGAAGTTCAATGGCAGTGGGAAGGCGAATCACAGTAGCTAACTCAAAGCAAGGAGTGCAAACACTTCAGGTGCTTCAGAAGTGTGAGCAAAGAGCGGGCGAATGTTAGTAACCAGCTCAATGCATGAAGTACAAACTCGAGGAGGCAGGCGAAATTGAGTAACCTTTGCCTTCGCAACTCAAGAGAATGGGCGAAACCGAGTACCCCAATCCTCTTAACTCGAGGAGGTGAGCGAAGTCAAGTAACCTTGCTTTCTCAAATACTAAGAGAATGGGTGAAGTCAAGTATCCCAGTTCTCTTACTTATCCAGCAGAGGAGCTCTGCATAAGTTCAGTGACCCTTCAGAGAAAGCTTACGGAAGACAATAGTTGTCAAATCCTCACCATTGGTGATCGACACTACTGAGAGTAGATTGTCGGCTTCAGTTTTGAATTGAATGTCAATCAAAAGTGGAAGTGATGCGAACCTACTTGGAAGTGACAACTAAACGTGGAGGAAGGATCAATGGGCCAACATTTTGGAGGAAGGACCTTAAAAACTTCAATGTCTGCGAGGCGATGCTCGTTAAAGCTCCAACAAGCATCCACCCAGTTCAAGCAACATGAGAAGACTACGATACTGGCGCATAATAAGGCAGGTCTTTTCCTTCATCGGCAGGATCCGCGAGAACTAACAAGGATCAACACAACTCAGCCAACCCCACACCAGATTCAGTCAGTGGTGAGTTGAAGCAGCATGGCGGATCAGAGTTCGACTACTCAACAACAGCGGCAGAGAGCAGCTGGGAGCCAAAGGGGCGTGTTGCAGCTAAAGCAGAAGATTGAAGATTTAGCAAAATGCAAGGAGATGCAACGTCTACAGCGGCTTCGACGAGGACGTCGAAGGAATAAGTGGGGGAGAATGTCACGGTCAAAATGCAAACAAGGTGTTTGATGAAATGCTCAAGTTTGTCCGTGTCCTTCGGTTTGTGTACATACATTGTACAGCAAGTAGCGGGCTTGCAGTAGGCTTAGCAGCCCGAGTCTGATTTGCTTTATGGCCAATTTTGGCTTGTAAATACAAGTGTGTCTTATAAGCACTTGTGGGGGACTTCGGTCTGTAATGGACCATTATCCTTTGTGTGCAACCTCTCTGAGTTTGTGATGTCCTCGGATGTAATTTGCATATGGCTTATGAAGTGTTTGCTTGAGCAGTTGCTTGTGGATCCTGTGGGAATTGCTTCTTCTGGCCCGTTTTCTCTTTTGTGAGCCTAAGGGACTCTAGGAGATCTCGGGGAAGGCTGACCCTGTGCGGACAGAAAACGCTTTGGGCGTTCCATGACTTAGGCAATTTCAACTAAGTCTTCGGGAGGGCCGCAAGGGTGCCGCACGGCTTAGGCAAATCAGCTAAGCCCGTGACAATGGGCTAATAAGACGGGAAAGACCAGTATTTTGAATTTCCGAGACGGTGCACGAAAAACCGATCGAAACTCGACTAAGCGCGTGACTTCGAGCAAAGTTTGTGACCGTCGTATTTTTTTAGGAAAGCGTGCTTGTATGACTTCCCATGGGCTAATAAGATGGGAGAAAGACCAGTATTGTGAATTTCCGAGATGGTGCACAAAAAACTGATCGAAACTCGACTCTGCGCAAAGTTCGTGCAATGTTTATGACCGTCGTATTTTTTTGTGAAAGCGTGCTTGTACGACTTCTCATGGCTTAATAAGACGGGAAAGACCAGTATTTTGAATTTCCGAGACGGTGCACGAAAAACCGATCGAAACTCGACTCAGCGCGCGACTTCGAGCAAAGTTTATGACCGTCGTATTTTTTTGCGATAGCGTGCTTGTACGACTTCCCATGGGCTAATAAGACGGGAAAGACCAGTATTTTGAATTTTCGAGACGGTGCATGAAAAACTGATCGAAACTCGACTCAGCGCGCGACTTCGAGCAAAGTTTATGACCGTCGTATTTTTTTATTAAAGCGTGCTTGTACGACTTCCCATGGGCTAATAAGATGGGAAAGACCAGTATTTTGAATTTCCTAGACGGTGCACAAAAAACCGATCGAAACTCGACTCTGCGCAAAGTTCGTGCAATGTTTATGACCGTCGTATTTTTTTGCGAAAGCGTGCTTGTACGACTTCCCAAGGGCTAACAAGACGGGAAAGACCAGTATTTTGAATTTCCGAGACGGTGCATGAAAAACCGATCGAAACTCGACTCAGCGCGCGGCTTCGAGCAAAGTTTATGACCGTCGTATTTTTTTATTAAAGCGTGCTTGTACGACTTCCCATGGGCTAATAAGATGGGAAAGACCAGTATTTTGAATTTCCGAGACGGTGCACAAAAAACCGATCGAAACTCGACTCTGTGCAAAGTTCGTGCAATGTTTATGACCGTCGTATTTTTTTAGGAAAGCATGCTTGTACGACTTCCCATGGCCTAATAAGACGGCAAAGACCAGTATTTTGAATTTCCGAGACGGTGCACGAAAAACCGATCGAAACTCGACTCAGCGCGCGACTTCGAGCAAAGTTTATGACCGTCGTATTTTTTTGCGATAGCGTGCTTGTACGACTTCCCATGGGCTAATAAGACGGGAAAGAGCAGTATTTTGAATTTTCGAGACGGTGCATGAAAAACCGATCGAAACTCGACTCAGCGCACGACTTCGAACAAAGTTTATGACCGTCATATTTTTTTATTAAAGCGTGCTTGTATGACTTCCCATGGGCTAATAAGATGGGAAAGACCAGTATTTTGAATTTCCGAGACGGTGCACAAAAAATCGATCGAAACTCGACTCTGCGCAAAGTTCGTGCAATGTTTATGACCGTCGTATTTTTTTACGAAAGCATGCTTGTACGACTTCACATGGGCTAATAAGACGGGAAAGACCAGTATTTTGAATTTCTGAGACGGTGCACAAAAAACCGATCGAAACTCGACTCTGCGCAAAGTTCGTGCAATGTTTATGACCGTCATATTTTTTGCGAAAGCGTGTTTGTACGACTTCCCATGGGCTAATAAGACGGGAAAGACCAGTATTTTGAATTTCCGAGACGGTGCACGAAAAACCGATCGAAACTCGACTCAGCGCGCGACTTCGAGCAAAGTATATGACCATCGTATTTTTTTGCGAAAGCGGGCATGTACGACATCCCATGGGCTAATAAGATGGGAAAGACTAGTATTTTGAATTTCCGAGATGGTGCACAAAAAACCGATCGACACTCGACTCTGCCCAAAGTTCGTGCAATGTTTATGGCCGTCGTATTTTTTTGCGAAAGCGTGCTTGTACGACTTCCCATGGCCTAATAAGACGGGAAAGACCAGTATTTTGAATTTCCGAGACGGTGCACGAAAAAACGATCGAAACTCGACTCAGCGCTCAACTTCGAGCAAAGTTTATGACTGTCGTATTTTTTTGTGATAGCGTGCTTGTACGACTTCCCATGGGCTAATAAGACGGGAAAGACCAGTATTTTGAATTTCCGAGACGGTGCATGAAAAACCGATCGAAACTCGACTAAGCGCGTGACTTCGAGCAAAGTTTGTGACCGTCGTATTTTTTTAGGAAAGCGTGCTTGTACGACTTCCCATGGGCTAATAAGATGGGAAAGACCAGTATTTTGAATTTCCGAGATGGTGCACAAAAAACTGATCGAAACTCGACTCAGCGCGCGACTTCGAGCAAAGTTTATGACCGTCGTATTTTTTTATTAAAGCGTGCTTGTACGACTTCCCATGGGCTAATAAGATGGGAAAGACCAGTATTTTGAATTTCCGAGACGGTGCACAAAAAACCGATCGAAACTCGACTCTGCGCAAAGTTCGTGCAATGTTTGTGACCGTCGTATTTTTTTGCGAAAGCGTGCTTGTACGACTTCCCATGGGCTAATAAGACGGGAAAGACCAGTATTTTGAATTTCCGAGACGGTGCGTGAAAAACCGATCGAAACTCGACTCAGCGCGCGGCTTCGAGCAAAGTTTATGACCGTCGTATTTTTTTATTAAAGCGTGCTTGTACGACTTCCCATGGGCTAATAAGATGGGAAAGACCAGTATTTTGAATTTCCGAGACGGTGCACAAAAAACCGATCGAAACTCGACTCTGCGCAAAGTTCGTGCAATGTTTATGACCGTCGTATTTTTTTAGGAAAGCATGCTTGTACGACTTCCCATGGCCTAATAAGACGGCAAAGACCAGTATTTTGAATTTCCGAGACGGTGCACGAAAAACCAATCGAAACTCGACTCAGCGCGCGACTTCGAGCAAAGTTTATGACCGTCGTATTTTTTTGCGATAGCGTGCTTGTACGACTTCCCATGGGCTAATAAGACGGGAAAGAGCAGTATTTTGAATTTTCGAGACGGTGCATGAAAAACCGATCGAAACTCGACTCAGCGCACGACTTTGAACAAAGTTTATGACCGTCGTATTTTTTTATTAAAGCGTGCTTGTATGACTTCCCATGGGCTAATAAGATGGGAAAGACCAGTATTTTGAATTTCCGAGACGGTGCACAAAAAATCGATCGAAACTCGACTCTGCGCAAAGTTCGTGCAATGTTTATGACCGTCGTATTTTTTTACGAAAGCATGCTTGTACGACTTCACATGGGCTAATAAGACGGGAAAGACCAGTATTTTGAATTTCCGAGACGGTGCACAAAAAACCGATCGAAACTCGACTCTACGCAAAGTTCGTGCAATGTTTATGACCGTCATATTTTTTGCGAAAGCGTGTTTGTACGACTTCCCAAGGGCTAATAAGATGGGAAAGACCAGTATTTTGAATTTCCGAGACGGTGCACGAAAAACCGATCGAAACTCGACTCAGCGCGCGACTTCGAGCAAAGTATATGACCGTCGTATTTTTTTGCGAAAGCGGGCTTGTACGACATCCGATGGGCTAATAAGATGGGAAAGACTAGTATTTTGAATTTCCGAGATGGTGCACAAAAAACCGATCGACACTCGACTCTGCGCAAAGTTCTTGCAATGTTTATGGCCGTCGTATTTTTTTGTGAAAGCGTGCTTGTACGACTTCCCATGGCCTAATAAGACGGGAAAGACCAGTATTTTGAATTTCCGAGACGGTGCACGAAAAAACGATCGAAACTCGACTCAGCGCTCAACTTCGAGCAAAGTTTTTGACTGTCGTATTTTTTTGTGATAGCGTGCTTGTACGACTTCCCATGGGCTAATAAGACGGGAAAGACCAGTATTTTGAATTTCCGAGACGGTGCACGAAAAACCGATCGAAACTCGACTAAGCGCGTGACTTCGAGCAAAGTTTGTGACCGTCGTATTTTTTTAGGAAAGCGTGCTTGTACGACTTCCCATGGGCTAATAATATGGGAAAGACCAGTATTTTGAATTTCCGAGATGGTGCACAAAAAACTGATCGAAACTCGACTCAGCGCGCGACTTCGAGCAAAGTTTATGACCGTCGTATTTTTTTATTAAAGCGTGCTTGTACGACTTCCCATGGGCTAATAAGATGGGAAAGACCAGTATTTTGAATTTCCGAGACGGTGCACAAAAAACCGATCGAAACTCGACTCTGCGCAAAGTTCGTGCAATGTTTGTGACCGTCGTATTTTTTTGCGAAAGCGTGCTTGTACGACTTCCCATGGGCTAATAAGACGGGAAAGACCAGTATTTTGAATTTCCGAGACGGTGCATGAAAAACCGATCGAAACTCGACTCAGGGCGCGGCTTCGAGCAAAGTTTATGACCGTCGTATTTTTTTATTAAAGCGTGCTTGTACGACTTCCCATGGGCTAATAAGATGGGAAAGACCAGTATTTTGAATTTCCGAGACGGTGCACAAAAAACCGATCGAAACTCGACTCTGCGCAAAGTTCGTGCAATGTTTATGACCGTCGTATTTTTTTAGGAAAGCATGCTTGTACGACTTCCCATGGCCTAATAAGACGGCAAAGACCAGTATTTTGAATTTCCGAGACGGTGCACGAAAAACCGATCGAAACTCGACTCAGCGCGCGACTTCGAGCAAAGTTTATGACTGTCGTATTTTTTTGCGATAGCGTGCTGGTACGACTTCCCATGGGCTAATAAGACGGGAAAGAGCAGTATTTTGAATTTTCGAGACGGTGCATGAAAAACCGATCGAAACTCGACTCAGCGCACGACTTTGAACAAAGTTTATGACCGTCGTATTTTTTTATTAAAGCGTGCTTGTATGACTTCCCATGGGCTAATAAGATGGGAAAGACCAGTATTTTGAATTTCCGAGACGGTGCACAAAAAATCGATCGAAACTCGACTCTGTGCAAAGTTCGTGCAATGTTTACGACCGTCGTATTTTTTTACGAAAGCATGCTTGTACGACTTCACATGGGCTAATAAGACGGCAAAGACCAGTATTTTGAATTTCCGAGACGGTGCACAAAAAACCGATCGAAACTCGACTCTGCGCAAAGTTCGTGCAATGTTTATGACCGTCATATTTTTTGCGAAAGCGTGTTTGTACGACTTCCCATGGGCTAATAAGACGGGAAAGACCAGTATTTTGAATTTCCGAGACGGTGCACGAAAAACCGATCGAAACTCGACTCAGCGCGCGACTTCGAGCAAAGTATATGACCGTCGTATTTTTTTGCGAAAGCGGGCTTGTACGACATCCGATGGGCTAATAAGATGGGAAAGACTAGTATTTTGAATTTCCGAGATGGTGCACAAAAAACCGATCGACACTCGACTCTGCGCAAAGTTCTTGCAATGTTTATGGCCGTCGTATTTTTTTGTGAAAGCGTGCTTGTACGACTTCCCATGGCCTAATAAGACGGGAAAGACCAGTATTTTGAATTTCCGAGACGGTGCACGAAAAAACGATCGAAACTCGACTCAGCGCTCAACTTCGAGCAAAGTTTTTGACTGTCGTATTTTTTTGTGATAGCGTGCTTGTACGACTTCCCATGGGCTAATAAGACGGGAAAGACCAGTATTTTGAATTTCTGAGACGGTGCACGAAAAACCGATCGAAACTCGACTAAGCGCGTGACTTCGAGCAAAGTTTGTGACCGTCGTATTTTTTTAGGAAAGCGTGCTTGTACGACTTCCCATGGGCTAATAAGATGGGAAAGACCAGTATTTTGAATTTCCGAGATGGTGCACAAAAAACTGATCGAAACTCGACTCTGCGCAAAGTTCGTGCAATGTTTATGACCGTCGTATTTTTTTGTGAAAGCATGCTTGTACGACTTCCCATGGCTTAATAAGACGGGAAAGACCAGTATTTTGAATTTCCGAGACGGTGCACGAAAAACCGATCGAAACTCGACTCAGCGTGCGACTTCGAGCAAAGTTTATGACCGTCGTATTTTTTTGCGATAGCGTGCTTGTACGACTTCCCATGGGCTAATAAGACGGGAAAGGCCAGTATTTTGAATTTCCGAGACGGTGCATGAAAAACTGATCGAAACTCGACTCAGCGCGCGACTTCGAGCAAAGTTTATGACCGTCGTATTTTTTTATTAAAGCGTGCTTGTACGACTTCCCATGGGCTAATAAGATGGGAAAGACCAGTATTTTGAATTTCCGAGACGGTGCACAAAAAACCGATCGAAACTCGACTCTGCGCAAAGTTCGTGCAATGTTTATGACCGTCGTATTTTTTTGCGATAGCGTGCTTGTACGACTTCCATGGGCTAATAAGACGGGAAAGACCAGTATTTTGAATTTCTGAGATGGTGCACGAAAAACCGATCGAAACTCGACTCAGCGCGCGACTTCGAGCAATGTTTTTGACCGTGTATTTTTTTGCGATAGCGTGCTTGTACGACTTCCCATGGGCTAATAAGATGGGAAAGACCAGTATTTTGAATTTCCGAGATGGTGCACAAAAAATCGATCGAAACTCGACTCTGTGCAAAGTTCGTGCAATGTTTATGACCGTCATATTTTTTTGCGAAAGCGTGCTTGTACGACTTCCCGTGGGCTAATAAGACGGGAAAGACCAGTATTTTGAATTTCCGAGACGGTGCACGAAAAACAGATCGAAACTCGACTCAGTGCGCGACTTCGAGCAAAGTTTATGACCGTCGTATTTTTTTGCGAAAGTGTGCTTGTACGACTTCCTATGGGCTAATAAGATGGGAAAGACCAGTATTTTGAATTTCCGAGATGGTGCACAAAAAACTGATCGAAACTCGACTCTGCGCAAAGTTCGTGCAATGTTTATGACCGTCGTATTTTTTTGTGAAAGCATGCTTGTACGACTTCCCATGGCTTAATAAGACGGGAAAGACCAGTATTTTGAATTTCCGAGACGGTGCACGAAAAACCGATCGAAACTCGACTCAGCGCGCGACTTCGAGCAAAGTTTATGACCGTCGTATTTTTTTGCGATAGCGTGCTTGTACGACTTCCCATGGGCTAATAAGACGGGAAAGACCAGTATTTTGAATTTCCGAGACAGTGCATGAAAAACTGATCGAAACTCGACTAAGCGCGCGACTTCGAGCAAAGTTTATGACCGTCGTATTTTTTTATTAAAGCGTGCTTGTACGACTTCCCATGGGCTAATAAGATGGGAAAGACCAGTATTTTGAATTTCTGAGACGGTGCACAAAAAACCGATCGAAACTCGACTCTGCGCAAAGTTCGTGCAATGTTTATGACCGTCGTATTTTTTTGCGATAGCGTGCTTGTACGACTTCCATGGGCTAATAAGACGGGAAAGACCAGTATTTTGAATTTCTGAGATGGTGCATGAAAAACCGATCGAAACTCGACTCAGCGCGCGACTTCGAGCAAAGTTTTTGACCGTGTATTTTTTTGCGATAGCGTGCTTGTACGACTTCCCATGGGCTAATAAGATGGGAACGACCAGTATTTTGAATTTCCGAGATGGTGCACAAAAAATCGATCGAAACTCGACTCTGTGCAAAGTTCGTGCAATGTTTATGACCGTCATATTTTTTTGCGAAAGCGTGCTTGTACGACTTCCCGTGGGCTAATAAGACGGGAAAGACCAGTATTTTGAATTTCCGAGATGGTGCACGAAAAACAGATCGAAACTCGACTCAGTGCGCGACTTCGAGCAAAGTTTATGACCGTCGTATTTTTTTGCGAAAGTGTGCTTGTACGACTTCCTATGGGCTAATAAGATGGGAAAGACCAGTATTTTGAATTTCCGAGACGGTGCACAAAAAATTGATCGAAACTCGACTCTGCGCCAAGTTCGTGCAATGTTTATGACCGTCGTATTTTTTTGCGAAAGCGTGTTTGTACTTCTCATGGCCTAATAAGACGGGAAAGATCAGTGTTTTGAATTTCCGAGACGGTGCACGAAAAACCGATCGAAACTCGACTCAGCGCGCGACTTCGAGCAAAGTTTATGACCGTCGTATTTTTTTCGATAGCGTGCTTGTACGACTTCCCATGGGTTAATAAGACGGGAAAGACCGGTATTTTGAATTTCCGAGACGGTGCACGAAAAACCGATCGAAACTCGACCCAGCGCGCGACTTTGAGCAAAGTTTATGACCGTCGTATTTTTTTGCGATAGCGTGCTTGTACGACTTCCCATGGGCTAATAAGATGGGAAAGACCTGTATTTTGAATTTCCGTGACGGCGCACAAAAAACCGATCGAAACTCGACCCTGCGCAAAGTTCGTGCAATGTTTATGACCGTCGTATTTTTTTGCGAAAGCGTGCTTTTTTTTTTTTGGTAAGTAAAGATAATGTATTTTGTAAAAGATTTGTATAAAGAAGCTTTGTCTACACAAGCCATAGACTAAAGCCTGAAGTCTCTTAGTGTAGTCGAGAAGATTGTACCCCACTTAAAGAAGGTGAAATGGGCACACTTCATCAAACTCATTTCCAAGAGTAGCACAAGGAAGTTAATAAAAAATGCAATAGCTAGACTGTTCTGGAGTACTTGTGGATACATCACAAAATTTAAGCTTTGCCCCATAATACATTACAATCTTCATCATTATTCGAGTGATTATTGACTAATGAAAAAATTGAATCTTGTGAAAATCTCTTTCTCTCTTCTTGTTAGGTGCTCTATATTCAATTCTTGCTCCATGCATGATCGTGAGTCCTGAAGAATCTCTATCAGAATTTGAGCTTTGTTCATGTTGTGACACTCAAAAATTCTGCCACACCTCTCCTTCCAAATCCACCAAATAGCACATCTGAATATAATTCTTGCTAGTTGTGTAAGAGGACCCTTTCTTGAGAAGCCTTGCATTAGCCTTTTAGTTCATGATGCAAGTTTGGCCGTGGTAGCCTTTGAAGATCAAATCGCTTCAAGATCTCTTCCCATATCCAAGATGAATAATCACAAGCAAAGTATAGATGGTCAACACTTTCTTCCTTTTGCATACACAAAGAGCACCGATTTACAATATAAATACCTCTTCGCTGCATATTGTCCATCGTAGGAAGTTTGCCGAGAAGGGCCTGCCATGTACATAAGGAATGTCGCTGTGAGCATGGACTATCCCATGTCCAACTACTTTGGATCCACTTGTTGTTTCGTCGTCTAATTTGGTTCCATGCAGATGTAGCACTAAATTGACCGTTATCATGAAGCCAAATCAGCATATCTGAAGAGTTGTTCTTGATTGGAATAGCCCTAATAGTCGGCCAAAGTAATAACATGTCAGGGGAGGTAGGGTTGGGAAGACACCATGTACCATTGTTAATGAATTCAGAAACCTTCCAGTCTTTGGGAGCCCCCAGATCCTGTCGTACTCTATCACCAAATATCTGAAATATACTTTTCCCATTCACCCAAGGATCATACCACATATTAATATTGGTTCCAGAAGAAATCACATAAGAAATATTGTTACGTAGCCATCTCCTTGCCTTCAGAATTCCTTTCCAAGCAGCAGAATGAGATGTTTTTGCAGATACTTCCCAGATTGATTCCTTGGTAAGGTACCTAGCAAAAACCCATTGTGACCATAAAGAAGACTTGTTTTGTAAAATATCCCATAATTGCTTTACCATACAAGCTTTATTCCAATCTCTAATATGTCGAAGATTCAAGCCCCCTTCATCCTTCGGTTTGCAAATGTTGTCCCAATTCACCATATGCATTGCCTTACCATCTGTGCCATTCCAAAAGAAGTTCATAAGTAATTTATCAATATCATTGAGAAGCCCGGCTGGTAGAAGGAATGCATGAGACCAATAAATAGAATAAGAGATCAACACTGATCGAATAAGTTCAAGTCGTCCAGCTTTAGAAAGAAGCCTATTTTTCCAAGAGGAAATTCTGTTCTTAATTTTTTGTAGGATAGGCTGACAGGAGACTTTGTTGATTCCAGTGGATATAAGTGGAAGACCCAAGTAAGGAACCGGTAAATTTCCTTCAGCAACTCCTAATGTTTGAGCAATATGATCCTTATTTTCAATGCAAGCACCAACGTATACTTTGCTCTTTGCATGGTTTAGCTTAAGACCAGAAACTATACCAAATTCATTAAGAATATCTGCCAGATTACTCACAGAATATCTGCCAGATTACTCATTAAGAATATCTGCCAGATCATCTCGAAGGAAGATAATAAGGTCATCAGCAAATGTTATGTGAGAGATATAAACAGAACCATAATATGGTACCTTAATTTTGCCATTGGAAACAGCCTCTTCTAACATACAACTGAGTCCTTCCATTGCAATCGTAAAAAGATAAGGAGATAGTGGATCGCCTTGCCGAATGCCATTCTTACTCCCGAAGAAGCCAATAGGTGAACCATTAAAGAGAATCAAAAATTTTGGAGTTTCCAAGCAACATTGAATCCATTGAACCCAGTGCTGAGGGAAGCCCATATTATGGAGCATCATGTAAATAAATTGCCTATTGACTGAGTCAAAGGCCTTTTGTAAATCAGCATTAAAACATATCTTTTTCCCTCTTGTTTTTGAGTGTAGATCCTTAACCAAATCATTAGCAAGCAGGACATTATGATGGATACTCCTCCCTTTAATAAAAGCAGCCTGATTAGGACTAATGACCTTATTCATGACCTTTTGTAGTCTATCTGCCAGTAACTTTGAGATAACCTTATAAATAAAGTTGCACAGTGAAATAGGACGGTAGTTCTCCAATGAATCGGCTCCATCATTTTTAGGCACTAAAGAAATAAAAGTGCAATTCATTTCTTTAAGAATATGACCTGAGGAGAAAAAATGTCGACAAGCTTTTATGGCATCGTTGCCTACAATAGACCATGCAATTTGATAAAACTCAGCTGGAAATCCATCTGGACCAGGGCTTTTGTGCTTCGGGGACTTAAAAACAACTTTCACAATTTCATCATCCGTTATTGGGGCATTAAGATGAGAGAGGGCTTCAGAATCAAGTCGTCTTGTAGGCCCAACATGAATACTATTAGGCTGCTGCTCCTGATTGAGTAAGGAATAAAAAAAATTGCTCGGTGTAATTTTTAACCTCATCCAAATCCTCAATGAGATTACCATCTATACCTTTGCATTTTTTGATACGATTAGTAGCCCTTCTGGTAACAATAGCAGCATAGAAAAACTTCGTATTAGAATCCCCTAGAGTAAGCCAATGCTGTCGTGACTTCTGTTTCAAAAAGCATTCCTCCTGCTTCAAAGCTTGCATAAAGTTATTTCTAGCAGCAGCCTCTTTGTATATAAGATTCGCATCCAGAGGTTGAAGATTTAGCTCGCTTTGCACAGTCATAAATTCTTTCTTGCATAACTGAACCCTGTTGGTTATATTTCCGAATGTAGTTGAATTCCACTTCTTAAGTGCTGCTTTGCATGCTTTTAGCTTTTGACATAGGATGTAAGGAGGAGAACCAAATACATTAATGTCCCAAGCTGACTTAATAACTTCGAGGAACTTAGGGTGAGAACTCCACATATTAAAAAATCTAAAAGGTTTCTTGACTCTGGGTAGTGCTTTATCTGCATGTATATGCATAATAGAGTGATCCGAAAATAACTTAGCACCGTACTCAAGAAGTGAATCTGGGAAAACTGCTAACCATTCCTGATTTATCAAACATCTGTCAAGTCGAGCCATAATTTTTCTATCAGCAGTACTTTGATTGTTCCATGAGAACCAATCACCTACAGATTTCATGTCAGTCAATGCAGCAGTATCTATACAATCATTAAAATGTTGAAGCTGACATTCTGAAAGCACTCTACCCCCCACTTTCTCATTTGTGTATCTGACAGTATTAAAGTCACCGAGAACAACCCAAGGTACTGTAGGATAACTATTTGCAATGCTAACCAGATCACGCCATAGAGCATTCCTGTCAGGCATACTGTTAGATGCATAGATACCGGTAATATTGAATTGACATCCAGTCTGTTTATCCTCTGCCTTAAGATGAATGAATTGATTAGTAGCAGAAATAAACCAAGCAGTAACAAGGTTAGGATGCCATAAGACCCAAACTCGACCATAAGTATCCTGAGAATCATTAGTAAAAAGTTCTGCCTCAGGCCATATTAAATTCTTCTGAACTCGAACACGATGGGTTTTAATTTTTGTTTCCACAAGAATCACAATATCACATGCAGCAGATCGAATTATTCTATTGAGCTCCCGACATTTCTCAGTCTTATTAAGTCCACGAACATTCCAACAGATTATTTTCATCAATACTAGATAGAAGGAAGAGCATGCGATTTTGGGAGGACACTACCATCCTTTTTCTTATCCTTTGATTTTACATGGTCCTCCCGCATAATATCTTTACCCTTTAATCCTTTATTCCTATATTTATCCACCTCATCCACAGCTTGCAAATGTTTAAACTTTTGCGTACCTTGAGGCAAGGAGTCATGAATAGTGGGATGTGTCGAAGAGCGATGAGTTTGGTGAGTTGCAATGTCTTTGTTCCCAAGAGGTTGTTGAAATGAAATTTCCTGATTATCTGAAGGAATGATTCGTGACGGCGAGGTTGTTATTGGGGAGTGAGAACCATGGGAAGCTCCTGCAGTGAAAGTCTCTGATATAATAGGAAAAGATGAAAGTCCTAACTTGTCTTTCTCCTGTTCGTGCCGCTGCCCCAACGAGTCAGAGTGCTCATTCCTCTTCTCCGCCATCATCTCTGTTGGCACTGGAGTATCAGTGCTTGGTTTAGTGGTAATGACCCCATTCTGTGGCTCTTGGCGTGGTCGGTAGACCTGTGTGATTTTTTGTGAAGGCTGTTGGCAAGCACCATTTACATGTCCAAAAGATAGACAAACCTTGCATCGTTGTGGCTTCCAAGAATATGATACTTTCACCTTTCGAGTGCTCCCATCAAGATCACGGTAAGAAACTTCATTCGGTAGTTCCTCATCGGAAGAAACCATTACACAAGCTCTGGCAAAGGTCAATCTCGTTTGCGAAGCTGTTGCCTTATCAATATACAATGGCTGTCCCAAGGTGCTGCAAAGCTTTGCAATAAAACGACGACCCCAGAGATGTAGTGGAAGTCCATGGAAAGAAACCCATATTGGGATAGATTGTAGACTGTCTAACTCCAATCTCACATCAGGTGCCCAGCGTCGTAGTATCATTGGATAACCACGGATAGTCCAAAATCCTTCAAGGACCCGTTGTAAATCTTCTTCAGAATAAAGCTTGCATACGAAGAATCCGGTCTCCAACATATGAAGATCAAATGTTGATATTCCCCATCGAGTTCTGATATATGAGGATAATGGAAAAAATGATGTTCTTAGTCCAACAACGTAGCCCACAATTGCCATGGACCATGTCTCAATTAGTTCGTCAGAATCAATAGCCTCATACACAGCAATCTTCTGATCAGCCTGTACTTCTGGAGCAAAAAAGTCCAGTCGAAGATCCGGACTACCCACTGGAGCCTTGAAGAGGCTACTCCAAGGCCGAGGATCTCGGGAAATAGGAGCAGGAGGTCGTGATCTAGATCGTGAACGACCTCGGGCCTGGTTCATTGATGGAGCATCCCGTCGAGAAGAAGAATTCAACGTGCTTGTACGACTTCCCATGGGCTAATAAGATGGGAAAGACCAGTATTTTGAATTTTCGAGACGGTGCACAAAAAACCGATCGAAACTCGACTCTGCGCAAAGTTCGTGCAATGTTTATGACCGTCGTATTTTTTTGCGAAAGCGTGCTTGTACGACTTCCCATGGGCTAATAAGACGGGAAAGACCAGTATTTTGAATTTCTGAGACGGTGCACGAAAAACCGATCGAAACTCGACTCAGCGCGCGACTTCGAGCAAAGTTTTTGACCGTCGTATTTTTTTGCGATAGCATGCTTGTACGACTTCCCATGGGCTAATAAGATGGGAAAGACAAGTATTTTGAATTTTCGAGACGGTGCACAAAAAATTGATCGAAACTCTACTCTGCGCAAAGTTCGTGCAATGTTTATGACCATCGTATTTTTTTGCGAAAGCGTGCTTGTACGACTTCTCATGGGCAAATAAGACGGGAAAGACCAGTATTTTGAATTTTCGAGACGGTGCACGAAAAACCGATCGAAACTCGACTCAGCGCGCGACTTCGAGCAAAGTTTTTTACCGTCATATTTTTTTGCGATAGCGTGCTTGTACGGCTTCCCATGGTCTAATAAGACGGGAAAGACCAGTATTTTGAATTTCTGAGACGGTGCATGAAAAACTTATCGAAACTAGACTCAGCGCGCGACTTCGAGCAAAGTTTATGACCGTCGTATTTTTTTATTAAAGCGTGCTTGTACGACTTCCCATGGGATGGGAAAGACCAGTATTTTGAATTTCCGAGATGGTGCACAAAAAACCGATCGAAACTCGACACTACGCAAAGTTCGTGCAATGTTTATGACCGTCGTATTTTTTTGTGATAGCGTGCTTGTACGACTTCCATGGGCTAATAAGACGGGAAAGACCAGTATTTTGAATTTCTGAGACGGCGCACTAAAAACCGATCGAAACTCAACTCAGCGCGCGACTTCGAGCAAAGTTTTTGACCGTCGTATTTTTTTGCGATAGCATGCTTGTACGACTTCCCATGGGCTAATAAGATGGGAAAGACCAGTATTTTGAATTTCCGAGATGGTGCACAAAAAACCGATCGAAACTCGACTCTACGCAAAGTTCGTGCAATGTTTATGACCGTCGTATTTTTTTGCGAAAGCGTGCTTGTACGACTTCCCGTGGGCTAATAAGACGGGAAAGACCAGTATTTTGAATTTCCGAGACGGTGCACGAAAAACAGATCGAAACTCGACTCAACGCGCGACTTCGAGCAAAGTTTGCTTGTACAACTTCCTATGGGCTAATAAGATGGGAAAGACCAGTATTTTGAATTTCCGAGACGGTGCACAAAAAATCGATCGAAACTCGACTCTTCGCCAAGTTCGTGCAATGTTTATGACCGTCGTATTTTTTTGCGAAAGCGTGTTTGTACGACTTCCCATGGCCTAATAAGACGGGAAAGATCAGTATTTTGAATTTCCGAGGCGGTGCACGAAAAATCGATCGAAACTCGACTCAGCGCGCGACTTCGAGCAAAGTTTATGACTGTCGTATTTTTTTCGATAGCGTGCTTGTACGACTTCCCAGGGGCTAATAAGACGGGAAAGACCAGTATTTTGAATTTCCGAGACGGTGCACGAAAAACCTATCGAAACTCGACCCAGCGCGCGACTTTGAGCAAAGTTTATGACCGTCGTATTTTTTTGCGATAGCGTGCTTGTACGACTTCCCATGGGCTAATAAGATGGGAAAGACCTGTATTTTGAATTTCCGAGACGTCGCACAAAAAACCGATCGAAACTCGACATTGCGCAAAGTTCGTGCAATGTTTATGACCGTCGTCTTTTTTTGCGAAAGCGTGCTTGTACGACTTCCCATGGGCTAATAAGATGGGAAAGACCAGTATTTTGAATTTTCGAGACGGTGCACAAAAAACCGATCGAAACTCGATTCTGCGCAATGTTCGTGCAATGTTTATGACCGTCGTATTTTTTTGCGAAAGCGTGCTTGTACGACATCACATGGGCTAATAAGACGGGAAAGACCAGCATTTTGAATTTCCGAGACGGTGCACGAAAAATCGATCGAAACTCGACTCAGCGCGCGACTTCGAGCAAAGTTTATGACCGTCGTATTTTTTTGCGATAGCGTGCTTGTACGACTTCCGATGGGCTAATAAGATGGGAAAGACAAGTATTTTGAATTTCCGAGACGGTGCACAAAAAATCGATCGAAACTCTACTCTGCACAAAGTTCGTGCAATGTTTATGACCGTCGTATTTTTTTGCGAAAGCGTGCTTGTACGACTTCTCATCGGCTAATAAGACGGGAAAGACCAGTATTTTGAATTTTCGAGACGGTGCACGAAAAACCGATCGAAACTCGACTCAGCGCGCGACTTCGAGCAAAGTTTTTGACCGTCGTATTTTTTTGCGATAGCGTGCTTGTACGACTTCCCATGGGCTAATAAGAAGGGAAAGACCAGTATTTTGAATTTCCGAGACGGTGCACGAAAAACTGATCGAAACTCGACTCAGCGCGCGACTTCGAGCAAAGTTTATGACCGTCGTATTTTTTTGCGAAAGCGTGCTTGTCCGACTTCCCATGGCCTAATAAGATGGGAAAGACCAGTATTTTGAATTTCCGAGACGGTGCACGAAAAACAGATCGAAACTCGACTCAGCGCGTGATTTCGAGCAAAGTTTACGAACGTCGTACTTTTTTGCGAAAGCGTGCTTGTACGACTTCCCATGGGCTAATAAGATTGGAAAGACCAGTATTTTGAATTTCTGAGACGATGCACAAAAAACCGATCGAAACTCGACTCTGCGCAAAGTTCGTGCAATGTTTATGACCGTCAAATTTTTTTGCGAGAGCGTGCTTGTACGACTTCCCATGGGCTAATTAGACGGGAAAGACCAGTATTTTGAATTTCCGAGACGGTGCACGAAAAACCGATCGAAACTCGACTCAGCGCGCGACGTCGAGCAAAGTTTATGACCGTCGTATTTTTTTGTGATAGCGTGCTTGTACGACTTCCCATGGGCTAATAAGATTGGAAAGACCAGTATTTTGAATTTTCGAGACGGTGCACAAAAAACCGATCGAAACTCGACTCAGCGCGCGACTTCGAGCAAAGTTTATGACCGTCGTATTTTTTTGCGAAAGCGTGCTTGTCCGACTTCCCATGTCCTAATAAGATGGGAAAGACCAGTATTTTGAATTTCCGTGACGGTGCACGAAAAACAGATCGAAACTCGACTCAGCGCGTGATTTCGAGCAAAGTTTACGAACGTCGTACTTTTTTGCGAAAGCGTGCTTGTACGACTTCCCATGGGCTAATAAGATTGGAAAGACCAGTATTTTGAATTTCTGAGATGATGCACAAAAAACCGATCGAAACTCGACTCTGCGCAAAGTTCGTGCAATGTTTATGACCGTCAAATTTTTTTGCGAGAGCGTGCTTGTACGACTTCCCATGGGCTAATAAGACGGGAAAGACCAGTATTTTGAATTTCCGAGACGGTGCACAAAAAACCGATCGAAACTCGACTCTGTGCCAAGTTCGTGCAATGTTTATGACCGTCGTATTTTTTTTGCGATAGCGTGCTTGTACGACTTCCCATGGGCTAATAAGATGGGAAAGACCAGTATTTTGAATTTCTGAGACGGTGCATAAAAAATCGATCGAAACTCGACTCTGCGCAAAGTTCGTGCAATGTTTATGACCGTCGTATATTTTTGCGAAAGCGTGCTTGTACGACTTCTCATGGGCTAATAAGATGGGAAATACCACTATTTTGAATTTCCGAGATGGTGCAGAAAAAACCGATCGAAACTCGACTCTGCGCCAAGTTCGTGCAATGTTTATGACCGTCGTATATTTTTGCGAAAGCGTGCTTGTACGACTTCTCATGGGCTAATAAGATTGGAAAGACCAGTATTTTGAATTTCCGAGACGGTGCAGAAAAAACCGACCGAAACTCGACTCTGCGCCAAGTTCGTGCAATGTTTATGACCGTCGTATTTTTTTGCGAAAGCGTGCTTGTACGACTTCTCATGGGCTAATAAGATGGGAAATACCACTATTTTGAATTTCCGAGATGGTGCAGAAAAAACCGATCGGAACTCGACTCTGCGCAAAGTTCGTGCAATGTTTATGACCGTCGTATTTTTTTGCGAAAGCATGCTTGTACGACTTCCCATGGGCTAATAAGACGGGAAAGACCAGTATTTTGAATTTCCGAGACGGTGCACGAAAAACCGATCGAAACTCGACTCAGCGCGCGACTTCGAGAAAAGTTTATGACCGTCGTATTTTTTTGCGAAAGCGTGCTTGTACGACTTCCCATGGGCTAATAAGACGGGAAAGACCAGTATTTTGAATTTCCGAGACGGTGCACAAAAAACCGATCGAAACTCGACTCTGCGCAAAGTTCGTGCAATGTTTATGACCGTCATATTTTTTTGCGAAAGCGTGCTTGTACGACTTCCCATGGGCTAATAATACGGGAAAGACCAGTATTTTGAATTTCTGAGACGGTGCACGAAAAACCGATCGAAACTCGACTCACCGCGCGACTTCGAGAAAAGTTTATGACCGTCGTATTTTTTTGTGATAGCGTGCTTGTACGACTTCCCATATAAGATGGGAAAGACCAGTATTTTGAATTTCTGAGACGGTGCATAAAAACCGATCGAAACTCGACTCTGCTCAAAGTTCGTGCAATGTTTATGACCGTCGTATTTTTTTGCGAAAGCGTGCTTGTACGACTTCTCATGGGCTAATAAGACGGGAAAGACCAGTATTTTGAATTTCCGAGACGGTGCACGAAAAACCGATCGAAACTCGACTCAGCGCGCGACGTCGAGCAAAGTTTATGACCGTCGTATTTTTTTGCGACTGCGAGCTTGTACGACTTCCCATGGGCTAATAAGACGGGAAAGACCAGTATTTTGAATTTCCGAGATGGTGCACAAAAAACCGATCGAAACTCGACTCTGCGCAAAGTTCGTGCAATGTTTATGACCATCGTATTTTTTTGCGAAAGCGTGCTTGTACGACTTCCCATGGGCTAATAAGATGGGAAAGACCAGTATACTGAATTTCCGAGACGGTGCACAAAAAACCGATCGAAACTCGACTCTGCGCAAAGTTCGTGCAATGTTTATGACCGTCGTATTTTTTTGCGAAAGCGTGCTTGTACGACTTCCCATGGCCAAATAAGACGGGAAAGACCAGTATTTTAAATTTCCGAGACGGTGCACGAAAAACCGATCGAAACTCGACTCAGCGCGCGACTTCGAGCAAAGTTTATGACCGTCGTATTTTTTTACGAAAGCGTGCTTGTACGACTTCCCATGGGCTAATAAGACGGGAAAGACCAGTATTTTGAATTTCCGAGACGGTGCACGAAAAACCGATCGAAACTCTAATCAGCGTGCGACTTCGAGCAAAGTTTATGACCGTCGTATTTTTTTGCAAAAGCGTGCTTGTACGACTTCCCATGGGCTAATAAGATGAGAAAGACCAGTATTTTGAATTTCCGAAATGGTGCACAAAAAACCTATCGAAACTCGACTCTACGCAAAGTTCATGCAATGATTATGACCGTCGTATTTTTTTGCGAAAGCGTGCTTGTACGACTTCCCATGGCCTAATAAGACGGGAAAGACCAGCATTTTGAATTTCCGAGACGGTGCACGAAAAACCGGTCGAAACTCGACTCAGCGCGTGACTTCGAGCAAAGTTTTTGACCGTCGTATTTTTTGCGATAACGTGCTTGTATGACTTCCCATGGGCTTATAAGATGGGAAAGATCAGTATTTCGAATTTCCGAAACGGTGCACAAAAAACCGATCGAAATTCGACTCTGCGTAAAGTTCGTGCAATGTTTATGACCGTCGTATTTTTTTGCGATAGCGTGCTTGTACGATTTCCCATGGGCTAATAAGACGGGAAAGACCAGTATTTTGAATTTCCGAGACGGTGCACGAAAAACCGATCGAAACTCTAATCAGCGCGCGACTTCGAGCAAAGTTTATGACCGTCGTATTTTTTTGCAAAAGCGTGCTTGTACGACTTCCCATGGGCTAATAAGATGAGAAAGACCAGTATTTTGAATTTCCGAAACGGTGCACAAAAAACCTATCGAAACTCGACTCTGCGCAAAGTTCATGCAATGATTATGACCGTCGTATTTTTTTGCGAAAGCGTGCTTGTACGACTTCCCATGGCCTAATAAGATGGGAAAGTCCTGTATTTTTAATTTCCGAGACGGTGCACGAAAAACCGATCGAAACTCGACTCAGCGCGTGACTTCGAGCAAAGTTTTTGACCGTCGTATTTTTTTGCGATAATGTGCTTGTACGACATCCCATGGCCTAATAAGATGGGAAAGACCAGTATTTTGAATTTCCGAGACGGTGCACGAAAAACCGATCGAAACTTAACTCAGCGCGCGACTTCGAGCAAAGTTTATGACCGTCATATTTTTTTGCGATAGCGAGCTTATACGACTTCCCATGTAAGACGGGACAGACAAGTATTTTGAATTTCCGAGACGGTGCACGAAAAAACGATCGAAACTCTACTCTGCGCGCGACTTCGAGCAAAGTTCAGTTATGCAAGAAAGAACTTATGGCTGTGCAAAGCGAGCTAAATCTTCAACCTCTGGATGTGAATCTTATATACAAAGAGGCTGCTGCAAGAAATAACTTTATGCAAGCTTTGAAGCAGGAGGAATGCTTTTTGAAACAGAAGTCACGACAGCATTGGCTTACTCTAGGGGATTCTAATACGAAGTTTTTCTATGCTGCTATTGCTACCAGAAGGGCTACTAATCGCATCAAAAAATGCAAAGGTATAGATGGTAATCTCATTGAGGATCTGGATGAGGTTAAAAATTACACCGAGCAATTTTTTTATTCCTTACTCAATCAGGAACAGCAGCCTAATAGTATTCATGTTGGGCCTACAAGACGACTTGATTCTGAAGCCCTCTCTCATCTTAATGCCCCAATAACGGATGATGAAATTGTGAAAGTTGTTTTTAAGTCCCCGAAGCACAAAAGCCCTGGTCCAGATGGATTTCCAGCTGAGTTTTATCAAATTGCATGGGCTATTGTAGGCAACGATGTCATAAAAGCTTGTCGACATTTTTTCTCCTCAGGTCACATTCTGAAAGAAATGAATTGCACTTTTATTTCTTTAGTGCCTAAAAATGATGGAGCCGATTCATTGGAGAACTACCGTCCTATTTCACTGTGCAACTTTATTTATAAGGTTATCTCTAAGTTGCTGGCAGATAGACTACAAAAGGTCATGAATAAGGTCATTAGTCCTAATCAGGCTGCTTTTATTAAAGGGAGGAGTATCCATCATAATGTCCTGCTTGCTAATGATTTGGTTAAGGATCTACACTCAAAAACAAGAGGGAAAAAGATCTGTTTTAAAGCTGATTTACGGAAGGCCTTTGACTCAGTCAATAGGCAATTTATTTACATGATGCTCCATAATATGGGCTTCCCTCAGCGCTGGGTTCAATGGATTCAATGTTGCTTGGAAACTCCAAAATTTTCGATTCTCTTTAATGGTTCACCTATTGGCTTCTTCGGGAGTAAGAATGGCATTCGGCAAGGCGATCCACTATCTCCTTATCTTTTTACGATTGCAATGGAAGGACTCAGTTGTATGTTAGAAGAGGCTGTTTCCAATGGCAAAATTAAGGTACCATATTATGGTTCTATTTATATCTCTCACATAACATTTGCTGATGACCTTATTATCTTCCTTCGAGATGATCCAGTTTCTGTGAGTAATCTGGCAGATATTCTTAATGAATTTGGAATAGTTTCTGGTCTTAAGCTAAACCATGCAAAGAGCAAAGTATATGTGGGTGCTTGCATTGACAATAAGGATCATATTGCTCAAACATTGGGAGTTGCTGAAGGAAATTTACCGGTTCCTTACTTGGGTCTCCCACTTATATCCACTGGAATCAACAAAGCCTCCTGTCAGCCTATCATACAAAAAATTAAGAACAGAATTTCCTCTTGGAAAAATAGGCTTCTTTCTAAAGCTGGACGACTTGAACTTATTCGATCTGTGTTGACCTCTTATTCTATTTATTGGTCTCATGCATTCCTTCTACCAGCAGGGCTTCTCCATGATATTGATAAATTACTTATGAACTTCTTTTGGAATGGCACAGATGGTAAGGCAATGCACATGGTGAATTGGGACAGCATTTGCAAACCGAAGGATGAAGGGGGGCTGAATCTTCGACATATTAGAGATTGGAATAAAGCTTGTATGGTAAAGCAATTATGGGATATTTTACAAAACAAGTCTTCCTTATGGTCACAATGGGTTTTTGCTAGGTACCTTACCAAGGAATCAATCTGGGAAGTATCTGCAAAAACATCTCATTCTGCTGCTTGGAAAGGAATTCTAAAGGCAAGGAGATGGCTACGTAACAATATTTCTTATGTGATTTCTTCTGGAACCAATATTAATATGTGGTATGATCCTTGGGTGAATGGAAAAAGCATATTTCAGATATTTGGTGATAGAGTACGACAGGATCTGGGGGCTCCCAAAGACTGGAAGGTTTCTGAATTTATTAACAATGGTACTTGGTGTCTTCCCAACCCTACCTCCCCTGATATGTTATTACTTTGGCCGACTATTAGGGCTATTACAATCAAGAACAACTCTTCAGATATGCTTATTTGGCTTCATGATAACGGTAAATTTAGTACTACATCTGCATGGAACCAAATTAGACGACGAAACAACAAGTGGATCCAAAGTAGTTGGACATGGGATAGTCCATGCTCACAGCGACATTCCTTATGTACATGGCAGGCCCTTCTCGGCAAACTTCCTACGATGGACAATATGCAGCGAAGAGGTATTTATATTGTAAATCGGTGCTCTTTGTGTATGCAAAATGAAGAAAGTGTTGACCATCTCTACTTTGCTTGTGATTATTCATCTTGGATATGGAAGGAGATCTTGAAGCGATTTGATTTTCAAAGGCTACCACGGCCAAACTTGCTTCATGAATTAGAAATGCTTATGCAAAGCTTCTCAAGAAAGGGGCCTCTTACACAACTAGCACGAATTATATTCAGATGTGCTATTTGGTGGATTTGGAAGGAGAGGTGTGGCAGAATTTTTGAGTGTCACAACATGAAGAAAGCTCAAATTCTGATAGAGATTCTTCAGGACTCACGATCATGTATGGAGCAAGAATTGAATACAGAGCACCTAACAAGAAGAGAGAAAGATATTTTCACAAGATTCAATTTTTCCATTCGTCAAGAATCACTCGAATAATGATGAAGATTGTAATTATATGGGGCAAAGCTTATATTTTGTGATGTATCCACAAGTAGTCCAGAACAGTCTAGCTATTGCATTTTATTATTTATTAACTTCCTTATGCTACTCTTGGAGATGAGTTTGATGAAGCGTGCTCATTTCACCTTCTTTAGGTGGGGTGCAATCTTCTCGACTACACTAAGAGACTTCAGGCTTTAGTCTATGGCTTGTGTAGACAAAGCTTCTTTGTACAAATCTTTTACAAAATACAATATCTTTACTTACCAAAAAAAAAAGACTTCGAGCAAAGTGTATGACCGTCGTATTTTTTTTCGATAGCGTGCTTGTACGACTTCCCATGGGCTAATAAGATGGGAAAGACCAGTATTTTGAATTTCCGAGACGGTGCACAAAAAACCGATCGAAACTTGACTCTGCGCAAAGTTCGTGCAATGTTTATGACCGTCGTATTTTTCTGCGAAAGCGTGCTTGTACGACTTCCCATGGGCTAATAAGATGAGAAAGACCAGTATTTTGAATTTCCGAAACGGTGCACAAAAAACCTATCGAAACTCGACTCTACGCAAAGTTCATGCAATGATTATGACCGTCGTATTTTTTTGCGAAAGCGTGCTTGTACGACTTCCCATGGCCTAATAAGACGGCAAAGACCAGTATTTTGAATTTCCGAGACGGTGCACAAAAAACCGATCGAAACTCGACTCTGCGCAAAGTTCGTGCAATGTTTATGACCGTCGTATTTTTTTGTGAAAGCGTGCTTGTACGACCGACTTCCCATGGGCTAATAAGATGGGAAAGACCAGTATTTTGAATTTCCGAGACGGTGCACAAAAAACCGATCGAAACTCGACTCTGCGCAAAGTTCGTGCAATGTTTATGACCATCGTATTTTTTTGCGAAAGCGTGCTTGTACGACTTCCCATGGGCTAATAACATGGGAAAGACCAGTATGCTGAATTTCCGAGACGGTGCACAAAAAACCGATCGAAACTCGACTCTGCGCAAAGTTCGTGCAATGTTTATGACCGTCATATTTTTTTGCGAAAGCGTGCTTGTACGACTTCCCATGGCCAAATAAGACGGGAAAGACCAGTATTTTAAATTTTCGAGACGGTGCACGAAAAACCGATCGAAACTCGACTCAGCGCGCGACTTCGAGCAAAGTTTATGACCGTCGTATTTTTTTGCGAAAGCGTGCTTGTACGACTTCCCATGGGCTAATAAGATGGGAAAGACCAGTATTTTGAATTTCGGAGACGGTGCACGAAAAACCGATCGAAACTCGACTCAGCGCGCGACTTCGAGCAAAGTTTATGACCGTCGTATTTTTTTGCAAAAGCGTGCTTGTACGACTTCCCATGGGCTAATAAGATGGGAAAGACCAGTATTTTGAATTTCCAAAACGGTGCACAAAAAATCGATCGAAACTCGACTCTGCGCAAAGTTCATGCAATGATTATGATCGTCGTATTTTTTGGCGAAAGTGTGCTTGTACGACTTCCCATGGCCTAATAAGACGGGAAACACCAGTATTTTGAATTTCCGAGATGGTGCACAAAGAACCGATCGAAACTCGACTCTGCGCAAAGTTCGTGCAATGTTTATGACCGTCGTATTTTTTTGTGAAAGCGTGCTTTTACGACGTCCCACGGCCTAATAAGACGGGAAAGCCCAGTATTTTAAATTTCCGAGACGGTGCACGAAAAACCGATCGAAACTCGACACAGCGCGTGACTTCGAGCAAAGTTTATGACCGTCATATTTTTTTGCGAAAGCATGCTTGTACAACTTCCCATGGGCTAATAAGATGGGAAAGACCAGTATTTTGAATTTCCGAGATGGTGCACGAAAAACCGATCGAATCTCGACTTTGCGCAAAGTTCGTGCAATGTTTATGACCGTCGTATTTTTTGAGGAAAGCATGCTTGTACGACTTCCCATGGGCAAATAAGACGGGAAAGACCAGTATTTTGAATTTCCGAGACGGTGCACGAAAAACCCGATCGAAACTCGACTCCGCGCAAAGTTCGTGCAATGTTTATGACCGTCGTATTTTTTTAGGAAAGCGTGCTTGTACGACTTCCCATGGGCTAATAAGACGGGAAAGACAAGTATTTTGAATTTCCGAGACGGTGCACGAAAAACCAATCGAAACTCGACTCAGCGCGTGACTTCGAGCAATGTTTATGACCGTCATATTTTTTTGCGAAAGCATGCTTGTACGACTTCCCATGGGCTAATAAGATGGGATAGACCAGTATTTTGAATTTCCGAGATGGTGCACGAAAAACCGATCGAATCTCGACTCTGCGCAAAGTTCATGCAATGTTTATGACCGTTGTATTTTTTGAGGAAAGCATGCTTGTACGACTTCCCATGGGCTAATAAGACGGGAAAGACCAGTATTTTGAATTTCCGAGACGGTGCACGAAAAACCGATCGAAACTCGACTCAGCGCGCGACTTCGAGCAAAGTTTATGACCGTCGTATTTTTTTGTGAAAGCATGCTTGTACGACTTCCCATGGGCTAATAAGATGGGAAAGACCAGTATTTTGAATTTCCGAGATGGTGCACGAAAAACCGATCGAAACTCGACTCTGCGCAAAGTTCGTGCAATGTTTATGACCGTCGTATTTTTTTGTGAAAGCATGCTTGTACGACGTCCCGTGGGCTAATAAGACGGGAAAGACCAGTATTTTGAATTTCCGAGATGGTGCACAAAAAACTGATTGAAACTCGACTCTGCGCAAAGTTCGTGCAATGTTTATGACCGTCGTATTTTTTTGCGAAAGCGTGCTTGTACTACTTCCCATGGGTTAATAAGATGGGAAAGACCAGTATTTTGAATTTCCGAGACGGTGCACAAAAAACCGATCGAAACTCGACTCTGCGTCAAGTTCGTGCAATGTTTATAACCGTCGTATTTTTTTGCGAAAGCGTGCTTGTACGACGTCCCATGGGCTAATAAGATGGGAAAGACCAGTATTTTGAATTTTTGAGATGGTGCACAAAACACCGATCGAAACTCGACTATGCGCAAAGTTCGTACAAAGTTTATGACCGTCGTATTTTTTTGCGAAAGCGTGCTTGTACGACTTCCCATGTGCTAATAAGATGGGAAAGACCAGTATTTTGAATTTCCGAGACGGTGCATGAAAAACCGATCGAAACTAGACTCAGCGCGCGACTTCGAGCAAAGTTTATGACCGTCGTATTTTTTTGCGATAGCGTGCTTGTACGACTTCGCATGGGCTAATAAGATGGGAAAGACCAGTATTTTGAATTTTCGAGATGGTGCACAAAAAACCGATCGAAACTCGACTCTGCGCAAAGTTCGTGCAATGTTTATGACCGTCATATTTTTTTGCGAAAGCATGCTTGTACGACTTCCTATGGCCTAATACGACGGGAAAGACCAGTATTTTAAGTTTCCGAGACGGTGCACGAAAAACCGATCGAAACTCGACTCAGCACGCGACTTCGAGCAAAGTTTATGACCGTCGTATTTTTTTGCGATAGCGTGCTTAGACGACTTCCCATGGGTTAATAAGACGGGAAAGACCAGTATTTTGAATTTTCGAGACGGTGCACGAAAAACCGATCGAAACTCAACTCAACGCGCGACTTCGAGCAAAGTTTATGACCGTCGTATTTTTTTGCGAAAGAGTGCTTGTTCGACTTCCCATGGGCAAGTAAGATGGGAAAGACCTGTATTTTGAATTTCCGAGACGGTGCACAAAAAACTGATCGAAACTCGACTCTGCGCAAAGTACGTGCAATGTTTATGACCGTCGTATTTTTTTGCGAAAGCGTGCTTGTACGATTTCCCATGGGCTAATAAGATGGCAAAGACCAATATGCTGAATTTCCGAGACGGTGCACAAAAAACCGATCGAAACTCGACTCTGCGCAAAGTTCGTGCAATGTTTATAACCGTCGTATTTTTTTGCGAAAGCGTGCTTGTACGATTTCCCATGGCCTAATAAGACGGGAAAGACCAGTATTTTAAATTTCCGAGACGGTGCACGAAAAACCGATCGAAACTCGACTCAGCGCGCGACTTCAAGCAAAGTTTATGACCGTCGTATTTTTTTGCGATAGCGTGCTTGTACGACTTCCCATGGGCTAATAAGACGGGAAAGACCAGTATTTTGAATTTCCGAGACGGTGCACGAAAAACAGATCGAAACTCGACTCAGCGCACGACTTCGACCAAAGTTTATGACCGTCGTATTTTTTTGCGAAAGCGTGCTTGTACGACTTCTCATGGGCTAATAAGATGGGAAAGACCAGTATTTTGAATTTCCGAGACGGTGCCCAAAAAACCGATCGAAAGTCGACTCTGCGCAATGTTTATGACGGTCGTATTTTTTTGCGAAAGCGTGCTTGTGCGACTTCCCATGGCCTAATAAGACGGGAAAGACCAGTATTTTGAATTTCCGAGACGGTGCACGAAAAACCGATCGAAACTCGACTCAGCGCGCGACTTCGAGCAAAGTTTATGACCGTCGTATTTTTTTGCGAAAGCGTGCTTGTACGACTTCTCATGGGCTAATAAGATGGGAAAGACCAGTATTTTGAATTTCCGAGACGGTGCCCAAAAAACCGATCGAAACCCGACTCTGCGCAATGTTTATGACGGTCGTATTTTTTTGCGAAAGCGTGCTTGTGCGACTTCCCATGGCCTAATACGACGGGAAAGACCAGTATTTTGAATTTCCGAGACGGTGCACGAAAAACCGATCGAAACTCGACTCAGCGCGCGACTTCGAGCAAAGTTTATGACCGTCGTATTTTTTTGTGATAGCCTGCTTGTACGACTTCCCATGGGCTAATAAGACGGGAATGACCAGTATTTTGAATTTTCGAGACGGTGAACGAAAAACCGATCGAAACTCGACTCAGCGCGCGACTTCGTGCAAAGTTTATGACCGTCATATTTTGTTGCGATAGCGTGCTTGTACGACTTCCCATGGGCTAATATGATGGGAAAGACCAGTATTTTGAATTTCCGAGACGGTGCATAAAAAACCGATCGAAACTCGACTCTGCGCAAAGTTCGTGCAATGTTTATGACCGTCGTATTTTTTTGCGAAAGCGTGCTTGTACGATTTCCCATGGCCTAATAAGACGGGAAAGACCAGTATTTTAAATTTCCAAGACGGTGCACAAAAAACCGATCGAAACTCGACTCAGCGCGCGACTTCGAGCAAAGTTTATGACCGTCGTATTTTTTTATGATAGCGTGCTTGTACGACTTCCCATGGGCTAATAAGACGGGAAAGACCAGTATTTTGAATTTCCGAGACGGTGCACGAAAAACCGATCGAAACTCGACTCATCGCGCGACTTCGAGCAAAGTTTTTGACCGTCTTATTTTTTTGCGAAAGCATGCTTGTACGACTTCCCATGGGCTAATAAGATGGGAAAGACCAGTATTTTGAATTTCCGAGAGGGTGCACAAAAAACCAATCGAAACTCGACTCAGCGCGCGACTTCGAGCAAAGTTTTTTACCGTCGTATTTTTTTGCGAAAGCGAGCTTGTACGACTTCCCATGGGCTAATAAGACGGGAAAGAACAGTATTTTAAATTTCTGAGACGGTGCACGAAAAACTGATCGAAACTCAACTCTGCGCAAAGTTTATGAACGTCGCCTTTTTTCGTGAAACCAACCTCATACAACTTACCATGGGCTAATAAATCGTTAATGGCCAGTATTTTGAATTTCCGAGACGGTGCACGAAAAACCGATCGAAACTCGACTCACGCGTGACTTCGTGCAAAGTTTATGACCGTCGTATTTTTTTGCGAAAGCATGCTTGTACGACTTCCCATGAGCTGAGTAATCTGGCAGATATTCTTAATGAATTTGGTATAGTTTCTGGTCTTAAGCTAAACCATGCAAAGAGCAAAGTATACGTGGGTGCTTGCATTGAAAATAAGGATCATATTGTTCAAACATTGGGAGTTGCTGAAGGAAATTTACCGGTTCCTTACTTGGGTCTTCCATTTATATCCACTGGAATCAACAAAGTCTCCTGTCAGCCTATCCTACAAAAAATTAAGAACATAATTTCCTCTTGGAAAAATAGGCTTCTTTCTAAAGCTGGACGACTTGAACTTATTCTTTTTTTGGATAGGTTCACGACTTGAACTTATTCGATCAGTGTTGATCTCTTATTCTATTTATTGGTCTCATGCATTCCTTCTACCAGCCGGGCTTCTCAATGATATTGATAAATTACTTATGAACTTCTTTTGGAATGGCACAGATGGTAAGGCAATGCATATGGTGAATTGGGACAACATTTGCAAACCGAAGGATGAAGGGGGCTTGAATCTTCGACATATTAGAGATTGGAATAAAGCTTGTATGGTAAAGCAATTATGGGATATTTTACCAAGGAATCAATCTGGGAAGTATATGCAAAAACATCTCATTCTACTGCTTGGAAAGGAATTCTGAAGGCAAGGAGATGGCTACGTAACAATATTTCTTATGTGATTTCTTCTGGAACCAATATTAATATGTGGTATGATCCTTGGGTGAATGGGAAAAGTATATTTCAAATATTTGGTGATAGAGTACGACAGGATCTGGGGGCTCCCAAAGACTGGAAGGTTTCTGAATTCATTAACAATGGTACATGGTGTCTTCCTAACCCTACCTCCCCAGACATGTTATTACTTTGGCCGACTATTAGGGCTATTCCAATCAAGAACAACTCTTCAGATATGCTTATTTGGCTTCATGATAATGGTAAATTTAGTGCTACATCTGCATGGAACCAAATTAGACGACGAAACAACAAGTGGATCCCAAGTAGTTGGACATGGGATAGTCGATGCTCACAGCGACATTCCTTATGTACATGGCAGGCCCTTCTCGGCAAACTTCCTACGATGGACAATATGCAGCGAAGAGGTATTTATATTGTAAATCGGTGCTCTTTGTGTATGCAAAAGGAAGAAAGTGTTGACCATCTATACTTTGCTTGTGATTATTCATCTTGGATATGGGAAGAGATCTTGAAGTGATTTGATATTCAAAGGCTACCACGGCCAAACTTGCATCATGAACTAGAAAGGCTAATGCAAGGCTTCTCAAGAAAGGGTCCTCTTACACAACTAGCAAGAATTATATTCAGATGTGCTATTTGGTGGATTTGGAAGGAGAGGTGTGGCAGAATTTTTGAGTGTCACAACATGAACAAAGCTCAAATTCTGATAGAGATTCTTCAGGACTCACGATCATGCATGGAGCAAGAATTGAATATAGAGTACCTAACAAGAAGAGAGAAAGAGATTTTCACAAGATTCAATTTTTTCATTAGTCAATAATCACTCGAATAATGATGAAGATTGTAATGTATTATGGGGCAAAGCTTATATTTTGTGATGTATCCACAAGTACTCCAGAACAGTCTAGCTATTGCACTTTTTATTAACTTCCTTGTGCTACTCTTTGAAATGAGTTTGATGAAGTGTGCCCATTTCACCTTCTTTAGGTGGGGTACAATCTTCTCGACTACACTAAGAGACTTCAGGCTTTAGTCTATGGCTTGTGTAGACAAAGCTTCTTTGTACAAATCTTTTACAAAATACATTATCTTTACTTACCAAAAAAAAGACTTCCCATGAGCTAATAAGATGGGAAAGACCAGTATTTTGAATTTCCGGGACGGTGCAGAAAAAACCGATCGAAACTCGACTCTGCGCCAACTTCGTGCAATATTTATGACCGTCGTATTTTTTTGCGATAGCGTGCTTGTACGACTTCCCTTTGGCTAATAAGATGGGAAGACCAGTATTTTGAATTTCCAAGACGGTGCACGAAAAACCGATCGAAACTCGACTCAGCGCGCGACTTCGAGCAAAGTTTATGACCGTCATATTTTTTTGTGATAGCGTGCTTGTACGACTTCCCATGGGCTAATAAGATGGGAAAGACCAGTATTTTGAATTTCCGAGACGGTGCACGAAAAATCGATCGAAACTCGACTCAGCGCACGACTTCGAGCAAAGTTTATGACCGTCGTACTTTTTTGTGATAGCGTGCTTGTACGACTTCCCATGGGCTAATAAGATGGGAAAGACCAGTATTTTGAATTTTTGAGACGGTGCACAAAAAACCGACCGAAACTAGACTCTGCGCCAAGTTCGTTGAATGTTTATAACCGTCATATTTTTTTGCGAAAGCATGCTTGTACGACTTCCCATGGCCTAATAAGACGGGAAAGACCAGTATTTTGAATTTCCGAGACGGTGCACGAAAAACCGATCGAAACTCGACTCAGCGCGCGACTTCGAGCAAAGTTTATGACCGTCGTATTTTTTTGCGATAGCGTGCTTGTACGACATCCCATGGGCTAATAAGATGGGAAAGACCAGTATTTTGAATTTCTGAGACGGTGCACAAAAAACGGATCCAAACTCGACTCTGCGCCAAGTTCGTGCAATGTTTATAACCGTCGTATTTTTTTGCGAAAGCGTGCATGTACGACTTCCCATGGCCTAATAAGACGGGAAAGACCAGTATTTTGAATTTTCGAGACGGTGCACGAAAAACCGATCGAAACTTGACTCAGCGCGCGACTTCGAGCAAAGTTTATGACCGTCGTATTTTTTTGCGATAGCGTGCTTGTACGACTTCCCATGGGCTAATAAGATGGGAAAGACCAGTATTTTGAATTTCCGAGACGGTGCACAAAAAACCGATCGAAACTCGACTCTGCGCAAAGTTCGTGCAATGTTTATGACCGTCGTATTTTTTTGCGAAAGCGTGCTTGTACGACTTCCCATGGGATAATAAGATGGGAAAGACCAGTATTTTGAATTTCCGAGACGGTGCAGAAAAAACCGATCGAAACTCCACTCTGCGCCAAGTTCGTGCAATGTTTATGACCGTCGTATTTTTTTGCGATAGCGTGCTTGTACGACTTCCCTTTGGCTAATAAGATGATAAAGACCAGTATTTTGAATTTCCAAGACGGTGCACGAAAAACCGATCGAAACTCGACTCAGCGCGCGACTTCGAGCAAAGTTTATGACCATCGTATTTTTTTGCGATAGCGTGCTTGTACGACTTCGCATGGGCTAATAAGATGGGAAAGACCAGTATTTTGAATTTTCGAGACTGTGCACAAAAAACCGATCGAAACTCGACTCTGCGCAAAGTTCGTGCAATGTTTATGACCGTCATATTTTTTTGCGAAAGCATGCTTGTACGACTTCCTATGGCCTAATACGACGGGAAAGACCAGTATTTTAAATTTCCGAGACGGTGCACGAAAAACCGATCGAAACTAGACACAGCGCGCGACTTCGAGCAAAGTTTATGACCGTCGTATTTTTTTGCGATAGCGTGCTTGTACGACTTCCTATGGCCTAATACGACGGGAAAGACCAGTATTTTAAATTTCCGAGACGATGCACGAAAAACCGATCGAAACTCGACTCAGCACGCGACTTCGAGCAAAGTTTATGACCGTCGTATTTTTTTGCGATAGCGTGCTTAGACGACTTCCCATGGGTTAATAAGACGGGAAAGACCAGTATTTTGAATTTTCGAGACAGTGCACGAAAAACCGATCGAAACTCAACTCAACGCGCAACTTCGAGCAAAGTTTATGACCGTCGTATTTTTTTGCTAAAGAGTGCTTGTTCGACTTCCCATGGGCTAGTAAGATGGGAAAGACCTGTATTTTGAATTTCCGAGACGGTGCACAAAAAACTGATCGAAACTCGACTCTGCGCAAAGTACGTGCAATGTTTATGACCGTCGTATTTTTTTGCGAAAGCGTGCTTGTACGATTTCCCATGGGCTAATAAGATGGCAAAGACCAATATGCTGAATTTCCGAGACGGTGCACAAAAAACCGTTCGAAACTCGACTCTGCGCAAAGTTCGTGCAATGTTTATAACCGTCGTATTTTTTTGCGAAAGCGTGCTTGTACGATTTCCCATGGCCTAATAAGACGGGAAAGACCAGTATTTTAAATTTCCGAGACGGTGCACGAAAAACCGATCGAAACTCGACTCAGCGCGCGACTTCAAGCAAAGTTTATGACCGTCGTATTTTTTTGCGATAGCGTGCTTGTACGACTTCCCATGGGCTAATAAGACGGGAAAGACCAGTATTTTGAATTTCCGAGACGGTGCACGAAAAACAGATCGAAACTCGACTCAGCGTGCGACTTCGACCAAAGTTTATGACCGTCGTATTTTTTTGCGAAAGCGTGCTTGTACGACTTCTCATGGGCTAATAAGATGGGAAAGACCAGTATTTTGAATTTCCGAGACGGTGCCCACAAAACCGATCGAAACTCGACTCTGCGCAATGTTTATGACGGTCGTATTTTTTTGCGAAAGCGTGCTTGTGCGACTTCCCATGGCCTAATAAGACGGGAAAGACCAATATTTTGAATTTCCGAGACGGTGCACGAAAAACCGATCGAAACTCGACTCAGCGCGCGACTTCGAGCAAAGTTTATGACCGTCGTATTTTTTTGTGATAGCCTGCTTGTACGACTTCCCATGGGCTAATAAGACGGGAAAGACCAGTATTTTGAATTTCCGAGACGGTGCACGAAAAACCGATCGAAACTCGACTCAGCGCGCGACTTCGAGCAAAGTTTATGACCGTCGTATTTTTTTGCGAAAGCGTGCTTGTACGACTTCCCATGGGCTTTGAAGATGGGAAAGACCTGTATTTTGAATTTTCGAGACGGTGAACGAAAAACCGATCGAAACTCGACTCAGCGCGCGACTTCGTGCAAAGTTTATGACCGTCATATTTTTTTGCGATAGCGTGCTTGTACGACTTCCCATGGGCTAATATGATGGGAAAGACCAGTATTTTGAATTTCCGAGACGGTGCACAAAAAACCGATCGAAACTCGACTCTGCGCAAAGTTCGTGCAATGTTTATGACCGTCGTATTTTTTTGCGAAAGCGTGCTTGTACGATTTCCCATGGCCTAATAAGACGGGAAAGACCAGTATTTTAAATTTCCAAGACGGTGCACAAAAAACCGATCGAAACTCGACTCAGCGCGCGACTTCGAGCAAAGTTTATGACCGTCGTATTTTTTTATGATAGCGTGCTTGTACGACTTCCCATGGGCTAATAAGACGGGAAAGACAAGTATTTTGAATTTCCGAGACGGTGCACGAAAAACCGATCGAAACTCGACTCATCGCGCGACTTCGAGCAAAGTTTATGACCGTCTTATTTTTTTGCGAAAGCATGCTTGTACGACTTCCCATGGGCTAATAAGATGGGAAAGACCAGTATTTTGAATTTCCGAGAGGGTGCACAAAAAACCAATCGAAACTCGACTCAGCGCGCGACTTCGAGCAAAGTTTTTTACCGTCGTATTTTTTTGCGAAAGCGAGCTTGTACGACTTCCCATGGGCTAATAAGACGGGAAAGAACAGTATTTTGAATTTCTGAGACGTTGCACGAAAAACTGATCGAAACTCAACTCTGCGCAAAGTTTATGAACGTCGCCTTTTTTCGTGAAACCAACCTCATACAACTTACCATGGGCTAATAAATCGTTAATGGCCAGTATTTTGAATTTCCGAGACGGTGCACGAAAAACCGATCGAAACTCGACTCACGCGTGACTTCGTGCAAAGTTTATGACCGTCGTATTTTTTTACGAAAGCATGCTTGTACGACTTCCCATGAGCTGAGTAATCTGGCAGATATTCTTAATGAATTTGGTATAGTTTCTGGTCTTAAGCTAAACCATGCAAAGAGCAAAGTATACGTGGGTGCTTGCATTGAAAATAAGGATCATATTGCTCAAACATTGGGAGTTGCTGAAGGAAATTTACCGGTTCCTTACTTGGGTCTTCCATTGATATCCACTGGAATCAACAAAGTCTCCTGTCAGCCTATCCTACAAAAAATTAAGAACATAATTTCCTCTTGGAAAAATAGGCTTCTTTCTAAAGCTGGACGACTTGAACTTATTCGATCAGTGTTGATCTCTTATTCTATTTATTGGTCTCATGCATTCCTTCTACCAGCCGGGCTTCTCAATGATATTGATAAATTACTTATGAACTTCTTTTGGAATGGCACAGATGGTAAGACAATGCATATGGTGAATTGGGACAACATTTGCAAACCGAAGGATGAAGGGGGCTTGAATCTTCGACATATTAGAGATTGGAATAAAGCTTGTATGGTAAAGCAATTATGGGATATTTTACCAAGGAATCAATCTGGGAAGTATATGCAAAAACATCTCATTCTACTGCTTGGAAAGGAATTCTGAAGGCAAGGAGATGGCTACGTAACAATATTTCTTATGTGATTTCTTCTGGAACCAATATTAATATGTGGTATGATCCTTGGGTGAATGGGAAAAGTATATTTCAAATATTTGGTGATAGAGTACGACAGGATCTGGGGGCTCCCAAAGACTGGAAGGTTTCTGAATTCATTAACAATGGTACATGGTGTCTTCCTAACCCTACCTCCCCAGACATGTTATTACTTTGGCCGACTATTAGGGCTATTCCAATCAAGAACAACTCTTCAGATATGCTTATTTGGCTTCATGATAATGGTAAATTTAGTGCTACATCTGCATGGAACCAAATTAGACGACGAAATAACAAGTGGATCCCAAGTAGTTGGACATGGGATAGTCGATGCTCACAGCGACATTCCTTATGTACATGGCAGGCCCTTCTCGGCAAACTTCCTACGATGGACAATATGCAGCGAAGAGGTATTTATATTGTAAATCGGTGCTCTTTGTGTATGCAAAAGGAAGAAAGTGTTGACCATCTATACTTTGCTTGTGATTATTCATCTTGGATATGGGAAGAGATCTTGAAGTGATTTGATCTTCAAAGGCTACCACGGCCAAACTTGCATCATGAACTAGAAAGGCTAATGCAAGGCTTCTCAAGAAAGGGTCCTCTTACACAACTAGCAAGAATTATATTCAGATGTGCTATTTGGTGGATTTGGAAGGAGAGGTGTGGCAGAATTTTTGAGTGTCACAACATGAAAAAAGCTCAAATTCTGATAGAGATTCTTCAGGACTCACGATCATGCATGGAGCAAGAATTGAATATAGAGCACCTAACAAGAAGAGAGAAAGAGATTTTCACAAGATTCAATTTTTTCATTAGTCAATAATCACTCGAATAATGATGAAGATTGTAATGTATTATGGGGCAAAGCTTATATTTTGTTATGTATCCACAAGTACTCCAGAACAGTCTAGCTATTGCACTTTTTATTAACTTCCTTGTGCTACTCTTGGAAATGAGTTTGATGAAGTGTGCCCATTTCACCTTCTTTAGGTGGGGTACAATCTTCTCGACTACACTAAGAGACTTCAGGCTTTAGTCTATGGCTTGTGTAGACAAAGCTTCTTTGTACAAATCTTTTACAAAATACATTATCTTTACTTACCAAAAAAAAGACTTCCCATGAGCTAATAAGATGGGAAAGACCAGTATTTTGAATTTCCGAGACGGTGCAGAAAAAACCGATCGAAACTCGACTCTGCGCCAACTTCGTGCAATATTTATGACCGTCGTATTTTTTTGCGATAGCGTGCTTGTACGACTTCCCTTTGGCTAATAAGATGGGAAGACCAGTATTTTGAATTTCCAAGACGGTGCACGAAAAACCGATCGAAACTCGACTCAGCGCGCGACTTCGAGCAAAGTTTATGACCGTCGTATTTTTTTGTGATAGCGTGCTTGTACGACTTCCCATGGGCTAATAAGATGGGAAAGACCAGTATTTTGAATTTCCGAGACGGTGCACGAAAAATCGATCGAAACTCGACTCAGCGCGCGACTTCGAGCAAAGTTTATGACCGTCGTACTTTTTTGCGATAGCGTGCTTGTACGACTTCCCATGGGCTAATAAGATGGGAAAGACCAGTATTTTGAATTTTTGAGACGGTGCACAAAAAACCGACCGAAACTAGACTCTGCGCCAAGTTCGTTGAATGTTTATAACCGTCATATTTTTTTGCGAAAGCATGCTTGTACGACTTCCCATGGCCAAATAAGACGGGAAAGACCAGTATTTTGAATTTCCGAGACGGTGCACGAAAAACCGATCGAAACTCGACTCAGCGCGCGACTTCGAGCAAAGTTTATGACCGTCGTATTTTTTTGCGATAGCGTGCTTGTACGACATCCCATGGGCTAATAAGATGGGAAAGACCAGTATTTTGAATTTCTGAGACGGTGCACAAAAAACGGATCCAAACTCGACTGTGCGCCAAGTTCGTGCAATGTTTATAACCGTCGTATTTTTTTGCGAAAGCGTGCATGTATGACTTCCCATGGCCTAATAAGACGGGAAAGACCAGTATTTTGAATTTTCGAGATGATGCACGAAAAACCGATCGAAACTTGACTCAGCGCGTGACTTCGAGCAAAGTTTATGACCGTCGTATTTTTTTGCGATAGCGTGCTTGTACGACTTCCCATGGGCTAATAAGATGGGAAAGACCAGTATTTTGAATTTCCGAGACGGTGCACAAAAAACCGATCGAAACTCGACTCTGCGCAAAGTTCGTGCAATGTTTATGACCGTCGTATTTTTTTGCGAAAGCGTGCTTGTACGACTTCCCATGGGATAATAAGATGGGAAAGACCAGTATTTTGAATTTCCGAGACGGTGCAGAAAAAACCGATCGAAACTCGACTCTGCGCCAAGTTCGTGCAATGTTTATGACCGTCGTATTTTTTTGCGATAGCGTGCTTGTACGACTTCCCTTTGGCTAATAAGATGGGAAAGACCAGTATTTTGAATTTCCAAGACGGTGCACGAAAAACCGATCGAAACTCGACTCAGCGCGCGACTTCGAGCAAAGTTTATGACCATCGTATTTTTTTGTGATTGCGTGCTTGTACGACTTCGCATGGGCTAATAAGATGGGAAAGACCAGTATTTTGAATTTTCGAGACTGTGCACAAAAAACCGATCGAAACTCGACTCTGCGCAAAGTTCGTGCAATGTTTATGACCGTCATATTTTTTTGCGAAAGCATGCTTGTACGACTTCCTATGGCCTAATACGACGGGAAAGACCAGTATTTTAAATTTCCGAGACGGTGCACGAAAAACCGATCAAAACTAGACTCAGCGCGCGACTTCGAGCAAAGTTTATGACCGTCGTATTTTTTTGCGATAGCGTGCTTGTACGACTTCGCATGGGCTAATAAGATCGGAAAGACCAGTATTTTGAATTTTCGAGACGGTGCACAAAAAACCGATCGAAACTCGACTCTGCGCAAAGTTCGTGCAATGTTTATGACCGTTGTATTTTTTTGCGAAAGCATGCTTGTACGACTTCCCATGAGCTGAGTAATCTGGCAGATATTCTTAATGAATTTGGTATAGTTTCTGGTCTTAAGCTAAACCATGCAAAGAGCAAAGTATACGTGGGTGCTTGCATTGAAAATAAGGATCATATTGCTCAAACATTGGGAGTTGCTGAAGGAAATTTACCGGTTCCTTACTTGGGTCTTCCATTTATATCCACTGGAATCAACAAAGTCTCCTGTCAGCCTATCCTACAAATAATTAAGAACATAATTTCCTCTTGGAAAAATAGGCTTCTTTCTAAAGCTGGACGACTTGAACTTATTCTTTTTTTGGATAGGTTCACGACTTGAACTTATTCGATCAGTGTTGATCTCTTATTCTATTTATTGGTCTCATGCATTCCTTCTACCAGCCGGGCTTCTCAATGATATTGATAAATTACTTATGAACTTCTTTTGGAATGGCACAGATGGTAAGGCAATGCATATGGTGAATTGGGACAACATTTGCAAACCGAAGGATGAAGGGGGCTTGAATCTTCGACATATTAGAGATTGGAATAAAGCTTGTATGGTAAAGCAATTATGGGATATTTTACCAAGGAATCAATCTGGGAAGTATATGCAAAAACATCTCATTCTACTGCTTGGAAAGGAATTCTGAAGGCAAGGAGATGGCTACGTAACAATATTTCTTATGTGATTTCTTCTGGAACCAATATTAATATGTGGTATGATCCTTGGGTGAATGGGAAAAGTATATTTCAAATATTTGGTGATAGAGTACGACAGGATCTGGGGGCTCCCAAAGACTGGAAGGTTTCTGAATTCATTAACAATGGTACATGGTGTCTTCCTAACCCTACCTCCCCAGACATGTTATTACTTTGGCCGACTATTAGGGCTATTCCAATCAAGAACAACTCTTCAGATATGCTTATTTGGCTTCATGATAATGGTAAATTTAGTGCTACATCTGCATGGAACCAAATTAGACGACGAAACAACAAGTGGATCCCAAGTAGTTGGACATGGGATAGTCGATGCTCACAGCGACATTCCTTATGTACATGGCAGGCCCTTCTCGGCAAACTTCCTACGATGGACAATATGCAGCGAAGAGGTATTTATATTGTAAATCGGTGCTCTTTGTGTATGCAAAAGGAAGAAAGTGTTGACCATCTATACTTTGCTTGTGATTATTCATCTTGGATATGGGAAGAGATCTTGAAGTGATTTGATATTCAAAGGCTACCACGGCCAAACTTGCATCATGAACTAGAAAGGCTAATGCAAGGCTTCTCAAGAAAGGGTCCTCTTACACAACTAGCAAGAATTATATTCAGATGTGCTATTTGGTGGATTTGGAAGGAGAGGTGTGGCAGAATTTTTGAGTGTCACAACATGAACAAAGCTCAAATTCTGATAGAGATTCTTCAGGACTCACGATCATGCATGGAGCAAGAATTGAATATAGAGTACCTAACAAGAAGAGAGAAAGAGATTTTCACAAGATTCAATTTTTTCATTAGTCAATAATCACTCGAATAATGATGAAGATTGTAATGTATTATGGGGCAAAGCTTATATTTTGTGATGTATCCACAAGTACTCCAGAACAGTCTAGCTATTGCACTTTTTATTAACTTCCTTGTGCTACTCTTGGAAATGAGTTTGATGAAGTGTGCCCATTTCACCTTCTTTAGGTGGGGTACAATCTTCTCGACTACACTAAGAGACTTCAGGCTTTAGTCTATGGCTTGTGTAGACAAAGCTTCTTTGTACAAATCTTTTACAAAATACATTATCTTTACTTACCAAAAAAAAGACTTCCCATGAGCTAATAAGATGGGAAAGACCAGTATTTTAAATTTCCGAGACGGTGCAGAAAAAACCGATCGAAACTCGACTCTGCGCCAACTTCGTGCAATATTTATGACCGTCGTATTTTTTTGCGATAGCGTGCTTGTACGACTTCCCTTTGGCTAATAAGATGGGAAGACCAGTATTTTGAATTTCCAAGACGGTGCACGAAAAACCGATCGAAACTCGACTCAGCGCGCGACTTTGAGCAAAGTTTATGACCGTCATATTTTTTTGTGATAGCGTGCTTGTACGACTTCCCATGGGCTAATAAGATGGGAAAGACCAGTATTTTGAATTTCCGAGACGGTGCACGAAAAATCGATCGAAACTCGACTCAGCGCACGACTTCGAGCAAAGTTTATGACCGTCGTACTTTTTTGTGATAGCGTGCTTGTACGACTTCCCATGGGCTAATAAGATGGGAAAGACCAGTATTTTGAATTTTTGAGACGGTGCAAAAAAACCGACCGAAACTAGACTCTGCGCCAAGTTCGTTGAATGTTTATAACCGTCATATTTTTTTGCGAAAGCATGCTTGTACGACTTCCCATGGCCTAATAAGACGGGAAAGACCAGTATTTTGAATTTCCGAGACGGTGCACGAAAAACCGATCGAAACTCGACTCAGCGCGCGACTTCGAGCAAAGTTTATGACCGTCGTATTTTTTTGCGATAGCATGCTTGTACGACATCCCATGGGCTAATAAGATGGGAAAGACCAGTATTTTGAATTTCTGAGACGGTGCACAAAAAACGGATCCAAACTCGACTCTGCGCCAAGTTCGTGCAATGTTTATAACCGTCGTATTTTTTTGCGAAAGCGTGCATGTACGACTTCCCATGGCCTAATAAGACGGGAAAGACCAGTATTTTGAATTTTCGAGACGGTGCACGAAAAACCGATCGAAACTTGACTCAGCGCGCGACTTCGAGCAAAGTTTATGACCGTCGTATTTTTTTGCGATAGCGTGCTTGTACGACTTCCCATGGGCTAATAAGATGGGAAAGACCAGTATTTTGAATTTCCGAGACGGTGCACAAAAAACCGATCGAAACTCGACTCTGCGCAAAGTTCGTGCAATGTTTATGACCGTCGTATTTTTTTGCGAAAGCGTGCTTGTACGACTTCCCATGGGATAATAAGATGGGAAAGACCAGTATTTTGAATTTCCGAAACGGTGCAGAAAAAACCGATCGAAACTCCACTCTGCGCCAAGTTCGTGCAATGTTTATGACCGTCGTATTTTTTTGCGATAGCGTGCTTGTACGACTTCCCTTTGGCTAATAAGATGATAAAGACCAGTATTTTGAATTTCCAAGACGGTGCACGAAAAACCGATCGAAACTCGACTCAGCGCGCGACTTCGAGCAAAGTTTATGACCATCGTATTTTTTTGCGATAGCGTGCTTGTACGACTTCGTATGGGCTAATAAGATGGGAAAGACCAGTATTTTGAATTTTCGAGACTGTGCACAAAAAACCGATCGAAACTCGACTCTGCGCAAAGTTCGTGCAATGTTTATGACCGTCATATTTTTTTGCGAAAGCATGCTTGTACGACTTCCTATGGCCTAATACGACGGGAAAGACCAGTATTTTAAATTTCCGAGACGGTGCACGAAAAACCGATCGAAACTAGACACAGCGCGCGACTTCGAGCAAAGTTTATGACCGTCGTATTTTTTTGCGATAGCGTGCTTGTACGACTTCCTATGGCCTAATACGACGGGAAAGACCAGTATTTTAAATTTCCGAGACGATGCACGAAAAACCGATCGAAACTCGACTCAGCACGCGACTTCGAGCAAAGTTTATGACCGTCGTATTTTTTTGCGATAGCGTGCTTAGACGACTTCCCATGGGATAATAAGACGGGAAAGACCAGTATTTTGAATTTTCGAGACGGTGCACGAAAAACCGATCGAAACTCAACTCAACGCGCAACTTCGAGCAAAGTTTATGACCGTCGTATTTTTTTGCTAAAGAGTGCTTGTTCGACTTCCCATGGGCTAGTAAGATGGGAAAGACCTGTATTTTGAATTTCCGAGACGGTGCACAAAAAACTGATCGAAACTCGACTCTGCGCAAAGTACGTGCAATGTTTATGACCGTCGTATTTTTTTGCGAAAGCGTGCTTGTACGATTTCCCATGGGCTAATAAGATGGCAAAGACCAATATGCTGAATTTCCGAGACGGTGCACAAAAAACCGATCGAAACTCGACTCTGCGCAAAGTTCGTGCAATGTTTATAACCGTCGTATTTTTTTGCGAAAGCGTGCTTGTACGATTTCCCATGGCCTAATAAGACGGGAAAGACCAGTATTTTAAATTTCCGAGACGGTGCACGAAAAACCGATCGAAACTCGACTCAGCGCGCGACTTCAAGCAAAGTTTATGACCGTCGTATTTTTTTGCGATAGCGTGCTTGTACGACTTCCCATGGGCTAATAAGACGGGAAAGACCAGTATTTTGAATTTCCGAGACGGTGCACGAAAAACAGATCGAAACTCGACTCAGCGTGCGACTTCGACCAAAGTTTATGACCGTCGTATTTTTTTGCGAAAGCGTGCTTGTACGACTTCTCATGGGCTAATAAGATGGGAAAGACCAGTATTTTGAATTTCCGAGACGGTGCCCACAAAACCGATCGAAACTCGACTCTGCGCAATGTTTATGACGGTCGTATTTTTTTGCGAAAGCGTGCTTGTGCGACTTCCCATGGCCTAATAAGACGGGAAAGACCAGTATTTTGAATTTCCGAGACGGTGCACGAAAAACCGATCGAAACTCGACTCAGCGCGCGACTTCGAGCAAAGTTTATGACCGTCGTATTTTTTTGTGATAGCCTGCTTGTACGACTTCCCATGGGCTAATAAGACGGGAAAGACCAGTATTTTGAATTTCCGAGACGGTGCACGAAAAACCGATCGAAACTCGACTCAGCGCGCGACTTCGAGCAAAGTTTATGACCGTCGTATTTTTTTGCGAAAGCGTGCTTGTACGACTTCCCATGGGCTTTGAAGATGGGAAAGACCTGTATTTTGAATTTTCGAGACGGTGAACGAAAAACCGATCGAAACTCGACTCAGCGCGCGACTTCGTGCAAAGTTTATGACCGTCATATTTTTTTGCGATAGCGTGCTTGTACGACTTCCCATGGGCTAATATGATGGGAAAGACCAGTATTTTGAATTTCCGAGACGGTGCACAAAAAACCGATCGAAACTCGACTCTGCGCAAAGTTCGTGCAATGTTTATGACCGTCGTATTTTTTTGTGAAAGCGTGCTTGTACGATTTCCCATGGCCTAATAAGACGGGAAAGACCAGTATTTTAAATTTCCAAGACGGTGCACAAAAAACCGATCGAAACTCGACTCAGCGCGCGACTTCGAGCAAAGTTTATGACCGTCGTATTTTTTTATGATAGCGTGCTTGTACGACTTCCCATGGGCTAATAAGACGGGAAAGACAAGTATTTTGAATTTCCGAGACGGTGCACGAAAAACCGATCGAAACTCGACTCATCGCGCGACTTCGAGCAAAGTTTATGACCGTCTTATTTTTTTGCGAAAGCATGCTTGTACGACTTCCCATGGGCTAATAAGATGGGAAAGACCAGTATTTTGAATTTCCGAGAGGGTGCACAAAAAACCAATCGAAACTCGACTCAGCGCGCGACTTCGAGCAAAGTTTTTTACCGTCGTATTTTTTTGCGAAAGCGAGCTTGTACGACTTCCCATGGGCTAATAAGACGGGAAAGAACAGTATTTTGAATTTCTGAGACGTTGCACGAAAAACTGATCGAAACTCAACTCTGCGCAAAGTTTATGAACGTCGCCTTTTTTCGTGAAACCAACCTCATACAACTTACCATGGGCTAATAAATCGTTAATGGCCAGTATTTTGAATTTCCGAGACGGTGCACGAAAAACCGATCGAAACTCGACTCACGCGTGACTTCGTGCAAAGTTTATGACCGTCGTATTTTTTTACGAAAGCATGCTTGTACGACTTCCCATGAGCTGAGTAATCTGGCAGATATTCTTAATGAATTTGGTATAGTTTCTGGTCTTAAGCTAAACCATGCAAAGAGCAAAGTATACGTGGGTGCTTGCATTGAAAATAAGGATCATATTGCTCAAACATTGGGAGTTGCTGAAGGAAATTTACCGGTTCCTTACTTGGGTCTTCCATTTATATCCACTGGAATCAACAAAGTCTCCTGTCAGCCTATCCTACAAAAAATTAAGAACATAATTTCCTCTTGGAAAAATAGGCTTCTTTCTAAAGCTGGACGACTTGAACTTATTCGATCAGTGTTGATCTCTTATTCTATTTATTGGTCTCATGCATTCCTTCTACCAGCCGGGCTTCTCAATGATATTGATAAATTACTTATGAACTTCTTTTGGAATGGCACAGATGGTAAGACAATGCATATGGTGAATTGGGACAACATTTGCAAACCGAAGGATGAAGGGGGCTTGAATCTTCGACATATTAGAGATTGGAATAAAGCTTGTATGGTAAAGCAATTATGGGATATTTTACCAAGGAATCAATCTGGGAAGTATATGCAAAAACTTCTCATTCTACTGCTTGGAAAGGAATTCTGAAGGCAAGGAGATGGCTACGTAACAATATTTCTTATGTGATTTCTTCTGGAACCAATATTAATATGTGGTATGATCCTTGGGTGAATGGGAAAAGTATATTTCAAATATTTGGTGATAGAGTACGACAGGATCTGGGGGCTCCCAAAGACTGGAAGGTTTCTGAATTCATTAACAATGGTACATGGTGTCTTCCTAACCCTACCTCCCCAGACATGTTATTACTTTGGCCGACTATTAGGGCTATTCCAATCAAGAACAACTCTTCAGATATGCTTATTTGGCTTCATGATAATGGTAAATTTAGTGCTACATCTGCATGGAACCAAATTAGACGACGAAATAACAAGTGGATCCCAAGTAGTTGGACATGGGATAGTCGATGCTCACAGCGACATTCCTTATGTACATGGCAGGCCCTTCTCGGCAAACTTCCTACGATGGACAATATGCAGCGAAGAGGTATTTATATTGTAAATCGGTGCTCTTTGTGTATGCAAAAGGAAGAAAGTGTTGACCATCTATACTTTGCTTGTGATTATTCATCTTGGATATGGGAAGAGATCTTGAAGTGATTTGATCTTCAAAGGCTACCACGGCCAAACTTGCATCATGAACTAGAAAGGCTAATGCAAGGCTTCTCAAGAAAGGGTCCTCTTACACAACTAGCAAGAATTATATTCAGATGTGCTATTTGGTGGATTTGGAAGGAGAGGTGTGGCAGAATTTTTGAGTGTCACAACATGAACAAAGCTCAAATTCTGATAGAGATTCTTCAGGACTCACGATCATGCATGGAGCAAGAATTGAATATAGAGCACCTAACAAGAAGAGAGAAAGAGATTTTCACAAGATTCAATTTTTTCATTAGTCAATAATCACTCGAATAATGATGAAGATTGTAATGTATTATGGGGCAAAGCTTATATTTTGTTATGTATCCACAAGTACTCCAGAACAGTCTAGCTATTGCACTTTTTATTAACTTCCTTGTGCTACTCTTGGAAATGAGTTTGATGAAGTGTGCCCATTTCACCTTCTTTAGGTGGGGTACAATCTTCTCGACTACACTAAGAGACTTCAGGCTTTAGTCTATGGCTTGTGTAGACAAAGCTTCTTTGTACAAATCTTTTACAAAATACATTATCTTTACTTACCAAAAAAAAGACTTCCCATGAGCTAATAAGATGGGAAAGACCAGTATTTTGAATTTCCGAGACGGTGCAGAAAAAACCGATCGAAACTCGACTCTGCGCCAACTTCGTGCAATATTTATGACCGTCGTATTTTTTTGCGATAGCATGCTTGTACGACTTCCCTTTGGCTAATAAGATGGGAAAGACCAGTATTTTGAATTTCCAAGACGGTGCACGAAAAACCGATCGAAACTCGACTCAGCGCGCGACTTCGAGCAAAGTTTATGACCGTCGTATTTTTTTGTGATAGCGTGCTTGTACGACTTCCCATGGGCTAATAAGATGGGAAAGACCAGTATTTTGAATTTTCGAGACGGTGCACGAAAAATCGATCGAAACTCGACTCAGCGCGCGACTTCGAGCAAAGTTTATGACCGTCGTACTTTTTTGCGATAGCGTGCTTGTACGACTTCCCATGGGCTAATAAGATGGGAAAGACCAGTATTTTGAATTTTTGAGACGGTGCACAAAAAACCGACCGAAACTAGACTCTGCGCCAAGTTCGTTGAATGTTTATAACCGTCATATTTTTTTGCGAAAGCATGCTTGTACGACTTCACATGGCCTAATAAGACGGGAAAGACCAGTATTTTGAATTTCCGAGACGGTGCACGAAAAACCGATCGAAACTCGACTCAGCGCGCGACTTCGAGCAAAGTTTATGACCGTCGTATTTTTTTGCGATAGCGTGCTTGTACGACATCCCATGGGCTAATAAGATGGGAAAGACCAGTATTTTGAATTTCTGAGACGGTGCACAAAAAACGGATCCAAACTCGACTCTGCGCCAAGTTCGTGCAATGTTTATAACCGTCGTATTTTTTTGCGAAAGCGTGCATGTACGACTTCCCATGGCCTAATAAGACGGGAAAGACCAGTATTTTGAATTTTCGAGACGGTGCACGAAAAACCGATCGAAACTTGACTCAGCGCGCGACTTCGAGCAAAGTTTATGACCGTCGTATTTTTTTGCGATAGCGTGCTTGTACGACTTCCCATGGGCTAGTAAGACGGGAAAGACCAGTATTTTGAATTTCCGAGACGGTGCACGAAAAACCGTTCGAAACTCGACTCAGCGCGCGACTTCGAGCAAAGTTTATGACCGTCATATTTTTTTGCGATACCGTGCTTGTACGACTTCCCATGGGCTAATAAGATGGGAAAGACCAGTATTTTGAATTTCTGTGACGGTGCACAAAAAACCGATCGAAACTCGACTCTGCGCCAAGTTCGTGCAATGTTTATGACCGTCGTATTTTTTTGCGAAAGCGTGCTTGTACGACTTCCCATGGGCTAATAAGACGGGAAAGTCCAGTATTTTGAATTTCTAAGACGGTGCACGAAAAATCGATCGAAACTCGACTCAGCGCGCGACTTCGTGCAAAGTTTATGACCGTCGTATTTTTTTGCGATAGCGTGCTTGTATGACTTCCCATGGGCTAATAAGATGGGAAAGACCAGTATTTTGAATTTCCGAGACGGTGCACAAAAAATCGATCGAAACTCGACTCTGCGCAAAGTTCATGCAATGTTTATGACCGTCGTATTTTTTTGCGAAAGCGTGCTTGTACGACTTCCCATGGGCTAATAAGACGGGAAAGACCAGTATTTTGAATTTCTGAGACGGTGCACGAAAAACAGATCGAAACTCGACTCAGCGCGCGACATCGAGCAAAGTTTATGACCGTCGTATTTTTTTGCGAAACCGTGCTTGTATGACTTCCCATGGGCTAATAAGATTGGAAAGACCAGTATTTTGAATTTCCGAGACGGTGCACAAAAAATCGATCGAAAGTCGACTCTGCGCCAAGTTCGTGCAATGTTTAAGACCGTCGTATTTTTTCGCGAAAGCGTGCTTGTACGACTTCCCATGGCCTAATAAGACGGGAAAGACCAGTATTTTGAATTTCCGAGACGGCGCACGAAAAACCGATCGAAACACGACTCAGCGCGCGACTTCGAGCAAAGTTTATGACCGTCGTATTTTTTTGCGATAGCGTGCTTTTACGACTTCCCAAGGGTTAATAAGACGGGAAAGACCAGTATTTTGAATTTCCGGGACGGTGCACGAAAAACCGATCGAAACTCGACTCAGCGTGCGACTTCGAGCAAAGTTTATGACGGTCTAATTTTTTTGCGAAAGCGTGCTTGTATGACTTCTCATGGGCTAATAAGATAGGAAAGACCAGTATTTTGAATTTCCGAGACGGTGCACAAAAAACCGATCGAAACTCGACTCTGCGCAAAGTTCGTGCAATGTTTATGACCGTCGTATTTTTTTGCAAAAGCGTGCTTGTACGACTTCCCATGGGCTAATAAGACGGGAAAGACCAGTATTTTAAATTTCCGAGACGGTGCACGAAAAACCGATCGAAATGCGACTCAGCACGCATCTTCGAGCAAAGTTTATGACGGTCTTATTTTTTTGCGATAGCGTACTTGTACGACTTCCCATGGGCTAATAAGATGGGAAAGACCAGTATTTTGAATTTCCGAGACGGTGCACAAAAAACCGATCGAAACTCGACTCTGCGCAAAGTTCGTGCAAAGATTATGACCGTCGTATTTTTTTGCGAAAGCATGCTTGTACGACTTCCCATGGCCTAATAAGACGGGAAAGACCAGTATTTTAAATTTTCGAGATGGTGCACGAAAAACCGATCGAAACTCGACTCAGCGCGCGACTTCGAGCAAAGTTTATGACCGTCGTATTTTTTTGCGATAGCGTGCTTGTACGACTTCCCATGGGCTAATAAGACGGGAAAGACCAGTATTTTGAATTTCCGAAACGGTGCACGAAAAACCGATCGAAACTCGACTCAGCGCGCAACTTCGAGCAATGTTTATGACCGTCGTATTTTTTTGCTAAAGCGTGCTTGTACGACTTCCCATGGGCTAATAAGATGGGAAAGACCAGTATTTTGAATTCGGAGACGGTGCACAAAAAACCGATCGAAACTCGACTCTGTGAAAAGTACGTGCAATGTTTATTACCGTCGTATTTTTTTGCGAAAGCGTGCTTGTACGATTTCCCATGGGCTAATAAGATGGGAAAGACCAGTATGCTGAATTTCGGAGACGGTGCACAAAAAACCGATCGAAACTCGACTCTGCGCAAAGTTCGTGCAATGTTTATGACCGTCGTATTTTTTTGCGAAAGCGTGCTTGTACTACTTCCCATTGCCTAATAAGACGGGAAAGACCAGTATTTTAAATTTCCGAGACGGTCCACGAAAAACCAATCGAAACTCGACTCATCGCGCGACTTCGAGCAAAGTTTATGACCGTCATATTTTTTGCGATAGCGTGCTTGTACGACTTCCCATAAGCTAATAAGACGGGAAAGACCAGTATTTTGAATTTCCGAGACGGTGCACGAAAAACAGATCGAAACTCGACTCAGCGCGCGACTTCGAGCAAAGTTTATGACCGTCGTATTTTTTTGCGAAAGCGTGCTTGTACGACTTCCCATGGCCTAATAAGACGGGAAAGACCAGTATTTTAAATTTCCGAGACGGTGCACGAAAAACCGATCGAAACTCGACTCAGCGCGTGACTTCGAGCAAAGTTTATGACCGTCGTATTTTTTTGCGATAGCGTGCTTGTACGACTTCCCATGGGCTAATAAGACGGGAAAGACCAGTATTTTGAATTTCCGAGATGGTGCACGAAAAACTGATCGAAACTCGACTCAGCGCGCGACTTCGAGCAAAGTTTATGACCGTCGTATTTTTTTGCTAAAGCGTGCTTGTACGACTTCCCATGGGCTAATAAGATGGGAAAGACCAGTATTTTGAATTCGGAGACGGTGCACAAAAAACCGATCGAAACTCGACTTTGTGAAAAGTACATGCAATGTTTATGACCGTCGTATTTTTTTGCGAAAGCGTGCTTGTACGATTTCCCATGGGCTAATAAGATGGGAAAGACCAGTATGCTGAATTTCGGAGACGGTGCACAAAAAACCGATCGAAACTTGACTCTGCGCAAAGTTCGTGCAATGTTTATGACCGTCGTATTTTTTTGCGAAAGCGTGCTTGTACGACTTCCCATGGCCTAATAAGACGGGAAAGACCAGTATTTTAAATTTCCGAGACGGTCCACGAAAAACCAATCGAAACTCGACTCATCGCGCGACGTCGAGCAAAGTTTATGACCGTCGTATTTTTTTGCGATATCGTGCTTGTACGACTTCCCATGTGCTAATAGGACGGGAAAGACCAGTATTTTCAATTTCCGAGACGGTGCACGAAAAACAGATAGAAACTCGACTCAGCGCGCGACTTCTAGCAAAGTTTATGACCGTCGTATTTTTTTGCGAAAGCGTGCTTGTACGACTTCCCATGGCCTAAAAAGATGGGAAAGACCAGTATTTTGAATTTCCGAGACGGTGCACGAAAAACCGATCGAAACTCGACTCAGCGCGCGACTTCGAGCAAAGTTTATGACCGTCGTATTTTTTTGCGATAGCATGCTTGTACGACTTCCCATGGGCTAATAAGATGGGAAAGACCTGTATTTTGAATTTCCGAGACGGTGCACAAAAAACCGATCGAAACTCGACTCTGCGCCAAGTTCGTGCAATGTTTATGACCGTCGTATTTTTTTGCAAAAGCGTGCTTGTACGACTTCCCATGGCCTAATAAGATGGGAAAGACCAGTATTTTGAATTTCCGAGACGGTGCACGAAAAACCGATCGAAACTCGACTCTGCGCGCGACTTCTAGCAAAGTTTATGACTGTCGTATTTTTTTGCGATAGTGTGCTTGTACAATTTCCCATGGGCTAATAAGATGGGAAAGACCAGTATTTTGAATTTCCGAGACGGTGCACAAAAAACCGATCGAAACTCGACTCTGCGCCAAGTTCGTGCAATGTTGATAACCGTCGTATTTTTTTGCGAAATCGTGCTTGTGCGACTTCCCATGGCCTAATAGGACGGGAAAGACCAGTATTTTGAATTTCCGAGACGGTGCACGAAAAACCAATCGAAACTCGACTCAGCGCGTGACTTCGAGCAAAGTTTATGACCGTCGTATTTTTTTGCGATAGCGTGCTTGTACGACTTCCCATGGGCTAATATTTTTTTTGGTAAGTAAAGATATTGTATTTTGTAAAAGATTTGTACAAAGAAGCTTTGTCTACACAAGCCATAGACTAAAGCCTGAAGTCTCTTAGTGTAGTCGAGAAGATTGCACCCCACCTAAAGAAGGTGAAATGGGCACGCTTCATCAAACTCATCTCCAAGAGTAGCATAAGGAAGTTAATAAATAATAAAATGCAATAGCTAGACTGTTCTGGACTACTTGTGGATACATCACAAAATATAAGCTTTGCCCCATATAATACATTACAATCTTCATCATTATTCGAGTGATTCTTGACGAATGGAAAAATTGAATCTTGTGAAAATATCTTTCTCTCTTCTTGTTAGGTGCTCTGTATTCAATTCTTGCTCCATACATGATCGTGAGTCCTGAAGAATCTCTATCAGAATTTGAGCTTTGTTCATGTTGTGACACTCAAAAATTCTGCCACACCTCTCCTTCCAAATCCACCAAATAGCACATCTGAATATAATTCGTGCTAGTTGTGTAAGAGGCCCCTTTCTTGAGAAGCTTTGCATAAGCATTTCTAATTCATGATGCAAGTTTGGCCGTGGTAGCCTTTGAAAATCAAATCGCTTCAAGATCTCCTTCCATATCCAAGATGAATAATCACAAGCAAAGTAGAGATGGTCAACACTTTCTTCATTTTGCATACACAAAGAGCACCGATTTACAATATAAATACCTCTTCGCTGCATATTGTCCATCGTAGGAAGTTTGCCGAGAAGGGCCTGCCATGTACATAAGGAATGTCGCTGTGAGCATGGACTATCCCATGTCCAACTACTTTGGATCCACTTGTTGTTTCGTCGTCTAATTTGGTTCCATGCAGATGTAGCACTAAATTTACCGTTATCATGAAGCCAAATAAGCATATCTGAAGAGTTGTTCTTGATTGTAATAGCCCTAATAGTCGGCCAAAGTAATAACATGTCAGGGGAGGTAGGGTTGGGAAGACACCAAGTACCATTGTTAATGAATTCAGAAACCTTCCAGTCTTTGGGAGCCCCCAGATCCTGTCGTACTCTATCACCAAATATCTGAAATATGCTTTTCCCATTCACCCAAGGATCATACCACATATTAATATTGGTACCAGAAGAAATCACATAAGAAATATTGTTACGTAGCCATCGCCTTGCCTTCAGAATTCCTTTCCAAGCAGCAGAATGAGATGTTTTTGCAGATGTTTCCCAGATTGATTCCTTGGTTAGGTACCTAGCAAAAACCCATTGTGACCATAAGGAAGACTTGTTTTGTAAAATATCCCATAATTGCTTTACCATACAAGCTTTATTCCAATCTCTAATATGTCGAAGATTCAGCCCCCCTTCATCCTTCGGTTTGCAAATGCTGTCCCAATTCACCATGTGCATTGCCTTACCATCTGTGTCATTCCAAAAGAAGTTCATAAGTAATTTATCAATATCATGGAGAAGCCCGGCTGGTAGAAGGAATGCATGAGACCAATAAATAGAATAAGAGGTCAACACAGATCGAATAAGTTCAAGTCGTCCAGCTTTAGAAAGAAGCCTATTTTTCCAAGAGGAAATTCTGTTCTTAATTTTTTGTATGATAGGCTGACAGGAGGCTTTGTTGATTCCAGTGGATATAAGTGGGAGACCCAAGTAAGGAACCGGTAAATTTCCTTCAGCAACTCCCAATGTTTGAGCAATATGATCCTTATTGTCAATGCAAGCACCCACATATACTTTGCTCTTTGCATGGTTTAGCTTAAGACCAGAAACTTTACCAAATTCATTAAGAATATCTGCCAGATTACTCACAGAAACTGGATCATCTCGAAGGAAGATAATAAGGTCGTCGGCAAATGTTATGTGAGAGATATAAACAGAACCATAATGTGGTACCTTAATTTTGCCATTGGAAACAGCCTCTTCTAACATACAACTGAGCCCTTCCATTGCAATGGTAAAAAGATAAGGAGATAGTGGATCACCTTGCCGAATGCCATTCTTACTCCCAAAGAAGCCAATAGGTGAACCATTAAAGAGAATTGAAAATTTTGGAGTTTCCAAGCAACATTGAATCCATTTAACCCAGTGCTGAGGGAAGCCCATATTATGGAGCATCATGTAAATAAAATCCCTATTGACTGAGTCAAAGGCCTTTCGTAAATCAGCTTTAAAACAGATCTTTTTCCCTCTTGTTTTAGAATGTAGATCCTTAACCAAATCATTAGCAAGCAGGACATTATGATGGATACTCCTCCCTTTAAGAAAAGCAGCCTGATTAGGACTAATGACCTTATTCATGACCTGTTGTAGTCTATCTGCCAGTAACTTCGAGATAACCTTATAAATAAAGTTGCACAGTGAAATAGGACGGTAGTTCTCCAATGAATCGGCTCCATCATTTTTAGGCACTAAAGAAATAAAAGTGCAATTCATTTCTTTAAGAATATGACCTGAGGAGAAAAAATGTCGACAAGCTTTTATGACATCGTTGCCTACAATAGACCATGCAATTTGATAAAACTCAGCTGGAAATCCATCTGGACCAGGGCTTTTGTGCTTCGGGGACTTAAAAACAACTTTCACAATTTCATCATCCGTTATTGGGGCATTAAGATGAGAGAGGGCTTCAGAATCAAGTCGTCTTGTAGGCCCAACATGAATACTATTAGGCTGCTGTTCCTGATTGAGTAAGGAATAAAAAAATTGCTTGGTGTAATTTTTAACCTCATCCAGATCCTCAATGAGATTACCATCTATACCTTTGCATTTTTTGATGCGATTAGTAGCCCTTCTGGTAGCAATAGCAGCATAGAAAAACTTCGTATTAGAATCCCCTAGAGTAAGCCAATGCTGTCGTGACTTCTGTTTCAAAAAGCATTCCTCCTGCTTCAAAGCTTGCATAAAGTTATTTCTAGCAGTAGCCTCTTTGTATATAAGATTCGCATCCAGAGGTTGAAGATTTAGCTCGCTTTGCACAGCCATAAGTTCTTTCTTGCATAACTGAACTCTGTCGTTGATATTTCCAAATGTAGTTGAATTCCACTTCTTCAGTGCTGCTTTGCATGCTTTTAGTTTTTGACATAGGATGTAAGGGGGAGAACCAAATACATTAATGTCCCAAGCTGACTTAATAACTTCGAGGAACTTTGGGTGAGAACTCCACATATTAAAAAATCTAAAAGGTTTCTTGACTCTTGGTAGTGCTTTATCTGCATGTATATGCATAATAGAGTGATCCGAAAATAACTTAGCACCGTACTCAAGAAGTGAATCTGGGAAAACTGCTAACCATTCCTGATTAATCAAACATCTGTCAAGTCGAGCCATAATTTTTCTTTCAGCAGTACTTTGATTGTTCCATGAGAACCAATCATGTGTATCTGACAGTATTAAAGTCACCGAGAACAACCCAAGGTACTGTAGGATAACTATTTGCAATGCTAACCAGATCACGCCATAGAGCATTCCTGTCAGACATACTGTTAGATGCATAAATACCGGTAATATTGAATTGACATCCAGTCTGTTTATCCTCTGCCTTAAGATGAATGAATTGATTAGTAGCAGAAATAAACCAAGCAGTAACAAGATTAGGATGCCATAAGACCCAAACTCGACCATAAGTATCCTGAGAATCATTAGTAAAAAGTTCTGCCTCAGGCCATATTAAATTCTTCTGAACTTGAACACGATGAGGTTTAATTTTTGTTTCCACAAGAATGACAATGTCACATGCAGCAGATCGGATTATTCTATTGAGCTCCCGACATTTCTCAGTCTTATTAAGTCCACGAACATTCCAACAACTTATTTTCATCAATACTAGATAGAAGGAAGAGCATGCGATTTTGGGAGGACACTACCATCCTTTTTCTTATCCTTTGATTTTGCATGGTCCTCTCGCATAATATCTTTACCCTTTAATCCTTTATTCCTATATTTATCCACCTCATCCACAGCTTGCAAATGTTTAAATTTTTGCGTACCTTGAGGCAAGGAGTCCTGAATAGCGGGATGTGTCGAAGAGCGATGAGTTTGCTGAGTTGCAATGTCTTGGTTCCCAAGAGGTTGTTGAAATGAAATTTCCTGATTATCTGAAGGAGTGATTCGTGAAGGCGAGGTTGTTATTGGGGAGTGAGAACCTTGGGAAGCTCCTGCAGTGAAATTCTCTGATATAATAGGTAAAGATGGAAGTCCTGACTTGTCTTTCTCTTGTTCGTGTCGCTGCCCCAACGAGTCAGAGTGTTCAATCATCTTCTCCGCCATCACCACTGTTGGCACTGGAGTATCAGTGCTTGGATTAGTGGTAGTGACCCCATTCTGTGGCTCTTGGCGTGGTCGGTAGACCTGTGTGATTTTTTGTGAAGGCTGTTGGCAGGCACCATTTACATGTCCAAAAGATAGACAAACCTTGCATCGTTGTGGCTTCCAAGAATATGAGACTTTCACCTTTCGGGTGCTCCCATCAAGATCACGGTAAGAAACATCATTCGGCAGTTCCTCATCAGAAGAAACCATTACACAAGCTCTGGCAAAGGTCAATCTCGTTTGCGAAGCTGTTGCCTTATCAAGATACAATGGTTGTCCCAGGGTGCTGCAAAGCTTTGCAATAAAACGACGACCCCAGAGATGTAGTGGAAGTCCATGGAAAGAAACCCATATTGTGATAGACTGTAGACTGTCTAACTCCAATCTAACATCAGGTGCCCAGCGTCGTAGTATCATTGGATGACCACGGATAGTCGAAAATCCTTCAAGGACCCGTTGTAAATCTTCTTCCGAATAAAGCCTGCATACAAAGAATCCGGTCTCCAACATATGAAGATCAAATGTTGATATTCCCCATCGAGTTCTGATGTATGAGGATAGTGGGAAAAAGGATGTTCTTAGTCCAACAACGTAGCCCACAATTGCCATTGACCATGTCTCAATTAGTTCGTCGGAATCAATAGCCTCATACACAGCAATCTTCTGGTCAGCCTGTACTTCTGGAGCAAAAAAGTCCAGTCGAAGATCCGGACTACCCACTGGAGCCTTGAAGAGGCTACTCCAAGGCTTCGGATCTCGGGAAATAGGAGCTGGAGGTCGTGATCTAGATCGTGAACGACCTCGGGCCTGGTTCATTGAAGGAGCATCCCGTCGAGAAGAAGAAATCAGCGGTGGAACATCCTGGTGTGAAACCGGCCTAAGCTGCTGGGGAGGAACCAGCGGCTGTTGGAGAGGAGCAACCCCCTCCCATGGGCTAATAAGCTGGGAAAGACGAGTATTTTGAATTTCCGAGACGGTGCACAAAAAACTGATCGAAACTCGACACTGCGCAATGTTCGTGCAATGTTTATGATGGTCATATTTTTTTGTGAAAGCGTGCTTGTACGACTTCCCATGCATGGCCTAATAAGACGGGAAAGACCAGTTTTTTGAATTTCCGACACGGTGCACGAAAAACCGATCGAAACTCGACTCAGCTCGCGACTTCGAGCAAAGTTTATGACCGTCGTATTTTTTTGCGATAGCGTGCTTGTACGACTTCCCATGGGCTAATAGGACGGGAAAGACCAGTATTTTGAATTTCCGAGACGGTGCACGAAAAATAGATCGAAACTCGACTCGGCGCGCGACTTCGAGCAATGTTTATGATCGTCGTATTTTTTTGCGAAAGCGTGCTTGTACGACTTCCCATGGCCTAATAAGACGGGAAAGACTAGTATTTTAAATTTCCGAGACGGTGCACGAAAAACCGATCGAAACTCGACTCAGCGCGCGACTTCGAGCAAAGTTTATGACCGTTATATTTTTTTGCGATAGCGTGCTTGTACGACTTCCCATGGGCTAATAAGACGGGAAAGACTAGTATTTTGAATTTCCGAGACGGTGCACGAAAAACCGATCGAAACTCGACTCAGCGCGCGACATTGAGCAAAGTTTATGACCGTCGTATTTTTTTGCTAAAGCGTGCTTGTACGACTTCCCATGGGCTAATAAGATGGGAAAGACCAGTATTTTGAATTCGGAGACGGTGCACAAAAAACCGATCGAAACTCGACTCTGTGAAAAGTACGTGCAATGTTTATGACCGTCGTATTTTTTTGCGAAAGCGTGCTTGTACGATTTCCCATGGGCTAATAAGATGGGAAAGACCAGTATGCTGAATTTCGGAGACGGTGCACAAAAAACCGATCGAAACTCGACTCTGCGCAAAGTTCGTGCAATGTTTATGACCGTCGTATTTTTTTGCGAAAGCGTGCTTGTACGACTTCCCATGGCCTAATAAGACGGGAAAGACCAGTATTTTAAATTTCCGAGACGGTCCACGAAAAACCAATCGAAACTCGACTCATCGCGCGACTTCGAGCAAAGTTTATGACCGTCGTAGTTTTCTGCGATAGCGTGCTTGTACGACTTCCCATGGGCTAATAGGACGGGAAAGACCAGTATTTTGAATTTCCGAGACGGTGCACGAAAAACAGATCGAAACTCGACTCGGCGCGTGACTTCGAGCAATGTTTATGACCGTCGTATTTTTTTGCGAAAGCGTGCTTGTACGACTTCCCATGGCCTAAAAAGATGGGAAAGGCCAGTATTTTGATTTTCCGAGACGGTGCACGAAAAACCGATCGAAACTCGACTCAGCGCGCGACTTCGAGCAAAGTTTATGACCGTCATATTTTTTTGCGATAGCGTGCTTGTACGACTTCCCATGGGCTAATAAGATGGGAAAGACCAGTATTTTGAATTTCCGAGACGGTGCACAAAAAACCGATCGAAACTCGACTCCGCGCCAAGTTCGTGCAATGTTTATGATCGTCGTATTTTTTTGCGAAAGCGTGCTTGTACGACTTCCCATGGCCTAATAAGATGGGAAAGACCAGTATTTTGAATTTCCGAGACGGTGCATGAAAAACCGATCGAAACTCGACTCTGCGCGCGACTTCTAGCAAAGTTTATGACTGTCGTATTTTTTTGCGATAGTGTGCTTGTACAATTTCCCATGGGCTAATAAGATGGGAAAGACTAGTATTTTGAATTTCCGAGACGGTGCACAAAAAACCGATCAAACTCGACTCTGCGCCAAGTTCGTGCAATGTTTATAACCGTCGTATTTTTTTGCGAAAGCGTGCTTGTACGACTTCCCATGGCCTAATAAGACGGGAAAGACCAGTATTTTGAATTTCCGAGACGGTGCACGAAAAACCAATCGAAACTCGACTCAGCGCGCGACTTCGAGCAAAGTTTATGACTGTCGTATTTTTTTGCGATAGCGTGCTTGTACGACTTCCCATGGGCTAATAAGCTGGGAAAGACGAGTATTTTGAATTTCCGAGACGGTGCACAAAAAACTGATCGAAACTCGACACTGCGCAATGTTCGTGCAATGTTTATGATGGTCGTATTTTTTTGTGAAAGCGTGCTTGAACGACTTCCCATGCATGGCCTAATAAGACGGGAAAGACCAGTATTTTGAATTTCCGACACGGTGCACGAAAAACCGATCGAAACTCGACTCAGCTCGCGACTTCGAGAAAAGTTTATGACCGTCGTATTTTTTTGCGATAGCGTTCTAGTACGACTTCCCATGGGCTAATAAGATAGGAAAGACCAGTATTTTGAATTTCCAAGACGGTGCATAAAAAACCGATCGAAACTCGACTTAGCGCGCGACTTCGAGCAAAGTTTATGACCGTCGTATTTTTTTGCGATAGCGTGCTTGTACGACTTCCCATGGGCTAATAAGATGGGAAAGACCAGTATTTTGAATTTCCGAGACGGTGCACGAAAAACCGATCGAAACTCGACTCAGCGCGCGACTTCGAGCAAAGTTTATGACCGTCGTATTTTTTTGCGAAAGCGTGCTTATATGACTTCCCATGGGCTAATAAGATGGGAAAGACCACTATTTTCAATTTCCGAGACGGTGCACGAAAAACCGATCGAAACTCGACTCGGCGCGCGACTTCGAGCAAAGTTTATGACCGTCATATTTTTTTGCGAAAGCGTGCTTGTACGACTTCCCATGGGCTAATAAGATGGGAAAGACCAGTATTTTGAATTCCGAGACGGTGCACAAAAAACCGATCGAAACTCGACTCTGTGAAAAGTACGTGCAATGTTTATGACCGTCGTATTTTTTTTTTTTGGTAAGTAAAGATAATATATTTTGTAAAAGATTTGTACAAAGAAGCTTTGTCTACACAAGCCATAGACTAAAGCCTGAAGTCTCTTAGTGTAGTCGAGAAGATTGTACCCCACCTAAAGAAGGTGAAATGGGCACACTTCATCAAACTCATTTCCAAGAGTAGCACTTAGGGAGAACCAAATACATTAATGTCCCAAGCTGACTTAATAACTTCGAGGAACTTAGGGAGAGAACTCCACATATTAAAAAATCTAAAAGGTTTCTTGACTCTGGGTAGTGCTTTATCTGCATGTATATGCATAATAGAGTGATCCGAAAATAACTTAGCACCGTACTCAAGAAGTGAATCTGGGAAAACTGCTAACCATTCCTGATTTATCAAACATCTGTCAAGTCGAGCCATAATTTTTCTATCAGTAGTACTTTGATTGTTCCATGAGAACCAATCACCTACAGATTTCATGTCAGTCAAATCTGTGCAAAGCGTGCTTGTACGATTTCCCATGGGCTAAAAAAAAAAATACGACGGTCAAAAAAAAAAATACGACTTGACCGTCGTATTTTTTTGCGAAAGCGTGCTTGTACGATTTCCCATGGGCTAATAAGATGGGAAAGACCAGTATGCTGAATTTCCGAGACGGTGCACAAAAAACCGATCGAAACTCGACTCTGCGCAAAGTTCGTGCAAAGTTTATGACCATCGTATTTTTTTGCGAAAGCGTGCTTGTACGACTTCCCATGGCCTAATAAGACGGGAAAGACCAGTATTTAAATTTCCGAGACAGTCCACGAAAAACCAATCGAAACTCGACTCAGCGCGCGACTTCGAGCAAAGTTTATGACCGTCGTATTTTTTTGCGATAGCGTGCTTGCACGACATCCCATGGGCTAATAAGACGGGAAAGACCAGTATTTTGAATTTCCGAGACGGTGCACGAAAAACAGATCGAAACTCGACTCAGCGCGCGACTTCGAGCAAAGTTTATGACCGTCGTATTTTTTTCTGAAAGCGTGCTTGTACGACTTCCCATGGCCTAAACAGATGGGAAAGACCAGTATTTTGAATTTCCGAGACGGTGCACGAAAAACCGATCGAAACTCGACGAAACGCGCGACTTCGAGCAAAGTTTATGACCGTCGTATTTTTTTGCGATAGCGTGCTTGTACGACTTCCCATGGGCTAATAAGATGGGAAAGACCAGTATTTTGAATTTCCGAGACGGTGCACAAAAAACCGATCGAAACTCGACTCTGCGCCAAGTTCGTGCAATGTTTATGACCGTCGTATTTTTTTGCGAAAGCGTGCTTGTACGACTTCCATGGCCTAATAAGACGAGAAAGACTAGTATTTTGAATTTCCGTGACTGTGCACGAAAAACCGATCGAAATTCGACTCTGCGCGCGACTTTTAGCAAAGTTTATGACCGTCGTATTTTTTTGCGATAGTGTGCTTGTACGACTTCCCATGGGCTAATAAGATGGGAAAGACCAGTATTTTGAATTTTCGAGACGGTGCACAAAAAACCGATCGAAACTCGACTCTGCGCCAAGTTCGTGCAATGTTTATAACCGTCGTATTTTTTTGCGAAAGCGTGCTTGTACGACTTCCCATGGCCTAATAAGACGGGAAAGACCAGTATTTTGAATTTTCGAGATGGTGCACGAAAAACCGATCGAAACTCGACTCAGCGCGCGACTTCGAGCAAAGTTTATGACCGTCGTATTTTTTTGCGATAGCGTGCTTGTAAGACTTCCCATGGGCTAATAAGATGGGAAAGACCAGTATTTTGAATTTCTGAGATGGTGCACAAAAAACCGATCGAAACTCGACTCTGCACAATGTTCGTGCAATGTTTATGACTGTCGTATTTTTTTGCGAAAGCGTGCTTGTACGACTTCCCATGGCCTAATAAGACGGGAAAGACCAGTATTTTGAATTTCCGACACGGTGCACGAAAAACCGATCGAAACTCGACTCAGCTCGCGACTTCGAGCAAAGTTATGACCGTCGTATTTTTTTGCGATAGCGTGCTTGTACGACTTCCCATGGGCTAATAAGATGGGAAAGACGAGTATTTTGAATTTCCGAGATGGTGCACAAAAAACTGATCGAAACTCGACACTGCGCAATGTTCGTGCAATGTTTATGATGGTCGTATTTTTTTGTGAAAGCGTGCTCGTACGACTTCCCATGCATGGCCTAATAAGACGGGAAAGACCAGTATTTTGAATTTCCGACACGGTGCATGAAAAATCGATCGAAACTCGACTCAGCTCGCGACTTCGAGCAAAGTTTATGACCATCGTATTTTTTTGCGAAAGCGTGCTTGTACGACTTCCCATGGGCTATTAAGACGGAAAAGACCAGTATTTTGAATTTCCGAGATGGTGCACGAAAAATCGATCGAAACTCGACTCAACGCGCGACTTCGAGCAAAGTTTATGACGGTCTTTTTTCTTGATAGCGTGCTTGTACGACTTCCCATGGGCCAATAAGACGGGAAAGTCCAGTATTTTGAATTTCCGAGACGGTGCACGAAAAACCGATCGAAACTCAACTCATAGCGCGACTTCGAGCAAAGTTTATGACCGTCGTATTTTTTTGCGAAAGCGTGCTTGTACGACTTCCCATGGGCTATTAAGACGGGAAAGGCCAGTATTTTGAATTTCCAAGACGGTGCATGAAAATCCGATCGACACTCGACTCAGCGCGCGACTTTGTGCAAAGTTTATGACCGTCGTATTTTTTTGCGATAGCGTGCTTGTACGACTTCCCATGGGCTAATAAGATGGGAAACACCAATATTTGGAATTTCCGAGACGGTGCACAAAAAACCGATCGAAACTCGACTCTGCGCAAAGTTCGTGCAATATTTATGACTGTCGTATTTTTTTGCGAAAGCGTGCTTGAACGACTTCCCATGGCCTAATAAGATGGGAAAGACCAGTATTTTGAATTTCCGAGATGGTGCACGAAAAACCGATCGAAACTCGACACTGCGCGACTTCGAGCAAAGTTTATGACCGTCGTATTTTTTTGCGAAAGCGTGCTTGTACGATTTCCCATGGGCTAATAAGATGCGAAAGACCAGTATGCTGAATTTCCGAGACGGTGCACAAAAAACCGATGGAAACTCGACTCTGCGCAAAGTTCGTGCAATGTTTATGACCGTCGTATTTTTTTGCGAAAGCGTGCTTGTACGACTTCCCATGGGCTAATAAGACGGGAAAGACCAGTATTTTCAATTTTCGAGACGGTGCACGAAAAACCGATCGAAACTCGACTCAGCGCGCGACTTCGAGCAAAGTTTATGACCGTCATATTTTTTTGCGATAGCGTGCTTGTACGACTTCCCATGGGCTAATAAGATCGGAAAGACCAGTATTTTGAATTTCTGAGACGGTGCACGAAAAACCGATCGAAACATGACTCTGCGCGCGACTTCTAGCAAAGTTTATGACCGTCGTATTTTTATGCGATAGCGTGCTTGTACGACTTCCCATGGGCTAATAAGATGGGAAAGACCAGTATTTTGAATTTCCGAGACGGTGCACAAAAAACCGATCGAAACTCGACTCTGCGCCAAGTTCGTGCAATGTTTATAACCGTCGTATTTTTTTGCGAAAGCGTGCTTGTACGACTTCCCATGGCCTAATAAGACGGGAAAGACCAGTATTTTGAATTTCCGAGACGGTGCACGAAAAACCGATCGAAACTCGACTCAGCACGCGACTTCGAGCAAAGTTTATGACCGTCGTATTTTTTTGCGATAGCGTTCGTGTACGACTTCCCATGGGCTAATAAGATGGGAAAGACCAGAATTTTGAATTTCCGAGACGGTGCACAAAAAACCGATCGAAACTCGACTCTGCGCAATGTTTGTGCAATGTTTATGACTGTCGTATTTTTTTGCGAAAGCGTGCTTGTACGACTTCCCATGGCCTAATAAGACGGGAAAGACCAGTATTTTGAATTTTCGACACGGTGCACGAAAAACCGATCGAAACTCGACTCAGCTCGCGACTTCGAGCAAAGTTTATGACCGTCGTATTTTTTTTGCGATAGCGTGCTTGTACGACTTCCCATGGGCTAATAAGATGGGAAAGACGAGTATTTTGAATTTCCGAGACGGTGCACAAAAAACTGATCGAAACTCGACACTGCGCAATGTTCGTGCAATGTTTATGATGGTCGTATTTTTTTGTGAAAGCGTGCTAGTACGACTTCCCATGGGCTAATAAGATGGGAAAGACCAGTATTTTGAATTTCCGAGACGGTGCACAAAAAACCGATCGAAACTCGACTCAGCACGCGACTTCGAGCAAAGTTTAAGACCGTCGTATTTTTTTGCGAAAGCGTGCTTGTACGACTTCCGATTGGCTATTAAGACGGGAAAGACCAGTATTTTGAATTTCTGAGACGGTGCACGAAAAATCGATCGAAACTCGACTCATCGCGCGACTTCGAGCAAAGTTTATGACCGTCATATTTTTTTGCGAAAGCGTGCTTGTACGACTTCCCATGGGCTATTAAGACGGGAAAGACCAATATTTTGAATTTCCGAGACGGTGCACGAAAAACCGATCGAAACTCGACTCAGCGCGTGACTTCGTGCAAAGTTTATGACCGTCGTATTTTTTTGCGATAGCGTGCTTGTACGACTTCCCATGGGCTAATAAGATGGGAAAGACCAATATTTGGAATTTCCGAGACGGTGCACAAAAAACCGATCGAAACTCGACTCAGCGCAAAGTTCATGCAATATTTATGACCGTCGTATTTTTTTGCGAAAGCGTGCTTGTACGACTTCCCATGGCCTAATAAGATGGGAAAGACCAGTATTTTGAATTTCTGAGACGGTGCATAAAAAACCGATCGAAACTCGACTCTGCGCGTGACTTCGACCAAAGTTTATGACCGTGGTATTTTTTTGCGAAAGCGTGCTTGTACGATTTCCCATGGGCTAATAAGATGGGAAAGACCAATATGCTGAATTTCCGAGACGGTGCACAAAAAACCGATCGAAACTCGACTCTGCGCATAGTTCGTGCAATGTTTATGATCGTCATATTTTTTTGCGAAAGCGTGCTTGTACGACTTCCCATGGGCTAATAAGACGGGAAAGTCCAGTATTTTCAATTTCCGAGACGGTGCACGAAAAACCGATCGAAACTCGACTCAGCGCGCGACTTCGAGCAAAGTTTATAACCGTCATATTTTTTTGCGATAGCGTGCTTGTACGACTTCCCATGGGCTAATAAGATGGGAAAGACCAGTATTTTGAATTTTCGAGACGGTGCACGAAAAACCGATCGAAACTCGACTCATCGCGCGACTTCGAGCAAAGTTTATGACCGTCGTATTTTTTTGCGAAAGCGTGCTTGTACGACTTCCCATGGGCTTATAAGACGGGAAAGACCAGTATTTTGAATTTCGGAGACGATGCACGAAAAACCGATCGAAACTCGACTCATCGCGCGACTTCAAGCAAAGTTTATGACCGTCGTATTTTTTTGGGAAAGCGTGCTTGTACGACTTCCCATGGCCTAATAAGACGGGAAAGACCGGTATTTTGAATTTCCGAGACGGTGCACGAAAAACCGATCGAAACTCGACTCAGCACGCGACATCGAGCAAAGTTTATGACCGTCGTATTTTTTTGCGATAGCGTTCGTGTACGACTTCCCATGGGCTAATAAGATGGGAAAGACCAGTATTTTGAATTTCCGAGATGGTGCACAAAAAACCGATCGAAACTCGACTCTGCGCAATGTTCGTGCAATGTTTATGACTGTCGTATTTTTTTGCGAAAGCGTGCTTGTACGACTTCCCATGGCCTAATAAGACGGGAAAGACCAGTATTTTGAATTTTCGACACGGTGCACGAAAAACCGATCGAAACTCGACTCAACTCGCGACTTCGAACAACGTTTATGACCGTCGTATTTTTTTGCGATAGCGTGCTTGTACGACTTCCCATGGGCTAATAAGATGGGAAAGACGAGTATTTTGAATTTCCGAGACGGTGCACAAAAAACTGATCGAAACTCGACACTGCGCAATGTTCATGCAATGTTTATGATGGTCGTATTTTTTTGTGAAAGCGTGCTAGTACGACTTCCCATGGGCTAATAAGATGGGAAAGACCAGTATTTTGAATTTCCGAGACGGTGCACAAAAAACCGATCGAAACTCGACTCAGCACGCGACTTCGAGCAAAGTTTAAGACCGTCGTATTTTTTTGCGAAAGCGTGCTTGTACGAATTCCCATGGGCTATTAAGACGGGAAAGACCAGTATTTCGAATTTCTGAGACGGTGCACGAAAAACCGATCGAAATTTGACTCAACGCGCGACTTCGAGCAAAGTTTATGACCGTCGTATGTTTTTGTGGTAGCGTGCTTGTACGACTTCTCATGGGCTAATAAGATGGTAAAGACCAGTATTTTGAATTTCCGAGACGGTGCATAAAAAACCGATCGAAACTCGACTCTGCGCAATGTTCGTGCAATGTTTATGACGGTCGTATTTTTTTGCGAAAGCGTGCTTGTACGACTTCCCATGGGCTAATAAAACGGGAAAGACCTGTATTTTGAATTTCCGACACGGTGCATGAAAAACCGATCGAAACTCGACTCAGCGCGCGACTTCGAGCAAAGTTTATGACCATCGTATTTTTTTACGAAAGCGTGCTTGTACGACTTCCCATGGGCTAATAAGATGGGAAAGACCAATATGCTGAATTTCCGAGACGGTGCACAAAAAACCGATCGAAACTCGACTCTGCGCAAAGTTCGTGCAATGTTTATGATCGTCATATTTTTTTGCGAAAGCGTGCTTGTACGACTTCCCATGGGCTAATAAGACGGGAAAGACCAGTATTTTCAATTTCCGAGACGGTGCACGAAAAACCGATCGAAACTCGACTCAGCGCGCGACTTCGAGCAAAGTTTATAACCGTCATATTTTTTTGCGATAGCGTGCTTGTACGACTTCCCATGTGCTAATAAGATGGGAAAGACCAGTATTTTGAATTTTCGAGACGGTGCACGAAAAATCGATCGAAACTCGACTCATCGCGCGACTTCGAGCAAAGATGATGACCGTCGTATTTTTTTGCGAAAGCGTGCTTGTACGACTTCCCATGGGCTAATAAGACGGGAAAGACCAGTATTTTGAATTTCCGAGACGATGCACGAAAAACCGATCGAAACTCGACTCATCGCGCGACTTCGAGCAAAGTTTATGACCGTCGTATTTTTTTGCGAAATCGTGCTTGTACGACTTCCCATGGGCTAATAAGACGGGAAAGACCAGTATTTTGAATTTCCGAGATGATGCACGAAAAACCGATCGAAACTCGACTCATCGCGCGACTTCGAGCAAAGTTTATGACCGTCGTATGTTTTTGTGATAGCGTGCTTGTACGACTTCCCATGGGCTAATAAGATGGGAAAGTCCAGTATTTTGAATTTCCGAGACGTTGCATAAAAAACCGATCGAAACTCGACTCTGCGCAATGTTGTGCAATATTTATGACGGTCGTATTTTTTTGCGAAAGCGTGCTTGTACGACTTCCCATGGCCTAATAAGACGGGAAAGATGAGTATTTTGAATTTCCGACAGTGCACGAAAAACCGATCGAAACTCGACTCAGCTCGCGACTTTGAGCAAAGTTTATAACCGTCGTATTTTTTTACAATAGCGTGCTTGTACGACTTCCCATGGGCTAATAAGATGGGAAAGACCAGTATTTTGAATTTCCGAGATGGTGCACAAAAAACCGATCGAAACTCGACTCAGCACGCGACTTCGAGCAAAGTTTATGACCGTCATATTTTTTTGCGAAAGCGTGCTTGTATGACTTCCCATGGGCTATTAAGACGGGAAAGACCAGTATTTTGAATTTCCGAGACAGTGCACGAAAAACCGATCGAAACTCGACTCAACGCGCGACTTCGAGGAAAGTTTATGACCGTCGTATGTTTTTGTGATAGCGTGCTTGTACGACTTCCCATGGTCTACTAAGACGGGAAAGTCCAGTATTTTGAATTTCCGAGACGGTGCACGAAAAATCGATCGAAAATCGACTCATCGCGCGACTTCGAGCAAAGTTTATGACCGTCGTATTTTTTTGCGAAAGCGTGCTTGTACGACTTCCCATTGGCTATTAAGACGGGAAAGGCCAGTATTTTGAATTTCCAAGACGGTGCATGAAAATCCGATCGACACTCGACTCAGCGCGCGACTTTGTGCAAAGTTTATGACCGTCGTATTTTTTTGCGATAGCGTGCTTGTACGACTTCCCATGGGCTAATAAGATGGGAAACACCAATATTTGGAATTTCCGAGACGGTGCACAAAAAACCGATCGAAACTCGACTCTGCGCAAAGTTCGTGCAATATTTATGACTGTCGTATTTTTTTGCGAAAGCGTGCTTGTACGACTTCCCATGGCCTAATAAGATGGGAAAGACCAGTATTTTGAATTTCCGAGATGGTGCACGAAAAACCGATCGAAACTCGACACTGCGCGACTTCGAGCAAAGTTTATGACCGTCGTATTTTTTTGCGAAAGCGTGCTTGTACGATTTCCCATGGGCTAATAAGATGCGAAAGACCAGTATGCTGAATTTCCGAGACGGTGCACAAAAAACCGATGGAAACTCGACTCTGCGCAAAGTTCGTGCAATGTTTATGACCGTCGTATTTTTTTGCGAAAGCGTGCTTGTACGACTTCCCATGGGCTAATAAGACGGGAAAGACCAGTATTTTCAATTTTCGAGACGGTGCACGAAAAACCGATCGAAACTCGACTCAGCGCGCGACTTCGAGCAAAGTTTATGACCGTCATATTTTTTTGCGATAGCGTGCTTGTACGACTTCCCATGGGCTAATAAGATCGGAAAGACCAGTATTTTGAATTTCTGAGACGGTGCACGAAAAACCGATCGAAACTTGACTCTGCGCGCGACTTCTAGCAAAGTTTATGACCGTCGTATTTTTATGCGATAGCGTGCTTGTACGACTTCCCATGGGCTAATAAGATGGGAAAGACCAGTATTTTGAATTTCCGAGACGGTGCACAAAAAACCGATCGAAACTCGACTCTGCGCCAAGTTCGTGCAATGTTTATAACCGTCGTATTTTTTTGCGAAAGCGTGCTTGTACGACTTCCCATGGCCTAATAAGACGGGAAAGACCAGTATTTTGAATTTCCGAGACGGTGCACGAAAAACCGATCGAAACTCGACTCAGCACGCGACTTCGAGCAAAGTTTATGACCGTCGTATTTTTTTGCGATAGCGTTCGTGTACGACTTCCCATGGGCTAATAAGATGGGAAAGACCAGAATTTTGAATTTCCGAGACGGTGCACAAAAAACCGATCGAAACTCGACTCTGCGCAATGTTTGTGCAATGTTTATGACTGTCGTATTTTTTTGCGAAAGCGTGCTTGTACGACTTCCCATGGCCTAATAAGACGGGAAAAACCAGTATTTTGAATTTTCGACACGGTGCACGAAAAACCGATCGAAACTCGACTCAGCTCGCGACTTCGAGCAAAGTTTATGACCGTCGTATTTTTTTTGCGATAGCGTGCTTGTACGACTTCCCATGGGCTAATAAGATGGGAAAGACGAGTATTTTGAATTTCCGAGACGGTGCACAAAAAACTGATCGAAACTCGACACTGCGCAATGTTCGTGCAATGTTTATGATGGTCCTATTTTTTTGTGAAAGCGTGCTAGTACGACTTCCCATGGGCTAATAAGATGGGAAAGACCAGTATTTTGAATTTCCGAGACGGTGCACAAAAAACCGATCGAAACTCGACTCAGCACGCGACTTCGAGCAAAGTTTAAGACCGTCGTATTTTTTTGCGAAAGCGTGCTTGTACGACTTCCGATTGGCTATTAAGACGGGAAAGACCAGTATTTTGAATTTCTGAGACGGTGCACGAAAAATCGATCGAAACTCGACTCATCGCGCGACTTCGAGCAAAGTTTATGACCGTCATATTTTTTTGCGAAAGCGTGCTTGTACGACTTCCCATGGGCTATTAAGACGGGAAAGACCAATATTTTGAATTTCCGAGACGGTGCACGAAAAACCGATCGAAACTCGACTCAGCGCGTGACTTCGTGCAAAGTTTATGACCGTCGTATTTTTTTGCGATAGCGTGCTTGTACGACTTCCCATGGGCTAATAAGATGGGAAAGACCAATATTTGGAATTTCCGAGACGGTGCACAAAAAACCGATCGAAACTCGACTCAGCGCAAAGTTCATGCAATATTTATGACCGTCGTATTTTTTTGCGAAAGCGTGCTTGTACGACTTCCCATGGCCTAATAAGATGGGAAAGACCAGTATTTTGAATTTCTGAGACGGTGCATAAAAAACCGATCGAAACTCGACTCTGCGCGTGACTTCGACCAAAGTTTATGACCGTGGTATTTTTTTGCGAAAGCGTGCTTGTACGATTTCCCATGGGCTAATAAGATGGGAAAGACCAATATGCTGAATTTCCGAGACGGTGCACAAAAAACCGATCGAAACTCGACTCTGCGCATAGTTCGTGCAATGTTTATGATCGTCATATTTTTTTGCGAAAGCGTGCTTGCACGACTTCCCATGGGCTAATAAGACGGGAAAGTCCAGTATTTTCAATTTCCGAGACGGTGCACGAAAAACCGATCGAAACTCGACTCAGCGCGCGACTTCGAGCAAAGTTTATAACCGTCATATTTTTTTGCGATAGCGTGCTTGTACGACTTCCCATGGGCTAATAAGATGGGAAAGACCAGTATTTTGAATTTTCGAGACGGTGCACGAAAAACCGATCGAAACTCGACTCATCGCGCGACTTCGAGCAAAGTTTATGACCGTCGTATTTTTTTGCGAAAGCGTGCTTGTACGACTTCCCATGGGCTTATAAGACGGGAAAGACCAGTATTTTGAATTTCGGAGACGATGCACGAAAAACCGATCGAAACTCGACTCATCGCGCGACTTCAAGCAAAGTTTATGACCGTCGTATTTTTTTGGGAAAGCGTGCTTGTACGACTTCCCATGGCCTAATAAGACGGGAAAGACCGGTATTTTGAATTTCCGAGACGGTGCACGAAAAACCGATCGAAACTCGACTCAGCACGCGACATCGAGCAAAGTTTATGACCGTCGTATTTTTTTGCGATAGCGTTCGTGTACGACTTCCCATGGGCTAATAAGATGGGAAAGACCAGTATTTTGAATTTCCGAGATGGTGCACAAAAAACCGATCAAAACTCGACTCTGCGCAATGTTCGTGCAATGTTTATGACTGTCGTATTTTTTTGCGAAAGCGTGCTTGTACGACTTCCCATGGCCTAATAAGACGGGAAAGACCAGTATTTTGAATTTTCGACACGGTGCACGAAAAACCGATCGAAACTCGACTCAACTCGCGACTTCGAACAACGTTTATGACCGTCGTATTTTTTTGCGATAGCGTGCTTGTACGACTTCCCATGGGCTAATAAGATGGGAAAGACGAGTATTTTGAATTTCCGAGACGGTGCACAAAAAACTGATCGAAACTCGACACTGCGCAATGTTCATGCAATGTTTATGATGGTCGTATTTTTTTGTGAAAGCGTGCTAGTACGACTTCCCATGGGCTAATAAGATGGGAAAGACCAGTATTTTGAATTTCCGAGACGGTGCACAAAAAACCGATCGAAACTCGACTCAGCACGCGACTTCGAGCAAAGTTTAAGACCGTCGTATTTTTTTGCGAAAGCGTGCTTGTACAAATTCCCATGGGCTATTAAGACGGGAAAGACCAGTATTTTGAATTTCTGAGACGGTGCACGAAAAACCGATCGAAATTTGACTCAACGCACGACTTCGAGCAAAGTTTATGACCGTCGTATGTTTTTGTGGTAGCGTGCTTGTACGACTTCCCATGGGCTAATAAGATGGGAAAGACCAGTATTTTGAATTTCCGAGACGGTGCATAAAAAACCGATCGAAACTCGACTCTGCGCAATGTTCGTGCAATGTTTATGACGGTCGTATTTTTTTGCGAAAGCGTGCTTGTACGACTTCCCATGGGCTAATAAAACGGGAAAGACCTGTATTTTGAATTTCCGACACAGTGCATGAAAAACCGATCGAAACTCGACTCAGCGCGCGACTTCGAGCAAAGTTTATGACCATCGTATTTTTTTACGAAAGCGTGCTTGTACGACTTCCCATGGGCTAATAAGATGGGAAAGACCAATATGCTGAATTTCCGAGACGGTGCACAAAAAACCGATCGAAACTCGACTCTGCGCAAAGTTCGTGCAATGTTTATGATCGTCATATTTTTTTGCGAAAGCGTGCTTGTACGACTTCCCATGGGCTAATAAGACGGGAAAGACCAGTATTTTCAATTTCCGAGACGGTGCATGAAAAACCGATCGAAACTCGACTCAGCGCGCGACTTCGAGCAAAGTTTATAACCGTCATATTTTTTTGCGATAGCGTGCTTGTACGACTTCCCATGGGCTAATAAGATGGGAAAGACCAGTATTTTGAATTTTCGAGACGGTGCACGAAAAATCGATCGAAACTCGACTCATCGCGCGACTTCGAGCAAAGATGATGACCGTCGTATTTTTTTGCGAAAGCGTGCTTGTACGACTTCCCATGGGCTAATAAGACGGGAAAGACCAGTATTTTGAATTTCCGAGACGATGCACGAAAAACCGATCGAAACTCGACTCATCGCGCGACTTCGAGCAAAGTTTATGACCGTCGTATTTTTTTGCGAAATCGTGCTTGTACGACTTCCCATGGGCTAATAAGACGGGAAAGACCAGTATTTTGAATTTCCGAGATGATGCACGAAAAACCGATCGAAACTCGACTCATCGCGCGACTTCGAGCAAAGTTTATGACCGTCGTATGTTTTTGTGATAGCGTGCTTGTACGACTTCCCATGGGCTAATAAGATGGGAAAGTCCAGTATTTTGAATTTCCGAGACGTTGCATAAAAAACCGATCGAAACTCGACTCTGCGCAATGTTGTGCAATATTTATGACGGTCGTATTTTTTTGCGAAAGCGTGCTTGTACGACTTCCCATGGCCTAATAAGACGGGAAAGATGAGTATTTTGAATTTCCGACAGTGCACGAAAAACCGATCGAAACTCGACTCAGCTCGCGACTTTGAGCAAAGTTTATAACCGTCGTATTTTTTTACAATAGCGTGCTTGTACGACTTCCCATGGGCTAATAAGATGGGAAAGACCAGTATTTTGAATTTCCGAGATGGTGCACAAAAAACCGATCGAAACTCGACTCAGCACGCGACTTCGAGCAAAGTTTATGACCGTCATATTTTTTTGCGAAAGCGTGCTTGTATGACTTCCCATGGGCTATTAAGACGGGAAAGACCAGTATTTTGAATTTCCGAGACAGTGCACGAAAAACCGATCGAAACTCGACTCAACGCGCGACTTCGAGGAAAGTTTATGACCGTCGTATGTTTTTGTGATAGCGTGCTTGTACGACTTCCCATGGTCTACTAAGACGGGAAAGTCCAGTATTTTGAATTTCCGAGACGGTGCACGAAAAATCGATCGAAAATCGACTCATCGCGCGACTTCGAGCAAAGTTTATGACCGTCGTATTTTTTTGCGAAAGCGTGCTTGTACGACTTCCCATTGGCTATTAAGATGGGAAAGTCCAGTATTTTGAATTTCCGAGACGGTGCATGAAAAACCGATCGAAACTCGACTCAGCGCCAAGTTCGTGCAATGTTTATGACCGTCGTATTTTTTTGCGATAGCGTGCTTGTACGACTTCCCATGGGCTAATAAGATGGGAAAGACCAATATTTGGAATTTCCGAGACGGTGCACAAAAAACCGATCGAAACTCGACTCTGCGCAAAGTTCGTGCAATATTTATGACCGTCGTATTTTTTTGCGAAAGTGTGCTTGTACAACTTCCCATTGGCTAATAAGACGGGAAAGACCAGTATTTTCATATTTCCGAGACGGTGCACGAAAAACCGATCGAAACTCGACTCAGCGCGCGACTTCGAGCAAAGTTTATGACCGTCGTATTTTTTTGCGATAGCGTGCTTGTACGACTTCCCATGGGCTAATAAGATGGGAAAGACTAGTTATTTTGAATTTTCGAGACGGTGCACAAATAACCGATCAAAACTCGACTCTGCGCCAAGTTCGTGCAATGTTTATGACCGTCGTATTTTTTTGCGAAAGCGTGCTTGTACGACTTCCCATGGGCTAATAAGAGGGGAAAGAAGAGTATTTTGAATTTCCGAGACAGTGCAGGAAAAACCGATCGAAACTCGACTCAGCGCGCGACTTCGAGCAAAGTTTATGACCGTCGTATTTTTTTGCGATAGCGTGCTTGTACGATTTCCCATGGGCTAATAAGAAGGGAAAGACCAGTATTTTGAATTTCCGAGACGGTGCACAAATAACCGATCAAAACTCGACTCTGCGCCAAGTTCGTGCAATGTTTATGACCGTCGTATTTTTTTGCGAAAGCGTGCTTGTACAACTTCCCATGGGCTAATAAGACGGGAAAGACCAGTATTTTGAATTTCCGAGACGGTGCACGAAAAACCGATCGAAACTCGACTCAGCGCGCGACTTCGAGCAAAGTTTATGACCGTCGTATTTTTTTGCGATAGCGTGCTTGTACGACTTCCCATGGGCTAATAAGATGGGAAAGACCAGTATTTTGAATTTCCGAGATGGTGCACAAATAACCGATCAAAACTCGACTATGCGCCAAGTTCGTGCAATGTTTATGACCGTCGTATTTTTTTGCGAAAGCGTGCTTGTACGAATTCCCATGGGCTAATAAGAGGGGAAAGAAGAGTATTTTGAATTTCCGAGACGGTGCAGGAAAAACCGATCGAAACTCGACTCAGCGCGCGACTTCGAGCAAAGTTTATGACCGTCGTATTTTTTTGCAAAAGCGTGCTTGTACGATTTCCCATGGGCTAATAAGATGGGAAAGACCAGTATGCTGAATTTCCGAGACGGTGCACAAAAAAACCGATCGAAACTCGACTCTACGCAAATTTCGTGCAATGTTTATGACCGTCGTATTTTTTTGCGATAGCGTGCTTGTACGACTTCCCATGGGCTAATAAGACGGGAAAGACCAGTATTTTGAATTTTCGAGACGGTGCACGAAAAACCGATCGAAACTCGACTCAGCGCGCGACTTCGAGCAAAGTTTATGACCGTCGTATTTTTTTGCGATAACGTGCTTGTACGACTTCCCATGGGCTAATAAGATGGGAAAGACCAGTATTTTGAATTTCGAGAGACGGTGCACAAATAACCGATCGAAACTCGACTCTGCGCCAAGTTCGTGCAATGTTTATGACCGTCGTATTTTTTGCGAAAGCGTGCTTGTACGACTTCCCATGGGCTATTAAGACGGGAAAGACCAGTATTTTGAATTTCCGAGACGGTGCACGAAAAACCGATCGAAACTCGACTCAGCGCGCGACTTCGTGCAAAGTTTTTGACCACCGTATTTTTTTGCGATAGCGTGCTTATACGACTTCCCATGGGCTAATAAGATGGGAAAGACCAATATTTGGAATTTCCGAGACGGTGCACAAAAAACCGATCGAAACTCGACTCTGCGCAAAGTTCGTGCAATATTTTTGACCGTCGTATTTTTTTGCGAAAGCGTGCTTGTACGACTTCCCATGGCCTAATAAGATGGGAAAGACCAGTATTTTGAATTTCCGAGATGGTGCACGAAAAACCGATCGAAACTCGACTCTGCGCGCGACTTCGAGCAAAGTTTATGACCGTCGTATTTTTTTGCGAAAGCGTGCTTGTACGATTTCCCATGGGCTAATAAGATGGGAAAGACCAGTATGCTGAATTTCCGAGACGGTGCCCAAAAAACCGATCGAAACTCGACTCTACGCAAAGTTCGTGCAATGTTTATGACCGTCGTATTTTTTTGCGATAGCGTGCTTGTACGACTTCCCATGGGCTAATAAGATGGGAAAGACCAGTATTTTGAATTTTCGAGACGGTGCACGAAAAACCGATCGAAACTCGACTCAGCGCGCGACTTCGAGCAAAGTTTATGACCGTCGTATTTTTTTGCAAAAGCGTGCTTGTACGACTTCCCATGGGCAATAAGACGGGAAAGACTAGTATTTTGAATTTCCGAGACGGTGCACGAAAAACAGATCGAAACTCGACAAAGCGCGCGACTTCGAGCAAAGTTTATTACCGTCGTATTTTTTTGCGAAAGCGTGCTTGTACGACTTCCCATGGGCTAATAAGATGGTAAAGACCAGTATTTTGAATTTCCGAGACGGTGCACAAAAAACCGATCGAAACTCGACTCTGCGCAAAGTTCGAGCAAAGTTTATGACCGTCGTATTTTTTTGCGAAAGCGTGCTTGTACGACTTCCCATGGGCTAATAAGAGGGGAAAGAAGAGTATTTTGAATTTTCGAGACGGTGCAGGAAAAACCGATCGAAACTCGACTCAGCGCGCGACTTCGAGCAAAGTTTATGACCGTCGTATTTTTTTGCAAAAGCGTGCTTGTACGACTTCCCATGGGTAATAAGACGGGAAAGACTAGTATTTTGAATTTCCGAGACGGTGCACGAAAAACAGATCGAAACTCGACTCAGCGCGCGACTTCGAGCAAAGTTTATTACCGTCGTATTTTTTTGCGAAAGTGTGCTTGTACGACTTCCCATGGGCTAATAAGATGGTAAAGACCAGTATTTTGAATTTCCGAGACGGTGCACAAAAAACCGATCGAAACTCGACTCTGCGCAAAGTTCGAGCAATGTTTATGACCGTCGTATTTTTTTGCGAAAGCGTGCTTGTACGACTTCCCATGGGCTAATAAGAGGGGAAAGAAGAGTATTTTGAATTTCCGAGACGGTGCAGGAAAAACCGATCGAAACTCGACTCAGCGCGCGACTTCGAGCAAAGTTTATGACCGTCGTATTTTTTTGCAAAAGCGTGCTTGTACGACTTCCCATGGGTAATAAGACGGGAAAGACTAGTATTTTGAATTTCCGAGACGGTGCACTAAAAACAGATCGAAACTCGACTCAGCGCGCGACTTCAAGCAAAGTTTATTACCGTCGTATTTTTTTGCGAAAGCGTGCTTGTACGACTTCCCATGGGCTAATAAGATGGTAAAGACCAGTATTTTGAATTTCCGAGACGGTGCACAAAAAACCGATCGAAACTCGACTCTGCGCAAAGTTCGAGCAAAGTTTATGACCGTCGTATTTTTTTTCGATAGCGTGCTTGTACGACTTCCCATGGGCTAATAAGATGGGAAAGACTAGTATTTTGAATTTCCGAGACGGTGCACAAATAACCGATCAAAACTCGACTCTGCGCCAAGTTCGTGCAATGTTTATGACCGTCGTATTTTTTTGCGAAAGCGTGCTTGTACGACTTCCCATGGTCTAATAAGAGGGGAAAGAAGAGTATTTTGAATTTCCGAGACAGTGCAGGAAAAACCGATCGAAACTCGACTCAGCGCGCGACTTCGAGCAAAGTTTATGACCGTCGTATTTTTTTGCGATAGCGTGCTTGTACGATTTCCCATGGGCTAATAAGATGGGAAAGACCAGTATTTTGAATTTCCGAGACGGTGCACAAATAACCGATCAAAACTCGACTCTGCGCCAAGTTCGTGCAATGTTTATGACCGTCGTATTTTTTTGCGAAAGCGTGCTTGTACAACTTCCCATGGGCTAATAAGACGGGAAAGACCAGTATTTTGAATTTCCGAGACGGTGCACGAAAAACCGATCGAAACTCGACTCAGCGCGCGACTTCGAGCAAAGTTTATGACCGTCGTATTTTTTTGCGATAGCGTGCTTGTACGACTTCCCATGGGCTAATAAGATGGGAAAGACCAGTATTTTGAATTTCCGAGATGGTGCACAAATAACCGATCAAAACTCGACTCTGCGCCAAGTTCGTGCAATGTTTATGACCGTCGTATTTTTTTGCGAAAGCGTGCTTGTACGAATTCCCATGGGCTAATAAGAGGGGAAAGAAGAGTATTTTGAATTTCCGAGACGGTGCAGGAAAAACCGATCGAAACTCGACTCAGCGCGCGACTTCGAGCAAAGTTTATGACCGTCGTATTTTTTTGCAAAAGCGTGCTTGTACGATTTCCCATGGGCTAATAAGATGGGAAAGACCAGTATGCTGAATTTCCGAGACGGTGCACAAAAAACCGATCGAAACTCGACTCTACGCAAATTTCGTGCAATGTTTATGACCGTCGTATTTTTTTGCGATAGCGTGCTTGGACGACTTCCCATGGGCTAATAAGACGGGAAAGGCCAGTATTTTGAATTTTCGACACGGTGCACGAAAAACCGATCGAAACTCGACTCAGCGCGCGACTTCGAGCAAAGTTTATGACCGTCGTATTTTTTTGCGATAACGTGCTTGTACGACTTCCCATGGGCTAATAAGATGGGAAAGACCAGTATTTTGAATTTCCGAGACGGTGCACAAATAACCGATCGAAACTCGACTCGGTGCCAAGTTCGTGCAATGTTTATGACCGTCGTATTTTTTTGCGAAAGCGTGCTTGTACGACTTCCCATGGGCTATTAAGACGGGAAAGACCAGTATTTTGAATTTCCGAGACGGTGCACGAAAAACCGATCGAAACTCGACTCAGCGCGCGACTTCGTGCAAAGTTTTTGACCACCGTATTTTTTTGCGATAGCGTGCTTATACGACTTCCCATGGGCTAATAAGATGGGAAAGACCAATATTTGGAATTTCCGAGACGGTGAACAAAAAACCGATCGAAACTCGACTCTGCGCAAAGTTCGTGCAATATTTTTGACCGTCGTATTTTTTTGCGAAAGCGTGCTTGTACGATTTCCCATGGCCTAATAAGATGGGAAAGACCAGTATTTTGAATTTCCGAGATGGTGCACGAAAAACCGATCGAAACTCGACTCTGCGCGCGACTTCGAGCAAAGTTTATGACCGTCGTATTTTTTTGCGAAAGCGTGCTTGTACGATTTCCCATGGGCTAATAAGATGGGAAAGACCAGTATGCTGAATTTCCGAGACGGTGCCCAAAAAACCGATCGAAACTCGACTCTACGCAAAGTTCGTGCAATGTTTATGACCGTCGTATTTTTTTGCGATAGCGTGCTTGGACGACTTCCCATGGGCTAATAAGATGGGAAAGACCAGTATTTTGAATTTTCGAGATGGTGCACGAAAAACCGATCGAAACTCGACTCAGCGCGCGACTTCGAGCAAACTTTATAACCGTCGTATTTTTTTGCAAAAGCGTGCTTGTACGACTTCCCATGGGCTAATAAGACGGGAAAGACTAGTATTTTGAATTTCCGAGACGGTGCACGAAAAACAGATCGAAACTCGACTCAGCGCGCGACTTCGAGAAAAGTTTATTACCGTCGTATTTTTTTGCGAAAGCGTGCTTGTACGACTTCCCATGGGCTAATAAGATGGTAAAGACCAGTATTTTGAATTTCCGAGACGGTGCACAAAAAACCGATCGAAACTCGACTCTGCGCAATGTTCGAGCAAAGTTTATGACCGTCGTATTTTTTTGCAAAAGCGTGCTTGTACGACTTCCCATGGGTAATAAGACGGGAAAGACTAGTATTTTGAATTTCCGAGACGGTGCACGAAAAACAGATCGAAACTCGACTCAGCGCGCGACTTCGAGAAAAGTTTATTACCGTCGTATTTTTTTGCGAAAGCGTGCTTGTACGACTTCCCATGGGCTAATAAGATGGGAAAGACCAGTATTTTGAATTTCCGAGACGGTGCACAAAAAACCGATCGAAACTCGACTCTGCGTAAAGTTCGAGCAAAGTTTATGACCGTCGTATTTTTTTGCGAAAGCGTGCTTGTACGACTTCCCATGGGCTAATAAGACGGGAAAGACCAGTATTTTGAATTTCCGAGACGGTCCACGAAAAACCGATCGAAACTCGACTCAGCGCGCGACTTCGAGCAAAGTTTATGACCGTCGTATTTTTTTGCGATAGCGTGCTTGTACGACTTCCCATGGGCTAATAAGATGGGAAAGACCAGTATTTTGAATTTCCGAGACGGTGCATGAAAAACCGATCGAAACTCGACTCAGCGCGCGACTTTGAGCAAAGTTTATGACCGTCGTATTTTTTTGCAAAAGCGTGCTTGTACGACTTCCCATGGGTAATAAGACGGGAAAGACTAGTATTTTGAATTTCCGAGACGGTGCACGAAAAATAGATCGAAACTCGACTCAGCGCGCGACTTCGAGAAAAGTTTATTACCGTCGTATTTTTTTGCGAAAGCGTGCTTGTACGACTTCCCATGGGCTAATAAGATGGGAAAGACCAGTATTTTGAATTTCCGAGACGGTGCACAAAAAACCGATCGAAACTCGACTCTGCGTAAAGTTCGAGCAAAGTTTATGACCGTCGTATTTTTTTGCGAAAGCGTGCTTGTACGACTTCCCATGGGCTAATAAGACGGGAAAGACCAGTATTTTGAATTTCCGAGACGGTGCACGAAAAACCGATCGAAACTCGACTCAGCACGCGACTTCGAGCAAAGTTTATGACCGTCGTATGTTTTTTGCGATAGCGTGCTTGTACGACTTCCCATGGGCTAATAAGATGGGAAAGACTAGTATTTTGAATTTTCGAGACGGTGCACAAAAAACCGATCGAAACTCGACTCTGCGCCAAGTTCGTGCAATGTTTATGACCGTCGTATTTTTTTGCGAAAGCGTGCTTGTACGACTTCCCATGGGCTAATAAGACGGGAAAGACCAGTATTTTGAATTTCCGAGACGGTGCACGAAAAACCGATCGAAACTCGACTCAGCGTGTGACTTCGAGCAAAGTTTTTGACCGTCGTATTTTTTTGCGAAAGCGAGCTTGTACGACTTCCCATGGGCTAATAAGATGGGAAAGACCAATATTTGGAATTTTCGAGACGGTGCACAAAAAACCGATCGAAACTCGACTCTGCGCAAAGTTCGTGCAATATTTATGACCGTCGTATTTTTTTTGCGAAAGCGTGCTTGTACAACTTCCCATGGGCTAATAAGAGGGGAAAGAAGAGTATTTTGAATTTCCGAGACGGTGCAGGAAAAACCGATCGAAACTCGACTCAGCGCGCGACTTCGAGCAAAGTTTATGACCGTCGTATTTTTTTCCAAAAGCGTGCTTGTACGATTTCCCATGGGCTAACTAGATGGGAAAGACTAGTATGCTGAATTTCCGAGACGGTGCACAAAAAACCGATCGAAACTCGACTCTATGCAAAGTTCGTGCAATGTTTATGATCGTCGTATTTTTTTGCGATAGCGTGCTTGTACGACTTCCCATGGGCAAATAAGACGGGAAAGACCAGTATTTTGAATTTTCGAGATGGTGCACGAAAAACCGATCGAAACTCGACTCAGCGCGCGACTTCGAGCAAAGTTTATGACCGTCGTATTTTTTTGCAAAAGCGTGCTTGTACGACTTCCCATGGGTAATAAGACGGGAAAGACTAGTATTTTGAATTTCCGAGACGGTGCACGAAAAACAGATCGAAACTCGACTCAGCGCGCGACTTCGAGAAAAGTTTATTACCGTCGTATTTTTTTGCGAAAGCGTGCTTGTACGACTTCCCATGGGCTAATAAGATGGGAAAGACCAGTATTTTGAATTTCCGAGACGGTGCACAAAAAACCGATCGAAACTCGACTCTGCGTAAAGTTCGAGCAAAGTTTATGACCGTCGTATTTTTTTGCGAAAGCGTGCTTGTACGACTTCCCATGGGCTAATAAGACGGGAAAGACCAGTATTTTGAATTTCCGAGACGGTCCACGAAAAACCGATCGAAACTCGACTCAGCGCGCGACTTCGAGCAAAGTTTATGACCGTCGTATTTTTTTGCGATAGCGTGCTTGTACGACTTCCCATGGGCTAATAAGATGGGAAAGACCAGTATTTTGAATTTCCGAGACGGTGCATGAAAAACCGATCGAAACTCGACTCAGCGCGCGACTTTGAGCAAAGTTTATGACCGTCGTATTTTTTTGCAAAAGCGTGCTTGTACGACTTCCCATGGGTAATAAGACGGGAAAGACTAGTATTTTGAATTTCCGAGACGGTGCACGAAAAATAGATCGAAACTCGACTCAGCGCGCGACTTCGAGAAAAGTTTATTACCGTCGTATTTTTTTGCGAAAGCGTGCTTGTACGACTTCCCATGGGCTAATAAGATGGGAAAGACCAGTATTTTGAATTTCCGAGACGGTGCACAAAAAACCGATCGAAACTCGACTCTGCGTAAAGTTCGAGCAAAGTTTATGACCGTCGTATTTTTTTGCGAAAGCGTGCTTGTACGACTTCCCATGGGCTAATAAGACGGGAAAGACCAGTATTTTGAATTTCCGAGACGGTGCACGAAAAACCGATCGAAACTCGACTCAGCACGCGACTTCGAGCAAAGTTTATGACCGTCGTATGTTTTTTGCGATAGCGTGCTTGTACGACTTCCCATGGGCTAATAAGATGGGAAAGACTAGTATTTTGAATTTTCGAGACGGTGCACAAAAAACCGATCGAAACTCGACTCTGCGCCAAGTTCGTGCAATGTTTATGACCGTCGTATTTTTTTGCGAAAGCGTGCTTGTACGACTTCCCATGGGCTAATAAGACGGGAAAGACCAGTATTTTGAATTTCCGAGACGGTGCACGAAAAACCGATCGAAACTCGACTCAGCGTGTGACTTCGAGCAAAGTTTTTGACCGTCGTATTTTTTTGCGAAAGCGAGCTTGTACGACTTCCCATGGGCTAATAAGATGGGAAAGACCAATATTTGGAATTTTCGAGACGGTGCACAAAAAACCGATCGAAACTCGACTCTGCGCAAAGTTCGTGCAATATTTATGACCGTCGTATTTTTTTTGCGAAAGCGTGCTTGTACAACTTCCCATGGGCTAATAAGTGGGGAAAGAAGAGTATTTTGAATTTCCGAGACGGTGCAGGAAAAACCGATCGAAACTCGACTCAGCGCGCGACTTCGAGCAAAGTTTATGACCGTCGTATTTTTTTCCAAAAGCGTGCTTGTACGATTTCCCATGGGCTAACTAGATGGGAAAGACTAGTATGCTGAATTTCCGAGACGGTGCACAAAAAACCGATCGAAACTCGACTCTACGCAAAGTTCGTGCAATGTTTATGATAGTCATATTTTTTTGCGATAGCGTGCTTGTACGACTTCCCATGGGCTAATAAGACGGGAAAGACCAGTATTTTGAATTTTCGAGACGGTGCACGAAAAACCGATCGAAACTCGACTCAGCGCACGACTTCGAGCAAAGTTTATGACCGTCGTATTTTTTTGCAAAAGCGTGCTTGTACGACTTCCCATGGGTAATAAGACGGGAAAGACTAGTATTTTGAATTTCCGAGACGGTGCACGAAAAACAGATCGAAACTCGACTCAGCGCGCGACTTCGAGAAAAGTTTATTACCGTCGTATTTTTTTGCGAAAGCGTGCTTGTACGACTTCCCATGGGCTAATAAGATGGGAAAGACCAGTATTTTGAATTTCCGAGACGGTGCACAAAAAACCGATCGAAACTCGACTCTGCGTAAAGTTCGAGCAAAGTTTATGACCGTCGTATTTTTTTGCGAAAGCGTGCTTGTACGACTTCCCATGGGCTAATAAGACGGGAAAGACCAGTATTTTGAATTTCCGAGACGGTCCACGAAAAACCGATCGAAACTCGACTCAGCGCGCGACTTCGAGCAAAGTTTATGACCGTCGTATTTTTTTGCGATAGCGTGCTTGTACGACTTCCCATGGGCTAATAAGATGGGAAAGACCAGTATTTTGAATTTCCGAGACGGTGCATGAAAAACCGATCGAAACTCGACTCAGCGCGCGACTTCGAGCAAAGTTTATAACCGTCGTATTTTTTTGCGAAAGCGTGCTTGTACGACTTCCCATGGGCTAATAAGATGGGAAAGACCAGTATTTTGAATTTCCGAGACGGTGCACAAAAAACCGATCAAAACTCGACTCTGCGTAAAGTTCGAGCAAAGTTTATGACCGTCGTATTTTTTTGCGAAAGCGTGCTTGTACGACTTCCCATGGGCTAATAAGACGGGAAAGACCAGTATTTTGAATTTCCGAGACGGTCCACGAAAAACCGATCGAAACTCGACTCAGCGCGCGACTTCGAGCAAAGTTTATGACCGTCGTATTTTTTTGCGATAGCGTGCTTGTACGACTTCCCATGGGCTAATAAGATGGGAAAGACCAGTATTTTGAATTTCCGAGACGGTGCATGAAAAACCGATCGAAACTCGACTCAGCGCGCGACTTTGAGCAAAGTTTATGACCGTCGTATTTTTTTGCAAAAGCGTGCTTGTACGACTTCCCATGGGTAATAAGACGGGAAAGACTAGTATTTTGAATTTCCGAGACGGTGCACGAAAAATAGATCGAAACTCGACTCAGCGCGCGACTTCGAGAAAAGTTTATTACCGTCGTATTTTTTTGCGAAAGCGTGCTTGTACGACTTCCCATGGGCTAATAAGATGGGAAAGACCAGTATTTTGAATTTCCGAGACGGTGCACAAAAAACCGATCGAAACTCGACTCTGCGTAAAGTTCGAGCAAAGTTTATGACCGTCGTATTTTTTTGCGAAAGCGTGCTTGTACGACTTCCCATGGGCTAATAAGACGGGAAAGACCAGTATTTTGAATTTCCGAGACGGTGCACGAAAAACCGATCGAAACTCGACTCAGCACGCGACTTCGAGCAAAGTTTATGACCGTCGTATGTTTTTTGCGATAGCGTGCTTGTACGACTTCCCATGGGCTAATAAGATGGGAAAGACTAGTATTTTGAATTTTCGAGACGGTGCACAAAAAACCGATCGAAACTCGACTCTGCGCCAAGTTCGTGCAATGTTTATGACCGTCGTATTTTTTTGCGAAAGCGTGCTTGTACGACTTCCCATGGGCTAATAAGACGGGAAAGACCAGTATTTTGAATTTCCGAGACGGTGCACGAAAAACCGATCGAAACTCGACTCAGCGTGTGACTTCGAGCAAAGTTTTTGACCGTCGTATTTTTTTGCGAAAGCGAGCTTGTACGACTTCCCATGGGCTAATAAGATGGGAAAGACCAATATTTGGAATTTTCGAGACGGTGCACAAAAAACCGATCGAAACTCGACTCTGCGCAAAGTTCGTGCAATATTTATGACCGTCGTATTTTTTTTGCGAAAGCGTGCTTGTACAACTTCCCATGGGCTAATAAGTGGGGAAAGAAGAGTATTTTGAATTTCCGAGACGGTGCAGGAAAAACCGATCGAAACTCGACTCAGCGCGCGACTTCGAGCAAAGTTTATGACCGTCGTATTTTTTTCCAAAAGCGTGCTTGTACGATTTCCCATGGGCTAACTAGATGGGAAAGACTAGTATGCTGAATTTCCGAGACGGTGCACAAAAAACCGATCGAAACTCGACTCTACGCAAAGTTCGTGCAATGTTTATGATAGTCATATTTTTTTGCGATAGCGTGCTTGTACGACTTCCCATGGGCTAATAAGACGGGAAAGACCAGTATTTTGAATTTTCGAGACGGTCCACGAAAAACCGATCGAAACTCGACTCAGCGCGCGACTTCGAGCAAAGTTTATGACCGTCGTATTTTTTTGCAAAAGCGTGCTTGTACGACTTCCCATGGGTAATAAGACGGGAAAGACTAGTATTTTGAATTTCCGAGACGGTGCACGAAAAACAGATCGAAACTCGACTCAGCGCGCGACTTCGAGAAAAGTTTATTACCGTCGTATTTTTTTGCGAAAGCGTGCTTGTACGACTTCCCATGGGCTAATAAGATGGGAAAGACCAGTATTTTGAATTTCCGAGACGGTGCACAAAAAACCGATCGAAACTCGACTCTGCGTAAAGTTCGAGCAAAGTTTATGACCGTCGTATTTTTTTGCGAAAGCGTGCTTGTACGACTTCCCATGGGCTAATAAGACGGGAAAGACCAGTATTTTGAATTTCCGAGACGGTCCACGAAAAACCGATCGAAACTCGACTCAGCGCGCGACTTCGAGCAAAGTTTATGACCGTCGTATTTTTTTGCGATAGCGTGCTTGTACGACTTCCCATGGGCTAATAAGATGGGAAAGACCAGTATTTTGAATTTCCGAGACGGTGCATGAAAAACCGATCGAAACTCGACTCAGCGCGCGACTTCGAGCAAAGTTTATAACCGTCGTATTTTTTTGCGAAAGCGTGCTTGTACGACTTCCCATGGGCTAATAAGATGGGAAAGACCAGTATTTTGAATTTCCGAGACGGTGCACAAAAAACCGATCAAAACTCGACTCTGCGTAAAGTTCGAGCAAAGTTTATGACCGTCGTATTTTTTTGCGAAAGCGTGCTTGTACGACTTCCCAAGGGCTAATAAGACGGGAAAGACCAGTATTTTGAATTTCCGAGACGGTCCACGAAAAACCGATCGAAACTCGACTCAGCGCGCGACTTCGAGCAAAGTTTATGACCGTCGTATTTTTTTGCGATAGCGTGCTTGTACGACTTCCCATGGGCTAATAAGATGGGAAAGACTAGTATTTTGAATTTCCGAGACGGTGCACAAAAAACCGATCGAAACACGACTCTGCGCCAAGTTCGTGCAATGTTTATGACCGTCGTATTTTTTTGCGAAAGCGTGCTTGTACGACTTCCCATGGGCTAATAAGACGGGAAAGACCAGTATTTTGAATTTCCGAGAAGGGGCACGAAAAATCGATCGAAACTCGACTCAGCGCGTGACTTCGAGCAAAGTTTTTGACCGTCGTATTTTTTTGCGAAAGCGAGCTTGTACGACTTCCCATGGGCTAATAAGATGGGAAAGACCAGTATTTTGAATTTCCGAGACGGTGCATGAAAAACCGATCGAAACTCGACTCAGCGCGCGACTTCGAGCAAAGTTTATGACCATCGTATTTTTTTGCGAAAGCGTGCTTGTACGACTTCCCATGGGCTAATAAGGTGGGAAAGACCAGTATTTTGAATTTCCGAGATGGTGCACAAAAAACAGATCGAAACTCGACTCTGCGCAAAGTTCGTGCAATATTTAAGACCGTCGTATTTTTTTGCGAAAGCGTGCTTGTACGACTTCCCATTGCTAATAAGATGGGAAAGACCAGTATTTTCAATTTCCGAGACGGTGCACGAAAAACCGGTCGAAACTCGACTTAGCGCGCGACTTCGAGCAAAGTTTATGACCGTCATATTTTTTTGCGATAGCGTGCTTGTACGACTTCCCATGGGCTAATAAGATGGGAAAGACCAGTATTTTGAATTTCCGAGACGGTGCACGAAAAACCGATCGAAACTCGACTCAGCGCGCGACTTCGAGCAAAGTTTATGACCGTCGTATTTTTTTGCGATAGCGTGCTTGTACGACTTCCCATAGGCTAATAAGATGGGAAAGACCAGTATTTTGAATTTCCGAGATGGTGCACAAAAGACCGACCGAAACTCGACACCGCGCAAAGTTCGTTCAATGTTTATGACCGTCGTATTTTTTTGCGAAAGCGTGCTTGTACGACTTCCCATGGCCTAATAAGACGGGAAAGACCAGTATTTTGAATTTCCGAGACGGTGCACGAAAAACTGATCGAAACTCGACTCATCACGCGACTTCGAGCAAAGTTTTTGACCGACGTATTTTTTTGCGATAGTGTGCTTGTACGACCTCCCATGGTCTAATAACATGAGAAAGACCAGTATTTTGAATTTCCGAGACGGTGCCCAAAAAACCGATCGAAACTCGACTCTGCGCAAAGTTCGTGCAATGTTTATGACCGTCGTATTTTTTTGCGAAAGCGTGCTTGTACGACTTCCCATGGGCTAATAAGACGGGAAAGGCCAGAATTTTGAATTTCCGAGACGGTGCACAAAAAACCTATCGAAACTTGACTCATCGCGCGACTTCGAGCAAAGTTTATGACCGTCGTATTTTTTTTATGAAAGCGTGCTTGTACGACTTCCCATGGGCTATTAAGACGGGAAAGACCAATATTTTGAATTTCCGAGACGGTGCACGAAAAACAGATCGAAACTTGACTCAGCGCGCGACTTCGAGAGAAGTTTATTACCGTCGTATTTTTTTGCGAAAGCGTGCTTGTACGACTTCCCATGGGCTAATAAGATGGGAAAGACCAGTATTTTGAATTTCCGAGACGGTGCACAAAAAACTGATCGAAACTCGACTCTGCGCAAAGTTCGAGCAAAGTTTATGACCGTCGTATTTTTTTGCGAAAGCGTGCTTGTACGACTTCCCATGGGCAAATAAGACGGGAAAGACCAGTATTTTGAATTTCCGAGACGGTGCACGAAAAACCGATCGAAACTCGACTCAGCGCGCGACTTCGAGCAAAGTTTATGACCGTCGTATTTTTTTGCGATAGCGTGCTTGTACGACTTCCCATGGGCTAATAAGATGGGAAAGACCAGTATTTTGAATTTCCGAGACGGTGCACAAAAAACCGATCGAAACTCGACTCTGCCCCAAGTTCGTGCAATGTTCATGACCGTCGTATTTTTTTGCGAAAGCGTGCTTGTACGACTTCCCATGGGCTAATAAGATGGGAAAGACCAGTATTTTCAATTTCCGAGACGGTGCACGAAAAACCGATCGAAACTCGACTCAGCGCGTGACTTCGAGCAAAGTTTTTGACCGTCGTATTTTTTTGCGAAAGCGAGCTTGTACGACTTCCCATGGGCTAATAAGATGGGAAAGACCAGTATTTTGAATTTCCGAGACGGTGCACGAAAAACAAATCGAAACTCGACTCAGCGCGCGACTTCGAGAAAAGTTTATTACCGTCATATTTTTTTGCGAAAGCGTGCTTGTACGACTTCCCATGGGCTAATAAGATGGGAAAGACCAGTATTTTGAATTTCCGAGACGGTGCACAAAAAACCGATCGAAACTCGACTCTACGCAAAGTTCGTGCAATGTTTATGATCGTCGTATTTTTTTGCGATAGCGTGCTTGTACGACTTCCCATGGGCTAATAAGACGGGAAAGACCAGTATTTTGAATTTTCGAGACGGTGCACGAAAAATCGATCGAAACTCGACTCAGCGCGCGACTTCGAGCAAAGTTTATGACCGTCGTATTTTTTTGCAAAAGCATGCTTGTACGACTTCCCATTGGTAATAAGACGGGAAAGACTAGTATTTTGAATTTCCGAGACGGTGCACGAAAAACAGATCGAAACTCGACTCAGCGCAAAGTTCGTGCAATATTTATGACCGTCGTATTTTTTTGCGAAAGCGTGCTTGTACAACTTCCCATGGGCTAATAAGAGGGGAAAGAAGAGTATTTTGAATTTCCGAGACGGTGCAGGAAAAACCGATCGAAACTCGACTCAGCGCGCGACTTCGAGCAATGTTTATGACCGTCGTATTTTTTTCCAAAAGCGTGCTTGTACGATTTCCCATGGGCTAACTACATGGGAAAGACCAGTATGCTGAATTTCCGAGACGGTGCACAAAAAACCGATCGAAACTCGACTCTACGCAAAGTTCGTGCAATGTTTATGACCGTCGTATTTTTTTGCGATAGCGTGCTTGTACGACTTCCCATGGGCTAATAAGATGGGAAAGACCAGTATTTTGAATTTTCGAGACGGTGCACGAAAAACCGATCGAAACTCGACTCAGCGCGCGACTTCGAGCAAAGTTTATGACCGTCGTATTTTTTTGCGATAGCGTGCTTGTACGACTTCCCATGGGCAAATAAGACGGGAAAGACCAGTATTTTGAATTTCCGAGACGGTGCACGAAAAACCGATCGAAACTCGACTCAGCGCGCGACTTCGAGCAAAGTTTATGACCGTCGTATTTTTTTGCGATAGCGTGCTTGTACGACTTCCCATGGGCAAATAAGATGGGAAAGACCAGTATTTTGAATTTCCGAGACGGTGAACAAAAAACCGATCGAAACTCGACTCTGCGCCAAGTTCGTGCAATGTTTATGACCGTCGTATTTTTTTGCGAAAGCGTGCTTGTACGACTTCCCATGGCCTAATAAGACGGGAAAGACCAGTATTTTGAATTTCTGAGACGGTGCACGAAAAACCGATCGAATCTCGACTCAGTGCGCGACATCGAGCAAAGTTTATGACCGTCGTATTTTTTTGCGATAGCGTGCTTGTATGACTTCCCATGGGCTAATAAGATGGGAAAGACCAGTATTTTAAATTTCCGAGACGGTGAACAAAAAACCGATCGAAACTCGACTCTGCGCAAAGTTCGTGCAATGTTTATGACCGTCGTATTTTTTTGCGAAAGCGTGCTTGTACGACTTCCCATGGGCTAATAAGACGGGAAAGACCAATATTTTGAATTTCCGAGACGGTGCACAAAAAACCTATCGAAACTCGACTCATCGCGCTACGTCGAGCAAATTTATGACCGTCGTATTTTTTTGCGAAAGTGTGCTTGTACGACTTCCCATGAGCTATTAAGACGGGAAAGACCAGTATTTTGAATTTCAGAGACGGTGCACGAAAAACCGATCGAAACTCGACTCAGCGCGTGACTTCGAGCAAAGTTTATGACCGTCGTATTTTTTTGCGAAAGCGTGCTTGTACGACTTCCCATGGCCTAAAAAGATGGGAAAGAAGAGTATTTTGAATTTCCGAGATGGTGCACGAAAAACCGATCGAAACTCGACTCTGCGCGCGACTTTGTGCAATGTTTATGACCGTCGTATTTTTTTGCGATAGCGTGCTTGTATGACTTCCCATGGGCTAATAAGATGGGAAAGACCAGTATTTTGAATTTCCGAGACGGTGAACAAAAAACCGATCGAAACTCGACTCTGCGCAAAGTTCGTGCAATGTTTATGACCGTCGTATTTTTTTGCGAAAGCGTGCATGTACGACTTCCCATTGGCTAATAAGACGGGAAAGACCAATATTTTGAATTTCCGACACGGTGCATAAAAAACCGATCGAAACTCGACTCATCGCGCTACGTCGAGCAAAGTTTATGACCGTCGTATTTTTTTGCGAAAGTGTGCTTGTACGATTTCCCATGAGCTATTAAGACGGGAAAGACCAGTATTTTGAATTTCAGAGACGGTGCACGAAAAACCGCTCGAAACTCGACTCAGCGCGTGACTTCGAGCAAAGTTTATGACCGTCGTATTTTTTTGCGAAAGCGTGCTTGTACGACTTCCCATGGCCTAAAAAGATGGGAAAGAAGAGTATTTTGAATTTCCGAGATGGTGCACGAAAAACCGTTCGAAACTCGACTCTGCGCGCGACTTTGAGCAAAGTTTATGACCGTCGTATTTTTTTGCGATATCGTGCTTGTACGACTTCCCATGGTCTAATAAGATGGGAAAGACCAGTATTTTGAATTTCCGAGATGGTGCACAAAAAACCGATCGAAACTCGACTCTGTGCGAAGTTCGTGCAATGTTTATGACCGTCGTATTTTTTTGCGAAAGCGTGCTTGTACAACTTCCCATTGGCTAATAAGACGGGAAAGACCAGTATTTTGAATTTCCGAGACGGTGCACGAAAAACCGATCGAAACTCGACTCAGCGCGTGACTTCGAGCAAAGTTTTTGACCGTCGTATTTTTTTGCGAAAGCGAGCTTGTACGACTTCCCATTCGCTAATAAGATGGGAAAGACCAGTATTTTGAATTTCCGAGACGGTGCACGAAAAACCGATTGAAACTCGACTCAGCGCGCGACTTCGAGCAAAGTTTATGACCGTCGTATTTTTTTGCGATAGCGTGCTTGTACGACTTCCCATGGGCTAATAAGATGGGAAAGACCAGTATTTTGAATTTCAGAGACGGTGCACGAAAAACCGATCGGAACTCGACTCAGCGCGCGACTTCGAGCAAAGTTTATGACCGTCGTATTTTTTTGCGAAAGCGTGCTTGTACGAGTTCGCATGGCCTAATAAGACAGGAAAGACCAGTATTTTAAATTTCCGAGACGGTGCATGAAAAACCGATCGAAAATCGACTCGGCACGCGACTTCGAGCAAAGTTTATGACCGTCGTATTTTTTTGCGATAGCGTGCTTGTACGACTTCCCATGGGCTAATAAGATGGGAAAGACCAATATTTGGAATTTCCGAGACGGTGCACAAAAAACCGATCGAAACTCGACTCAGCGTGCAACTTCGTGCAAAGTTTATGACCGTCGTATTTTTTTGCGAAAGCGTGCTTGTACGACTTCCCATGGGCTAATAAGATGGGAAAGACCAGTATTTTGAATTTCCGAGACGGTGCAGGAAAAACCGATCGAAACTCGACTCAGCGCGCGACTTCGAGCAATGTTTATGACCGTCGTATTTTTTTCCAAAAGCGTGCTTGTACGATTTCCCATGGGCTAACTAGATGGGAAAGACCAGTATGCTGAATTTCCGAGACGGTGCACAAAAAACCGATCGAAACTCGACTCTACGCAAAGTTCGTGCAATGTTTATGACCGTCGTATTTTTTTGCGATAGCGTGCTTGTACGACTTCCCATGGGCTAATAAGATGGGAAAGACCAGTATTTTGAATTTTCGAGACGGTGCACGAAAAACCGATCGAAACTCGACTCAGCGCGCGACTTCGAGCAAAGTTTATGACCGTCGTATTTTTTTGCAAAAGCGTGCTTGTACGACTTCCCATGGGTAATAAGACGGGAAAGACTAGTATTTTGAATTTCCGAGACGGTGCACGAAAAACAGATCGAAACTTGACTCAGCGCGCGACTTCGAGCAAAGTTTATTACCGTCGTATTTTTTTGCGAAAGCGTGCTTGTACGACTTCCCATGGGCAAATAAGATGGGAAAGACCAGTATTTTGAATTTCCGAGACGGTGAACAAAAAACCGATCGAAACTCGACTCTGCGCCAAGTTCGTGCAATGTTTATGACCGTCGTATTTTTTTATGAAAGCGTGCTTGTACGACTTCCCATGGCCTAATAAGACGGGAAAGACCAGTATTTTGAATTTCTGAGACGGTGCACGAAAAACCGATCGAATCTCGACTCAGTGCGCGACATCGAGCAAAGTTTATGACCATCGTATTTTTTTGCGATAGCGTGCTTGTATGACTTCCCATGGGCTAATAAGATGGGAAAGACTAGTATTTTGAATTTCCGAGATGGTGCACGAAAAACCGATCGAAACTTGACTCAGCGCGCGACTTCGAGCAAAGTTTATGACCGTCGTATTTTTTTGCGATAGCGTGCTTGTATGACTTCCCATGGGCTAATAAGGTGGGAAAGACCAGTATTTTGAATTTCCGAGATGGTGCACGAAAAACCGATCGAAACTCGACTCAGCGCGCGACTTCGAGCAAAGTTTATGACCGTCGTATTTTTTTGCGATAGCGTGCTTGTACGACTTCCCATAGGCTAATAAGATGGGAAAGACCAGTATTTTGAATTTCCGAGACGGTGCACAAAAAACCGATCGAAACTCGACTCCGCGCAAAGTTCGTTCAATGTTTATGACCGTCGTATTTTTTTGCGAAAGCGTGCTTATACGACTTCCCATGGCCTAATAAGACGGGAAAGACCAGTATTTTTAATTTCCGAGACGGTGCACGAAAAACCGATCGAAACTCGACTCATCGCGCGACTTCGAGCAAAGTTTATGACCGTCGTATTTTTTTGCGATAGCATGCTTGTACGACTTCCCATGGGCTAATAAGATGGGAAAGACCAGTATTTTGAATTTCCGAGACGGTGAACAAAAAACCGATCGAAACTCGACTCTGCGCAAAGTTCGTGCAATGTTTATGACCGTCGTATTTTTTTGCGAAAGCGTGCTTGTACGACTTCCCATGGGCTAATAAGACGGGAAAGACCAATATTTTGAATTTCCGAGACGGTGCACAAAAAACCTATCGAAACTCGACTCATCGCGCTACGTCGAGCAAAGTTTATGACCGTCGTATTTTTTTGCGAAAGCGTGCTTGTACGACTTCCCATGAGCTATTAAGACGGGAAAGACCAGTATTTTGAATTTCCGAGACAGTGCACGAAAAACCGATCGAAACTCGACTCAGCGCGCGACTTCGTGCAAAGTTTATGACCGTCGTATTTTTTTGCGATAGCATGCTTGTACGACTTCCCATTGGCTAATAAGATGGGAAAGACCAATATTTGGAATTTCCGAGACGGTGCACAAAAAACCGATCGAAACTCGACTCAGCGTGCAACTTCGTGCAAAGTTTATGACCGTCGTATTTTTTTGCGAAAGCGTGCTTGTACGACTTCCCATGGGCTAATAAGATGGGAAAGACCAGTATTTTGAATTTCCGAGACGGTACATGAAACACCGATCGAAACTCGACTCAGCGCGCGACTTCGAGCAAAGTTTATGACCGTCGTATTTTTTTGCGATAGCGTGCTTGTACGACTTCCCATGGGCTAATAAGACGGGAAAGACCAGTATTTTGAATTTCCGAGACGGTGCACGAAAAACCGATCGAAACTCGACTCAGCGCGTGACTTCCAGCAAAGTTTTTGACCGTCGTATTTTTTTGCGAAAGCGAGCTTGTACGACTTCCCATGGGCTAATAAGATGGGAAAGACCAGTATTTTGAATTTCCGAGAGGGTGCACGAAAAACCGATCGAAACTCGACTCAGCGCGCGACTTCGAGCAAAGTTTATGACCGGCATATTTTTTTGGGAAAGCGTGCTTGTACGACTTCCCATGGGCTAATAAGATGGGAAAGACCAGTATTTTGAATTTCCGAGACGGTGCACAAAAAACAAATCGAAACTCGACTCTGCGCAAAGTTCGTGCAATATTTATGACCGTCGTATTTTTTTGCGAAAGCGTGCTTATACGACTTCCCATGGGCTAATAAGATGGGAAAGACTTACCAAAAAAAAAAAAAGACCAGTATTTTCAATTTCCGAGACGGTGCATGAAAAACCGATCGAAACTGGACTCGGCGCGCGACATCGAGCAAAGTTTATGACCGTCATATTTTTTTGCGAAAGCGTGCTTGTACGACTTCCCATGGGCTAATAAGATGGGAAAGACCAGTATTTTGAATTTCCGAGACGGTGAACAAAAAACCGATCGAAACTCGACTCTGCGCCAAGTTCGTGCAATGTTTATGACCGTCGTATTTTTTTGCGAAAGCGTGCTTGTACGACTTCACATGGCCTAATAAGACGGGAAAGACCAGTATTTTGAATTTCTGAGACGGTGCACGAAAAACCGATCGAAACTCGACTCAGTGCGCGACATCGAGCAAAGTTTATGACCGTCGTATTTTTTTGCGATAGCGTGCTTGTATGACTTCCCATGGGCTAATAAGATGGGAAAGACCAGTATTTTGAATTTCCGAGATGGTGCACGAAAAACCGATCGAAACTCGACTCAGCGCGCGACTTCGAGCAAAGTTTATGACCGTCGTATTTTTTTGCGATAGCGTGCTTGTATGACTTCCCATGGGCTAATAAGATGGGAAAGACCAGTATTTTGAATTTCCGAGATGGTGGACGAAAAACCGATCGAAACTCGACTCAGCGCGCGACTTCGAGCAAAGTTTATGACCGTCTTATTTTTTTGCGATAGCATGCTTGTACGACTTCCCATAGGCTAATAAGATGGGAAAGACCAGTATTTTGAATTTCCGAGACGGTGCACAAAAAACCGATCGAAACTCGACTCCGCGCAAAGTTCATTCAAGGTTTATGACCGTCGTATTTTTTTGCTAAAGAGTGCTTGTACGACTTCCCATGGGCTAATAAGATGGGAAAGACCAGTATTTTGAATTTCTGAGACGGTGCACAAAAAACCGATCGAAACACGACTCTGCGCAAAGTATGTGCAATGTTTATGACTGTCGTATTTTTTTGCGATAGCGTACTTGTATGACTTCCCATGGGCTAATAAGACGGGAAAGACCAGTATTTTGAATTTTCGAGACGGTGCGCGAAAAACCGATCGAAACTCGACTCAGCGCGCGACTTCGAGCAAAGTTTATGACCGTCGTATTTTTTTGTGAAAGCGTGCTTGTACGACTTCCCATGGGCTAATAAGAGGGGAAAGACCAGTATTTTAAATTTCCGAGACGGTGCACAAAAAACCGATCGAAACTCGACTCTGCGTAAAGTTGATGCAATGTTTATGACTGTCGTATTTTTTTGCGATAGCGTGCTTGTACGACTTCCCATGGGCTAATAAGATCGGAAAGACCAGTATTTTGAATTTCCGAGACGGTGCACGAAAAACCGATCGAAACTCGACTCAGCGCGTGACTTCGAGCAAAGTTTATGACCATCGTATTTTTTTGCGAAAGCGTGCTTGTACGATTTCCCATGGGCTAATAAGATGGGACAGACCAGTATGCTGAATTTCCGAGACGGTACACAAAAATCCGATCGAAACTCGACTCTGCGCAAAGTTCGTGCAATGTTTATGACCGTCGTATTTTTTTGTGAAAGCGTGCTTGTACGACTTCCCATGGCCTAATAAGACGGGAAAGACCAGTATTTTAAATTTTCGAGACGGTGCACGAAAAACCGATCGAAACTCCACTCAGCGCGCGACTTCGAGCAAAGTTTATGACCGTCGTATTTTTTTTGCGATAGCGTGCTTGTACGACTTCCCATGGGCTAATAAGATGGGAAAGACCAGTATTTTGAATTTCCAAGACGGTGCACGAAACACCGATCGAAACTCGACTCAGCGCGCGACTTCGAGCAAAGTTTATGACCGTCGTATTTTTTTGCGAAAGCGTGCTTGTACGACTTCCCATGACCTAATAAGACGGGAAAGGCCAGTATTTTAAATTTCCGAGACGGTGCACGAAAAACCTATCGAAACTCGACTCAGCGCGCGACTTCGAGCAAAGTTTATGACCGTCGTATTTTTTTGCGATAGCGTGCTTGTACGACTTCCCATGGGCTAATAAGACGGTAACGACCAGTATTTTGAATTTCCGAGACGGTGCACGAAAAACCGATCGAATATCGGCTCTGCGCAAAGTTCGTGCAATGTTTATGAACGTCGTATTTTTTCGTGAAAGCGTGATTGTACGACTTCCCAGGGCTAATAAGATGGGAAAGACCAGTATTTTGAATTTCCGAGACGGTGCACAAAAAACCGATCGAATATCGGCTCTGCGCAAAGTTCGTGCAATGTTTATGAACGTCGTATTTTTTTGTGAAAGCGTGCTTGTACGACTTCCCATGGGCTAATAAGATGGGAAAGACCAGTATTTTGAATTTCCGAGACGGTGCACAAAAAACCGATCGAAACTCGACTCTGTGCAAAGTTCGTGCAATGTTTATGACCGTCGTATTTTTTTGCGAAAGCGTGCTTGTACGACTTCCCATGGGCTATTCAGACGGGAAAGACCAGTATTTTGAATTTCCGAGACGGTGCTCGAAAAACCGATCGAAACTCGACTCAGCGCGCGACTTCGAGCAAAGTTTATGACCGTCGTATTTTTTTGTGATAGCGTGCTTTTACGACTTCCCATGGGCTAATAAGATGGGAAAGACCAGTATTTTGAATTTCTGAGACGGTGCACAAAAAACCGATCGAAACTCGACTCTGCGCAAAGTTCGTGCAATGTTTATGACCGTCGTATATTTTTGCGAAAGCGTGCATGTACGACTTCCCATGGGCTAATAAGACGGGAAAGACCAGTATTTTGAATTTCCGAGACAGTGCGCAAAAAACCGATCGAAACTCGACTCTGCGCAAAGTTCGTGCAATGTTTATGACCGTCGTATTTTTTTGCGAAAGCGTGCTTGTACGACTTCCCATGGGCTAATAAGACGGGAAAGACCAGTATTTTAAATTTCCGAGACGGTGCACCAAAAACCGATCGAAACTCGACTCTGCGCAAAGTTTGTGCAATGTTTATGACCGTCGTATTTTTTTGCGAAAGCGTGCTTGTATGACTTCCCATGGGCAAATAAGACGGGAAAGACTCGTATTTTAAATTTCCGAGACAGTGCACAAAAAACCGATCGAAACTCGACTCTGCGCAATGTTCGTGCAATGTTTATGACCGTCGTATTTTTTTGTGAAAGCGTGCTTGTACGACTTCCCATGGGCTAATAAGACGGGAAAGACCAGTATTTTGAATTTCCGAGACGGTGCACAAAAAACCGATCGAAACTCGAATCTGCGCAAAGTTCGTGCAATGTTTATGACCGTCGTATTTTTTTGCGAAAGCGTGCTTGTACGACTTCCCATTGGCTAATAAGACGGGAAAGACCAGTATTTTGAATTTCCGAGACGGTGCACGAAAAACCGATCGAATCTCGGCTCTGCGCAAAGTTCGTCTAATGTTTATGACCGTCGTATTTTTTTGGGAAAGCGTGCTTGTACGACTTCCCATGGGCTAATAAGACGGGAAAGACCAGTATTTTGAATTTCCGAGACAGTGCACAAAAAACCGATCGAAACTCGACTCTGCGCAAAGTTCGTGCAATGTTCCACCGCTGATTTCTTCTTCTTGATGAGATGCTCCTTCAATGAACCAGGCCCGAGGTCGTTCACGATCTAGATCGCGACCTCCAGCTCCTATTTCCCGAGATTCTCGGCCTTGGAGTAGCCTCTTCAAGGCTCCAGTGGGTAGTTCGGATCTTCGACTGGACTTTTTTGCTCCAGAAGTACAGGCTGATCAGAAGATTGCTATGTATGAGGCTATTGATTCTGACGAACTAATTGAGACATGGTCCATGGCAATTGTGGGCTACGTTGTTGGACTAATAACATCCTTTTTCCCACTATCCTCATACATCAGAACTCGATGGGGAATATCAACATTTGATCTTCATATGTTGGAGACCGGATTCTTTGTATGTAGGCTTTATTCGGAAGAAGATTTACAACGGGTCCTTGAAGGATTTTGGACTATCCGTGGTCATCCAATGATACTACGACGCTTGGCACCAGATGTGAGATTGGAGTTAGACAGTCTACAGTCTATCCCAATATGAGTTTCTTTCAATGGACTTCCACTACATCTATAGGGTCGTCGTTTTATTGCAAAGCTTTGCGCAGAGTCGAGATTCGATCGGTTTTTCGTGCACCGTCTCGGAAATTCAAAGTACTGGTCTTTCCCGTCTTATTAGCTCATGGAAAGTCGTAAAAGCAAGCTTTCGCAAAAAAATACGACGGTCATAAACTTTGCACGAAGTCACGCGTGAGTCGAGATTCGATCGGTTTTTTGTGCACCGTCTCGGAAATTCAAAATACTGGTCTTTCCCGTCTAATTAGCCCATGGGAAGTCGTACAAGCACGCTTTCGCAAAAAAATACGACGGTCATAAACATTGCACGAACTTTGCGCAGAGTCGAGTTTCGATCTGTTTTTTGTGCACCGTCTCGGAAATTCAAAATACTGGTATTTCCCATGTTATTAGACCTTGAGAAGTTGTACAAGCACGCTTTCGCAAAAAAATACGACGGTCTTAAACATTGCACGAACTTTGCGCAGAGTCGAGTTTCGATCGGTTTTTTGTGCACCATCTCGGAAATTCAAAATACTGGTCTTTCCCATCTTATTAACCCATGGGAAGTCGTACAAGCACGCTATCGCAAAAAAATACGACGGTCATAAACTTTGCTCGAAGTCGCGCGCTGAGTCGAGTTTCGATCGGTTTTTTGTGCACCGTTCGGAAATTCAAAATACTGGTCTTTCCCATCTTATTAGCCCATGGGAAGTCGTACAAGCACGCTTTCACAAAAAAATACGACGGTCATAAACTTTGCTCGAAGTCGCGCGCTGAGTCGAGTTTCGATCGGTTTTTCGTGCACCGTCTCGGAAATTCAAAATACTGGTCTTTCCCGTCTTATTAGCCCATGAGAAGTCGTACAAGTACGCTATCGCAAAAAAATACGACAGTCATAAACATTGCATGAACTTTGCGCAGAGTCGAGTTTCGATCGGTTTTTTGTGCACCGTCTCGGAAATTCAAAATACTGGTCTTTCCCGTCTTAGTAGCCCATGGGAAGTCGTATTTTGAATTTACGAGACGGTGCTCGAAAAACCGATCGAAACTCGACTCAGCGCGTGACTTCGAGCAAAGTTTATGACCGTCGTATTTTTTTGCGATAGCGTGCTTGTACGACTTCCCATGGGCTAATAAGACGGGAAAGACCAGTATTTTGAATTTCCGAGACGGTGCACGAAAAACCGATCGAAACTCGACTCAGCGCGCAACTTCGAGCAAAGTTTATGACCGTCGTATTTTTTTGCTAAAGAGTGCTTGGACGACTTCCCATGGGCTAATAAGATGGGAAAGACCAGTATTTTGAATTTCTGAGACGGTGCACAAAAAACCGATCGAAACACGACTCTGCGCAAAGTACGTGCAATGTTTATGACCGTCGTATTTTTTTGCGAAGGCGTGCTTGTACGACTTCCCATGGCCTAATAAGACGGGAAAGACCAGTATTTTAAATTTCCGAGACGGTGCACGAAAAACCGATCGAAACTCGACTCTACGCAAAGTTTGTGCAATGTTTATGACCGTCGTATTTTTTTGCGAAAGCGTGCTTGTACGATTTCCCATGGGCTAACAAGATGGGAAAGACTAGTATGCTGAATTTCCGAGACGGTGCACAAAAAACCGATCGAAACTCGACTCTGCGCAAAGTTCGTGCAATGTTTATGACCGTCGTATTTTTTTGCGAAAGCGTGCTTGTACGACTTCCCATGGGCTAACAAGATGGGAAAGACCAGTATGCTGAATTTTCGAGACGGTACACAAAAAACCGATCGAAACTCGACTCTGCGCTAAGTTCGTGCAATGTTTATAACCGTCGTATTTTTTTGTGAAAGCGTGCTTGTACGACTTCCCATGGCCTAATAAGACGGGAAAGACCAGTATTTTAAATTTTCGAGATGGTGCACGAAAAAACCGATCGAAACTTGACTCAGCGCGCGACTTCGAGCAAAGTTTATGACCGTCGTATTTTTTTGCGATAGCGTGCTTGTACGACTTCCCATGGGCTAATAAGATGGGAAAGACCAGTATTTTGAATTTCCGAGACGGTGCACGAAAAACCGATCGAAACTCGACTCAGCGCACGACTTCGAGCAAAGTTTATGACCGTCGTATTTTTTTGCGAAAGCGTGCTTGTACGATTTCCCATGGGCTAATAAGATGGGAAAGACCAGTATGCTGAATTTTCGAGACGGTACACAAAAAACCGATCGAAACTCGACTCTGCGCAAAGTTCGTGCAATGTTTATGACCGTCGTATTTTTTTGTGAAAGCGTGCTTGTACGACTTCCCATGGCCTAATAAGACGGGAAAGACCAGTATTTTAAATTTTCGAGACGGTGCACGAAAAACCGATCGAAACTCGACTCAGCGCGCGACTTCGAGCAAAGTTTATGACCGTCGTATTTTTTTGCGATAGCGTGCTTGTACGACTTCCCATGGGCTAATAAGATGGGAAAGACCAGTATTTTGAATTTCCGAGACGGTGCACAAATAACCGATCGAAACTCGACTCTGCGCCTAGTTCGTGCAATGTTTATGACCGTCGTATTTTTTTGCGAAAGCGTGCTTGTACGACTTCCCATGGGCTAATAAGACGGGAAAGACCAGTATTTTGAATTTCCGAGACGGTGCACGAAAAACCGATCGAAACTCGACTCAGCGCGCAACTTCGAGCAAAGTTTATGACCGTCGTATTTTTTTGCGAAAGCGTGCTTGTACGACTTCCCATGGGCTAATAAGACGGGAAAGACCAGTATTTTGAATTTCCGAGACGGTGCACAAAAAACCGATCGAAACTCGACTCTGTGCAAAGTACGTGCAATGTTTATGACCGTCGTATTTTTTTGCGAAAGCGTGCTTGTACGATTTCCCATGGGCTAATAAGATGGGAAAGACCAGTATGCTGAATTTTCGAGACGGTGCACAAAAAACCGATCGAAAATCGACTCTGCGGAAAGTTTGTGCAATGTTTATGACCGTCGTATTTTTTTGCGAAAGCGTGCTTGTACGACTTCCCATGGCCTAATAAGACGGGAAAGACCAGTATTTTAAATTTCCGAGATGGTGCACGAAAAACTGATCGAAACTCGACTCAGCGCGCGACTTCGAGCAAAGTTTATGACCGTCGTATTTTTTTTTGCGATAGCGTGCTTGTACGACTTCCCATGGGCTAATAAGACGGGAAAGACCAGTATTTTGAATTTCCGAGACGGTGCACGAAAAACAGATCGAAACTCGACTCAGCGCGCGACTTCGAGCAAAGTTCATGACCGTCGTATTTTTTTGCGAAAGCGTGCTTGTACGACTTCCCATGGGCTAATAAGATGGGAAAGACCAGTATTTTGAATTTCCGGGTTTTGAGTTTCGCGATTAGGTGGAGAGAGGAGAGAGAGGAGGAGAGACGGTGCACGAATCTGCTTGGGAATGGGGGGAAATGGGCCTGCGTTCCCTTGCGTGCGTGCGTGAGTGCTCTGCTCTGCTTGGGCTTGCGCTTGCGCTTTCGATCGACGCTGGGGACGGCAACCTCTTCCCTTGCGCTTGTGCTTGCGATTGCTCCCTTGGGCGATTTCTCCTCTACGATCGCTCCGCGGCGAAAACAAGCGTGGAAGGCCGGCGGTCGCTCCTGCGATCAGCGATTCCAGGCCGGGAATCGGCGATTTCAGGCGTGGAAGGGCGGCGGTTGTTCTCCCCTAGGCGCGGGACGGACTCTAGGGCGAGAAACAGTGGAAGCTGCGCTGCGATTGGGGCTGGGTTCACTGCCGCTCCTGCGGCAACTCCAGCGTGGAAAGGGCGAGGGCTGCTTCTGCAATCGGCGTGGAAGGGGCGACGGCTGCGACATTAGTGTGGGCAGGGTGGTGGCTTCTTCTCCCCTAGGTGGCTGGCGGTCTCTAGGGCGAGCGACGCCATGGATGCGAGCGGCCGGACGCGCCACTCTGCTTCGCATCCTCTGTTCTAGCGGGATGCTCCTCCGCTGGCCTCTTCCCAGCGGCCTGCGCTGATTGCTTCACAGCAGAACGCCCCTCTCCAGCAGTCACAGCAGGAGAGGGTTGCTCCTCAGCCGCTGGATACTTCATCGCGGGAGGGGGTTGCTCCTCTCCAACAGCCGCTGGTTCCTCCCCAGCAGCTTAGGCCGGTTTCACACCAGGATGTTCCACCGCTGATTTCTTCTTCTCGATGGGATGCTCCTTCAATGAACCAGGCCCGAGGTCGTTCACGATCTAGATCACGACCTCCAGCTCCTATTTCCCGAGATCCTCGGCCTTGGAGTAGCCTCTTCAAGGCTCCAGTGGGTAGTCCGGATCTTTGACTGAACTTTTTTGCTCCAGAAGTACAGGCTGACCAGAAGATTGCTGTGTATGAGGCTATTGATTCTGACGAACTAATTGAGACATGGTCCATGGCAATTGTGGGCTACGTTGTTGGACTAAGAACATCCTTTTTCCCACTATCCTCATACATCAGAACTCGATGGGGAATATCAACATTTGATCTTCATATGTTGGAGACCGGATTCTTTATATGCAGGCTTTATTCGGAAGAAGATTTACAACGGGTACTTGAAGGATTTTGGACTATCCGTGGTCATCCAATGATACTACGACGCTGGGCACCTGATGTGAGATTGGAGTTAGACAGTTTACAGTGTATCCCAATATGGGTTTCTTTTCATGGACTTCCACTACATCTCTGGGGTCGTCGTTTTATTGCAAAGCTTTGCAGCACCCTGGGACAGCCATTGTATCTTGATAAGGCAACAGCTTCGCAAACAAGATTGACCTTTGCCAGAGCTTGTGTAATGGTCTCTTCTGATGACGAATTGCCGAATGATGTTTCTTACCGTGATCTTGATGGGAGCACCCGAAAGGTGAAAGTCTCATATTCTTGGAAGTCACAACGATGCAAGGTTTGTCTATCTTTTGGACATGTAAATGGTGCCTGCCAACAGCCTACACAACAAATCACACAGGTCTACCGACCACGCCAAGAGCCACAGAATGGGGTCACTACCACTAATCCAAGCACTGATACTCCAGTGCCAACAGTGGTGATGGCAGAGAAGATGATTGAACACTGACTCGTTGGGGCAGCGACACGAACAAGAGAAAGACAAGTCAGGACTTCCATCTTTACCTATTATATCAGAGACTTTCACTTCAGTAGCTTCCCAAGGTTCTCACTCCCCAATAACAACCTCGCCTTCACGAATCACTCCTTCAGATAATCAGGAAATTTCATTTCAACAACCTCTTGGGAGCCAAGACATTGCAACTCACCAAACTCATCGCTCTTCGACACATCCCGCTATTCAGGACTCCTTGCCTCAAGGTACGCAAAAATTTAAACATTTGCAAGCTGTGGATGAGGTGGATAAATATAGGAATAAAGTATTAAAGGGTAAAGATATTATGCGAGAGGATCATGCAAAATCAAAGGATAAGAAAAAGGATGGTAGTGTCCTCCTAAAATCGCATGCTCTTCCTTCTATCTAGTATTGATGAAAATAAGCTGTTGGAATGTTCGTGGACTTAATAAGACTGAGAAATGTCAGGAGCTCAATAGAATAATCCGATCTGCTGCATGTGACATGGTGATTCTTGTGGAAACAAAAATTAAACCTCATCGTGTTCGAGTTCAGAAGAATTTAATATGGCCTGAGGCAGAACTTTTTACTAATGATTCTCAGGATACTTATGGTCGAGTTTGGGTCTTATGGCATCCTAACCTTGTTACTGCTTGGTTTATTTCTGCTACTAATCAATTCATTCATCTTAAGGCAGAGGATAAACAGACTGGATGTCAATTCAATATTACCGGTATTTATGCATCTAACAGTATGTCTCACAGGAATGCTCTATGGCGTGATCTGGTTTGCATTGCAAATAGTTATCCTACAGTACCTTGGGCTGTTCTCGGTGACTTTAATACTGTCAGATACACAAATGAGAAAGTGGGGGGTAGAGTGCTTTCCGAATGTCAGCTTCAACATTTTAATGATTGTATCGATACTGCTGCATTGACTGACATGAAATCTGTAGGTGATTGGTTCTCATGGAACAATCAAAGTACTGCTGACAGAAAAATTATGGCTCGACTTGACAGATGTTTGATTAATCAGGAATGGTTAGCAGTTTTTCCAGATTCACTTCTTGAGTATGGTGCTAAGTTATTTTCGGATCACTCTATTATGCATATACATGCAGATAAAGCACTACCCAGAGTCAAGAAACCTTTTAGATTTTTTAATATGTGGAGTTCTCACCCAAAGTTCCTCGAAGTTATTAAGTCAGCTTGGGACATTAATGTATTTGGTTCTCCCCCTTACATCCTATGTCAAAAACTAAAAGCATGCAAAGCAGCACTTAAGAAGTGGAATTCAACTACATTTGGAAATATCAACGACAGGGTTCAGTTATGCAAGAAAGAACTTATGGCTGTGCAAAGCGAGCTAAATCTTCAACCTTTGGATGCAAATCTTATATACAAAGAGGCTGCTGCTAGAAATAACTTTATGCAAGCTTTGAAGCAGGAGGAATGCTTTTTGAAACAGAAGTCACGACAGCATTGGCTTACTCTAGGGGATTCTAATACGAAGTTTTTCTATGCTGCTATTGCTACCAGAAGGGCTACTAATCGCATCAAAAAATGCAAAGGTATAGATGGTAATCTCATTGAGGATCTGGATGAGGTTAAAAATTACACCAAGCAATTTTTTTATTCCTTACTCAATCAGGAACAGCAGCCTAATAGTATTCATGTTGGGCCTACAAGACGACTTGATTCTGAAGCCCTCTCTCATCTTAATGCCCCAATAACGGATGATGAAATTGTGAAAGTTGTTTTTAAGTCCCCGAAGCATAAAAGCCCTGGTCCAGATGGATTTCCAGCTGAGTTTTATCAAATTGTATGGGCTATTGTAGGCAACGATGTCATAAAAGCTTGTCGACATTTTTTCTCCTCAGGTCATATTCTTAAAGAAATGAATTGCACTTTTATTTCTTTAGTGCCTAAAAATGATGGAGCTGATTCATTGGAGAACTACCGTCCTATTTCACTGTGCAACTTTATTTATAAGGTTATCTCTAAGTTGCTGGCAGATAGACTACAAAAGGTCATGAATAAGGTCATTAGTCCTAATCAGGCTGCTTTTCTTAAAGGGAGGAGTATCCATCATAATGTCCTGCTTGCTAATGATTTGGTTAAGGATCTACATTCTAAAACAAGAGGGAAAAAGATCTGTTTTAAAGTTGATTTACGAAAGGCCTTTGACTCAGTCAATAGGAATTTTATTTACATGATGCTCCATAATATGGACTTCCCTCAGCACTGGGTTAAATGGATTCAATGTTGCTTGGAAACTCCAAAATTTTCGATTCTCTTTAATGGTTCACCTATTGGCTTCTTTGGGAGTAAGAATGGCATTCGGCAAGGCGATCCACTATCTCCTTATCTTTTTACCATTGCAATGGAAGGGCTCAGTTGTATGTTAGAAGAGGCTGTTTCCAATGGCAAAATTAAGGTACCACATTATGGTTATGTTTATATCTCTCACATAACATTTGCCGATGACCTTATTATCTTCCTTCGAGATGATCCAGTTTCTGTGAGTAATCTGGCAGATATTCTTAATGAATTTGGTAAAGTTTCTGGTCTTAAGCTAAACCATGCAAAGAGCAAAGTATATGTGGGTGCTTGCATTGACAATAAGGATCATATTGCTCAAACATTGGGAGTTGCTGAAGGAAATTTACCGGTTCCTTACTTGGGTCTCCCACTTATATCCACTGGAATCAACAAAGTCTCCTGTCAGCCTATCCTACAAAAAATTAAGAACAGAATTTCCTCTTGGAAAAATAGGCTTCTTTCTAAAGCTGGACGACTTGAACTTATTCGATCTGTGTTGATCTCTTATTCTATTTATTGGTCTCATGCATTCCTTCTACCTGCCGGGCTTCTCCATGATATTGATAAATTACTTATGAACTTCTTTTGGAATGGCACAGATGGTAAGGCAATGCACATGGTGAATTGGGACAACATTTGCAAACCGAAGGATGAAGGGGGATTGAATCTTCGACATATTAGAGATTGGAATAAAGCTTGTATGATAAAGCAATTATGGGATATTTTACAAAACAAGTCTTCCTTATGGTCACAATGGGTTTTTGCTAGGTACTTAACCAAGGAATCAATCTGGGAAACATCTGCAAAAACATCTCATTCTGCTGCTTGGAAAGGAATTCTGAAGGCAAGGCGATAGCTACGTAACAATATTTCTTATGTGATTTCTTCTGGAACCAATATTAATATGTGGTATGATCCTTGGGTGAATGGGAAAAGTATATTTCAGATATTTGGTGATAGAGTACGACAGGATCTGGGGGCTCCCAAAGACTGGAAGGTTTCTGAATTCATTAACAATGGTACATGGTGTCTTCCCAACCCAACCTCCCCTGACATCTTATTACTTTGGCCGACTATTAGGGCTATTCCAATCAAGAACAACTCTTCAGATATGCTTATTTGGCTTCATGATAACGGTAAATTTAGTGCTACATCTGCATGGAACCAAATTAGATGACGAAACAACAAGTGGATCCAAAGTAGTTGGACATGGGATAGTCCATGCTCACAGCGACATTCCTTATGTACATGGCAGGCCCTTCTCGGCAAACTTCCTACGATGGACAATATGCAGCGAAGAGGTATTTATATTGTAAATCGGTGCTCTTTGTGTATGCAAAATGAAGAAAGTGTTGACCATCTCTACTTTGCTTGTGATTATTCATCTTGGATATGGAAGGAGATCTTGAAGCGATTTGATTTTCAAAGGCTACCACGGCCAAACTTGCATCATGAATTAGAAATGCTTATGCAAAGCTTCTCAAGAAAGGGGCCTCTTACACAACTAGCAAGAATTATATTCAGATGTGCCATTTGGTGGATTTGGAAGGAGAGGTGTAGCAGAATTTTTGAGTGTCACAACATGAACAAAGCTCATATTCTGATAGAGATTCTTCAGGACTCACGATCATGTATGGAGCAAGAATTGAATACAGAGCACCTAACAAGAAGAGAGAAAGATATTTTTACAAGATTCAATTTTTCCATTCGTCAAGAATCACTCGAATAATGATGAAGATTGTAATGTATTATATGGGGCAAAGCTTATATTTTGTGATGTATCCACAAGTGGTCCATAACAGTCTGGCTATTGCATTTTATTATTTATTAACTTCCTTGTGCTACTCTTGGAGATGAGTTCAATGAAGCGTGCCCACTTAACCTTCTTTAGGTGGGGTGCAATCTTCTCCACTACACTAAGAGACTTCAGGCTTTAGTCTATGGCTTGTGTAGACAAAGCTTCTTTGTACAAATCTTTTACAAAATACATTATCTTTAGTTACCAAAAAAAAAGTTTTTTGAATTTTCGAGACGGTGCACAAAAAACCGATCGAAACTCGACTCTGCGCAATGTTCGTGCAATGTTTATGACGATCGTATTTTTTTGCGAAAGTGTGCTTGTACGACTTCCCATGGCCTAATAAGACAGGAAAGACTAGTATTTTGAATTTCGGAGACGGTGCACGAAAAACGATCGAAACTCGACTCAGCGCGCGACTTCGAGCAAAGTTTATGACCGTCGTATTTTTTTGCGAAAGCGTGCTTGTACGACTTCTCATGGGCTATTAAGACGGGAAAGACCAGTATTTTGAATTTCCGAGACGATGCACGAAAAACTGATCGAAACTCGACTCAGCGCGCGAGTTCGTGCAAAGTTTATGACCGTCATATTTTTTTGCGATAGCGTGCTTGTACAACTTCCCATGGGCTAATAAGATGGGAAAGACCAGTATTTTGAATTTCCAAGACGGTGCACAAAAAACCTATCGAAACTCGACTCTGCGCAAAGTTCGTGCAATGTTTATGACCGTCGTATTTTTTTGCGAAAGCGTGCTTGTACGACTTCCCATGGCCTAATAAGACGGGAAAGACCAGTATTTTGAATTTCCGAGACGGTGCACAAAAAACCGATCGAAACTCGACTCAGCGCGTGACTTCGAGCAAAGTTTATGACCGTCGTATTTTTTTGTGATAGCGTGCTTGTACGACTTCCCATGGGCTAATAAGACGGGAAAGACCAGTATTTTGAATTTCCGAGACGGTGCACGAAAAACCGATCGAAACTCGACTCAGCGCGCGACTTCGAGCAAAGTTTATGACCGTCTTATTTTTTTGCGAAAGCCTGCTTGTACGACTTCCCATGGGCTAATAAGATGGGAAAGACTAGTATTTTGAATTTCCGAGACGGTGCACAAAAAACCGATCGAAACTCGACTCAGTGCGCGACTTCGAGCAAAGTTTTTTACCGTCATATTTTTTTGCGAAAGCGAGCTTGTACGACTTCCCATGGGCTAATAAGACGGGAAAGACCAGTATTTTGAATTTCTGAGATGGTGCACGAAAAACTGATCGAAACTCGACTCTACGCAAAGTTTATGAACGTCGCCTTTTTTCGTGAAACCAACCTCATACAACTTACCATGGGCTAATAAACGCTTTCGCAAAAAAATACGATGGTACACTTTCGCAAAAAAATACGACGGTGGCGTGACGGTCGGTGCGTGAGAGAGAGAGAGAGAAACGGCTAGGGCCTGCGCTTGGGAATGGGGGGAATGGGCCTGCGTTCCCTTGCGTGCGTGCGTGAGTGCTCTGATCTGCTTGGGCTTGCGCTTGCGATCGGCGCTGGGGACGGCAACCTCATCTCTTACCAAAGAGTGGGCAGCGGAGGGCGATTGCTCCCTTGGGCGATTTCTCTTCTACGATCGCTCCGCGGCGAAGGAGGGCCGGCGGTCGCTCTTGCGATCAGCGATTCCAGGCGGGGAATCGGCGATTTCAGGCGTGGAAGGGCGGCGGCTCTTCTCCCCTAGGAGCGGGACGGACTCTAGGGCGAGAAACGGTGGAGGCTGCGCTGCGATTGGGGCTGGGTTCACTGCCGCTCTTCCTGCGGCAACTACAAGGGCGACGGCTGCTTGCAATCGGCGTGAAAAGGGCGACAGCTGCGGAAGGGTGGTGGCTTCCTCTCCCCTAGGAGGCTGGCGGTCTCTAGGGCGAGCGACGCCATGGATGCGAGCGATTCTGCTTCGCATCCTCTGTTCCAGCGGGATGCTCCTCCGCTGGCTTCATCCCAGCGGCCTGCGCTGGTTGCTTCCCAGCGAAACGCCCCTCTCCAGCAACAACGGGTGAGGGTTGCTCCTCAACCGTTGGTACCTTCACAGCGGGAGGGGGTTGCTCCTCTCCAACAGCCGCTGGTTCCTCTCCAGCAGCTTAGGCCGGTTTCACACCAGGATGTTCCACCGCTGAATTCTTCTTCTCGACGGGATGCTCCTTCAATGAACCAGGCCCGAGGTCGTTCACGATCTAGATCACGACCTCCTGCTCCTATTTCCCGAGATCCTCGGCCTTGGAGTAGCCTCTTCAAGGCTCCAGTGGGTAGTCCGGATCTTCGACTGGACTTTTTTGCTCCAGAAGTACAGGCTGATCAGAAGATTGCTGTGTATGAGGCTATTGATTCTGACGAACTAATTGAGACATGGTCCATGGCAATTGTGGGCTACGTTGTTGGACTAAGAACATCATTTTTTCCATTATCCTCATATATCAGAACTCGATGGGGAATATCAACATTTGATCTTCATATGTTGGAGACCGGATTCTTTGTATGCAAGCTTTATTCTGAAGAAGATTTACAACGGGTCCTTGAAGGATTTTGGACTATCCGTGGTCATCCAATGATACTACGACGCTGGGCACCTGATGTGAGAATGGAGTTAGACAGTCTACAATCTATCCCAATATGGGTTTCTTTCCATGGACTTTCACTACATCTCTGGGGTCGTCGTTTTATTGCAAAGCTTTGCAGCACCTTGGGACAGCCATTGTATATTGATAAGGCAACAGCTTCGCAAACGAGATTGACCTTTGCCAGAGCTTGTGTAATGGTTTCTTCCGATGAGGAACTACCGAATGAAGTTTCTTAACGTGATCTTGATGGGAGCACTCGAAAGGTGAAAGTCTCATATTCTTGGAAGCCACAACGATGCAAGGTTTGTCTATCTTTTGGACATGTAAATGGTGTTTGCCAACAGCCTTCACAAAAAATCACACAGGTCTACCGACCACGCCAAGAGCCACAGAATGGGGTCATTACCACTAAACCAAGCACTGATACTCCAGTGTCAACAGAGATGATGGCGGAGAAGATGAATGAGCACTCTGACTCGTTGGGGCAGCGACACGAACAAGAGAAAGACAAGTCAGGACTTTCATCTTTTCCTATTATATCAGAGACTTTCACTGCAGGAGCTTCCATGGTTCTCACTCCCCAATAACAACCTCGCCGTCACGAATCATTCCTTCAGATAATCAGGAAATTTCATTTCAACAACCTCTTGGGAACAAAGACATTGCAACTCATCAAACTCATCGCTCTTCGACACATCCCACTATTCAGGACTCCTTGCCTCAAGGTACGCAAAAGTTTAAACATTTGCAAGCTGTGGATGAGGTGGATAAATATAGGAATAAAGGATTAAAGGGTAAAGATATTATGCGGGAGGACCATGTAAAATCAAAGGATAAGAAAAAGGATGGTAGTGTCCTCCCAAAATCGCATGCTCTTCCTTCTATCTAGTATTGATGAAAATAATCTGTTGGAATGTTCGTGGACTTAATAAGACTGAGAAATGTCTTTTTTTTTGGTAAGTAAAGATAATGTATTTTGTAAAAGATTTGTACAAAGAAGCTTTGTCTACACAAGCCATAGACTAAAGCCTGAAGTCTCTTAGTGTAGTCGAGAAGATTGCACCCCACCTAAAGAAGGTGAAATGGGCACGCTTCATCAAACTCATCTCCAAGAGTAGCATAAGGAAGTTAATAAATAATAAAATGCAATAGCTAGACTGTTCTGGACTACTTGTGGATACATCACAAAATATAAGCTTTGCCCCATATAATACATTACAATCTTCATCATTATTCGAGTGATTCTTGACGAATGGAAAAATTGAATCTTGTGAAAATATCTTTCTCTCTTCTTGTTAGGTGCTCTGTATTCAATTCTTGCTCCATACATGATCGTGAGTCCTGAAGAATCTCTATCAGAATTTGAGCTTTTTTCATGTTGTGACACTCAAAAATTCTGCCACACCTCTCCTTCCAAATCCACCATATAGCACATCTGAATATAATTCTTGCTAGTTGTGTAAGAGGCCCCTTTCTTGAGAAGCTTTGCATAAGCATTTCTAATTCATGATGCAGGTTTGGCCGTGGTAGCCTTTGAAAATCAAATCGCTTCAAGATCTCCTTCCATATCCAAGATGAATAATCACAAGCAAAGTAGAGATGGTCAACACTTTCTTCATTTTGCATACACAAAGAGCACCGATTTACAATATAAATACCTCTTCGCTGCATATTGTCCATCGTAGGAAGTTTGCCGAGAAGGGCCTGCCATGTACATAAGGAATGTCGCTGTGAGCATGGACTATCCCATGTCCAACTACTTTGGATCCACTTGTTGTTTCGTCGTCTAATTTGGTTCCATGCAGATGTAGCACTAAATTTACCGTTATCATGAAGCCAAATAAGCATATCTGAAGAGTTGTTCATGATTGGAATAGCCCTAATAATCGGCCAAAGTAATAACATGTCAGGGGAGGTAGGGTTGGGAAGACACCAAGTACCATTGTTAATGAATTCAGAAACCTTCCAGTCTTTGGGAGCCCCCAGATCCTGTCGTACTCTATCACCAAATATCTGAAATATACTTTTCCCATTCACCCAAGGATCATACCACATATTAATATTGGTTCCAGAAGAAATCACATAAGAAATATTGTTACGTAGCCATCGCCTTGCCTTCAGAATTCCTTTCCAAGCAGAAGAATGAGATGTTTTTGCAGATGTTTCCCAGATTGATTCCTTAGTTAGGTACCTAGCAAAAACCCATTGTGACCATAAGGAAGACTTGTTTTGTAAAATATCCCATAATTGCTTTACCATACAAGCTTTATTCCAATCTCTAATATGTCGAAGATTCAGCCCCCCTTCATCCTTCGGTTTGCAAATGCTGTCCCAATTCACCATGTGCATTGCCTTACCATCTGTGCCATTCCAAAAGAAGTTCATAAGTAATTTATCAATATCATGGAGAAGCCCGGCAGGTAGAAGGAATGCATGAGACCAATAAATAGAATAAGAGATCAACACGGATCGAATAAGTTCAAGTCGTCCAGCTTTAGAAAAGACTGAGAAATGTCGGGAGCTCAATAGAATAATCAGATCTGCTGCATGTGATATTGTGATTCTTGTGGAAACAAAAATTAAAACCCATCGTGTTCGAGTTCAGAAGAATTTAATATGGCCTGAGGCAGAACTTTTTACTAATGATTCTCAGGATACTTATGGTAGAGTTTGGGTCTTATGGCATCCTAACCTTGTTACTGCTTGGTTTATTTCTGCTACTAATCAATTCATTCATCTTAAGGCAGAGGATAAACAGACTGGATGTCAATTCAATATTACCGGTATCTATGCATCTAACAGTATGCCTGACAGGAATGCTCTATGGAGTGATCTGGTTAGCATTGCAAATAGTTATCCTACAGTACCTTGGGTTGTTCTCGGTGACTTTAATACTGTCAGATACACAAATGAGAAAGTGGGGGGTAGAGTGCTTTCAGAATGTCAGCTTCAACATTTTAATGATTGTATAGATACTGCTGCATTGACTAACATGAAATCTGTAGGTGATTGGTTCTCATGGAACAATCAAAGTACTGCTGATAGAAAAATTATGGCTCGACTTGACAGATGTTTGATAAATCAGGAATGGTTAGCAGTTTTCCCAGATTCACTTCTTGAGTACGGTGCTAAGTTATTTTCGGATCACTCTATTATGCATATACATGCAGATAAAGCACTACCCAGAGTCAAGAAACCTTTTAGATTTTTTAATATGTGGAGTTCTCACCCTAAGTTCCTCGAAGTTATTAAGTCAGCTTGGGACATTAATGTATTTGGTTCTCCTCCTTACATCCTATGTCAAAAGCTAAAAGCATGCAAAGCAGCACTTAAGAAGTGGAATTCAACTACATTCGGAAATATCACCAACAGGGTTCAGTTATGCAAGAAAGAACTTATGACTGTGCAAAGCGAGCTAAATCTTCAACCTCTGGATGCGAATCTTATATACAAAGAGGCTGCTGCTAGAAATAACTTTATGCAAGCTTTGAAGCAGGAGGAATGTTTTTTGAAACAGAAGTCACGACAGCATTGGCTTACTCTAGGGGATTCTAATACGAAGTTTTTCTATGCTGCTATTGCTACCAGAAGGGCTACTAATCGTATAAAAAAATGCAAAGGTATAGATGGTAATCTCATTGAGGATCTGGATGAGGTTAAAAATTACACCGAGCAATTTTTTTATTCCTTACTCAATCAGGAGCAGCAGCCTAATAGTATTCATGTTGGGCCTACAAGACGACTTGATTCTGAAGCCCTCTCTCATCTTAATACCCCAATAACGGATGATAAAATTGTGAAAGTTGTTTTTAAGTCCCCGAAGCACAAAAGCCCTGGTCCAGATGGATTTCCAGCTGAGTTTTATCAAATTGCATGGTCTATTGTAGGCAACGATGTCATAAAAGCTTGTCGACATTTTTTCTCCTCAGGTCATATTCTTAAAGAAATGAATTGCACTTTTATTTCTTTAGTGCCTAAAAATGATGGAGCCGATTCATTGGAGAACTACCATCCTATTTCACTGTGCAACTTTATTTATAAGGTTATCTCAAAGTTACTGGCAGATAGACTACAAAAGGTCATGAATAAGGTCATTAGTCCTAATCAGGCTGCTTTTATTAAAGGGAGGAGTATCCATCATAATGTCCTGCTTGCTAATGATTTGGTTAAGGATCTACACTCAAAAACAAGAGGAAAAAAGATATGTTTTAAAGCTGATTTACGAAAGGCCTTTGACTCAGTCAATAGGCAATTTATTTACATGATGCTCCATAATATGGGCTTCCCTCAGCACTGGGTTCAATGGATTCAATGTTGCTTGGAAACTCCAAAATTTTCAATTCTCTTTAATGGTTCACCTATTGGCTTCTTTGGGAGTAAGAATGGCATTCGGCAATGTGATCCACTATCTCCTTATCTTTTTACCATTGCAATGGAAGGGCTCAGTTGTATGTTAGAAGAGGCTGTTTCCAATGGCAAAATTAAGGTACCATATTATGGTTCTGTTTATATCTCTCACATAACATTTGCTGATGACCTTATTATCTTCCTTCGAGATGATCTAGTTTCTGTGAGTAATCTGGCAGATATTCTTAATGAATTTGGTATAGTTTCTGGTCTTAAGCTAAACCATGCAAAGAGCAAAGTATATGTTGGTGCTTGCATTGAAAATAAGGATCATATTGCTCAAACATTGGGAGTTGCTGAAGGAAATTTACCGGTTCCTTACTTGGGTCTCCCACTTATATCCACTGGAATCAACAAAGTCTCCTGTCAGCCTATCCTACAAAAAATTAAGAACAGAATTTCCTCTTGGAAAAATAGGCTTCTTTCTAAAGCTGGACGACTTGAACTTATTCGATCAGTGTTGATCTCTTATTCTATTTATTGGTCTCATGCATTCCTTCTACCAGCCGGGCTTCTCAATGATATTGATAAATTACTTATGAACTTCTTTTGGAATGGCACAGATGGTAAGGCAATGCATATGGTGAATTGGGACAACATTTGCAAACCGAAGGATGAAGGGGGCTTGAATCTTCGACATATTAGAGATTGGAATAAAGCTTGTATGGTAAAACAATTATGAGATATTTTACAAAACAAGTCTTCTTTATGGTCACAATGGGTTTTTGCTAGGTACCTTACCAAGGAATCAATCTGGGAAGTATCTGCAAAAACATCTCATTCTGCTGCTTGGAAAGGAATTCTGAAGGCAAGGAGATGGCTACGTAACAATATTTCTTATGTGATTTCTTCTGGAACCAATATTAATATGTGGTATGATCCTTGGGTGAATGGGAAAAGTATATTTCAAATATTTGGTGATAGAGTACGACAGGATCTGGGGGCCCCTACCTCCCCAGACATGTTATTACTTTGGCCGACTATTAAGGCTATTCCAATCAAGAACAACTCTTCAGATATGCTTATTTGGCTTCATGATAATGGTAAATTTAGTGCTACATCTGCATGGAACCAAATTAGACGACGAAACAACAAGTGGATCCCAAGTAGTTGGACATGGGATAGTCCATGCTCACAGTGACATTCCTTATGTACATGGCAGGCCCTTCTCGGCAAACTTCCTACGATGGATAATATGCAGCGAAGAGGTATTTATATTGTAAATCGGTGCTCTTTGTGTATGCAAAAGGAAGAAAGCGTTGACCATCTATACTTTGCTTGTGATTATTCATCTTGGATATGGGAAGAGATCTTGAAGTGATTTGATCTTCAAAGGCTACCACGACCAAACTTGCATCATGAACTAGAAAGGCTAATGCAAGGCTTTTCAAAAAAGGGTCCTCTTACACAACTAGCAAGAATTATATTCAGATGTGCTATTTGGTGGATTTGGAAGGAGAGGTGTGGCAGAATTTTTGAGTGTCACAACATGAACAAAGCTCAAATTCTGATAGAGATTCTTCAGGACTCACGATCATGCATGGAGCAAGAATTGAATATAGAGCACCTAACAAGAAGAGAGAAAGAGATTTTCACAAGATTCAATTTTTTCATTAGTCAATAATCACTCGAATAATGATGAAGATTGTAATGTATTATGGGGCAAAGCTTATATTTTGTGATGTATCCACAAGTACTCCAGAACAGTCTAGCTATTGCATTTTTTATTAACTTCCTTGTGCTACTCTTGGAAATGAGTTTGATGAAGTGTGCCCATTTCACCTTCTTTAGGTGGGGTACAATCTTCTCGACTACACTAAGAGACTTCAGGCTTTAGTCTATGTCTTGTGTAGACAAAGCTTCTTTGTACAAATCTTTTACAAAATACATTATCTTTACTTACCAAAAAAAAAATACCATGGGCTAATAAATCGTTAATGGCCAGTATTTTGAATTTCCGAGACGGTGCACGAAAAATCGATCGAAACTCGACTCACGCGTGACATCGTGCAAAGTTTATGACCGTCGTAATTTTTTGCGAAAGCATGCTTGTACGACTTCCCATGAGCTAATAAGATGGGAAAGACCAGTATTTTGAATTTCCGAGACGGTGCACAAAAAACCGATCGAAACTCGACTCTGCGCAAAGTTCGTGCAATGTTTATGACCGTCGTATTTTTTTGCGAAAGCGTGCTTGTACGACTTCACATGGGCTAATAAGACGGGAAAGGCCCAGTATTTTGAATTTCCGAGACAGTGCACGAAAAACAGAACGAAACTCGACTCAGCGTGCGACTTCGAGCAAAGTTTATGACCGTCGTATTTTTTTGCGAAAGCATGCTTGTACGACTTCCCATGGGCTAATAAGATGGGAAAGACTAGTATTTTGAATTTTCGAGACGGTGCACGAAAAACCGATCGAAACTCGGCTCAGCGCGCGACTTCGAGCAAAGTTTATGACCGTCGTATTTTTTTGCGAAAGCGTGCTTGTACGACTTCCCATGGGCTAATAAGATGGGAAAGACCAGTATTTTGAATTTCCGAGACAGTGCACAAAAAATCGATCGACACTCGACTCAGCGCGCGACTTCGAGCAAAGTTTTTTACCGTCGTATTTTTTTGCGAAAGCGAGCTTGTACGACTTCCCATGGGCTAATAAGACGGGAATGACCAGTATTTTGAATTTCTGAGACGGTGCACGAAAAACTGATCGAAACTCGACTCTGCGCAAAGTTTATGAACGTCGCCTTTTTTCGTGAAACCAGCCTCATACGACTTACCATGGGCATACAACGTTAATGGCCAGTATTTTGAATTTCCGAGACGGTGCACGAAAACCCGATCGAAAATCGACTCACGCGTGACATCGTGCAAAGTTTATGACCGTCGTATTTTTTTGTGTAAGCATGCTTGTACGACTTCCCATGAGCTAATAAGACGGGAAAGACCAGTATTTTGAATTTTCAAGACGGTGCACGAAAAACCGATGCAATCTCGGCTCTACGCAAAGTTTACGACCGTCGTGTTTTTTCGTGAAACCATGCTCATACGACTTACCATGGGCTAATACTTCGTGAATGGCCAGTATTTTGAATTTCCGAGATAGTGCACGAAAAACCGATCGAAACTCGACTCTGCGCAAAGTTCGAGCAAAGTTTATTAGCATCGTATTTTTTTGCGATAGCGTTCTTGTACGACTTCCCATGGGCTAATAAGACAGGAAAGACCAGTATTTTGAATTTCCGAGACGGTGCACGAAAAACCGATCGAAACTCGACTCAGCGCGCGACTTCGAGCAAAGTTTATGACCGTCGTATTTTTTTGCGATAGCGTGCTTGTTCGACTTCCCATGGGCTAATAAGATGGGAACGACCAGTATTTTGAATTTCTGAGACGGTGCACAAAAAACCGATAGAAACTTGACTCTGCGCAAAGTTCGTGCAATGTTTATGACCGTCGTATTTTTTTGCGAAAGCGTGCTTGTACGACTTCCCATGGGCTAATAAGACGGGAAACACCAGTATTTTGAATTTCCGAGACAATGCACAAAAAACCGATCGAAACTCGACTCTGCGCAAAGTTCATGCAATGTTTATGACCGTCGTATTTTTTTACGAAAAAGTCATTGTGCGACTTCACATGGGCTAATAAGATGGGAAAGACCAGTATTTTGAATTTCCGAGACGGTGCACAAAAAACCGATCGAAACTAGACTCTGCGCAAAGTTCGTGCAATGTTTATGACCGTCGTATTTTTTTGCGAAAGCGTGCTTGTACGACTTCCCATGGGCTAATAAGACGGTAAAGACCAGTATTTTCAATTTCCGAGACGGTGCACGAAAAACCGATAGAATATCGGCTCTGCGCAAAGTTCGTGCAATGTTTATGAACGTCGTATTTTTTTGCGAAAGCGTGCTTGTACGACTTCCCATTGGCTAATAAGATGGGAAAGACCAGTATTTTGAATTTCCGAGACGGTGCACAAAAAATCGATCGAAACTCGACTCTGTGCAAAGTTCGTGCAATGTTTATGACCGTCGTATTTTTTTGCGAAAGCGTGCTTGTACGACTTCCCATGGGCTATTCAGACGGGAAAGATCAGTATTTTGAATTTCCGAGACGGTGCTCGAAAAACCGATCGAAACTCGACTCTGTGCAAAGTTCGTGCAATGTTTATAACCGTCGTATTTTTTTGCGAAAGCGTGCTTGTACGACTTCTCATGGGCTAATAAGACGGGAAAGACCAGTATTTTGAATTTCCGAGACGGTGCACGAAAAACAGATCGAAACTCGACTCAGCGCGCGACTTCGAGCAAAGTTTATGACCGTCGTATTTTTTTGCGAATGGGACCTTGTACGACTTCCCATGGGCTAATAAGACGGGAAAGACCAGTATTTTGAATTTCTGAGACGGTGCACGAAAAACCGATCGAATCTCTGCTCTGCGCAAAGTTTACGACCGTCGCATTTTTTCGTGAAACCATGCTCATACGACTTACCATGGGCTAATACTTCGTGAATGGCCAGTATTTTGAATTTCCGAGATAGTGCACGAAAAACCGATCGAAACTCAACTCTGCGCAAAGTTCGTGCAATGTTTATGACCGTCGTATTTTTTAAGGAAAGCATGCTTTTACGACCTCCCATGAGCTAATAAGACGGGAATGACCAGTATTTTGAATTTCTGAGACGGTGCACGAAAAATCGATCGAATCTCGGCTCTGCGCAAAGTTTACGACCGTCGAGTTTTTTCATGAAACCATGCTCATACGACTTACCATGGGCTAATACTTCGTGAATGGCCAGTATTTTGAATTTCTGAGATAGTGGACGAAAAACTGATCGAAACTCGACTCTACGCAAAGTTCGTGCAATGTTTATGACCGTCGTATTTTTTTAGGAAAGCATGCTTGTACGACTTCCCATGGGCTAATAAGACGGGAAAGACCAGTATTTTGAATTTCCGAGACGGAGCACGAAAAATCGATCGAAACTCGACTCAGCGCGCGACTTCGAGCAAAGTTTATGACCGTCGTATTTTTTTGCAATAACGTGCTTGTACGACTTCCATGGGCTAATAAGATGGGAAAGACCAGTATTTTGAATTTCCGAGACGGTGCACAAAAAACCGATCGAAACTCGACTCTGCGCCAAGTTCGTGCAATGTTTATGACCGTCGTATTTTTTTGCGATAGCGTGCTTGTACGACTTCGCATGGGCTAATAAGATGGGAAAAACCAGTATTATGAATTTCCGAGACGGTGCACAAAAAACCGATCGAAACTCGACTCTGCGCCAAGTTCGTGCATTGTTTATGACCGTCGTATTTTTTTGCGAAAGCGTGTTTGTACGACTTCCCATGGCCTAATAAGACGGGAAAGACCAGTATTTTGAATTTCCGAGACGGTGCACGAAAAATCGATCGAAACTCGACCCAGCGCGCGACTTCAAGCAAAGTTTATGACCGTCGTATTTTTTTGCGATAGCGTGCTTGTACGACTTCCCATGGGCTAATAAGATGGGAAAGACCAGTATTTTGAATTTCCGAGACGGTGCACGAAAAACCGATCGAAACTCGACTCAGCGCGCGACTTCGAGCAAAGTTTATGACCGTCGTATTTTTTGGCGATAGCGTGCTTGTACGACTTCACATGGGTTAATAAGATGGGAAAGACTAGTATTTTGAATTTCCGAGACGGTGCACAAAAAACCGATCGAAACTCGACTCTGCGCAAAGTTTGTGCAATATTTATGACCGTCTTATTTTTTTGCGATAGCGTGCTTGTACGACTTCGCATGGGCTACTAAGACGGGAAAGTCCAGTATTTTGAATTTCCAAGACGGTGCACAAAAAACCGATCGAAACTTGACTCTGCGCAAAGTTCGTGCAATGTTTATGACTGTCGTATTTTTTTGCGATAGCGTACTTGTACGACTTCTCATGGGCTAATAAGACGGGAAAGACCAGTATTTTGAATTTCCGAGACGGTGCACGAAAAATCGATCGAAACTCGACTCTGCGCGCGACTTCGAGCAAAATTTATGACCATCGTATTTTTTTGTGAAAGCGTGCTTGTACGACTTCCCATGGGCTAATAAGTTGGGAAAGACCAGTATTTTGAATTCCCGAGACGTTGCACAAAAAACCGATCGAAACTCGACTCAGCGCGCGACTTCGAGCAAAGTTTATGACCGTCGTATTTTTTTGCGATAGCGTGCTTGTACGACTTCCCATGGGCTAATAAGACGGGAAAGACCAGTATTTTGAATTTCCGAGACGGTGCACGAAAAACCGATCGAAACTCGACTCAGCGGGCGACTTCGAGCAAAGTTTATGACCGTCGTATTTTTTTGCGAAAGCGTGCTTGTGCGACTTCCCATGGCCTAAAAAGATGGAAAAAACCAGTATTTTGAATTTCCAAGACGATGCACGAAAAACCGATCGAAACTCGACTCAGCGCGCGACTTCGAGCAAAGTTTATGACCGTCGTATTTTTTTGCGATAGCGTGCTTGTACGACTTCCCATGGGCTAATAAGATGGGAAAGACCAGTATTTTGAATTTCCGAGACGGTGCACAAAAAACCGATCGAAACTCGACTCTGCACCAAGTTCGTGCAATGTTTATGACCGCCGTATTTTTTTGCGAAAGCGTGCTTGTACGACTTCCCATGGCCTAATAAGACGGGAAAGACCAGTATTTTGAATTTCCGAGACGGTGCACGAAAAAATCGATCGAAACTCGACTCAGCGCGCGACTTCGAGCAAAGTTTATGACCGTTGTATTTTTTTGCGATAACGTGCTTGTACGACTTCCCATGGGCTAATAAGATGGGAAAGACCAGTATTTTGAATTTCCGAGACGGTGCACAAAAAACCGATCGAAACTCGACTCTGCGCCAAGTTCGTGCAATGTTTATGACCGTCGTATTTTTTTGCGAAAGCGTGCTTGTACGACTTCCCATGGGCTAATAAGATGGGAAAGACCAATATTTTGAATTTCTGAGACGGTGCACAAAAAACCGATCGAAACTCGACTCTGCGCAAAGTTCGTGCAATGTTAATCACCATCGTATTTTTTTGCGAAAGCGTGCTTGTACGACTTCCCATGGGCTAATAAGATGGGAAAGACCAGTATTTTGAATTTCTGAGACGGTGCACAAAAAACCGATTGAAACTCGACTCTGCGCAAAGTTCGTGCAATGTTTATGACCGTCGTATTTTTTTGCGAAAGCGTGCTTGTACGACTTCCCATGGGCTAATAAGATGGGAAAGACCAGTATTTTGAATTTCTGAGACGGTGCACAAAAAACCGATCGAAACTCGACTCTGCGCAAAGTTCGTGCAATGTTAATGACCGTCGTATTTTTTTGCGATAGCGTGCTAGTACAACTTCCCATGGGCTAATAAGATGGGAAAGACCAGTATTTTGAATTTCCGAGACGGTGCACAAAAAACCGATCGAAACTCGACTCTGCGCCAAGTTCGTGCAATGTTTATGACCGTCGTATTTTTTTGCGATAGCGTGCTTGTACGACTTCGCAAGGGCTAATGAGATGGGAAAGACCAGTATTATGAATTTCCGAGACGGTGCACAAAAAACCGATCGAAACTCGACTCTGCGCCAAGTTCGTGCATTGTTTATGACCGTCGTATTTTTTTGCGAAAGCGTGTTTGTACGACTTCCCATGGCCTAATAAGATGGGAAAGACCAGTATTTTGAATTTCCGAGACGGTGCACGAAAAATCGATCGAAACTCGACCCAGCGCGCGACTTCGAGCAAAGTTTAAGACCGTCGTATTTTTTTGCGATAGCGTGCTTGTACGACTTCCCATGGGCTAATAAGATGGGAAAGACCAGTATTTTGAATTTCCGAGACGGTGCACGAAAAACCGATCGAAACTCGACTCAGCGCGCGACTTCGAGCAAAGTTTATGACCGTCGTATTTTTTGGCGATAGCGTGCTTGTATTTTGAATTTCCAAGACGGTGCACAAAAAACCGATCGAAACTCGACTCTGCGCAAAGTTCGTGCAATGTTTATGACTGTCGTATTTTTTTGCGATAGCGTACTTGTACGACTTCCCATGGGCTAATAAGACGGGAAAGACCAGTATTTTGAATTTCCGAGACGGTGCACGAAAAACCGATCGAAACTCGACTCAGCGCGCGACTTCGAGCAAAGTTTATGACCATCGTATTTTTTTGTGAAAGCGTGCTTGTACGACTTCCCATGGGCTAATAAGATGGGAAAGACCAGTATTTTGAATTTCCGAGACGGTGCACAAAAAACCGATCGAAACTCGACTCAGCGCGCGACTTCGAGCAAAGTTTATGACCGTCGTATTTTTTTGCGATAGCGTGCTTGTACGACTTCCCATGGGCTAATAAGACGGGAAAGACCAGTATTTTGAATTTCCGAGACGGTGCACGAAAAACCGATCGAAACTCGACTCAGCGCGCGACTTCGAGCAAAGTTTATGACCGTCGTATTTTTTTGCGAAAGCGTGCTTGTGCGACTTCCCATGGCCTAAAAAGATGGGAAAGACCAGTATTTTGAATTTCCAAGACGGTGCACGAAAAACCGATCGAAACTCGACTCAGCGCGCGACTTCGAGCAAAGTTTATGACCGTCGTATTTTTTTGCGAAAGCGTGCTTGTGCGACTTCCCATGGCCTAAAAAGATGGGAAAGACCAGTATTTTGAATTTCCGAGACGGTGCACAAAAAACCGATCGAAACTCGACTCTGCACCAAGTTCGTGCAAAGTTTATGACCGTCGTATTTTTTTGCGAAAGCGTGCTTGTACGACTTCCCATGGCCTAATAAGACGGGAAAGACCAGTATTTTGAATTTCCGAGACGGTGCACGAAAAAATCGATCGAAACTCGACTCTGTGCGTGACTTCGAGCAAAGTTTATGACCGTCGTATTTTTTTGCGATAACGTGCTTGTACGACTTCCCATGGGCTAATAAGATGGGAAAGACCAGTATTTTGAATTTCCGAGATGGTGCACGAAAAACCGATCGAAACTCGCCTCAACGCGCGACTTCGAGCAAAGTTTATGACCGTCGTATTTTTTTGCGAAAGCGTGCTTGTGCGACTTCCCATGGCCTAAAAAGATGGAAAAAACCAGTATTTTGAATTTCCAAGACGGTGCACGAAAAACCGATCGAAACTCGACTCAGCGCGCGACTTCGAGCAAAGTTTAAGACCGTCGTATTTTTTTGTGAAAGCGTGCTTGTACGACTTCCCATGGGCTAATAAGATGCAAAAGACCAGTATTATGAATTTCCGAGACGGTACACAAAAAACCGATCGAATCTCGACTCTGCGCAAAGTTCGTGCAATGTTTATGACCGTCGTAATTTTTTGCGAAAGCGTGCTTGTACGACTTCCCATGGGCTAATAAGATAGGAAAGACCAGTATTTGTAATTTTCGAGACGGTGCACAAAAAACAGATCGAAACTCGACTCTGCGCAGAGTTCGTACAATGTTTATGACCGTTGTATTTTTTTGCGAAAGCGTGCTTGTACGACTTCCCGTGGGCTAATAAGACGGGAAAGACCAGTATTTTCAATTTCCGAGACGGTGCACGAAAAACCGATCGAAACTCGACTCAGCGCGCGACTTCGAGCAAAGTTTATGACCATCATATTTTTTTGCGATAACGTGCTTGTACGACTTCCCATGGGCTAATAAGATGGGAAAGACCAGTATTTTGAATTTCCGAGACGGTGCACAAAAAACCGATCGAAACTCGACTCAGCGCGCGACTTCGAGCAAAGTTTATGACCGTCGTATTTTTTTGCGATAGCGTGCTTGTACGACTTCCCATGGGCTAATAAGACGGGAAAGACCAATATTTTGAATTTCCGAGACGGTGCACGAAAAACCGATCGAAACTCGACTCAGCGCGCGACTTCGAGCAAAGTTTATGACCGTCGTATTTTTTTGCGAAAGCGTGCTTGTGCGACTTCCCATGGCCTAAAAAGATGGGAAAGACCAGTATTTTGAATTTCCAAGACGGTGCACGAAAAACCGATCGAAACTCGACTCAGCGCGCGACTTCGAGCAAAGTTTATGACCGTCGTATTTTTTTGCGAAAGCGTGCTTGTGCGACTTCCCATGGCCTAAAAAGATGGGAAAGACCAGTATTTTGAATTTCCGAGACGGTGCACAAAAAACCGATCGAAACTCGACTCTGCACCAAGTTCGTGCAAAGTTTATGACCGTCGTATTTTTTTGCGAAAGCGTGCTTGTACGACTTCCCATGGCCTAATAAGACGGGAAAGACCAGTATTTTGAATTTCCGAGACGGTGCACGAAAAAATCGATCGAAACTCGACTCTGTGCGTGACTTCGAGCAAAGTTTATGACCGTCGTATTTTTTTGCGATAACGTGCTTGTACGACTTCCCATGGGCTAATAAGATGGGAAAGACCAGTATTTTGAATTTCCGAGATGGTGCACGAAAAACCGATCGAAACTCGCCTCAGCGCGCGACTTCGAGCAAAGTTTATGACCGTCGTATTTTTTTGCGAAAGCGTGCTTGTGCGACTTCCCATGGCCTAAAAAGATGGAAAAAACCAGTATTTTGAATTTCCAAGACGGTGCACGAAAAACCGATCGAAACTCGACTCAGCGCGCGACTTCGAGCAAAGTTTAAGACCGTCGTATTTTTTTGTGAAAGCGTGCTTGTACGACTTCCCATGGGCTAATAAGATGCAAAAGACCAGTATTATGAATTTCCGAGACGGTACACAAAAAACCGATCGAATCTCGACTCTGCGCAAAGTTCGTGCAATGTTTATGACCGTCGTAATTTTTTGCGAAAGCGTGCTTGTACGACTTCCCATGGGCTAATAAGATAGGAAAGACCAGTATTTGTAATTTTCGAGACGGTGCACAAAAAACAGATCGAAACTCGACTCTGCGCAGAGTTCGTACAATGTTTATGACCGTTGTATTTTTTTGCGAAAGCGTGCTTGTACGACTTCCCGTGGGCTAATAAGACGGGAAAGACCAGTATTTTCAATTTCCGAGACGGTGCACGAAAAACCGATCGAAACTCGACTCAACGCGCGACTTCGAGCAAAGTTTATGACCATCATATTTTTTTGCGATAACGTGCTTGTACGACTTCCCATGGGCTAATAAGATGGGAAAGACCAGTATTTTGAATTTCCGAGACGGTGCACAAAAAACCGATCGAAACTCGACTATGCGCCAAGTTCGTGCAATGTTTATTACCGTCGTATTTTTTTGCGAAAGCGTGCTTGTACGAATTCCCATGGGCTAATAAGACGGGAAAGACCAGTATTTTGAATTTCCGAGACGGTGCACGAAAAACCGATCGAAACTCGACTCAAAGCGCGACTTCGAGCAAAGTTTATGACCGTCATATTTTTTTGCGATAGCGTGCTTGTACGACTTCCCATGGGCTAATAAGATGGGAAAGACTAGTATTTTGAATTTCCGAGACGGTGCACAAAAAACCGATCGAAACTCGACTCTGCGCAAAGTTCGTGCAATGTTTATGACCGTCGTATTTTTTTGCGAAAGCGTGCTTGTACGACTTCCCATGGCCTAATATTACGGGAAAGTCCAGTATTTTGAATTTCCGAGACGGTGCACGAAAAACCGATCGAAACTCGACTCAGCGCGTGACTTCGAGCAAAGTTTTTGACCGTCGTATTGTTTTGCGATAGCGTGCTTGTACGACTTCGCATGGGCTAATAAGATGGGAAAGACCAGTATTTTGAATTTCCGAGACAGTGCAAAAAAAAACGAACGAAACTCGACTCTGCGCCAAGTTCGTGCAATGTTTAAGACCGTCGTATTTTTTTGCGAAAGCGTGCTTGTACGACTTCCCATGGCCTAATAAGATGGGAAAGTCCGGTATTTTGAATTTCCGAGACGGTGCACGAAAAATCGATCGAAACTCGACTAAGCGCGCGACTTCGAGCAAAGTTTATGACCGTCGTATTTTTTTGCGATAGCGTGCTTGTACGACTTCCCATGGGCTAATAAGATGGGAACGACCAGTATTTTGAATTTCCGAGACGGTGCACAAAAAACCGATCGAAACTCGACTAAGTGCGCGACTTCGATCAAAGTTTATTACGGTCGTATTTTTTTGCGATAGCGTGCTTGTACGACTTCCCATGGGCTAATAAGATGGGAAAGACCAGTATTTCGCATTTCCGAGACGGTGCACAAAAAACCGATCGAAACTCGACTCTGCGCAAAGTTCGTGCAATGTTTATGACCGTCGTATTTTTTTGCGAAAGCGTGCTTGTACGACTTCCCATCGGCTAATAAGACGGGAAAAACCAGTATTTTGAATTTCCGAGACGGTGCACGAAAAACAGTTCGAAACTCGACTCAGCGCGCGACTTCGAGCAAAGTTTATGACCGTCGTATTTTTTTGCGATAGCGTGCTTGTACGACTTCCCATGGGCTAATAAGATGGGAATGACCAGTATTTTGAATTTCCGAGACGGTGCACAAAAAACCGATCGAAACTCGACTCTGCGCCAAGTTCGTGCAATGTTTATGACCGTCGTATTTTTTTGCGGAAGCGTGCTTGTACGACTTCCCATCGGCTAATAAGACGGGAAAGACCAGTATTTTGAATTTCCGAGACGGTGCACAAAAAACCGATCGAAACTCGACTCAGCGCGTGACTTCGAGCAAAGTTTATGACCGTCGTATTTTTTTGCGAAAGCGTGCTTGTACGACTTCCCATGGGCTAATAAGATTGGAAAGACCAGTATTTGGAATTTCCGAGACGTTGCACAAAAAACCGATCGAAACTCGACTCTGCGCAAAGTTCGTGCATTGTTTATGACCGTCGTATTTTTTTGCGAAAGCGTGCTTGTACGACTTCCCATGGGCTCATAAGACGGGAAAGACCAGTATTTTGAATTTCCGAGAAGGTGCACGAAAAATCGATCGAAACTCGACTCAGCGCGTGACTTCGAGCAAAGTTGAACACGATGAGGTTTAATTTTTGTTTCCACAAGAATGACAATGTCACATGCAGCAGATCGGATTATTCTATTGAGCTCCCGACATTTCTCAGTCTTATTAAGTCCACGAACATTCCAACAGCTTATTTTCATCAATACTAGATAGAAGGAAGAGCATGCGATTTTGGGAGGACACTACCATCCTTTTTCTTATCCTTTGATTTTGCATGGTCCTCTCGCATAATATCTTTACCCTTTAATCCTTTATTCCTATATTTATCCACCTCATCCACAGCTTGCAAATGTTTAAATTTTTGCGTACCTTGAGGCAAGGAGTCCTGAATAGCGGGATGTGTCGAAGAGCGATGAGTTTGGTGAGTTGCAATGTCTTGGTTCCCAAGAGGTTGTTGAAATGAAATTTCCTGATTATCTGAAGGAGTGATTCGTGAAGGCGAGGTTGTTATTGGGGAGTGAGAACCTTGGGAAGCTCCTGCAGTGAAATTCTCTGATATAATAGGTAAAGATGGAAGTCCTGACTTGTCTTTCTCTTGTTCGTGTCGCTGCCCCAACGAGTCAGAGTGTTCAATCATCTTCTCCGCCATCACCACTGTTGGCACTGGAGTATCAGTGCTTGGATTAGTGGTAGTGACCCCATTCTGTGGCTCTTGGCGTGGTCGGTAGACCTGTGTGATTTTTTGTGAAGGCTGTTGGCAGGCACCATTTACATGTCCAAAAGATAGACAAACCTTGCATCGTTGTGGCTTCCAAGAATATGAGACTTTCACCTTTCGGGTGCTCCCATCAAGATCACGGTAAGAAACATCATTCGGCAATTCCTCATCAGAAGAAACCATTACACAAGCTCTGGCAAAGGTCAATCTCGTTTGCGAAGCTGTTGCCTTATCAAGATACAATGGTTGTCCCAGGGTGCTGCAAAGCTTTGCAATAAAACGACGACCCCAGAGATGTAGTGGAAGTCCATGGAAAGAAACCCATATTGGGATAGACTGTAGACTGTCTAACTCCAATCTCACATCAGGTGCCCAGCGTCGTAGTATCATTGGATGACCACGGATAGTCCAAAATCCTTCAAGGACCCGTTGTAAATCTTCTTCCGAATAAAGCCTGCATACAAAGAATCCGATCTCCAACATATGAAGATCAAATGTTGATATTCCCCATCGAGTTCTGATGTATGAGGATAGTGGGAAAAAGGATGTTCTTAGTCCAACAACGTAGCCCACAATTGCCATTGACCATGTCTCAATTAGTTCGTCGGAATCAATAGCCTCATACACAGCAATCTTCTGGTCAGCCTGTACTTCTGGAGCAAAAAAGTCCAGTCGAAGATCCGGACTACCCACTGGAGCCTTGAAGAGGCTACTCCAAGGCTTCGGATCTCGGGAAATAGGAGCTGGAGGTCGTGATCTAGATCGTGAACGACCTCGGGCCTGGTTCATTGAAGGAGCATCCCGTCGAGAAGAAGAAATCAGCGGTGGAACGTGTGAAACCGGCCTAAGCTGCTGGGGAGGAACCAGCGGCTGTTGGAGAGGAGCAACCCCCTCCCGCGGTGAAGTAACCAGCGGCTGAGGAGCAACCCTCTCCCGCTGTGACTGCTGGAGAGGGGCGTTCTGCTGTGAAGCAATCAGCCGCTGGGAAGAAGCCAGCGGAGGAGCATCCCGCTGGAACAGAGGATGCGAAGCAGATCCGGCCGCTCGCATCCATGGCGTCGCTCGCCCTAGCCGCCAGCCGCCTAGGGGAGAGGAAGCCACCACCCTGCCCCCACTAATGTCGCAGCCGTCGCCCCTTCCACGCCGATTGCAGAAGCAGTCGTCGCCCTTTCCACGCTGGAGTTGCCGCAGGAAGCGGCAGTGATCCCAGCCCCAATCGCAGCGCAGCTTCCCGTTTCTCGCCCTAGAGTCCGTCCCGCGCCTAGGGGAGAAGAGCCGCCGCCCTTCCACGCCTGAAATAGCCGATTCCTAGCCTGGAATCGCTGATCGCAGGAGCGATCGCAGGCCTTCCACGCTTGTATTCGCCGCGGAGCGATCGTAGAGGAGAAATCGCCCAAGGGAAATCGCAAGCACGCGCAAGGGAAGAGGTTGCCGTCCCCAGCGTCGATCGCAAGCGCAAGCGCAAGCGCCCAAGCACAGCAGAGCACTCACGCACGCACGCAAGGGAACGCAGGCCCATTCCCCCCCATTCCCAAGCAGCGTCTCTCCTCCTCTCTCCCTAAGTCACCGACCTCCGCGCAGAGTCGAGATTCGATCGATTTTTCGTGCACCGTCTCCTTCAAAGTTCAGAAGAATTTAATATGGCCTGAGGCAGAACTTTTTACTAATGATTCTCAGGATACTTATGGTCGAGTTTGGGTCTTATGGCATCCTAATCTTGTTACTGCTTGGTTTATTTCTGCTACTAATCAATTCATTCATCTTAAGGCAGAGGATAAACAGACTGGATGTCAATTCAATATTACCGGTATTTATGCATCTAACAGTATGTCTGACAGGAATGCTCTATGGCGTGATCTGGTTAGCATTGCAAATAGTTATACTACAGTACCTTGGGTTGTTCTCGGTGACTTTAATACTGTCAGATACACAAATGAGAAAGTGGGGGGTAGAGTGCTTTCCGAATGTCAGCTTCAACATTTTAATGATTGTATAGATACTGCTGCATTGACTGACATGAAATCTGTAGGTGATTGGTTCTCATGGAACAATCAAAGTACTGCTGAAAGAAAAATTATGGCTCGACTTGACAGATGTTTGATTAATCAGGAATGGTTAGCAGTTTTCCCAGATTCACTTCTTGAGTACGGTGCTAAGTTATTTTCGGATCACTCTATTATGCATATACATGCAGATAAAGCACTACCAAGAGTCAAGAAACCTTTTAGATTTTTTAATATGTGGAGTTCTCACCCAAAGTTCCTCGAAGTTATTAAGTCAGCTTGGGACATTAATGTATTTGGTTCTCCCCCTTACATCCTATGTCAAAAACTAAAAGCATGCAAAGCAGCACTGAAGAAGTGGAATTCAACTACATTTGGAAATATCAACGACAGAGTTCAGTTATGCAAGAAAGAACTTATGGCTGTGCAAAGCGAGCTAAATCTTCAACCTCTGGATGCGAATCTTATATACAAAGAGGCTGCTGCTAGAAATAACTTTATGCAAGCTTTGAAGCAGGAGGAATGCTTTTTGAAACAGAAGTCACGACAGCATTGGCTTACTCTAGGGGATTCTAATACGAAGTTTTTCTATGCTGCTATTGCTACCAGAAGGGCTACTAATCGCATCAAAAAATGCAAAGGTATAGATGGTAATCTCATTGAGGATCTGGATGAGGTTAAAAATTACACCGAGCAATTTTTTTATTCCTTACTCAATCAGGAACAGCAGCCTAATAGTATTCATGTTGGGCCTACAAGACGACTTGATTCTGAAGCCCTCTCTCATCTTAATGCCCCAATAACGGATGATGAAATTGTGAAAGTTGTTTTTAAGTCCCCGAAGCACAAAAGCCCTGGTCCAGATGGATTTCCAGCTGAGTTTTATCAAATTGCATGGGCTATTGTAGGCAACGATGTCATAAAAGCTTGTCGACATTTTTTCTCCTCAGGTCACATTCTGAAAGAAATGAATTGCACTTTTATTTCTTTAGTGCCTAAAAATGATGGAGCCGATTCATTGGAGAACTACCGTCCTATTTCACTGTGCAACTTTATTTATAAAGTTATCTCTAAGTTGCTGGCAGATAGACTACAAAAGGTCATGAATAAGGTCATTAGTCCTAATCAGGCTGCTTTTCTTAAAGGGAGGAGTATCCATCATAATGTCCTGCTTGCTAATGATTTGGTTAAGGATCTACATTCTAAAACAAGAGGGAAAAAGATCTGTTTTAAAGCTGATTTACGAAAGGCCTTTGACTCAGTCAATAGGGATTTTATTTACATGATGCTCCATAATATGGGCTTCCCTCAGCACTGGGTTAAATGGATTCAATATTGCTTGGAAACTCCAAAATTTTCAATTCTCTTTAATGGTTCACCTATTGGCTTCTTTGGGAGTAAGAATGGCATTCGGCAAGGTGATCCACTATCTCCTTATCTTTTTACCATTGCAATGGAAGGGCTCAGTTGTATGTTAGAAGAGGCTGTTTCCAATGGCAAAATTAAGGTACCACATTATGGTTCTGTTTATATCTCTCACATAACATTTGCCGACGACCTTATTATCTTCCTTCGAGATGATCCAGTTTCTGTGAGTAATCTGGCAGATATTCTTAATGAATTTGGTAAAGTTTCTGGTCTTAAGCTAAACCATGCAAAGAGCAAAGTATATGTGGGTGCTTGCATTGACAATAAGGATCATATTGCTCAAACATTGGGAGTTGCTGAAGGAAATTTACCGGTTCCTTACTTGGGTCTCCCACTTATATCCACTGGAATCAACAAAGCCTCCTGTCAGCCTATCATACAAAAAATTAAGAACAGAATTTCCTCTTGGAAAAATAGGCTTCTTTCTAAAGCTGGACGACTTGAACTTATTCGATCTGTGTTGACCTCTTATTCTATATATTGGTCTCATGCATTCCTTCTACCAGCCGGGCTTCTCCATGATATTGATAAATTACTTATGAACTTCTTTTGGAATGGCACAGATGGTAAGGCAATGCACATGGTGAATTGGGACAGCATTTGCAAACCGAAGGATGAAGGGGGGCTGAATCTTCGACATATTAGAGATTGGAATAAAGCTTGTATGGTAAAGCAATTATGGGATATTTTACAAAACAAGTCTTCCTTATGGTCACAATGGGTTTTTGCTAGGTACCTTACCAAGGAATCAATCTGGGAAGTATCTGCAAAAACATCTCATTCTGCTGCTTGGAAAGGAACTCTAAAGGCAAGGAGATGGCTACGTAACAATATTTCTTATGTGATTTCTTCTGGAACCAATATTAATATGTGGTATGATCCTTGGGTGAATGGGAAAAGCATATTTCAGATATTTGGTGATAGAGTACGACAGGATCTGGGGGCTCCCAAAGACTGGAAGGTTTCTGAATTCATTAACAATGGTACTTGGTGTCTTCCCAACCCTACCTCCCCTGACATGTTATTACTTTGGCCGACTATTAGGGCTATTACAATCAAGAACAACTCTTCAGATATGCTTATTTGGCTTCATGATAACGGTAAATTTAGTGCTACATCTGCATGGAACCAAATTAGACGACGAAACAACAAGTGGATCCAAAGTAGTTGGACATGGGATAATCCATGCTCACAGCGACATTCCTTATGTACATGGCAGGCCCTTCTCGGCAAACTTCCTACGATGGACAATATGCAGCGAAGAGGTATTTATATTGTAAATCGGTGCTCTTTGTGTATGCAAAATGAAGAAAGTGTTGACCATCTCTACTTTGCTTGTGATTATTCATCTTGGATATGGAAGGAGATCTTGAAGCGATTTGATTTTCAAAGGCTACCACGGCCAAACTTGCATCATGAATTAGAAATGCTTATGCAAAGCTTCTCAAGAAAGGGGCCTCTTACACAACTAGCACGAATTATATTCAGATGTGCTATTTGGTGGATTTGGAAGGAGAGGTGTGGCAGAATTTTTGAGTGTCACAACATGAACAAAGCTCAAATTCTGATAGAGATTCTTCAGGACTCACGATCATGTATGGAGCAAGAATTGAATACAGAGCACCTAACAAGAAGAGAGAAAGATATTTTCACAAGATTCAATTTTTCCATTCGTCAAGAATCACTCGAATAATGATGAAGATTGTAATGTATTATATGGGGCAAAGCTTATATTTTGTGATGTATCCACAAGTAGTCCAGAACAGTCTAGCTATTGCATTTTATTATTTATTAACTTCCTTATGCTACTCTTGGAGATGAGTTTGATGAAGCGTGCTCATTTCACCTTCTTTAGGTGGGGTGCAATCTTCTCGACTACACTAAGAGACTTCAGGCTTTAGTCTATGGCTTGTGTAGACAAAGCTTCTTTGTACAAATCTTTTACAAAATACAATATCTTTACTTACCAAAAAAAAAAGACTTCGAGCAAAGTTTATGACCGTCGTATTTTTTTGCGATAGCGTGCTTGTACGACTTCCCATGGGCTAATAAGACAGGAAAGACCAGTATTTTGAATTTCCGAGACAGTGCACGAAAAACCGATCGAAACTCAACTCAGCGCGCGACTTCGAGCAAAGTTTATGACCGTCGTATTTTTTTGCGATAGCGTGCTTGTACGACTTCGCATGGGCTAATAAGATGGGAAAGACCAGTATTTTGAATTTCCGAGACGGTGCACCAAAAACCGATCCAAACTCGACTCTGCGCAAAGTTCGTGCAATGTTTATGACCGTCGTATTTTTTTGCGAAAGCGTGCTTATACGACTTCCCATGGGCTAATAAGATGGGAAAGACCAGTATTTTGAATTTCCGAGACGGTGCACAAAAAAGCGATCGAAACTCGACTCTTCGCAAAGTTCGTACCATGTTTATGACCGTCGTATTTTTTTGCGAAAGTATGCTTGTACGACTTCTCATGGGCTAATAAGACTGTAAAGACCAGTATTTTGAATTTCCGAGACGGTGCACGAAAAACCGATCGAAACTCGACTCAGCGCGCGACTTCGAGAAAAGTTTATGACCGTCGTATTTTTTTGCGAAAGCGTGCTTGTACGACTTCCCATGGGCTAATAAGATGGGAAAGACCAGTATTTTGAATTTCCGAGAAGGTGCACAAAAAACCGATCGAAACTCGACTCTGCGCAAAGTTCGTGCAATGTTTATGACCGTCGTATTTTTTTAAGAAAGCGTGCTTGTACGACTTCCCATGGGCTCATAAGACGGGAAAGACCAGTATTTTGAATTTCTGAGACGGTGCACGAGAAACCGATCGAAACTCTACTCAGCGCGCGACTTAAAGCAAAGTTTATGACCGTCGTATTTTTTTGCGAAAGCGTGCTTGTACGACTTCCCATGGTCTAATAAGATGGGAATGACCAGTATTTTGAATTTCCGAGATGGTGCTCAAAAAACCGATCGAAACTCGACTCTGCGCAAAGTTCATGCAATGTTTATGACCGTCGTATTTTTTTGCGAAAGCGTGCTTGTACGACTTCCCATCGGCTAATAAGACGGGAAAAACCAGTATTTTGAATTTCCGAGACGATGCACGAAAAACAGATCGAAACTCGACTCAGCGCGCGACTTCGAGCAAAGTTTATGACCGTCGTATTTTTTTGCGATAGCGTGCTTGTACGACTTCCCAAGGGCTAATAAGATGGGAATGACCAGTATTTTGAATTTCCGAGACGGTGCACAAAAAACCGATCGAAACTCGACTCTGCGCCAAGTTCGTGCAATGTTTATGACCGTCGTATTTTTTTGCGGAAGCGTGCTTGTACGACTTCCCATCGGCTAATAAGACGGGAAAGACCAGTATTTTGAATTTCCGAGACGGTGCACAAAAAACCGATCGAAACTCGACTCAGCGCGCGACTTCGAGCAAAGTTTATGACCGTCGTATTTTTTTGCGAAAGCGTGCTTGTACGACTTCCCATGGGCTAATAAGATCGGAAAGTCCAGTATTTGGAATTTCCGAGACGTTGCACAAAAAACCGATCGAAACTCGACTCTGCGCAAAGTTCGTGCATTGTTTATGACCGTCGTATTTTTTTGCGAAAGCGTGCTTGTACGACTTCCCATGGGCTCATAAGACGGGAAAGACCAGTATTTTGAATTTCCGAGACGGTGCACGAAAAATCGATCGAAACTCGACTCAGCGCGTGACTTCGAGCAAAGTTTATGACCGTCGTATTTTTTTGCGATAGCGTGCTTGTACGACTTCCCATGGGCTAATAAGACAGGAAAGACCTGTATTTTGAATTTCCGAGACAGTGCACGAAAAACCGATCGAAACTCAACTCAGCGCGCGACTTCGAGCAAAGTTTATGACCGTCGTATTTTTTTGCGATAGCGTGCTTGTACGACTTTGCATGGGCTAATAAGATGGGAAAGACCAGTATTTTGAATTTCCGAGACGGTGCACCAAAAACCGATCCAAACTCGACTCTGCGCAAAGTTCGTGCAATGTTTATGACCGTCGTATTTTTTTGCGAAAGCGTGCTTATACGACTTCCCATGGGCTAATAATATGGGAAAGACCAGTATTTTGAATTTCCGAGACGGTGCACAAAAAAGCGATCGAAACTCGACTCTTCGCAAAGTTCGTACAATGTTTATGACCGTCGTATTTTTTTGCGAAAGCGTGCTTGTACGACTTCTCATGGGCTAATAAGACTGTAAAGACCAGTATTTTGAATTTCCGAGACGGTGCACGAAAAACCGATCGAAACTCGACTCAACGCAAAGTTCGTGCAATGTTTATGACCGTCGTATTTTTTTAAGAAAGCGTGCTTGTACGACTTCCCATGGGCTCATAAGACGGGAAAGACCAGTATTTTGAATTTCTGAGACGGTGCACGAGAAACCGATCGAAACTCAACTCAGCGCGCGACTTCGAGCAAAGTTTATGACCGTCGTATTTTTTTGCGAAAGCGTGCTTGTACGACTTCCCATGGGCTAATAAGATGGGAAAGACAAGTATTTTGAATTTCCGAGATGGTGCTCAAAAAACTGATCGAAACTCGACTCTGCGCAAAGTTCATGCAATGTTTATGACCGTCGTATTTTTTTGCGAAAGCGTGCTTGTACGACTTCCCATCGGCTAATAAGACTGTAAAGACCAGTATTTTGAATTTCCGAGACGGTGCACGAAAAACCGATCGAAACTCGACTCAGCGCGCGACTTCGTGAAAAGTTTATGACCGTCGTATTTTTTTGCGAAAGCGTGCTTGTACGACTTCCCATGGGCTAATAAGATGGGAAAGACAAGTATTTTGAATTTCCGAGATGGTGCACAAAAAACCGATCGAAACTCGACTCTGCGCAAAGTTCGTGCAATGTTTATGACCGTCGTATTTTTTTAAGAAAGCGTGCTTGTACGACTTCCCATGGGCTCATAAGACGGGAAAGACCAGTATTTTGAATTTCTGAGACGGTGCACGAGAAACCGATCGAAACTCAACTCAGCGCGCGACTTCGAGCAAAGTTTATGACCGTCGTATTTTTTTGCGAAAGCGTGCTTGTACGACTTCCCATGGGCTAATAAGATGGGAATGACCAGTATTTTGAATTTCCGAGATGGTGCTCAAAAAACTGATCGAAACTCGACTCTGCGCAAAGTTCATGCAATGTTTATGACCGTCGTATTTTTTTGCGAAAGCGTGCTTGTACGACTTCCCATCGGCTAATAAGACGGGAAAAACCAGTATTTTGAATTTCCGAGACGGTGCAAAAAAAATCGATCAAAACTCGACTCTGCACAAAGTTCGTGCAATGTTTATGACCGTCGTATTTTTTTAAGAAAGCGTGCTTGTACGACTTCCCATCGGCTAATAAGACGGGAAAAACCAGTATTTTGAATTTCCGAGACGGTGCACGAAAAACAGATCGAAACTCGACTCAGCGCGCGACTTCGAGCAAAGTTTATGACCGTCGTATTTTTTTGCGATAGCGTGCTTGTACGACTTCCCATGGGCTAATAAGATGGGAATGACCAGTATTTTGAATTTCCGAGACGGTGCACAAAAAACCGATCGAAACTCGACTCTGCGCCAAGTTCGTGCAATGTTTATGACCGTCGTATTTTTTTGCGGAAGCGTGCTTGTACGACTTCCCATCGGCTAATAAGACGGGAAAGTCCAGTATTTTGAATTTCCGAGACGGTGCACAAAAAACCGATCGAAACTCGACTCAGCGCGCGACTTCGAGCAAAGTTTATGACCGTCGTATTTTTTTGCGAAAGCGTGCTTGTACGACTTCCCATGGGCTAATAAGATTGGAAAGACCAGTATTTGGAATTTCCGAGACGTTGCACAAAAAACCGATCGAAACTCGACTCTACGCAAAGTTCGTGCATTGTTTATGACCGTCGTATTTTTTTGCGAAAGCGTGCTTATACGACTTCCCATGGGCTAATAAGATGGGAAAGACCAGTATTTTGAATTTCCGAGACGGTGCACAAAAAACCGATCGAAACTCGACTCTTCGCAAAGTTCGTACAATGTTTATGACCGTCGTATTTTTTTGTGAAAGCGTGCTTGTACGACTTCCCATGGGCTAATAAGATGGGAAAGACCAGTATTTTGAATTTCCGAGACGGTGCACAAAAAACCGATCGAAACTCGACTCTGCGCCAAGTTCATGCAATGTTTATGACCGTCGTATTTTTTTGCGAAAGCGTGCTTGTACGACTTCCCATGGCCTAATAAGACGGGAAAGACCAGTATTTTGAATTTCCGAGACGGTGCACGAAAAACAGATCGAAACTCGACTCAGCGTGCGACGTCGAGCAAAGTTTATGACCGTCGTATTTTTTTGCGAAAGCGTGCTTGTACGACTTCCCATGGGCTAATAAGATTGGAAAGACCAGTATTTTGAATTTCCGAGACGGTGCACAAAAAACCGATCGAAACTCTAATCAGCGATCGACTTCGAGCAAAGTTTATTACCGTCGTATTTTTTTGCGAAAGCGTGCTTGTACGACTTCCCATGAGCTAATAAGACGGGAAAGACCAGTATTTTGAATTTCCGAGACGGTGCACGAAAAACCGATCGAAACTCGACTCAGCGCGCGACTTCAAGCAAAGTTTATGACCGTCGTATTTTTTTGCGATAGCGTGCTTGTACGACTTCCCATGGGCTAATCAGATGGGAAAGACCAGTATTTTGAATTTCCGACACGGTGCACAAAAAACCGATCGAAACTCGACTCTGCGCCAAGTTCGTGCAATGTTTATGACCGTCGTATTTTTTTGCGAAAGTGTGCTTGTACGACTTCTCATGGCCTAATAGGATAGGAAAGGCCAGTATTTTGAATTTCCGAGACGGTGCACGAAAAACTGATCGAAACTCGACTCAGCGCGCGACTTCGAGCAAAGTTTATGACCGTCGTATTTTTTTACGAAAGCGTGCTTGTACGACTTCCCATGGCCAAATAAGATAGGAAAGGCCAGTATTTTGAATTTCCGAGACGGTGCATGAAAAACTGATCGAAACTCGACTCAGCGCGCGACTTCGAGCAAAGTTTATGACCGTCGTATTTTTTTGCGAAAGCGTGCTTGTACGACTTCCCATGGGCTAATAAGATGGGAAAGACCAGTATTTTGAATTTCCGAGACGGTGCACAAAAAACCGATCGAAACTCGACTCTGCGCCACGTTCGTGCAATGTATATGACCGTCGTATTTTTTTGCGAAAGCGTGCTTGTACGACTTCCCCTGGCCTAATAAGACGGGAAAGACCAGTATTTTGAATTTCCGAGACGGTGCACGAAAAACAGATCGAAACTCGACTCAGCGCGCGACTTCGAGCAAAGTTTATGACCATCGTATTTTTTTGCGAAAGCGTGCTTGTACGACTTCCCATGGCCTAGTAAGATAGGAAAGGCCAGTATTTTGAATTTCCGAGACGGTGCACGAAAAACTGATCGAAACTCGACTTAGCGCGCGACTTCGATGCTCACAGCGACATTCCTTATGTACATGGCAGGCCCTTCTCGGCAAACTTCCTACGATGGACAATATGCAGCGAAGAGGTATTTATATTGTAAATCGGTGCTCTTTGTGTATGCAAAATGAAGAAAGTGTTGACCATCTCTACTTTGCTTGTGATTATTCATCTTGGATATGGAAGGAGATCTTGAAGCGATTTGATTTTCAAAGGCTACCACGGCCAAACTTGCATCATGAATTAGAAATGTTTATGCAAAGCTTCTCAAGAAAGGGGCCTCTTACACAACTAGCACGAATTATATTCAGATATGCTATTTGGTGGATTTGGAAGGAGAGGTGTGGCAGAATTTTTGAGTGTCACAACATGAACAAAGCTCAAATTCTGATAGAGATTCTTCAGGACTGACGATCATGTATGGAGCAAGAATTGAATACAGAGCACCTAACAAGAAGAGAGAAAGATATTTTCACAAGATTCAATTTTTCCATTCGTCAAGAATCACTCGAATAATGATGAAGATTGTAAGGTATTATATGGGGCAAAGCTTATATTTTGTGATGTATCCACAAGTAGTCCAGAACAGTCTAGCTATTGCATTTTATTATTTATTAACTTCCTTATGCTACTCTTGGAGATGAGTTTGATGAAGCGTGCTCATTTCACCTTCTTTAGGTGGGGTGCAATCTTCTCGACTACACTAAGAGACTTCAGGCTTTAGTCTATTGCTTGTGTAGACAAAGCTTCTTTGTACAAATCTTTTACAAAATACAATATCTTTACTTACCAAAAAAAAAAATATGACCGTCGTATTTTTTTGCGAAAGCGTGCTTGTACGACTTCCCCTGGCCTAATAAGACGGGAAAGACCTGTATTTTGAATTTCCGAGACGGTGCACGAAAAATAGATCGAAACTCGATTAAGCGCGCGACTTCGAGCAAAGTTTATGACTGTCGTATTTTTTTGCGAAAGTGTGCTTGTACGACTTCCCATGGGCTAACAAGATTGGAAAGACCAGTATTTTGAATTTCCGAGACGGTGCACAAAAAACCGATCGAAACTCGACCCTGCGCAAAGTTCGTGCAATGTTTATGACCGTCGTATTTTTTTGCGAAAGCATGCTTGTACGACTTCCCATGGGCTCATAAGACGGGAAAGACCAGTAATTTGAATTTCCGAGACGGTGCACGAAAAACCGATCGAAACTCTACTCAGCGCGCGACTTCGAGCAAAGTTTATGACCGTCGTATTTTTTTACGAAAGTGTGCTTGTACGACTTCCCATTGGCTAATAAGATGGGAAAGACCAGTATTTTGAATTTCCGAGACGGTGCATAAAAATCCGATCGAAACTCGACTCTGCGCAAAGTTCGAGCAATGTTTATGACCATCGTATTTTTTTGCGAAAGCGTGCTTGTACGATTTCCCATCGGCTAATAAGACGGGAAAGGCCAGTATTTTGAATTTCCGAGACGGTGCACGAAAAACAGATCGAAACTCGACTCAGCGCGTGACTTCGAGCAAAGTTTATGACCGTCGTATTTTTTTGCGATAGCGTGCTTGTACGACTTCCCAAGGGCTCATAAGATGGGAAAGACCAGTATTTTGAATTTCCGAGACGGTGCACAAAAAACCGATCGAAACTCGACTCTGCGCCAAGTTCGTGCAATGTATATGACCGTCGTATTTTTTTGCGAAAGCGTGCTTGTACGACTTCCCCTGGCCTAATAAGACGGGAAAGACCTGTATTTTGAATTTCCGAGACGGTGCACGAAAAACAGATCGAAACTCGATTCAGCGCGCAACTTCGAGCAAAGTTTATGACTGTCGTATTTTTTTGCGAAAGTGTGCTTGTACGACTTCCCATGGGCTACCAAGATTGGAAAGCCCAGTATTTTGAATTTCCGAGACGGTGCACAAAAAACCGATCGAAACTCGACTCTGCGCAAAGTTCGTGCAATGTTTATGACCGTCGTATTTTTTTGCGAAATCATGCTTGTACGACTTCCCATGGGCTCAAAAGACGGGAAAGACCAGTATTTTGAATTTCCGAGACGGTGCACAAAAAACCGATCGAAACTCTACTCAGCGCGCGACTTCGAGCAAAGTTTATGACCGTCGTATTTTTTTACGAAAGCGTGCTTGTACGACTTCCCATTGGCTAATAAGATGGGAAAGACAAGTATTTTGAATTTTCGAGACGGTGCAAAAAAAACCGATCGAAACCCGACTCTGCGCAAAGTTCGAGCAATTTTTATGACCGTCGTATTTTTTTGCGAAAGCGTGCTTGTACGACTTCCCATGGCCTAATAAGATAGGAAAGGCCAGTATTTTGAATTTCCGAGACGGTGCACGAAAAACTGATCGAAACTCGACTCAGCGCGCGACTTCGAGCAAAGTTTATGACCGTCGTATTTTTTTGCGATAGCGTGCTTGTACGACTTCCCATGGGCTCATAAGATGGGAAAGACCAGTATTTTGAATTTCCGAGACGGTGCACAAAAAACCGATCGAAACTCGACTCTGCGCCAAGTTCGTGCAATGTATATGACCGTCGTATTTTTTTGCGAAAGCGTGCTTGTACGACTTCCCCTGGCCTAATAAGACGGGAAAGACCTGTATTTTGAATTTCCGAGACTGTGCACGAAAAACAGATCGAAACTCGATTCAGCGCGCGACTTCGAGCAAAGTTTATGACTGTCGTATTTTTTTGCGAAAGTGTGCTTGTACGACTTCCCATGGGCTACCAAGATTGGAAAGACCAGTATTTTGAATTTCCGAGACGGTGCACAAAAAACCGTTCGAAACTCGACTCTGCGCAAAGTTCGTGCAATGTTTATGACCGTCGTATTTTTTTGTGAAAGCGTGCTTGTACGACTTACCCTGGCCTAATAAGACGGGAAAGACCTGTATTTTGAATTTCCGAGACGGTGCACGAAAAACAGATCGAAACTCGATTCAGCGCGCGACTTCGAGCAAAGTTTATGACTGTCGTATTTTTTTGCGAAAGTGTGCTTGTACGACTTCCCATGGGCTACCAAGATTGGAAAGACCAGTATTTTGAATTTCCGAGACGGTGCACAAAAAACCGATCGAAACTCGACTCTGCGCAAAGTTCGTGCAATGTTTATGACCGTCGTATTTTTTTGCGAAATCATGCTTGTACGACTTCCCATGGGCTCATAAGACGGGAAAGACCAGTATTTTGAATTTCCGAGACGGTGCACAAAAAACCGATCGAAACTCTACTCAGCGCGCGACTTCGAGCAAAGTTTATGACCGTCGTATTTTTTTACGAAAGCGTGCTTGTACGACTTCCCATTGGCTAATAAGATGGGAAAGACCAGTATTTTGAATTTCCGAGACGGTGCAAAAAAAACCGATCGAAACTCGACTCTGCGCAAAGTTCGAGTAATTTTTATGACCGTCGTATTTTTTTGCGAAAGCGTGCTTGTACGACTTCCCATGGCCTAATAAGATAGGAAAGGCCAGTATTTTGAATTTCCGAGACGGTGCACGAAAAACTGATCGAAACTCGACTCAGCGCGCGACTTCGAGCAAAGTTTATGACCGTCGTATTTTTTTGCGATAGCGTGCTTGTACGACTTCGCATGGGCTAATAAGATGGGAAAGTCCAGTATTTTGAATTTCCGAGACGGTGCCCAAAAAATCGAACGAAACTCGACTCTGCGCCAAGTTCGCGCAATGTTTATGACCGTCGTATTTTTTTGCGAAAGCGTGCTTGTACGACTTCCCATGGCCTAATAAGATGGGAAAGTCCAGTATTTTGAATTTCCGAGACGGTGCACGAAAAATCGATCGAAACTCGACTCAGCGCGCGACTTCGAGCAAAGTTTATGACCGTCGTATTTTTTTGCGAAAGCGTGCTTGTACGACTTCCCATGGCCTAATAAGATTGGAAAGACCAGTATTTTGAATTTCCGAGACGGTGCACAAAAAACCGATCGAAACTCGACTCTGCGCAAAGTTCGTGCAATGTTTATGACCGTCGTATTTTTTTGCGAAAGCATGCTTGTACGACTTCCCATGGGCTCATAAGACGGGAAAGACCAGTATTTTTAATTTCCGAGACGGTGCACGAAAAACCGATCGAAACTCTACTCAGCGTGCGACTTCGAGCAAAGTTTATGACCGTCATATTTTTTTACGAAAGCGTGCTTGTACGACTTCCCATTGGCTAATAAGATGGGAAAGACCAGTATTTTGAATTTCCGAGACGGTGCATAAAAAACCGATCGAAACTCGACTCTGCGCAAAGTTCGAGCAATGTTTATGACCGTCGTATTTTTTTGCGAAAGCGTGCTTGTATGACTTCCCATCGGCTAATAAGACGGGAAAGACCAGTATTTTGAATTTTCGAGACGGTGCACGAAAAACAGATCGAAACTAGACTCAGCGCGCGACTTCGAGCAAAGTTTATGACCGTCGTATTTTTTTGCGATAGCGTGCTTGTACGACTTCCCATGGGCTCATAAGATGGGAAAGACCAGTATTTTGAATTTCTGAGACGGTGCACAAATAACCGATCGAAACTCGACTCTGCGCCAAGTTCGTGCAATGTTGATGACCGTCGTATTTTTTTGCGGAAGCGTGCTTGTACGACTTCCCATGGCCTAATAAGACGGGACAGACAAGTATTTTGAATTTTCGAGACGGTGCACGAAAAACAGATCGAAACTCGACTCAGCGCGCGACTTCGAGCAAAGTTTATGACCGTCGTATTTTTTTACGAAAGCGTGCTTGTACGACTTCCCATTGGCTAATAAGATGGGAAAGACCAGTATTTTGAATTTCCGAGATGGTGCATAAAAAACCGATCGAAACTCGACTCTGCGCCAAGTTCGTGCAATGTTTATGACCGTCGTATTTTTTTGCGAAAGCGTGCTTGTACGACTTCCCATGGCCTAATAAGATAGGAAAGGCCAGTATTTTGAATTTCCGAGACGGTGCACGAAAAACTGATCGAAACTCGACTCAGCGCGCGACTTCGAGCAAAGTTTATGAACGTCGTATTTTTTTGCGATAGCGTGCTTGTACGACTTCGCATGGGCTAATAAGATGGGAAACACCAGTATTTTGAATTTCCGAGACGGTGCACAAAAAACCGAACGAAACTCGACTCTGCGCCAAGTTCGTGCAATGTTTAAGACCGTCGTATTTTTTTGCGAAAGCGTGCTTGTACGACTTCCCATGGCCTAATAAGATGGGAAAGTCCAGTATTTTGAATTTCCGAGACGGTGCATGAAAAATTGATCGAAACTCGACTCAGCGCGCGATTTCGAGCAAAGTTTATGACCGTCGTATTTTTTTGCGAAAGCGTGCTTGTACGACTTCCCATTAGCTAATAAGACGGGAAAGACCAGTATTTTGAATTTCTGAGACGGTGCACGAAAAACATATCGAAACTCGACTCAGCGCGCGACTTCGAGCAAAGTTTATGACCATCGTATTTTTTTGCGAAAGCGTGCTTGTACGACTTCCCATGGCCTAATAAGATAGGAAAGGCCAGTATTTTGAATTTCCGAGACGGTGCACGAAAAACTGATCGAAACTCGACTCAGCGCGCGACTTCGAGCAAAGTTTATGACCGTCGTATTTTTTTGCGAAAGCGTGCTTGTACGACTTCCCATCGGCTAATAAGACGGGGAAAACCAGTATTTTGAATTTCCGAGACGGTGCACGAAAAACAGATCGAAACTCGACTCAGCGCGCGATTTCGAGCAAAGTTTATGACCGTCGTATTTTTTTGCGATAGCGTGCTTGTACGACTTCGCATGGGCTAATAAGATGGGAAAGACCAGTATTTTGAATTTCCGAGACGGTGCATAAAAAACCGAACGAAACTCGACTCTGCGCCAAGTTCGTGTAACGTTTATGACCGTCGTATTTTTTTGCGAAAGCGTGCTTGTACGACTTCCCATTAGCTAATAAGACGGGAAAGACCAGTATTTTGAATTTATGAGACGGTGCACGAAAAACATATCGAAACTCGACTCAGCGCGCGACTTCGAGCAAAGTTTATGACCGTCGTATTTTTTTGCGAAAGCGTGCTTGTACGACTTCCCATCGGCTAATAAGACGGGGAAGACCAGTATTTTGAATTTCCGAGACGGTGCACGAAAAACAGATCGAAACTCGACTCAGCGCGCGATTTCGAGCAAAGTTTATGACCGTCGTATTTTTTTGCGATAGCGTGCTTGTACGACTTCCCATGGGCTAATAAGACGGGAAAGACCAGTATTTTGAATTTCCGAGACGGTGCACGAAAAACCGATCGAAACTCGACTCAGCGCGCGACTTCGAGTAAAGTTTATGACCGTCGTATTTTTTTGCGATAGCGTGCTTGTACGACTTCGCATGGGCTAATAAGATGGGAAAGTCCAGTATTTTGAATTTCCGAGACGGTGCCCAAAAAACCGAACGAAACTCGACTCTGCGCCAAGTTCGCGCAATGTTTAAGACCGTCGTATTTTTTTGCGAAAGCGTGCTTGTACGACTTCCCATGGGCTAATAAGATTGGAAAGACCAGTATTTTGAATTTCCGAGACGGTGCACAAAAAACCGATCGAAACTCGACACTGCGCCAAGTTCGTGCAACGTTTATGACCGTCGTATTTTTTTGCGAAAGCGTGCTTGTACGACTTCCCATTAGCTAATAAGACGGGAAAGACCAGTATTTTGAATTTCCGAGATGGTGCACGAAAAACAGATCGAAACTCGACTCAGCGCGCGACTTCGAGCAAAGTTTATGACCGTCGTATTTTTTTACGAAAGCGTGCTTGTACGACTTCCCATGGGCTAATAAGAATGGAAAGACCAGTATTTTGAATTACCGAGACGGTGCACAAAAAACCGATCGAAACTCGACTCTACGCAAAGTTCGTGCAATGTTTAAGACCGTCGAATTTTTTTGCGAAAGCGTGATTGTACGACTTCCCATGGCCTATTAAGACAGGAAAGACCAGTATTTTGAATTTCCGAGACGGTGCACGAAAAATCGATCGAAACTCGACTCAGCGCGCGACTTCGAGCAAAGATTATGACCGTCGTATTTTTTTGTGATAGCGTGCTTGTACGACTTCCCATGGGCTAATAAGACGGGAAAGACAAGTATTTTGAATTTCCGAGACGGTGCACGAAAAACCGATCGAAACTCGACTCAGCGCGCGACTTCGGGCAAAGTTTATGACCATCGTATTTTTTTGCGATAACGTGCTTCTACGACTTCGCATGGGCTAATAAGATGGGAAAGTCCAGTATTTTGAATTTTCGAGACGGTGCACCAAAAACCGATCGAAACTCGACTCTGCGCAAAGTTCGTGCAATGTTTATGACCGTCGTATTTTTTTGCGAAAGCGTGCTTGTACGACTTCCCATGGGCTAATAAGATGGGAAAGACCAGTATTTTGAATTTCCGAGACGGTGAACAAAAAACCGATCGAAACTCGACTCTGCGCAAAGTTCGTGCAATTTTTATGACCGTCGTATTTTTTTACGAAAGCGTGCTTGTGTGACTTCCCATGTGCTAATAAGACGGGAAAGTCCAGTATTTTGAATTTCTGAGACGGTGCACGAAAAATCGATCGAAACTCGACTCAGCGCGCGACTTCGAGCAAAGATTATGACCGTCGTATTTTTTTGTGATAGCGTGCTTGTACGACTTCCCATGGGCTAATAAGACAGGAAAGACAAGTATTTTGAATTTCCGAGACGGTTCACGAAAAACCGATCGAAACTCGACTCAGCGCGCGACTTCGGGCAAAGTTTATGACCGTCGTATTTTTTTGCGATAACGTGCTTCTACGACTTCGCATGGGCTAATAAGATGGGAAAGTCCAGTATTTTGAATTTCCGAGACGGTGCTCCAAAAACCGATCGAAACTCGACTCTGCGCAAAGTTCGTGCAATGTTTATGACCATCGTATTTTTTTGCGAAAGCGTGCTTGTACGACTTCCCATGGGCTAATAAGACTGGAAAGACCAGTATTTTGAATTTCCGAGACGGTGCACGAAAAACCGATCGAAACTCGACTCAGCGCGCGACTTCGAGCAAAGTTTATGACCGTCGTATTTTTTTGCGATAGCGTGCTTGTACGACTTCGCATGAGCTAATAAGATGGGAAAGACCAGTATTTTGAATTTCCGAGACGGTGCATAAAAAACCGATCGAAACTTGACTCTGCGCAAAGTTCGTGCAATGTTTATGACCGTCGTATTTTTTTGCAAAAGCGTGCTTGTACGACTTCCCATGGCCTAATAAGACGGGAAAGACTAGTATTTTGAATTTCCGAGACGGTGCACGAAAAACCGATCGAAACTCGACTCAGTGCGCGACTTCGATCAAAGTTTATTACCGTCGTATTTTTTTGCGAAAGCGTGCTTGTACGACTTCCCATGGGCTAATAAGATGGGAAAGACCATTATTTTGAATTTCCGAGACGGTGCACAAAAAACCGATCGAAACTCGACTCTGCGCAAAGTTCGTGCAATGTTTATGACCGTCGTATTTTTTTGCAAAAGCGTGCTTGTACGACTTCCCATGGGCTAATAAGATGGGAAAGACCAGTATTTTGAATTTCCGAGACGGTGAACAAAAAACCGATCGAAACTCGACTCTGCGCAAAGTTCGTGCAATTTTTATGACCGTCGTATTTTTTTACGAAAGCGTGCTTGTATGACTTCCCATGTGCTAATAAGACGGGAAAGTCAAGTATTTTGAATTTCCGAGACGGTGCACGAAAAACCGATCGAAACTCGACTCAGCGTGCGACTTCGAGCGAAGTTTATGACCGTCGTATTTTTTTGCGAAAGCGTGCTTGTACGACTTCCCATGGGCTAATAAGATGGGAAGACCGGTATTTTGAATTTCCGAGACGGTGCACAAAAAACCGATCAAAACTCGACTCTGCGCCAAGTTCGTGCAATGTATATGACCGTCGTATTTTTTTGCGAAAGCGTGCTTGTACGACTTCCCCTGGCCGAATAAGACGGGAAAGACCTGTATTTTGAATTTTCGAGAGGGTGCACGAAAAATACATCGAAACTCGATTCAGCGCGTGACTTCGAGCAAAGTTTATGACTGTCGTATTTTTTTGCGAAAGCGTGCTTGTACGACTTCCCATGGGCTAACAAGATTTGAAAAACCAGTATTTTGAATTTCCGAGACGGTGCACAAAAAACCGATCGAAACTCGACTCTACGCAAAGTTCGTGCAATGTTTAAGACCGTCGAATTTTTTTGCGAAAGCGTGATTCTACGACTTCCCATGGCCTAATAAGACGGGAAAGACCAGTATTTTGAATTTCCGAGACGGTGCACGAAAAATCGATCGAAACTCGACTCAGCGCGCGACTTCGAGCAAAGATTATGACCGTCGTATTTTTTTGTGATAGCGTGCTTGTACGACTTCCCATGGGCTAATAAGCGGGAAAGATAAGTATTTTGAATTTCCGAGACGGTGCACGAAAAACCGATCAAAACTCGACCCAGCGCACGACTTCGGGCAAAGTTTATGACCGTCGTATTTTTTTGCGATAACGTGCTTCTACGACTTCGCATGGGCTAATAAGATGGGAAAGTCCAGTATTTTGAATTTCCGAGACGGTGCACAAAAAACCGATCGAAACTCGACTCTGCGCAAAGTTCGTGCAATGTTTATGACCGTCGTATTTTTTTGCGAAAGCGTGCTTGTATGACTTCCCATGGGCTAATAAGACTGGAAAGACCAGTATTTTGAATTTCCGAGACGGTGCACGAAAAACCGATCGAAACGCGACTCAGCGCGCGACTTCGAGCAAAGTTTATGACCGTCGTATTTTTTTGCGATAGCGTGCTTGTACGACTTCGCATGAGTTAATAAGATGGGAAACACCAGTATTTTGAATTTCCGAGACGGTGCATAAAAAACCGATCGAAACTTGACTCTGCGCAAAGTTCGTGCAATGTTTATGACCGTCGTATTTTTTTGCAAAAGCGTGCTTGTACGACTTCCCATGGCCTAATAAGACGGGAAAGACTATTATTTTGAATTTCCGAGACGGTGCACGAAAAACCGATCGAAACTCGACTCAGTGCGCGACTTCGATCAAAGTTTATTACCGTCGTATTTTTTTGCGAAAGCGTGCTTGTACGACTTCACATGGGCTAATAAGATGGGAAAGACCAGTATTTTAAATTTCCGAGACGGTGAACAAAAAACCGATCGAAACTCGACTCTGCGCAAAGTTCGTGCAATTTTTATGACCGTCGTATTTTTTTACGAAAGCGTGGTTGTATGACTTCCCATGTGCTAATAAGACGGGAAAGTCCAGTATTTTGAATTTCCGAGACGGTGCACGAAAAACCGATCGAAACTCAACTCAGCGCGCGACTTCGAGCGAAGTTTATGACCGTCGTATTTTTTTGCGAAAGCGTGCTTGTACGACTTCCCATGGGCTAATAAGATGGGAAGACCAGTATTTTGAATTTCCGAGACGGTGCACAAAAAACCGATCAAAACTCGACTCTGCGCCAAGTTCGTGCAATGTATATGACCGTCGTATTTTTTTGCGAAAGCGTGCTTGTACGACTTCCCCTGGCCTAATAAGACGGGAAAGATCTGTATTATGAATTTCCGAGACGGTGCACAAAAAACAGATCGAAACTCGATTCAGCGCGTGACTTCGAGCAAAGTTTATGACTGTCGTATTTTTTTGCGAAAGCGTGCTTGTACTACTTCCCATGGGCTAACAAGATTTGAAAAACCAGTATTTTGAATTTCCGAGACGGTGCACAAAAAACCGATCGAAACTCGACTCTGCGCAAAGTTCGTGCAATGTTTATGACCGTCGTATTTTTTTGCGAAAGCATGCTTGTACGACTTCCCATCGGCTAATAAGACGGGAAAGGCAAGTATTTTGAATTTCCCAGACGGCGCACAAAAAACCGATCGAAACTCGACTCTGCGCGCGACTTCGAGCAAAGTTTATGACCATCGTATTTTTTTGCGATAGCGTGCTTTTCCGATTTCCCATGGGCTAATAAGACGGGAAAGACAAGTATTTTGAATTTCCGAGACGGTGCACGAAAAACCGATCGAAACTCGACTCTGCGCCAAGTTCGTGCAATGTATCTGACCGTCGTATTTTTTTGCGAAAGCTTGCATGTACGACTTCCCCTGGCCTAATAAGACGGGAAAGATCTGTATTTTGAATTTCCGAGACGGTGCACGAAAAACAGATCGAAACTCGATTCAGCGCATGACTTCGAGCAAAGTTTATGACTGTCGTATTTTTTTGCGAAAGCGTGCTTGTACGACTTCCCATGGGCTAACAAGATTTGAAAAACCAGTATTTTGAATTTCCGAGACGGTGCACGAAAAACCGATCGAAACTCGACTCAGCGCGCGACTTCGAGCAAAGTTTATAACCGTCGTATTTTTTTGCGATAGTGTGCTTGTACGACTTCGCATGAGTTAATAAGATGGGAAAGACCAGTATTTTGAATTTCCGAGACGGTGCATAAAAAACCGATCGAAACTTGACTCTGCGCAAAGTTCGTGCAATGTTTATGACCGTCGTATTTTTTTGCAAAAGCGTGCTTGTACGACTTCCCATGGCCTAATAAGATGGGAAAGACTAGTATTTTGAATTTCCGAGACGGTGCACGAAAAACCGATCGAAACTCGACTCAGTGCGCGACTTCGATCAAAGTTTATTACCGTCGTATTTTTTTGCGAAAGCGTGCTTGTACGACTTCCCATGGGCTAATAAGACGGGAAAGACCATTATTTTGAATTTCCGAGACGGTGCACAAAAAACCGATCGAAACTCGACTCTGCGCAAAGTTCGTGCAATGTTTATGACCGTCGTATTTTTTTGCGAAAGCGTGCTTGTACGACTTCCCATGGGCTAATAAGATGGGAAAGACCAGTATTTTGAATTTCCGAGACGGTGAACAAAAAACCGATCGAAACTCGACTCTGCGCAAAGTTCATGGAATTTTTATGACCGTCGTATTTTTTTACGAAAGCGTGCTTGTATGACTTCCCATGTGCTAATAAGACGGGAAAGTCCAGTATTTTGAATTTCCGAGACGGTGCACGAAAAACCGATCGAAACTCGACTCAGCGCGCGACTTCGAGCGAAGTTTATGACCGTCGTATTTTTTTGCTAAAGCGTGCTTGTACGACTTCCCATGGGCTAATAAGATGGGAAGACCAGTATTTTGAATTTCCGAGACGGTGCACAAAAAACCGATCAAAACTTGACTCTGCGCCAAGTTCGTGCAATGTATATGACCGTCGTATTTTTTTGCGAAAGCGTGCTTGTACGACTTCCCCTGGCCTAATAAGACGGGAAAGACCTGTATTTTGAATTTCCGAGAGGGTGCACGAAAAACAGATCGAAACTCGATTCAGCGCGTGACTTCGAGCAATGTTTATGACTGTCGTATTTTTTTGCGAAAGCGTGCTTGTACGACTTCCCATGGGCTAACAAGATTTGAAAAACCAGTATTTTGAATTTCCGAGACGGTGCACAAAAAACCGATCGAAAGTCGACTCTGCGCAAAGTTCGTGCAATGTTTATGACCGTCGTATTTTTTTGCGAAAGCGTGCTTGTACGACTTCCCATCGGCTAATAAGACGGGAAAGTCAAGTATTTTGAATTTCCCAGACGGTGCACGAAAAACAGATCGAAACTCGACTCTGCGCGCGACTTCGAGCAAAGTTTATGACCGTCGTATTTTTTTGCGAAAGCGTGCTTGTACGACTTCCCATGGGCTATAAGATGGGAAAGACCAGTATTTTGAATTTCCGAGACGGTGCACAAAAAACCGATCGAAACTCGACTCTGCGCCAAGTTCGTGCAATGTATATGACCGTCGTATTTTTTTGCGAAAGCGTGCTTGTACGACTTCCCCTGGCCTAATAAGACGGGAAAGATCTGTATTTTGAATTTCCGAGACGGTGCACAAAAAACAGATCGAAACTCGATTCAGCGCGTGACTTTGAGCAAAGTTTATGACTGTCGTATTTTTTTGCGAAAGCGTGCTTGTACTACTTCCCATGGGCTAACAAGATTTAAAAAACCAGTATTTTGAATTTCCGAGACGGTGCAAAAAAAACCGATCGAAACTCGACTCTGCGCAAAGTTCGTGCAATGTTTATGACCGTCGTATTTTTTTGCGAAAGCATGCTTGTACGACTTCCCATCGGCTAATAAGACGGGAAAGACAAGTATTTTGAATTTCCCAGACGGCGCACAAAAAACCGATCGAAACTCGACTCTGCGCGCGACTTCGAGCAAAGTTTATGACCATCGTATTTTTTTGCGATAGCGTGCTTGTACGACTTCCCATGGGCTAATAAGTTGGGAAAGACCAGTATTTTGAATTTCCGAGACGGTGCACGAAAAACCGATCGAAACTCGACTCTGCGCCAAGTTCGTGCAATGTATCTGACCGTCGTATTTTTTTGCGAAAGCGTGCTTGTACGACTTCCCCTGGCCTAATAAGACGGGAAAGATCTGTATTTTGAATTTCCGAGACGGTGCACGAAAAACAGATCGAAACTCGATTCAGCGCGTGACTTCGAGCAAAGTTTATGACTGTCGTATTTTTTTGCGAAAGCGTGCTTGTACGACTTCCCATGGCCTAACAAGATTTGAAAAACCAGTATTTTGAATTTCCGAGACGGTGCACAAAAAACCGATCGAAACTCGACTATGCGCAAAGTTCGTGCAATGTTTAAGACCGTCGAATTTTTTTGCGAAAGCGTGATTGTACGACTTCCCATGGCCTAATAAGACGGGAAAGACCAGTATTTTGAATTTCCGAGACGGTGCACGAAAAATCGATCGAAACTCGACTCAGCGCGCGACTTCGAGCAAAGATTATGACCGTCGTATTTTTTTGTGATAGCGTGCTTGTACGACTTCCCATGGGCTAATAAGATGGGAAAGACAAGCATTTTGAATTTCCGAGACGGGGCACGAAAAACCGATCGAAACTCGACTCAGCGCGTGACTTCGGGCAAAGATTATGACCGTCGTATTTTTTTGCGATAACGTGCTTCTACGACTTCGCATGGGCTAATAAGATGGGAAAGACCAGTATTTTGAATTTTCGAGACGGTGCACAAAAAATCGATCGAAACTCGACTCTGCGCAAAGTTCGTGCAATGTTTATGACCGTCGTATTTTTTTGCGAAAGCGTGCTTGTACGACTTCCCATGGGCTAATAAGACTGGAAAGACCAGTATTTTGAATTTCCGAGACGGTGCACGAAAAACCGATCGAAACTCAACTGAGAGCGCGACTTCGCATGGGCTAATAAGATGGGAAAGACAAGCATTTTGAATTTCCGAGACGGGGCACGAAAAACCGATCGAAACTCGACTCAGCGCGTGACTTCGGGCAAAGATTATGACCGTCGTATTTTTTTGCGATAACGTGCTTCTACGACTTCGCATGGGCTAATAAGATGGGAAAGACCAGTATTTTGAATTTTCGAGACGGTGCACAAAAAATCGATCGAAACTCGACTCTGCGCAAAGTTCGTGCATTGTTTATGACCGTCGTATTTTTTTGCGATAGCGTGCTTGTACGACTTCCCATGGGCTAATAAAATGGGAAAGACCAGTATTTTGAATTTCCGAGACGGTGCACAAAAAACCGATCGAAACTCGACTCTGCGCAAAGTTCGTGTAATGTTTATGACCGTCGTATTTTTTTGCGAAAGCGTGCTTGTACGACTTCCTATGGGTTAATAAGTTGGGGAAGACCAGTATTTTTTTTTTTTTTTTTTTTTTTTTTTAAAGATATTGTATTTTGTAAAAGATTTGTACAAAGAAGCTTTGTCTACACAAGCCATAAACTAAAGCCTGAAGTCTCTTAGTGTAGTCGAGAAGATTGCACCCCACCTAAAGAAGGTGAAATGAGCACGCTTCATCAAACTCATCTCCAAGAGTAGCATAAGGAAGTTAATAAATAATAAAATGCAATAGCTAGACTGTTCTGGACTACTTGTGGATACATCACAAAATATAAGCTTTGCCCCATATAATTACAATCTTCATCATTATTCGAGTGATTCTTGACGAATGGAAAAATTGAATATTGTGAAAATATCTTTCTCTCTTCTTGTTAGGTGCTCTGTATTCAATTCTTGCTCCATACATGACCGTGCTCCAAGTTCGTGCAATGTATATGACCATCGTATTTTTTTGCTAAAGCATGCTTGTACGACTTCCCATGGCCTAATAAGACGGGAAAGTCCTGTATTTTGAATTTCCGAGACGGTGCACGAAAAACAAATCGAAACTCGATTCAGCGCGCGACTTCGAGCAAAGTTTATGACTGTCGTATTTTTTTTCGAAAGCGTGCTTGTACGACTTCCCATGGGCTAATAAGATTGGAAAGACCAGTATTTTGAATTTCCGAGACGGTGCACAAAAAACCGATCGAAACTCGACTCTGCGCAAAGTTCGTGCAATGTTTATGACCGTCGTATTTTTTTAAGAAAGCGTGCTTGTACGACTTCCCATGGGCTCATAAGACGGGAAAGACCAGTATTTTGAATTTCTGAGACGGTGCATGAGAAACCGATCGAAACTCTACTCAGCGCGCGACTTCGAGCAAAGTTTATGCAATGTTTATGACCGTCGTATTTTTTTGCGAAAGCGTGCTTGTACGACTTCCCATCGGCTAATAAGACGGGAAAAACTAGTATTTTGAATTTCCGAGACGGTGCACGAAAAACAGATCGAAACTCGACTCAGCGCGCGACTTCGAGCAAAATTTATGACCGTCGTATTTTTTTGCGATAGCGTGCTTGTACGACTTCCCATGGGCTAATAAGATGGGAATGACCAGTATTTTGAATTTCCGAGACGGTGCACAAAAAAACGATCGAAACTTGACTTTGCGCCAAGTTCGTGCAATGTTTATGACCGTCGACTTACCAAAAAAAAAATGTTTATGACCGTCGTATTTTTTTGCGGAAGCGTGCTTGTACGACTTCCCATCGGCTAATAAGACGGGAAAGACCAGTATTTTGAATTTCCGAGACGGTGCACAAAAAACCGATCGAAACTCGACTCAGCGCGCGACTTCGAGCAAAGTTTATGACCGTCGTATTTTTTTGCGAAAGCGTGCTTGTACGACTTCCCATGGGCTAATAAGATTGGAAAGACCAGTATTTGGAATTTCCGAGACGTTGCACAAAAAACCGATCGAAACTCGACTCTGCGCAAAGTTCGTGCATTGTTTATGACCGTCGTATTTTTTTGCGAAAGCGTGCTTGTATGACTTCCCATGGGCTCATAAGACGGGAAAGGCCAGTATTTTGAATTTCCGAGACGGTGCACGAAAAATCGATCGAAACTCGACTCAGCGCGTGACTTCGAGCAAAGTTTATGACCGTCGTATATTTTTGCGATAGCGTGCTTGTACGACTTCCCATGGGCTAATAAGACAGGAAAGACCAGTATTTTGAATTTCCGAGACAGTGCACGAAAAACTGATCGAAACTCAACTCAGCGCGCGACTTCGAGCAAAGTTTATGACCGTCGTATTTTTTTGCGATAGCGTGCTTGTACGACTTCCCATGGGCTAATAAGATAGGAAAGACAAGCATTTTGAATTTCCGAGACAGTGCACGAAAAACTGATCGAAACTCAACTCAGCGCGCGACTTCGAGCAAAGTTTATGACCGTCGTATTTTTTTGCGATAGCGTGCTTGTACGACTTCGCATGGGCTAATAAGATGGGAAAGACCAGTATTTTGAATTTCCGAGACGGTGGACCAAAAACCGATCCAAACTCGACTCTGCGCAAGGTTCGTGCAATGTTTATGACCGTCGTATTTTTTTGCGAAAGCGTGCTTATACGACTTCCCATGGGCTAATAAGATGGGAAAGACCAGTATTTTGAATTTCCAAGACGGTGCACAAAAAACCGATCGAAACTTGACTCTTCGCAAAGTTCGTACAATGTTTATGACCGTCATATTTTTTTGCGAAAGCGTGCTTGTACGACTTCTCATGGGCTAATAAGACTGTAAAGACCAGTATTTTGAATTTCCGAGACGGTGCACGAAAAACCGATCGAAACTCGACTCAGCGCGCGACTTCGAGAAAAGTTTATGACCGTCGTATTTTTTTGCGAAAGCGTTCTTGTACGACTTTCCATGGGCTAATAAGATGGGAAAGACCAGTATTTTGAATTTCCGAGACGGTGCACAAAATACCGATCGAAACTCGACTCTGCGCCAAGTTCATGCAATGTTTATGACCGTCGTATTTTTTTGCGAAAGCGTGCATGTACGACTTCCCATGGCCTAATAAGACGGGAAAGACCAGTATTTTGAATTTCCGAGACGGTGCACGAAAAACAGATCGAAACTCGATTCAGCGCGCGACTTCGAGCAAAGTTTATGACCGTCGTATTTTTTTGCGAAAGCGTGCTTGTACGACTTCCCGTGGGCTAATAAGACGGGAATGACCAGTATTTTGAATTTCTGAGACGGTGCATGAAAAACCGATCGAAACTCTACTCAGCGATCGACTTTGAGCAAAGTTTATGACTGTCGTATTTTTTTGCGATATCGAGCTTGTACGACTTCCCATGGGCTAATAAGACGGGAAAGACCAGTATTTTGAATTTCCGAGACGGTGCACGAAAAACAGATCGAAACTCGACTCAGCGCGCGACGTCGAGCAAAGTTTATGACCGTCGTATTTTTTTGCGATAGCGTGCTTGTACGACTTCCCATGGGCTAATCAGATGGGAAATACCAGTATTTTGAATTTCCGACACGGTGCACAAAAAACCGATCGAAACTCGACTCTGCGCCAAGTTCGTGCAATGTTTATGACCGTCTTATTTTTTTGCGAAAGCGTGCTTGTACGACTTGCCATGGCCTAATAAGACGGGAAAGACCAGTATTTTGAATTTCCGAGACGGTGCACGAAAAACAGATCGAAACTCGACTCAGCGCGCGACGTCGAGCAAAGTTTATGACCGTCGTATTTTTTTGCGAAAACGTGCTTGTACGACTTCCCTTGGGCTAATAAGATTGGAAAGACCAGTATTTTGAATTTCCGAGACGGTGCACAAAAAACCGATCGAAACTCTACTCAGCGAACGACTTCGAGCAAAGTTTATGACCGTCGTATTTTTTTGCGAAAGCGTGATTGTACGACTTCCCATGAGCTAATAAGACGGGAAAGACCAGTATTTTGAATTTCCGAAACGGTGCACGAAAAACCGATCGAAACTAGACTCAGCGTGCGACTTCAAGCAAAGTTTATGACCGTCGTATTTTTTTCCGATAGCGTGCTTGTATGACTTCCCATGGGCTAAACAGATGGGAAAGACCAGTATTTTGAATTTTCGACTCGGTGCACAAAAAACCGATCGAAACTCGACTCTGCGACAAGTTCGTGCAATGTTTATGACCGTCTTATTTTTTTGCGAAAGCGTGCTTGTACGACTTCCCATGGCCTAATAAGGCGGGAAAGACCAGTATTTTGAATTTCCGAGACGGTTCACGAAAAACCGATCGAAACTCGACTCAGCGCGCGACTTCGAGCAAAGTTTATGACCGTCGTATTTTTTTGCGAAAGCGTGCTTGTACGACTTCCCATGGGCTAATAAGACGGGAAAGACCAGTATTTTAAATTTCTTGGACGGTGCACGAAAAACCGATCGAAATTCGACTCAGCGCGCGACTTCGAGCAAAGTTTATGACCGTCGTATTTTTTTGCGATAGCGTGCTTGTACGACTTCCCATGGGCTAATAAGACGGGAAAGACCAGTATTTTGAATTTCCGAGATGGTGCACGAAAAACCGATCGAAACTCGACTCAGCGCGCAACTTCGAGTAAAGTTTATGATGGTCTTATTTTTTTGCGAAAGCGTGCTTGTACGACTTCCCATGTGCTAATAAGATCGGAAAGACCAGTATTTTGAATTTCCGAGACGGTGCACAAAAAATCGGTCGAAACTCGACTTTGCGCAAAGTTCGTGCAATGTTTATGACCGTCGTATTTTTTTGAGAAAGCGTGCTTGTACGACTTCCCATGGGCTAATAAGACGGGAAAGACCAGTATTTTAAATTTCTGGGACGGTGCACGAAAAATCGATCGAAACTCGACTCAGCGCGCGACTTTGAGCAAAGTTTATGACCGTCGTATTTTTTTGCGATAGCGTGCTTGTATGACTTCCCATGGGCTAATAAGACGGGAAAGACCAGTATTTTGAATTTCTGAGACGGTGCACGAAAAACCGATCGAAACCCGACTCAGCGCGCGACTTCGAGCAAAGTTTATGACCGTCGTATTTTTTTGCGATAGCGTGCTTGTACGACTTCCCATGGGCTAATAAGACGGGAAAAAATGGTATTTTGAATTTCCGAGACGGTGCACGAAAAACCGATCGAAACTCGACACACGCGTGACTTCTTGCAAAGTTTATGACCGTCGTATTTTTTTTGCGAAAGCGTGCTTGTACGACTTCCCATGGGCTAATAAGATGGGAAAGACCAGTATGCTAAATTTCCGAGTCGGTGCACAAAAAACCGATCGAAACTTGTTTCTGCGCAATGTTCGTCCAATGTACTTACCAAAAAAAAAAAAGTTCGTCCAATGTTTATGACCGTCGTATTTTTTTGCGAAAGCGTGCTTGTACGACTTCCCATGGCCTAATAAGACGGGAAAGACCAGTATTTTAAATTTCCGAGACGGTGCACGAGAAACCGATCGAAACTCGACTCCGCGCGCGACTTCGAGCAAAGTTTATGACCGTCGTATTTTTTTGTGAAAGCGTGCTTGTACGACTTCCCATGGCCTAATAAGACGGGAAGGACCAGTATTTTGAATTTCCGAGACGGTGCACAAAAAACCGATCGAAACTCGACTCTGCGCAAAGTTCATGAAATGTTTATGACCGTCGTATTTTTTTGCGAAAGCGTGCTTGTACGACTTCCCATCGGCTAATAAGACGGGAAAGGCCAGTATTTTGAATTTCCGAGACGATGCACGAAAAACAGATCGAGACTCGACTCAGCGCGCGACTTCGAGCAAAGTTTATGACCGTCGTATTTTTTTGCGATAGCGTGCTTGTACGATTTCCCATGGGCTAATAAGACAGGAAAGACCAGTATTTTGAATTTCCGAGACAGTGCACGAAAAACCGATCGAAACTCAACTCAGCGCGCGACTTCGAGCAAAGTTTATGACCGTCGTATTTTTTTGCGATAGCGTGCTTGTACGACTTCGCATGGGCTAATAAGATGGGAAAGACCAGTATTTTGAATTTCCGAGACGGTGCACCAAAAACAGATCCAAACTCGACTCTGCGCAAAGTTCGTGCAATGTTTATGACCGTCGTATTTTTTTGCGAAAGCGTGCTTATACGACTTCCCATGGGCTAATAAGATGGGAAAGACCAGTATTTTGAATTTCCGAGACGGTGCACAAAAAACCGATCGAAACTCGACTCTTCGCAAAATTCGTACAATGTTTATGACCGTCGTATTTTTTTGCGAAAGCATGCTTGTACGACTTCTCATTGGCTAATAAGACTGTAAAGACCAGTATTTTGAATTTCCGAGACGGTGCACGAAAAACCGATCGAAACTCGACTCAGCGCGCGACTTCGAGAAAAGTTTATGACCGTCGTATTTTTTTGCGAAAGCGTGCTTGTACGACTTCCCATGGCTAATAAGATGGGAAAGACCAGTATTTTGAATTTCCGAGACGGTGCACAAAAAACCGATCGAAACTCGACTCTGCGCCAAGTTCATGCATTGTTTATGACAGTCGTATTTTTTTGCGAAAGCGAGCTTGTACGACTTCCCATGGCCTAATAAGACGGGAAAGACCAGTATTTTGAATTTCCGAGACGGTGCACGAAAAACAGATCGAAACTCGATTCAGCGCGTGACTTCGAGCAAAGTTTATGACCGTCGTATTTTTTTGCGAAAGCGTGCTTGTACGACTTCCCAAGGGCTAAGAAGACGGGAATGACCAGTATTTTGAATTTCTGAGACGGTGCATGAAAAACCGATCGAAACTCTACTCAGCGATCGACTTTGAGCAAAGTTTATGACTGTCGTATTTTTTTGCGATAGCGAGCTTGTACGACTTCCCATGGGCTAATAAGACGGGAAAGACCAGTATTTTGAATTTCCGAGACGGTGCACGAAAAACAGATCGAAACTCGACTCAGCGCGCGACGTCAAGCAAAGTTTATGACCGTCGTATTTTTTTGCGAAAGCGTGTTTGTACGACTTCCCATGGGCTAATAAGATTGGAAAGACCAGTATTTTGAATTTCCGAGACGGTGCACAAAAAACCGATCGAAACTCTAATCAGCGATCGACTTCGAGCAAAGTTTATTACCGTCGTATTTTTTTGCGAAAGCGTGCTTGTACGACTTCCCATGAGCTAATAAGACGGGAAAGACCAGTATTTTGAATTTCCGAGATGGTGCACGAAAAACCGATCGAAACTCGACTCAGCGCGCGACTTCAAGCAAAGTTTATGACCGTCGTATTTTTTTGCGATAGCGTGCTTGTACGACTTCCCATGGCCTAATAAGACGGGAAAGACCAGTATTTTGAATTTCTGAGACGGTGCACGAAAAACTGATCGAAACTCGACTCTGCGCCAAGTTCGTGCAATGTATATGACCGTCGTATTTTTTTGCGAAAGCGTGCATGTACGACTTCCCCTGGCCTAATAAGACGGGAAAGACCTGTATTTTGAATTTCCGAGAGGGTGCACGAAAAACAGATCGAAACTCGATTCAGCGCGTGACTTCGAGCAAAGTTTATGACTGTCATATTTTTTTGCGAAAGCGTGCTTGTACGACTTCCCATGGGCTAACAAGATTTGAAAAACCAGTATTTTGAATTTCCGAGACGGTGCACAAAAAACCGATCGAAACTCGACTCTGCGCAAAGTTCGTGCAATGTTTATGACCGTCGTATTTTTTTGCGAAAGCGTGCTTGTACGACTTCCCATCGGCTAATAAGACGGGAAAGACAAGTATTTTGAATTTCCCAAACGGTGCACAAAAAACCGATCGAAACTCGACTCTGCGCGCGACTTCGAGCAAAGTTTATGACCATCGTATTTTTTTGCGATAGCGTGCTTGTACGACTTCCCATGGGCTAATAAGACGGGAAAGACAAGTATTTTGAATTTCCGAGACGGTGCACGAAAAACCGATCGAAACTCGACTCTGCGCCAAGTTCGTGCAATGTATATGACCGTCGTATTTTTTGCGAAAGCGTGCTTGTACGACTTCCCCTGGCCTAATAAGACGGGAAAGATCTGTATTTTGAATTTCCGAGACGGTGCACGAAAAACAGATCGAAACTCGATTCAGCGCGTGACTTCGAGCAAAGTTTATGACTGTCGTATTTTTTTGCGAAAGCGTGCTTGTACGACTTCCCATGGGCTAACAAGATTTGAAAAACCAGTATTTTGAATTTCCGAGACGGTGCACAAAAAACCGATCGAAACTTGACTCTGCACAAAGTTTGTGCAATGTTTAAGACCGTCGAATTTTTTTGCGAAAGCGTGATTGTACGACTTCCCATGGCCTAATACGACGGGAAAGACCAGTATTTTGAATTTCCGAGACGGTGCACGAAAAATCGATCGAAACTCGACTCAGCGCGCGACTTCGAGCAAAGATTATGACCGTCGTATTTTTTTGTGATAGCGTGCTTGTACGACTTCCCATGGGCTAATAAGACGGGAAAGACATGCATTTTGAATTTCCGAGACGGTGCATGAAAAACCGATCGAAACTCGACTCAGCGCGCGACTTCGGGCAAAGATTATGACCGTCGTATTTTTTTGCGATAACGTGCTTCTACGACTTCGCATGGGCTAATAAGATGGGAAAGACCAGTATTTTGAATTTCCGAGACGGTGCACAAAAAACCGATCGAAACTCGACTCTGCGCAAAGTTCGTGCAATGTATCCACAAGTAGTCCAGAACAGTGTAGCTATTGCATTTTATTATTTATTAACTTCCTTGTGCTACTCTTGGAGATGAGTTCGATGAAGCGGACCCATTTCACCTTCTTTTGGTGGGGTGCAATCTTCTCGACTACACTAAGAGACTTCAGGCTTTAGTCTATGGCTTGTGTAGACAAAGCCTTTTGTACCAATCTTTTACAAAATACATTATCTTTACTTACCAAAAAAAAAAAAAGTTCGTGCAATGTTTATGACCGTCGTATTTTTTTGCGAAAGCGTGCTTGTACGACTTCCCATCGGCTAATAAGACGGGAAAGACAAGTATTTTGAATTTCCCAAACGGTGCACGAAAAACCGATCGAAACTCGACTCTGCGCGCGACTTCGAGCAAAGTTTATGACCATCGTATTTTTTTGCGATAGCGTGCTTGTACGACTTCCCATGGGCTAATAAGACGGGAAAGACAAGTATTTTGAATTTCCGAGACGGTGCACGAAAAACCGATCGAAACTCGACTCTGCGCCAAGTTCGTGCAATGTATATGACCGTCGTATTTTTTGCGAAAGCGTGCTTGTACGACTTCCCCTGGCCTAATAAGACGGGAAAGATCTGTATTTTGAATTTCCGAGACGGTGCACAAAAAACCGATCGAAACTCGACTCAGCGCGCGACTTCGAGCAAAGTTTATGACCGTTGTATTTTTTTGCGAAAGCGTGCTTGTACGACTTCCCATGGGCTAATAAGATTGGAAAGACCAGTATTTGGAATTTCCGAGACGTTGCACAAAAAACCGATCGAAACTCGACTCTGCGCAAAGTTCGTGCATTGTTTATGACCGTCGTATTTTTTTGCGAAAGCGTGCTTGTACGACTTCCCATGGGCTCATAAGACGGGAAAGACCAGTATTTTGAATTTCCGAGACGGTGCACGAAAAATCGATCGAAACTCGACTCAGCGCGTGACTTCGAGCAAAGTTTATGACCGTCGTATTTTTTAGCGATAGCGTGCTTGTACGACTTCCCATGGGCTAATAAGACAGGAAAGACCTGTATTTTGAATTTTCGAGACAGTGCACGAAAAACCGATCGAAACTCAACTCAGCGCGCGACTTCGAGCAAAGTTTATGACCGTCGTATTTTTTTGCGATAGCGTGCTTGTACGACTTCGCATGGGCTCATAAGATGGGAAAGACCAGTATTTTGAATTTCCGAGACGGTGCACCAAAAACCGATCCAAACTCGACTCTGCGCAAAGTTCGTGCAATGTTTATGACTGTCGTATTTTTTTGCGAAAGCGTGCTTATACGACTTCCCATGGGCTAATAAGATGGGAAAGACCAGTATTTTGAATTTCCGAGACGGTGCACAAAAAAGCGATCGAAACTCGACTCTTCGCAAAGTTCGTGCAATGTTTATGACTGTCGTATTTTTTTGCGAAAGCGTGCTTATACGACTTCCCATGGGCTAATAAGATGGGAAAGACCAGTATTTTGAATTTCCGAGACGGTGCACAAAAAAGCGATCGAAACTCGACTCTTCGCAAAGTTCGTACAATGTTTATGACCGTCGTATTTTTTTGCGAAAGCATGCTTGTACGACTTCTCATGGGCTAATAAGACTGTAAAGACCAGTATTTTGAATTTCCGAGACGGTGCACGAAAAACCGATCGAAAACAACTCAGCGCGCGACTTCGAGAAAAGTTTATGACCGTCGTATTTTTTTGCGAAAGCGTGCTTGTACGACTTCCCATGGGCTAATAAGATGGGAAAGACCAGTATTTTGAATTTCCGAGACGGTGCACAAAAAACCGATCGAAACTCGACTCTGCGCAAAGTTCGTGCAATGTTTATGACCATCGTATTTTTTTAAGAAAGCGTGCTTGTACGACTTCCCATGGGCTCATAAGACGGGAAAGACCAGTATTTTGAATTTCTGAGACGGTGCACGAGAAACCGATCGAAACTCTACTCAGCGCGCGACTTCGAGCAAAGTTTATGACCGTCGTATTTTTTTGCGAAAGCGTGCTTGTACGACTTCCCATGGGCTAATAAGATGGGAATGACCAGTATTTTGAATTTCCGAGATGGTGCTCAAAAAACCGATCGAAACTCGACTCTGCGCAAAGTTCATGCAATGTTTATGACCGTCGTATTTTTTTGCGAAAGCGTGCTTGTACGACTTCCCATCGGCTAATAAGACGGGAAAAACCAGTATTTTGAATTTCCGAGACGGTGCACGAAAAATCGATCGAAACTCGACTCAGCGCGCGACTTCGAGCAAAGATTATGACCGTCGTATTTTTTTGTGATAGCGTGCTTGTACGACTTCCCATGGGCTAATAAGACGGGAAAGACATGCATTTTGAATTTCCGAGACGGTGCATTAAAAACCGATCGAAACTCGACTCAGCGCGCGACTTCGGGCAAAGATTATGACCGTCGTATTTTTTTGCGATAACGTGCTTCTACGACTTCGCATGGGCTAATAAGATGGGAATGACCAGTATTTTGAATTTCCGAGACGGTGCACAAAAAACTGATCGAAACTCGACTCTGCGCCAAGTTCGTGCAATGTTTATGACCGTCGTATTTTTTTACGAAAGTGTGCTTGTACGACTTCACATGGGCTAATAAGACTGGAAAGACCAGTATTTTGAATTTCCGAGACGGTGCACGAAAAACCGATCGAAATTCAACTCAGAGCGCGACTTCGAGCAAAGTTTATGACCGTCATATTTTTTTGCGATAGCGTGCTTGTACGACTTCCCATGGGCTAATAAAATGGGAAAGACCAGTATTTTGAATTTCCGAGACGGTGCACAAAAAACCGATCGAAACTCGACTCTGCGCAAAGTTCATGTAATGTTTATGACCGTCGTATTTTTTTGCGAAAGCGTGCTTGTACGACTTCCCATGGGCTAATAAGACGGGAAAGACCAGTATTTTGAATTTCGGAGACGGTCCACGAAAAATCGATCGAAACTCGACTCAGCGTGCGACTTCGAGAAAAGTTTATGACCGTGGTATTTTTTTGCGAAAGCGTGCTTGTACGACTTCCCATGGGCTAATAAGATGGGAAAGACCAGTATTTTGAATTTCCGAGACGGTGCACAAAAAACCGATCGAAACTCGACTCTGCGCCAAGTTCGTGCAATGTATATGACCGTCGTATTTTTTTGCTAAAGCATGCTTGTACGACTTCCCATGGCCTAATAAGACGGGAAAGACCTGTATTTTGAATTTCCGAGACGGTGCACGAAAAACAAATCGAAACTCGATTCAGCGCGCGACTTCGAGCAAAGTTTATTACTGTCGTATTTTTTTTCAAAGCGTGCTTGTACGACTTCCCATGGGCTAATAAGATTGGAAAGACCAGTATTTTGAATTTCCGAGACGGTGCACAAAAAACCGATCGAAACTCGACTCTGCGCAAAGTTCGTGCAATGTTTATGACCGTCGTATTTTTTTAAGAAAGCGTGCTTGTACGACTTCCCATGTGCTCATAAGACGGGAAAGACCAGTATTTTGAATTTCTGAGACGGTGCACGAGAAACCGATCGAAACTCTACTCAGCGCGGGACTTCGAGCAAAGTTTATGACCGTCATATTTTTTTGCGAAAGCGTGCTTGTACGACTTCCCATGGGCTAATAAGACGGGAAAGACCAGTATTTTGAATTTCCGAGACGGTGAACAAAAACCCGATCGAAATTTGACTCTGCGCAAAGTTCGTGCAATGTTTATGACCGTCGTATTTTTTTAGGAAAGCATGCTTGTACGACTTCACATGGGCTAATAAGACGGGAAAGATCAGTATTTTGAATTTCCGAGACGGTGCACAAAAAACTTATCGAAACTCGACTCTGCGCAAAGTTCATGCAATGTTTATGACCGTCGTATTTTTTTGCGAAAGCGTGCTTGTACGACTTCCCATCGGCTAATAAGACGGGAAAAAACCAGTATTTTGAATTTCCGAGACGGTGCACGAAAAACAGATCGAAACTCGACTCAGCGCGCGACTTCGAGCAAAGTTTATGACCGTCGTATTTTTTTGCGATAGCGTGCTTGTACGACTTCCCATGGGCTAATAAGATGGGAATGACCAGTATTTTGAATTTCCGAGACGGTGCACAAAAAAACCGATCGAAACTCGACTCTGCGCCAAGTTCGTGCAATGTTTATGACCGTCGTATTTTTTTGCGGAAGCGTGCTTGTACGACTTCCCATCGGCTAATAAGACGGGAAAGACCAGTATTTTGAATTTCCGAGACGGTGCACAAAAAACCGATCGAAACTCGACTCAGCGCGCGACTTCAAGCAAAGTTTATGACCGTCGTATTTTTTTGCGAAAGCGTGCTTGTACGACTTCCCATGGGCTAATAAGATTGGAAAGACCAGTATTTGGAATTTCCGAGACATTGCACAAAAAACCGATCGAAACTCGACTCTGCGCAAAGTTCGTGCATTGTTTATGACCGTCGTATTTTTTTGCGAAAGCGTGCTTGTACGACTTCCCATGGGCTCATAAGACGGGAAAGACCAGTATTTTGAATTTCCGAGACGGTGCACGAAAAATCGATAGAAACTCGACTCAGCGCGTGACTTCGAGCAAAGTTTATGACCGTCGTATTTTTTTGCGATAGCGTGCTTGTACGACTTCCCATGGGCTAATAAGACAGGAAAGACCAGTATTTTGAATTTCCGAGACTGTGCACGAAAAACCGATCGAAACTCAACTCAGCGCGCGACTTCGAGCAAAGTTTATGACCGTCGTATTTTTTTGCGATAGCGTGCTTGTACGACTTCGCATGGGCTAATAAGATGGGAAAGACCAGTATTTTGAATTTCCGAGACGGTGCACCAAAAACCGATCCAAACTCGACTCTGCGCAAAGTTCGTGCAATGTTTATGACCGTCGTATTTTTTTAAGAAAGCGTGCTTGTACGACTTCCCATGTGCTCATAAGACGGGAAAGACCAGTATTTTGAATTTCTGAGACGGTGCACGAAAAACCGATCGAAACTCGACTCAGCGCGCGACTTCGAGCAAAGTTTATGACCGTCGTATTTTTTTGCGAAAGCGTGCTTGTACGACTTCCCATGGGCTAATAAGATTGGAAAGACCAGTATTTGGAATTTCCGAGATGTTGCACAAAAAACCGATCGAAACTCGACTCTGCGCAAAGTTCGTGCATTGTTTATGACCGTCATATTTTTTTGCGAAAGCGTGCTTGAACGACTTCCCATGGGTTAATAAGATGGGAATGACCAGTATTTTGAATTTCCGAGACGGTGCACAAAAAACCGATCGAAACTCGACTCTGCGCCAAGTTCGTGCAATGTTTATGACCGTCGTATTTTTTTGCGGAAGCGTGCTTGTACGACTTCCCATCGGCTAATAAGACGGGAAAGACCAGTATTTTGAATTTCCGAGACGGTGCACAAAAAACCGATCGAAACTCGACTCAGCGCGCGACTTCGAGCAAAGTTTATGACCGTCGTATTTTTTTGCGAAAGCGTGCTTGTACGACTTCCCATGGGCTAATAAGATTAGAAAGTCCAGTATTTGGAATTTCCGAGACGTTGCACAAAAAACCGATCGAAACTCGACTCTGCGCAAAGTTCGTGCATTGTTTATGACCGTCGTATTTTTTTGCGAAAGCGTGCTTGTACGACTTCCCATGGGCTCATAAGACGGGAAAGACCAGTATTTTGAATTTCCGAGACGGTGCACGAAAAATCGATCGAAACTCGACTCAGCGCGTGACTTCGAGCAAAGTTTATGACCGTCGTATTTTTTTGCGATAGCGTGCTTGTACGACTTCCCATGGGGCTAATAAGATAGGAAAGACCAGTATTTTGAATTTCCGAGACAGTGCACGAAAAACCGATCGAAACTCAACTCAGCGCGCGACTTCGAGCAAAGTTTATGACCGTCGTATTTTTTTGCGATAGCGTGCTTGTACGACTTCGCATGGGCTAATAAGATGGGAAAGACCAGTATTTTGAATTTCCGAGACGGTGCACCAAAAACCGATCCAAACTCGACTCTGCGCAAAGTTCGTGCAATGTTTATGACCGTCGTATTTTTTTGCGAAAGCGTGCTTATACGACTTCCCATGGGCTAATAAGATGGGAAAGACCAGTATTTTGAATTTCTGAGACGGTGCACAAAAAAGCGATCGAAACTCGACTCTTCGCAAAGTTCGTACAATGTTTATGACCGTCGTATTTTTTTGCGAAAGCGTGCTTGTACGACTTCTCATGGGCTAATAAGACTGTAAAGACCAGTATTTTGAATTTCCGAGACGGTGCACGAAAAACCGATCGAAACTCGACTCAGCGCGCGACTTCGAGAAAAGTTTATGACCGTCGTATTTTTTTGCGAAAGCGTGCTTGTACGACTTCCCATGGGCTAATAAGATGGGAAAGACCAGTATTTTGAATTTCCGAGATGGTGCACAAAAAATCGATCGAAACTCGACTCTGCGCAAAGTTCGTGCAATGTTTATGACCGTCGTATTTTTTTAAGAAAGCGTGCTTGTACGACTTCCCATGGGCTCATAAGACGGGAAAGACCAGTATTTTGAATTTCTGAGACGGTGCACGAGAAACCGATCGAAACTCAACTCAGCGCGCGACTTCGAGCAAAGTTTATGACCGTCGTATTTTTTTGCGAAAGCGTGCTTGTATGACTTCCCATGGGCTAATAAGATGGGAATGACCAGTATTTTGAATTTCCGAGATGGTGCTCAAAAAACTGATCGAAACTCGACTCTGCGCAAAGTTCATGCAATGTTTATGACCGTCGTATTTTTTTGCGAAAGCGTGCTTGTACGACTTCCCATCGGCTAATAAGACGGGAAAAACCAGTATTTTGAATTTCCGAGACGGTGCACGAAAAACAGATCGAAACTCGACTCAGCGCGCGACTTCGAGCAAAGTTTATGACCGTCGTATTTTTTTGCGATAGCGTGCATGTACGACTTCCCATGGGCTAATAAGATGGGAATGACCAGTATTTTGAATTTCTGAGACGGTGCACAAAAAACCGATCGAAACTCGACTCTGCGCCATGTTCGTGCAATGTTTATGACCGTTGTATTTTTTTGCGGAAGCGTGCTTGTACGACTTCCCATCGGCTAATAAGATGGGAAAGACCAGTATTTTGAATTTCCGAGACGGTGCACAAAAAACCGATCGAAACTCGACTCAGCGCGCGACTTCGAGCAAAGTTTATGACCGTCATATTTTTTTGCGAAAGCGTGCTTGTACGACTTCCCATGGACTAATAAAATTGGAAAGACCAGTATTTTGAATTTCCGAGACGGTGCACAAAAAACCGATCGTAACTCGACTCAGCGCGCGACTTCGAGCAAAGTTTATGACCGTCGTATTTTTTTGCGAAAGCGTGCTTGTACGACTTCCCATGGGCTCATAAGATGGGAAAGACCAGTATTTTGAATTTCCGAGACGGTGCACGAAAAATCGATCGAAACTCGACTCAGCGCGTGACTTCGAGCAAAGTTTATGACCGTCGTATTTTTTTGCGATAGCGTGCTTGTACGACTTCCCATGGGCTAATAAGACAGGAAAGACCAGTATTTTGAATTTCCGAGACAGTGCACGAAAAACCGATGGAAACTCAACTCAGCGCGCGACTTCGAGCAAAGTTTATGACCGTCGTATTTTTTTGCGATAGCGTGCTTGTACGACATCGCATGGGCTAATAAGATGGGAAAGACCAGTATTTTGAATTTCTGAGACGGTGCACCAAAAACCGATCCAAACTCGACTCTGCGCAAAGTTCGTGCAATGTTTATTATGACCGTCGTATTTTTTTACGAAAGCGTGCTTATACGACTTCCCATGGGCTAATAAGATGGGAAAGACCAGTATTTTGAATTTCCGAGACGGTGCACAAAAAACCGATCGAAACTCGACTCTTCGCAAAGTTCGTACAATGTTTATGACCGTCGTATTTTTTTGCGAAAGCGTGCTTGTACGACTTCCCATGGGCTAATAAGATGGGAAAGACCAGTATTTTGAATTTCCGAGACGGTGCACAAAAAACCGATCGAAACTCGACTCTGCGCCAAGTTCATGCAATGTTTATGACCGTCGTATTTTTTTGCGAAAGCGTGCTTGTACGACTTCCCATGGCCTAATAAGACGGGAAAGACCAGTATTTTGAATTTCCGAGACGGTGCACGAAAAACAGATCGAAACTCGACTCAGCGCGCGACGTCGAGGAAAGTTTATGACCGTCGTATTTTTTTGCGAAAGCGTGCTTGTACGACTTCCCATGGGCTAATAAGATTGGAAAGACCAGTATTTTGAATTTCCGAGACGGTGCACAAAAAACCGATCGAAACTCTAATCAGCGATCGACTTCGAGCAAAGTTTATTACCGTCGTATTTTTTTGCGAAAGCGTGCTTGTACGACTTCCCATGAGCTAATAAGACGGGAAAGACCAGTATTTTGAATTTCCGAGACGGTGCATGAAAAACCGATCGAAACTCGACTCAGCGCGCGACTTCAAGCAAAGTTTATGACCGTCGTATTTTTTTGCGATAGCGTGCTTGTACGACTTCCCATGGGCTAATCAGATGGGAAAGACCAGTATTTTGAATTTCCGACACGGTGCACAAAAAACCGATCGAAACTCGACTCTGCGCCAAGTTCGTGCAATGTTTATGACCGTCTTATTTTTTTGCGAAAGCGTGCTTGTACGACTTGCCATGGCCTAATAAGACGGGAAAGTCCAGTATTTTGAATTTCCGAGACGGTGCACGAAAAACAGATCGAAACTCGACTCAACGCGCGACGTCGAGCAAAGTTTATGACCGTCGTATTTTTTTGCGAAAGCGTGCTTGTACGACTTCCCATGGGCTAATAAGATTGGGAAGACCAGTATTTTGAATTTCCGAGACGGTGCACAAAAAACCGATCGAAACTCTACTCAGCAATCGATTTCGAGCAAAGTTTATGACCGTTGTATTTTTTTGCGAAAGCGTGATTGTACGACTTCTCATGAGCTAATAAGACGGGAAAGACCAGTATATTGAATTTCCGAGATGGTGCACGAAAAACCGATCGAAACTCGACTCGGCGTGCGACTTCAAGCAAAGTTTATGACCGTCGTATTTTTTTGCGATAGCGTGCTTGTATGACTTCCCATGGGCTAATCAGATGGGAAAGACCAGTATTTTGAATTTCCGACACGGTGCACAAAAAACCGATCGAAACTCGACTCTGCGCCAAGTTCGTGCAATGTTTATGACCGTCTTATTTTTTTGCGAAAGCGTGCTTGTACGACTTCCCATGGCCTAATAAGACGGGAAAGACCAGTATTTTGAATTTCCGAGACGGTGCACGAAAAACCGATCGAAACTCGACTCAGCGCGCGACTTCGAGCAAAGTTTATGACCGTCGTATTTTTTTGCGAAAGCGTGCTTGTACGACTTCCCATGGGCTAATAAGACGGGAAAGACCAGTATTTTAAATTTCTGGGACGGTGCACGAAAAACCGATCGAAATTCGACTCAGCGCGCGACTTCGAGCAAAGTTTATGACCGTTGTATTTTTTTGGATAGCGTGCTTGTACGACTTCCCATGGGCTAATAAGACGGGAAAGACCAGTATTTTGAATTTCCGAGATGGTGCACGAAAAACCGATCGAAACTCGACTCAGCGTGCAACTTCGAGCAAAGTTTATGATGGTCTTATTTTTTTGCGAAAGCGTGCTTGTACGACTTCCCATGGGCTAATAAGATCGGAAAGACCAGTATTTTGAATTTCCGAGACGGTGCACAAAAAATCGATCGAAACTCGACTTTGCGCAAAGTTCGTGCAATGTTTATGACCGTCGTATTTTTTTGCGAAAGCGTGCTTGTACGACTTCCCATGGGCTAATAAGACGGGAAAGACCAGTATTTTAAATTTCTGGGTCGGTGCACGAAAAACTGATCGAAACTCGACTCAGCGCGCGACTTCGAGCAATGTTTATGACCGTCGTATTTTTTTGCGATAGCGTGCTTGTACGACTTCCCATGGGCTAATAAGACGGGAAAGACCAGTATTTTGAATTTCCGAGACGGTGCACGAAAAACCGATCGAAACTCGACTCAGCGCGCGACTTCGAGCAAAGTTTATGACCGTCGTATTTTTTTGCGATAGCGTGCTTGTACGACTTCCCATGGGCTAATAAGACGGGAAAGACCGGTATTTTGAATTTCCGAGACGGTGCTCGAAAAACCGATTGAAACTCGACTCAGCGCGCGACATCGAGCAAAGTTTATGACCGTCGTATTTTTTTGCGATAGCGTGCTTGTACGACTTCCGATGGGCTAATAAGATGGGAAAGACAAGTATGCTGAATTTCCGAGACGGTGCACAAAAAACCGATCGAAACTCGACTCTGCGCAAAGTTCGTGCAATGTTTATGACCGTCTTATTTTTTTGCGAAAGCGTGCTTGTATGACTTCCCATGGCCTAATAAGACGGGAAAGACCAGTATTTTGAATTTCCGAGACGGTGCACGAAAAACCGATCGAAACTCGACTCTGCGTGCGACTTTGAACAAAGTTTATGACCGTCGTATTTTTTTGCGATAGCGTGCTTGTACGACTTCCCATGGGCTAATAAGATGGGAAAGACCAGTATTTTGAATTTACGAGACGGTGCACAAAAAACCGATCGAAACTCGACTCTGCGCCAAGTTCGTGCAATGTTTATAATCGTCGTATTTTTTTGCGAAAGCGTGCTTGTACCACTTCCCATGGGCTAATAAAATGGGAAAGACCAGTATTTTGAATTTCTGAGACGGTGCACGAAAAACCGATCGAAACTCGACTCAGCGCGCGACTTCGAGCATAGTTTATGACAGTCGTATTTTTTTGCGAAAGCGTGCTTGTACGACTTCCCATGGGCTTATAAGATGGGAAAGACCAGTATTTTGAATTTCCGAGACTGTGCACAAAAAACCGATCGAAACTCGACTCAGCGCGCGACTTCGAGCAAAGTTTTTGACCGTCGTATTTTTTTACGAAAGCGAGCTTCTACGACTTCCCATGGCCTAATAAGACGGGAAAGACCAGTATTTTGAATTTCTGAGACGGTGCACGAAAAACCGATCGAAACTCGACTCACGTGTGACTTCTTGCAAAGTTTATGACCGTCGTATTTTTTTACGAAAGCGTGCTTGTACGACTTCCCATGGGCTAATAAGATGGGAAAGACCAGTATGCTGAATTTCCGAGACGGTGCACAAAAAACCGATCGAAACTCGTCTATGCGCAAAGTTCGTGCAATGTTTATGACCGTCGTATTTTTTTGCGAAAGCGTGCTTGTACGACTTCCCATGGCCTAATAAGACGGGAAAGACCAGTATTTTAAATTTCCAAGACGGTGCACGAAAAACCGATCGAAACTCGACTCCGCGCGCGACTTCGTGCAAAGTTTATGACCGTCGTATTTTTTTGCGATAGCGTGCTTGTACGACTTCCCATGGGCTAATAAGATGGGAAAGACCAGTATTTTGAATTTCCTAGACGGTGCACGAAAAACCGATCGAAACTCGACTCAGCGTGCGACTTCGAGCAAAGTTTATGACCGTCGTATTTTTTTGAGAAAGCGTGCTTGTACGACTTCCCATGGCCTAATAAGACGGGAAGGACCAGTATTTTGAATTTCCGAGACGGTGCACAAAAAACCGATCGAAACTCGACTCTGCGCAAAGTTCATGCAATGTTTATGACCGTCGTATTTTTTTGCGAAAGCGTGCTTGTACGACTTCCCATCGGCTAATAAGACGGGAAAGACCAGTATTTTAAATTTCTGAGACGATGCAAGAAAAACAGATCGAGACTCGACTCAGCGCGCGACTTCGAGCAAAGTTTATGACCGTCGTATTTTTTTGCGATAGCGTGCTTGTACGACTTCCCATGGGCTAATAAGATGGGAATTACCAGTATTTTGAATTTCCGAGACGGTGCACAAAAAACCAATCGAAACTCGACTCTGCGCCAAGTTCGTGCAATGTTTATGACCGTCGTATTTTTTTGCGGAAGCGTGCTTGTACGACTTCCCATCGGCTAATAAGACGGGAAAGACCAGTATTTTGAATTTCCGAGACGGTGCACAAAACACCGATCGAAACTCGACTCAGCGCGCGACTTCGAGCAAAGTTTATGACCGTCGTATTTTTTTGCGAAAGCGTGCTTGTTCGACTTCCCATGGGCTAATAAGATTGGAAAGACCAGTATTTTGAATTTCCGAGACGGTGCACAAAAAACCGATCGAAACTTAACTCTACGAAAAGTACGTGCAATGTTTATGACCGTCATATTTTTTTGCGAAAGCGTGCTTATACGATTTCCCATGGGCCAATAAGATGGGAAAGACCAGTATGCTGAATTTCCGAGACGGTGCACAAAAAACCGATCGAAACTCGACTCTGCGCAAAGTTCGTGCAATGTTTATGACCGTCGTATTTTTTTGCGAAAGGGTGCTTGTACGACTTCCCATGGCCTAATAACTTTATGCAAGCTTTGAAGCAGGAGGAATGCTTTTTGAAACAGAAGTCACGACAGCATTGGCTTACTCTAGGGGATTCTAATACGAAGTTTTTCTATGCTGCTATTGCTACCAGAAGGGCTACTAATCGTATCAAAAAATGCAAAGGTATAGATGGTAATCTCATTAAGGATTTGGATGAGGTTAAAAATTACACCGAGCAATTTTTTTATTCGTTACTCAATCAGGAGCACCAGCCTAATAGTATTCATGTTGGGCCTACAAGACGACTTGATTCTGAAGCCCTCTCTCATCTTAATGCCCAAATAACGGATGATGAAATTGTGAAAATTGTTTTTAAGTCCCCGAAGCACAAAAGACCTGGTCCAGATGGATTTCCAGCTGAGTTTTATCAAATTGCATGGTCTATTGTGGGCAACGATGTCATAAAAGCTTGTCGACATTTTTTCTCCTCAGGTCATATTCTTAAAGAAATGAATTGCACTTTTATTTCTTTAGTGCCTAAAAATGATGGAGCCGATTCATTGGAGAACTACCGTCCTATTTCACTGTTCAACTTTATTTATAAGGTTATCTCGAAGTTTATGACCGTCGTATTTTTTTGCGAAAGCGTGCTTATACGACTTCCCATGATAAGACTGGAAAGTCTAGTATTTTGAATTTTCGAGACGGTGCACGAAAAACCGATCGAAACTCGACTCAGCGCGCGACTTCGAGCAAAGTTTATGTACATCGTATTTTTTTGCGATTGCGTGCTTGTACGACTTCCCATGGGCTAATAAGACGGGAAAGACCAGTATTTTGAATTTCCGAGACGGTGCACGAAAAACCGATCGAAACTCGACTCAGCGCGCGACTTCGAGCAAAGTTTATGACCGTCGTATTTTTTTGCGAAAGCGTGCTTGTACGACTTCCCATGGGCTAATAAGATTGGAAAGACCAGTATTTTGAATTTCCGAGACGGTGCACAAAAAACCGATCGAAACTCGACTCAGCGCGCGACTTCGAGCAAAGTTTTTGACCGTCGTATTTTTTTGCGAATGCGAGCTTGTACGACTTCCCATGGGCTAATAAGACGGGAAAGACCAGTATTTTGAATTTCTGAGACGGTGCACGAAAAACCGATCGAATCTCGGCTCTGCGCAAAGTTTATGACCGTCGTATTTTTTTGCGAAAGCGTGCTTGTACGACTTCCCATGGGCTAATAAGACGGGAAAGACCAATATTTTGAATTTCCGAGACGGTGCTCGAAAAACCGATCGAAACTCGACTCAGCGCGTGACTTCGAGCAAAGTTTATGACCGTCTTATTTTTTTGCGAAAGCAAGCATGTACGACTTCCCATGGACTAATAAGATGGGAAAGACCGTCGTATTTTTTTGCGAAAGCGTGCTTGTATGACTTCCCATGGGCTAATAAGACGGGAAAGACCAGCATTTTGAATTTTCGAGACGGTGCACGAAAAATAGATCGAAACTCGACTCAGCGCGCGACTTCGAGCAAATTTATGTCCGTCGTATTTTTTTGCGAAAGCGTGCTTGTACGACTTTCCATGGGCTAATAAGATGGGAAAGACCAGTATTTTGAATTTCCGAGACGGTGCACAAAAAAACCGATCGAAACTCGACTCTGCGCAAAGTTCGTGCAATGTTTATGACCGTCGTATTTTTTTGCGAAAGCGTGCTTGTACGACTTCCCATGGGCTAATAAGACGGGAAAGACCAGTATTTTGAATTTCCGAGACGGTACACGAAAAATAGATCGAAACTCGACTCAGCGCGCGACTTCGAGCAAAGTTTATGACCGTCGTATTTTTTTGCGAAAGTGTGCTTGTACGACTTCCCATGGGCTAATAAGATGGGAAATAAGAGTATTTTGATTTTCCGAGACGGTGCACGAAAAACAGATCGAAACTCGACACAGCACGCGTCTTCGAGCAAAGTTTATGACCGTCGTATTTTTTTACGAAAGCGTGCTTGTACGACTTCCCATGGGCTAATAATTTTGGAAAGACCAGTATTTTGAATTTCTGAGACGGTGCACAAAAAACATATCGAAACTCGACTCTGCGCCAAGTTCATGCAATGTTTAAGACCGTCGTATTTTTTTGCGAAAGCATGCTTGTACGACTTCCCATGGGCTAATAAAATGGGAAAGACCAGTATTTTGAATTTCCGAGACGGTGCACAAAAAACCGATCGAAACTCGACTCTGCGCAAAGTTCGTGCCATGTTTATGAACGTCGTATTTTTTTGCGAAAGCATGCTTGTACGACTTCCCATGGGCTAATAAGACGGGAAAGTCCAGTATTTTGAATTTCCGAGACGGTGCACGAAAAACAGATCGAAACTCGACTCAGCACGCGACTTCGAGCAAAGTTTATGACCGTCGTATTTTTTTGCGAAAGCGTGCTTGTACGACTTCCCATGGGCTAATAATTATGGAAAGACCAGTATTTTGAATTTCCGAGACGGTGCACAAAAAACCGATCGAAACTCGACTCTACGCCAAGTTCGTGCAATGTTTAAGACCGTCGTATTTTTTTGCGAAAGCCTTGTACGACTTCCCATGGGCTAATAAGACAGGAAAGTCCAGTATTTTGAATTTTCGAGACGGTGCACGAAAAACAGATCGAAACTCGACTCAGCGCGCGACTTCGAGCAAAGTTTATGACCATCGTATTTTTTTGCGATAGCGTGCTTGTACGACTTCCCATGGGCTAATAAGATTGGAAAGACCAGTATTTTGAATTTCCGAGACGGTGCACAAAAAACTGATCGAAACTCGACTCTGCGCCAAGTTCGTGCAATGTTTATGACCGTCGTATTTTTTTGCGAAAGCGTGCTTGTACGACGTCCCATGGCCTAATAAGACGGGAAAGGCCAGTATTTTGAATTTCCGAGACGGTGCACGAAAAACCGATCGAAACTCGACTCAGCGTGCGACTTCGAGCAAAGTTTATGACCGTCGTATTATTTTGCGATAGCGTGCTTGTACGACCTCGCTTGGGCTAATAAGATGGGAAAGACCAGTATTTTGAATTTCCGAGACGGTGCACAAAAAACCGATCGAAACTCGACTCTGCGCAAAGTTCGTGCAATGTTTACGACCGTCGTATTTTTTTGCGAAAGCGTGCTTGTACGACTTCCCATGGTCTAATAAGACGGGAAAGAACAGTATTTTGAATTTCCGAGACGGTGCACAAAAAATCGATCGAAACTCGACTCAGCGCGCGACTTCGAGCAAAGTTTATGACCGTCGTATTATTTTGCGATAGCATGCTTGTACGACTTCCCATGGGCTAATAAGACGGGAAATACCAGTATTTTGAATTTCCGAGACGGTGCACAAAAAATCGATCGAAACTCGACTCATCGCGCGACTTCGAGCAAAGTTTATGACCGTCATATTTTTTTGCGATAGCGTGCTTGTACGACTTCCCATGGGCAAATAAGATGGGAAAGACCAGTATTTTGAATTTCCGAGACGGTGCACGAAAAACCGATCGAAACTCGACTCAGCGCGCGACTTAGAGCAAAGTTTATGACCGTCGTATTTTTTTGCGAAAGCGTGCTTATACGACTTCCCATGGCCTAATAAGACGGGAAAGACCAGTATTTTAAATTTCCGAGACGGTGCACGAAAAACTGATCGAAACTCGACTCAGCGCGCGACTTCGAGCAAAGTTTATGACCGTCGTATTTTTTTGCGATAGCCTGCTTGTACGACTTCCCATGGGCTAATAAGACGGGAAAGACCAGTATTTTGAATTTCCGAGACGATGCACGAAAAACCGATTGAAACTCGACTCAGCGCGCAACTTCGAGCAAAGTTTATGACCGTCGTATTTTTTTGCTAAAGTGTGCTTGTACGACTTCCCATGGGCTAGTAACATGGGAAAGACCAGTATTTTGAATTTTCGAGACGGTGCACAAAAAACCGATCGAAACTCGACTCTGCGCAAAGTACGTGCAATGTTTAAGACCGTCGTATTTTTTTGTGAAAGCGTGCTTGTACGATTTCCCATGGCTAATAAGATGGGAAAGACCAGTATGCTGAATTTCCGAGACGGTGCACAAAAAACCGATCGAAACTCGACTCTGCGCAAAGTTCGTGCAATGTTTATGACCGTCGTATTTTTTTGCGACAGCGTGCTTGGACGACTTCCCATGGCCTAATAAGACGGGAAAGACCAGTCTTTTAAATTTCCGAGACGGTGCACGAAAAACCGATCGAAACTCGACTCTGCGCAAAGTTCGTGCAATGTTTATGACCGTCGTATTTTTTTGCGAAAGCGTGCTTGTACGACTTCCCATGGGCTAATAAGACGGGAAAGACCAGTATTTTGAATTTCCGAGACGGTGCACCAAAAACCGATCGAAACTCGACACTGCGCAAAGTTCGTGCAATGTTTATGACCGTCGTATTTTTTTGCGAAAGCGTGCTTGTACGACTTCCCACGGGCAAATAAGACGGGAAAGACCAGTATTTTGAATTTCTGAGACAGTGCACAAAAAACCGATCGAAACTCGACTCTGCGCAAAGTTCATGCAATGTTTATGACCGTCGTATTTTTTTGCGAAAGCGTGCTTGTACGACTTCCCATGGGCTAATAAGACGGGAAAGACCAGTATTTTGAATTTCCGAGACGGTGCACAAAAAACCGATCGAAACTCGAATCTGCGCCATGTTCATGCAATGTTTATGATCGTCATATTTTTTTGCGAAAGCGTGCTTGTACGACTTCCCACGGGCTAATAAGACGGGAAAGACCAGTATTTTGAATTTCCGAGATGGTGCACGAAAAACAGATCGAATCTCGGCTCTGCGCGCGACTTCGCGCGCTTGTACGACTTCACATGGGCTACTAAGACGAAAAGACCAGTATTTTGAATTTCCGAGACGGTGCACAAAAAACCGATCGAAATTCGACTCTGCGCAAAGTTCGTGCAATGTTTATGACCGTCGTATTTTTTTGCGATAGCTTGCATGTATGACTTCCCATGGGCTAATAAGACGGGAAATACCAGTATTTTGAATTTCCGAGACGGTGCACGAAAAATCGATCGAAACTCGACTCAGCGCGCGACTTGGAGCAAAGTTTATGACCGTCGTATTTTTTTACGAAAGCGTGCTTGTACGACTTCCCATGGGCTAATAAGATGGGAAAGACCAGTATTTTGAATTTCCGAGACGGTGCACAAAAAACCGATCGAAACTCGACTCTGCGCCAAGTTCGTGCAATGTTTATGACCGTCGTATTTTTTTGCGGAAGCGTGCTTGTACGACTTCCCATCGGCTAATAAGACGGGAAAGACCAGTATTTTGAATTTCCGAGACGGTGCACGAAAAACCGATCGAAACTCGACTCAGCGCGCGACTTCGAGCAAAGTTTATGACCGTCGTATTTTTTTGCGAAAGCGTGCTTGTACGACTTCCCATGGGCTAATAAGATTGGAAAGACCAGTATTTGGAATTTCCGAGACATTGCACAAAAAACCGATCGAAACTCGACTCTGCGCAAAGTTCGTGCATTGTTTATGACCGTCGTATTTTTTTGCGAAAGCGTGCTTGTACGACTTCCCATGGGCTCATAAGACGGGAAAGACCAGTATTTTGAATTTCCGAGACGGTGCACGAAAAATCGATCGAAACTCGACTCAGCGCGTGACTTCGAGCAAAGTTTATGACCGTCGTATTTTTTTGCGATAGCGTGCTTGTACGACTTCCCATGGGCTAATAAGACAGGAAAGACCAGTATTTTGAATTTCCGAGACAGTGCACGAAAAACCGATCGAAACTCAACTCAGCGCGCGACTTCGAGCAAAGTTTATGACCGTCGTATTTTTTTGCGATAGCGTGCTTGTACGACTTCGCATGGGCTAATAAGATGGGAAAGACCAGTATTTTGAATTTCCGAGACGGTGCACCAAAAACCGATCCAAACTCGACTCTGCGCAAAGTTCGTGCAATGTTTATGACCGTCGTATTTTTTTAAGAAAGCGTGCTTGTACGACTTCCCATGTGCTCATAAGACGGGAAAGACCAGTATTTTGAATTTCTGAGACGGTGCACGAAAAACCGATCGAAACTCGACTCAGCGCGCGACTTCGAGCAAAGTTTATGACCGTCGTATTTTTTTGCGAAAGCGTGCTTGTACGACTTCCCATGGGCTAATAAGATTGGAAAGACCAGTATTTGGAATTTCCGAGATGTTGCACAAAAAACCGATCGAAACTCGACTCTGCGCAAAGTTCGTGCATTGTTTATGACCGTCATATTTTTTTGCGAAAGCGTGCTTGTACGACTTCCCATGGGTTAATAAGATGGGAATGACCAGTATTTTGAATTTCTGAGACGGTGCACAAAAAACCGATCGAAACTCGACTCTGCACCAAGTTCGTGCAATGTTTATGACCGTCGTATTTTTTTGCGCAAGCGTGCTTGTACGACTTCCCATCGGCTAATAAGACGGGAAAGACCAGTATTTTGAATTTCCGAGACGGTGCACAAAAAACCGATCGAAACTCGACTCAGCGCGCGACTTCGAGCAAAGTTTATGACCGTCGTATTTTTTTGCGAAAGCGTGCTTGTACGACTTCCCATGGGCAAATAAGATTGGAAAGACCAGTATTTGGAATTTCCGAGACGTTGCACAAAAAACCGATCGAAACTCGACTCTGCGCAAAGTTCGTGCATTGTTTATGACCGTCGTATTTTTTTGCGAAAGCGTGCTTGTACGACTTCCCATGGGCTCATAAGACGGGAAAGACCAGTATTTTGAATTTCCGAGACGGTGCACGAAAAATCGATCGAAACTCGACTCAGCGCGTGACTTCGAGCAAAGTTTATGACCGTCGTATTTTTTTGCGATAGCGTGCTTGTACGACTTCCCATGGGCTAATAAGATAGGAAAGACCAGTATTTTGAATTTCCGAGACAGTGCACGAAAAACCGATCGAAACTCAACTCAGCGCGCGACTTCGAGCAAAGTTTATGACCGTCGTATTTTTTTGCGATAGCGTGCTTGTACGACTTCGCATGGGCTAATAAGATGGGAAAGACCAGTATTTTGAATTTCCGAGACGGTGCACCAAAAACCGATCCAAACTCGACTCTGCGCAAAGTTCGTGCAATGTTTATGACCGTCGTATTTTTTTGCGAAAGCGTGCTTATACGACTTCCCATGGGCTAATAAGATGGGAAAGACCAGTATTTTGAATTTCTGAGACGGTGCACAAAAAAGCGATCGAAACTCGACTCTTCGCAAAGTTCGTACAATGTTTATGACCGTCGTATTTTTTTGCGAAAGCGTGCTTGTACGACTTCTCATGGGCTAATAAGACTGTAAAGACCAGTATTTTGAATTTCCGAGACGGTGCACGAAAAACCGATCGAAACTCGACTCAGCGCGCGACTTCGAGAAAAGTTTATGACCGTCGTATTTTTTTGCGAAAGCGTGCTTGTACGACTTCCCATGGGCTAATAAGATGGGAAAGACCAGTATTTTGAATTTCCGAGATGGTGCACAAAAAATCGATCGAAACTCGACTCTGCGCAAAGTTCGTGCAATGTTTATGACCGTCGTATTTTTTTAAGAAAGCGTGCTTGTACGACTTCCCATGGGCTCATAAGACGGGAAAGACCAGTATTTTGAATTTCTGAGACGGTGCACGAGAAACCGATCGAAACTCAACTCAGCGCGCGACTTCGAGCAAAGTTTATGACCGTCGTATTTTTTTGCGAAAGCGTGCTTGTACGACTTCCCATGGGCTAATAAGATGGGAATGACCAGTATTTTGAATTTCCGAGATGGTGCTCAAAAAACTGATCGAAACTCGACTCTGCGCAAAGTTCATGCAATGTTTATGACCGTCGTATTTTTTTGCGATAGCGTGCATGTACGACTTCCCATGGGCTAATAAGATGGGAATGACCAGTATTTTGAATTTCCGAGACGGTGCACAAAAAACCGATCGAAACTCGACTCTGCGCCATGTTCGTGCAATGTTTATGACCGTCGTATTTTTTTGCGGAAGCGTGCTTGTACGACTTCCCATCGGCTAATAAGACGGGAAAGACCAGTATTTTGAATTTCCGAGACGGTGCACAAAAAACCGATCGAAACTCGACTCAGCGCGCGACTTCGAGCAAAGTTTATGACCGTCATATTTTTTTGCGAAAGCGTGCTTGTACGACTTCCCATGGACTAATAAGATTGGAAAGACCAGTATTTTGAATTTCCGAGACGGTGCACAAAAAACCGATCGTAACTCGACTCAGCGCGCGACTTCGAGCAAAGTTTATGACCGTCGTATTTTTTTGCGAAAGCGTGCTTGTACGACTTCCCATGGGCTCATAAGATGGGAAAGACCAGTATTTTGAATTTCCGAGACGGTGCACGAAAAATCGATCGAAACTCGACTCAGCGCGTGACTTCGAGCAAAGTTTATGACCGTCGTATTTTTTTGCGATAGCGTGCTTGTACGACTTCCCATGGGCTAATAAGACAGGAAAGACCAGTATTTTGAATTTCCGAGACAGTGCACGAAAAACCGATCGAAACTCAACTCAGCGCGCGACTTCGAGCAAAGTTTATGACCGTCGTATTTTTTTGCGATAGCGTGCTTGTACGACATCGCATGGGCAAATAAGATGGGAAAGACCAGTATTTTGAATTTCTGAGACGGTGCACCAAAAACCGATCCAAACTCGACTCTGCGCAAAGTTCGTGCAATGTTTATTATGACCGTCGTATTTTTTTACGAAAGCGTGCTTATACGACTTCCCATGGGCTAATAAGATGGGAAAGACCAGTATTTTGAATTTCCGAGACGGTGCACAAAAAACCGATCGAAACTCGACTCTTCGCAAAGTTCGTACAATGTTTATGACCGTCGTATTTTTTTGCGAAAGCGTGCTTGTACGACTTCCCATGGGCTAATAAGATGGGAAAGACCAGTATTTTGAATTTCCGAGACGGTGCACAAAAAACCGATCGAAACTCGACTCTGCGCCAAGTTCATGCAATGTTTATGACCGTCGTATTTTTTTGCGAAAGCGTGCTTGTACGACTTCCCATGGCCTAATAAGACGGGAAAGACCAGTATTTTGAATTTCCGAGACGGTGCACGAAAAACAGATCGAAACTCGACTCAGCGCGCGACGTCGAGCAAAGTTTATGACCGTCGTATTTTTTTGCGAAAGCGTGCTTGTACGACTTCCCATGGGCTAATAAGATTGGAAAGACCAGTATTTTGAATTTCCGAGACGGTGCACAAAAAACCGATCGAAACTCTAATCAGCGATCGACTTCGAGCAAAGTTTATTACCGTCGTATTTTTTTGCGAAAGCGTGCTTGTACGACTTCCCATGAGCTAATAAGACGGGAAAGATCAGTATTTTGAATTTCCGAGACGGTGCATGAAAAACCGATCGAAACTCGACTCAGCGCGCGACTTCAAGCAAAGTTTATGACCGTCGTATTTTTTTGCGATAGCGTGCTTGTACGACTTCCCATGGGCTAATCAGATGGGAAAGACCAGTATTTTGAATTTCCGACACGGTGCACAAAAAACCGATCGAAACTCGACTCTGCGCCAAGTTCGTGCAATGTTTATGACCGTCTTATTTTTTTGCGAAAGCGTGCTTGTACGACTTGCCATGGCCTAATAAGACGGGAAAGACCAGTATTTTGAATTTCCGAGACGGTGCACGAAAAACAGATCGAAACTTGACTCAACGCGCGACGTCGAGCAAAGTTTATGACCGTCGTATTTTTTTGCGAAAGCGTGCTTGTACGACTTCCCATGGGCTAATAAGATTGGGAAGACCAGTATTTTGAATTTCCGAGACGGTGCACAAAAAACCGATCGAAACTCTACTCAGCGATCGACTTCGAGCAAAGTTTATGACCGTTGTATTTTTTTGCGAAAGCGTGATTGTACGACTTCTCATGAGCTAATAAGACGGGAAAGACCAGTATATTGAATTTCCGAGATGGTGCACGAAAAACCGATCGAAACTCGACTCAGCGTGCGACTTCAAGCAAAGTTTATGACCGTCGTATTTTTTTGCGATAGCGTGCTTGTATGACTTCCCATGGGCTAATCAGATGGGAAAGACCAGTATTTTGAATTTCCGACACGGTGCACAAAAAACCGATCGAAACTCGACTCTGCGCCAAGTTCGTGCAATGTTTATGACCGTCTTATTTTTTTGCGAAAGCGTGCTTGTACGACTTCCCATGGCCTAATAAGACGGGAAAGACCAGTATTTTGAATTTCCGAGACGGTGCACGAAAAACCGATCGAAACTCGACTCAGCGCGCGACTTCGAGCAAAGTTTATGACCGTCGTATTTTTTTGCGAAAGCGTGCTTGTACGACTTCCCATGGGCTAATAAGACGGGAAAGACCAGTATTTTAAATTTCTGGGACGGTGCACGAAAAACCGATCGAAATTCGACTCAGCGCGCGACTTCGAGCAAAGTTTATGACCGTTGTATTTTTTTGGATAGCGTGCTTGTACGACTTCCCATGGGCTAATAAGACGGGAAAGACCAGTATTTTGAATTTCCGAGATGGTGCACGAAAAACCGATCGAAACTCGACTCAGCGCGCAACTTCGAGCAAAGTTTATGATGGTCTTATTTTTTTGCGAAAGCGTGCTTGTACGACTTCCCATGGGCTAATAAGATCGGAAAGACCAGTATTTTGAATTTCCGAGACGGTGCACAAAAAATCGATCGAAACTCGACTTTGCGCAAAGTTCGTGCAATGTTTATGACCGTCGTATTTTTTTGCGAAAGCGTGCTTGTACGACTTCCCATGGGCTAATAAGACGGGAAAGACCAGTATTTTAAATTTCTGGGTCGGTGCACGAAAAACTGATCGAAACTCGACTCAGCGCGCGACTTCGAGCAATGTTTATGACCGTCGTATTTTTTTCCGATAGCGTGCTTGTACGACTTCCCATGGGCTAATAAGACGGGAAAGACCAGTATTTTGAATTTCCGAGACGGTGCACGAAAAACCGATCGAAACTCGACTCAGCGCGCGACTTCGAGCAAAGTTTATGACCGTCGTATTTTTTTGCGATAGCGTGCTTGTACGACTTCCCATGGGCTAATAAGACGGGAAAGACTGGTATTTTGAATTTCCGAGACGGTGCTCGAAAAACCGATTGAAACTCGACTCAGCGCACGACATCGAGCAAAGTTTATGACCGTCGTATTTTTTTGCGATAGCGTGCTTGTACGACTTCCGATGGGCTAATAAGATGGGAAAGACAAGTATGCTGAATTTCCGAGACGGTGCACAAAAAACCGATCGAAACTCGACTCTGCGCAAAGTTCGTGCAATGTTTATGACCGTCTTATTTTTTTGCGAAAGCGTGCTTGTATGACTTCCCATGGCCTAATAAGACGGGAAAGACCAGTATTTTGAATTTCCGAGACGGTGCACGAAAAACCGATCGAAACTCGACTCTGCTTGCGACTTTGAACAAAGTTTATGACCGTCGTATTTTTTTGCGATAGCGTGCTTGTACGACTTCCCATGGGCTAATAAGATGGGAAAGACCAGTATTTTGAATTTACGAGACGGTGCACAAAAAACCGATCGAAACTCGACTCTGCGCCAAGTTCGTGCAATGTTTATAACCGTCGTATTTTTTTGCGAAAGCGTGCTTGTACCACTTCCCATGGGCTAATAAAATGGGAAAGACCAGTATTTTGAATTTCTGAGACGGTGCACGAAAAACCGATCGAAACTCGACTCAGCGCGCGACTTCGAGCATAGTTTATGACAGTCGTATTTTTTTGCGAAAGCGTGCTTGTACGACTTCCCATGGGCTTATAAGATGGGAAAGACCAGTATTTTGAATTTCCGAGACTGTGCACAAAAAACCGATCGAAACTCGACTCAGCGCGCGACTTCGAGCAAAGTTTTTGACCGTCGTATTTTTTTACGAAAGCGAGCTTCTACGACTTCCCATGGCCTAATAAGACGGGAAAGACCAGTATTTTGAATTTCTGAGACGGTGCACGAAAAACCGATCGAAACTCGACTCACGTGTGACTTCTTGCAAAGTTTATGACCGTCGTATTTTTTTACGAAAGCGTGCTTGTACGACTTCCCATGGGCTAATAAGATGGGAAAGACCAGTATGCTGAATTTCCGAGACGGTGCACAAAAAACCGATCGAAACTCGTCTATGCGCAAAGTTCGTGCAATGTTTATGACCGTCGTATTTTTTTGCGAAAGCGTGCTTGTACGACTTCCCATGGCCTAATAAGACGGGAAAGACCAGTATTTTAAATTTCCAAGACGGTGCACGAAAAACCGATCGAAACTCGACTCCGCGCGCGACTTCGTGCAAAGTTTATGACCGTCGTATTTTTTTGCGATAGCGTGCTTGTACGACTTCCCATGGGCTAATAAGATGGGAAAGACCAGTATTTTGAATTTCCTAGACGGTGCACGAAAAACCGATCGAAACTCGACTCAGCGTGCGACTTCGAGCAAAGTTTATGACCGTCGTATTTTTTTGTGAAAGCGTGCTTGTACGACTTCCCATGGCCTAATAAGACGGGAAGGACCAGTATTTTGAATTTCCGAGACGGTGCACAAAAAACCGATCGAAACTCGACTCTGCGCAAAGTTCATGCAATGTTTATGACCGTCGTATTTTTTTGCGAAAGCGTGCTTGTACGACTTCCCATCGGCTAATAAGACGGGAAAGACCAGTATTTTAAATTTCTGAGACGATGCACGAAAAACAGATCGAGACTCGACTCAGCGCGCGACTTCGAGCAAAGTTTATGACCGTCGTATTTTTTTGCGATAGCGTGCTTGTACGACTTCCCATGGGCTAATAAGATGGGAATTACCAGTATTTTGAATTTCCGAGACGGTGCACAAAAAACCAATCGAAACTCGACTCTGCGCCAAGTTCGTGCAATGTTTATGACCGTCGTATTTTTTTGCGGAAGCGTGCTTGTACGACTTCCCATCGGCTAATAAGACGGGAAAGACCAGTATTTTAAATTTCCGAGACGGTGCACAAAAAACCGATCGAAACTCGACTCAGCGCGCGACTTCGAGCAAAGTTTATGACCGTCGTATTTTTTTGCGAAAGCGTGCTTGTACGACTTCCCATGGGCTAATAAGATTGGAAAGACCAGTATTTTGAATTTCCGAGACGGTGCACAAAAAACCGATCGAAACTTAACTCTACGAAAAGTACGTGCAATGTTTATGACCGTCATATTTTTTTGCGAAAGCGTGCTTATACGATTTCCCATGGGCCAATAAGATGGGAAAGACCAGTATGCTGAATTTCCGAGACGGTGCACAAAAAACCGATCGAAACTCGACTCTGCGCAAAGTTCGTGCAATGTTTATGACCGTCGTATTTTTTTGCGAAAGGGTGCTTGTACGACTTCCCATGGCCTAATAACTTTATGCAAGCTTTGAAGCAGGAGGAATGCTTTTTGAAACAGAAGTCACGACAGCATTGGCTTACTCTAGGGGATTCTAATACGAAGTTTTTCTATGCTGCTATTGCTACCAGAAGGGCTACTAATCGTATCAAAAAATGCAAAGGTATAGATGGTAATCTCATTGAGGATTTGGATGAGGTTAAAAATTACACCGAGCAATTTTTTTATTCGTTACTCATTCAGGAGCACCAGCCTAATAGTATTCATGTTGGGCCTACAAGACGACTTGATTCTGAAGCCCTCTCTCATCTTAATGCCCAAATAACGGATGATGAAATTGTGAAAATTGTTTTTAAGTCCCCGAAGCACAAAAGACCTGGTCCAGATGGATTTCCAGCTGAGTTTTATCAAATTGCATGGTCTATTGTGGGCAACGATGTCATAAAAGCTTGTCGACATTTTTTCTCCTCAGGTCATATTCTTAAAGAAATGAATTGCACTTTTATTTCTTTAGTGCCTAAAAATGATGGAGCCGATTCATTGGAGAACTACCGTCCTATTTCACTGTTCAACTTTATTTATAAGGTTCTCTCGAAGTTTATGACCGTCGTATTTTTTTGCGAAAGCGTGCTTATACGACTTCCCATGATAAGACTGGAAAGTCTAGTATTTTGAATTTTCGAGACGGTGCACGAAAAACCGATTGAAACTCGACTCAGCGCGCGACTTCGAGCAAAGTTTATGACCGTCGTATTTTTTTGCGATAGCGTGCTTGTACGACTTCCCATGGGCTAATAAGACGGGAAAGACCAGTATTTTGAATTTCCGAGACGGTGCACGAAAAACCGATCGAAACTCGACTCAGCGCGCGACTTCGAGCAAAGTTTTTGACCGTCGTATTTTTTTGCGAAGGCGAGCTTGTACGACTTCCCATGGGCTAATAAGACGGGAAAGACCAGTATTTTGAATTTCTGAGACGGTGCACGAAAAACCGATCGAATCTCGGCTCTGCGCAAAGTTTATGACCGTCGTATTTTTTCGCGAAAGCGTGCTTGTACGACTTCCCATGGGCTAATAAGACGGGAAAGACCAATATTTTTAATTTCCGAGATGGTGCACGAAAAACCGATCGAAACTCGACTCAGCGCGTGACTTCGAGCAATGTTTATGACCGTCATATTTTTTTGCGAAAGCATGCATGTACGACTTCCCATGGGCTAATAAGATGGGAAAGACCGTCGTATTTTTTTGCGAAAGCGTGCTTGTATGACTTCCCATGGGCTAATAAGACGGGAAAGACCAGTATTTTGAATTTCCGAGACGGTGAACGAAAAATAGATCGAAACTCGACTCAGCGCGCGACTTCGAGCAAATTTATGACCATCGTATTTTTTTGCGAAAGCGTGCTTGTACGACTTTCCATGGGCTAATAAGATGGGACAGACCAGTATTTTGAATTTCCGAGTCGGTGCACAAAAAACCGATCGAAACTCGACTCAGCGCGCGACTTCGAGCAAAGTTTATGTACATCGTATTTTTTTGCGATTGCGTGCTTGTACGACTTCCCATGGGCTAATAAGACGGGAAAGACCAGTATTTTGAATTTCCGAGACGGTGCACGAAAAACCGATCGAAACTCGACTCAGCGCGCGACTTCGAGCAAAGTTTATGACCGTCGTATTTTTTTGCGAAAGCGTGCTTGTACGACTTCCCATGGGCTAATAAGATTGGAAAGACCAGTATTTTGAATTTCCGAGACGGTGCACAAAAAACCGATCGAAACTCGACTCAGCGCGCGACTTCGAGCAAAGTTTTTGACCGTCGTATTTTTTTGCGAATGCGAGCTTGTACGACTTCCCATGGGCTAATAAGACGGGAAAGACCAGTATTTTAAATTTCTGAGACGGTGCACGAAAAATCGATCGAATCTCGGCTCTGCGCAAAGTTTATGACCGTCGTATTTTTTTGCGAAAGCGTTCTTGTACGACTTCCCATGGGCTAATAAGACGGGAAAGACCAATATTTTGAATTTCCGAGACGGTGCTCGAAAAACCGATCGAAACTCGACTCAGCGCGTGACTTCGAGCAAAGTTTATGACCGTCATATTTTTTTGCGAAAGCAAGCATGTACGACTTCCCATGGACTAATAAGATGGGAAAGACCGTCGTATTTTTTTGCGAAAGCGTGCTTGTATGACTTCCCATGGGCTAATAAGACGGGAAAGACCAGCATTTTGAATTTCCGAGACGGTGCACGAAAAATAGATCGAAACTCGACTCAGCGCGCGACTTCGAGCAAATTTATGTCCGTCGTATTTTTTTGCGAAAGCGTGCTTGTACGACTTTCCATGGGCTAATAAGATGGGAAAGACCAGTATTTTGAATTTCCGAGACGGTGCACAAAAAACCGATCGAAACTCGACTCTGCGCAAAGTTCGTGCAATGTTTATGACCGTCGTATTTTTTTGCGAAAGCGTGCTTGTACGACTTCCCATGGGCTAATAAGACGGGAAAGACCAGTATTTTGAATTTCCGAGACGGTACATGAAAAATAGATCGAAACTCGACTCAGCGCGCGACTTCGAGCAAAGTTTATGACCGTCGTATTTTTTTGCGAAAGCGTGCTTGTACGACTTCCCATGGGCTAATAAGATGGGAAATAAGAGTATTTTGATTTTCCGAGACGGTGCACGAAAAACAGATCGAAACTCGACACAGCACGCGTCTTCGAGCAAAGTTTATGACCGTCGTATTTTTTTACGAAAGCGTGCTTGTACGACTTCCCATGGGCTAATAATTTTGGAAAGACCAGTATTTTGAATTTCTGAGACGGTGCACAAAAAACATATCGAAACTCGACTCTGCGCCAAGTTCATGCAATGTTTAAGACCGTCGTATTTTTTTGCGAAAGCATGCTTGTACGACTTCCCATGGGCTAATAAAATGGGAAAGACCAGTATTTTGAATTTCCGAGACGGTGCACAAAAAACCGATCGAAACTCGACTCTGCGCAAAGTTCGTGCCATGTTTATGACCGTCGTATTTTTTTGCGAAAGCATGCTTGTACGACTTCCCATGGGCTAATAAGACGGGAAAGTCCAGTATTTTGAATTTCCGAGACGGTGCACGAAAAACAGATCGAAACTCGACTCAGCACGCGACTTCGAGCAAAGTTTATGACCGTCGTATTTTTTTGCGAAAGCGTGCTTGTACGACTTCCCATGGGCTAATAATTATGGAAAGACCAGTATTTTGAATTTCCGAGACGGTGCACAAAAAACCGATCGAAACTCGACTCTACGCCAAGTTCGTGCAATGTTTAAGACCGTCGTATTTTTTTGCGAAAGCCTTGTACGACTTCCCATGGGCTAATAAGACAGGAAAGTCCAGTATTTTGAATTTTCGAGACGGTGCACGAAAAACAGATCGAAACTCGACTCAGCGCGCGACTTCGAGCAAAGTTTATGACCGTCGTATTTTTTTGCGAAAGCGTGCTTGTACGACTTCCCATGGGCTAATAAGAAGGGAAAGACCAGTATTTTAAATTTCTGGGACGGTGCACGAAAAACCGATCGAAATTCGACTCAGCGCGCGACTTCGAGCAAAGTTTATGACCGTTGTATTTTTTTGGATAGCGTGCTTGTACGACTTCCCATGGGCTAATAAGACGGGAAAGACCAGTATTTTGAATTTCCGAGACGGTGCACGAAAAACCGATCGAAACTCGACTCAGCGCGCGACTTCGAGCAAAGTTTTTGACCGTCGTATTTTTTTGCGAAGGCGAGCTTGTACGACTTCCCATGGGCTAATAAGACGGGAAAGACCAGTATTTTGAATTTCTGAGACGGTGCACGAAAAACCGATCGAATCTCGGCTCTGCGCAAAGTTTATGACCGTCGTATTTTTTCGCGAAAGCGTGCTTGTACGACTTCCCATGGGCTAATAAGACGGGAAAGACCAATATTTTTAATTTCCGAGATGGTGCACGAAAAACCGATCGAAACTCGACTCAGCGCGTGACTTCGAGCAATGTTTATGACCGTCATATTTTTTTGCGAAAGCATGCATGTACGACTTCCCATGGGCTAATAAGATGGGAAAGACCGTCGTATTTTTTTGCGAAAGCGTGCTTGTATGACTTCCCATGGGCTAATAAGACGGGAAAGACCAGTATTTTGAATTTCCGAGACGGTGAACGAAAAATAGATCGAAACTCGACTCAGCGCGCGACTTCGAGCAAATTTATGACCATCGTATTTTTTTGCGAAAGCGTGCTTGTATGACTTCCCATGGGCTAATAAGACGGGAAAGACCAGTATTTTGAATTTCTGAGACGGTGCACAAAAAACATATCGAAACTCGACTCTGCGCCAAGTTCATGCAATGTTTAAGACCGTCGTATTTTTTTGCGAAAGCATGCTTGTACGACTTCCCATGGGCTAATAAAATGGGAAAGACCAGTATTTTGAATTTCCGAGACGGTGCACAAAAAACCGATCGAAACTCGACTCTGCGCAAAGTTCGTGCCATGTTTATGACCGTCGTATTTTTTTGCGAAAGCATGCTTGTACGACTTCCCATGGGCTAATAAGACGGGAAAGTCCAGTATTTTGAATTTCCGAGACGGTGCACGAAAAACAGATCGAAACTCGACTCAGCACGCGACTTCGAGCAAAGTTTATGACCGTCGTATTTTTTTGCGAAAGCGTGCTTGTACGACTTCCCATGGGCTAATAATTATGGAAAGACCAGTATTTTGAATTTCCGAGACGGTGCACAAAAAACCGATCGAAACTCGACTCTACGCCAAGTTCGTGCAATGTTTAAGACCGTCGTATTTTTTTGCGAAAGCCTTGTACGACTTCCCATGGGCTAATAAGACAGGAAAGTCCAGTATTTTGAATTTTCGAGACGGTGCACGAAAAACAGATCGAAACTCGACTCAGCGCGCGACTTCGAGCAAAGTTTATGACCATCGTATTTTTTTGCGATAGCGTGCTTGTATGACTTCCCATGGGCTAATAAGATTGGAAAGACCAGTATTTTGAATTTCCGAGACGGTGCACAAAAAACTGATCGAAACTCGACTCTGCGCCAAGTTCGTGCTATGTTTATGACCGTCGTATTTTTTTGCGAAAGCGTGCTTGTACGACGTCCCATGGCCTAATAAGACGGGAAAGGCCAGTATTTTGAATTTCCGAGACGCTGCACGAAAAACCGATCGAAACTCGACTCAGCGTGCGACTTCGAGCAAAGTTTATGACCGTCGTATTATTTTGCGATAGCGTGCTTGTACGACCTCGCTTGGGCTAATAAGATGGCAAAGACCAGTATTTTGAATTTCCGAGACGGTGCACAAAAAACCGATCGAAACTCGACTCTGCGCAAAGTTCGTGCAATGTTTACGACCGTCGTATTTTTTTGCGAAAGCGTGCTTGTACGACTTCCCATGGTCTAATAAGACGGGAAAGAACAGTATTTTGAATTTCCGAGACGGTGCACAAAAAATCGATCGAAACTCGACTCAGCGCGCGACTTCGAGCAAAGTTTATGACCGTCGTATTATTTTGCGATAGCATGCTTGTACGACTTCCCATGGGCTAATAAGACGGGAAATACCAGTATTTTGAATTTCCGAGACGGTGCACAAAAAATCGATCGAAACTCGACTCATCGCGCGACTTCGAGCAAAGTTTATGACCGTCATATTTTTTTGCGATAGCGTGCTTGTACGACTTCCCATGGGCAAATAAGATGGGAAAGACCAGTATTTTGAATTTCCGAGACGGTGCACGAAAAACCGATCGAAACTCGACTCAGCGCGCGACTTAGAGCAAAGTTTATGACCGTCGTATTTTTTTGCGAAAGCGTGCTTATACGACTTCCCATGGCCTAATAAGACGGGAAAGACCAGTATTTTAAATTTCCGAGACGGTGCACGAAAAACTGATCGAAACTCGACTCAGCGCGCGACTTCGAGCAAAGTTTATGACCGTCGTATTTTTTTGCGATAGCGTGCTTGTACAACTTCCCATGGGCTAATAAGACGGGAAAGACCAGTATTTTGAATTTCCGAGACGGTGCACGAAAAACCGATTGAAACTCGACTCAGCGCGCAACTTCGAGCAAAGTTTATGACCGTCGTATTTTTTTGCTAAAGTGTGCTTGTACGACTTCCCATGGGCTAGTAAGATGGGAAAGACCAGTATTTTGAATTTTCGAGACGGTGCACAAAAAACCGATCGAAACTCGACTCTGCGCAAAGTACGTGCAATGTTTAAGACCGTTGTATTTTTTTGTGAAAGCGTGCTTGTACGATTTCCCATGGCTAATAAGATGGGAAAGACCAGTATGCTGAATTTCCGAGACGGTGCACAAAAAACCGATCGAAACTCGACTCTGCGCAAAGTTCGTGCAATGTTTATGACCGTCGTATTTTTTTGCGACAGCGTGCTTGGACGACTTCCCATGGCCTAATAAGACGGGAAAGACCAGTCTTTTAAATTTCCGAGACGGTGCACGAAAAACCGATCGAAACTCGACTCTGCGCAAAGTTCGTGCAATGTTTATGACCGTCGTATTTTTTTGCGAAAGCGTGCTTGTACGACTTCCCATGGGCTAATAAGACGGGAAAGACCAGTATTTTGAATTTCCGAGACGGTGCACCAAAAACCGATCGAAACTCGACTCTGCGCAAAGTTCGTGCAATGTTTATGACCGTCGTATTTTTTTGCGAAAGCGTGCTTGTACGACTTCCCACGGGCAAATAAGACGGGAAAGACCAGTATTTTGAATTTCTGAGACAGTGCACAAAAAACCGATCGAAACTCGACTCTGCGCAAAGTTCATGCAATGTTTATGACCGTCGTATTTTTTTGCGAAAGCGTGCTTGTACGACTTCCCATGGGCTAATAAGACGGGAAAGACCAGTATTTTGAATTTCCGAGACGGTGCACAAAAAACCGATCGAAACTCGAATCTGCGCCATGTTCATGCAATGTTTATGATCGTCATATTTTTTTGCGAAAGCGTGCTTGTACGACTTCCCATGGGCTAATAAGACGGGAAAGACCAGTATTTTGAATTTCCGAGATGGTGCACGAAAAACAGATCGAATCTCGGCTCTGCGCGCGACTTCGCGCGCTTGTACGACTTCACATGGGCTACTAAGACGAAAAGACCAGTATTTTGAATTTCCGAGACGGTGCACAAAAAACCGATCGAAATTCGACTCTGCGCAAAGTTCGTGCAATGTTTATGACCGTCGTATTTTTTTGCGATAGCTTGCATGTATGACTTCCTATGGGCTAATAAGACGGGAAAGACCAGTATTTTGAATTTCCGAGACGGTGCACGAAAAATCGATCGAAACTCGACTCAGCGCGCGACTTGGAGCAAAGTTTATGACCGTCGTATTTTTTTACGAAAGCGTGCTTGTACGACTTCCCATGGGCTAATAAGATGGGAAAGACCAGTATTTTGAATTTCCGAGACGGTGCACAAAAAACCGATCGAAACTCGACTCTGCGCCAAGTTCGTGCAATGTTTATGATCGTCGTATTTTTTTGCGGAAGCGTGCTTGTACGACTTCCCATCGGCTAATAAGACGGGAAAGACCGGTATTTTGAATTTCTGGGACGGTGCACGAAAAACTGATCGAAACTCGACTCAGCGTGCGACTTCGAGCAAAGTTTATGACCGTCGTATTTTTTTGCGATAGCGTGCTTGTACGACTTCCCATGGCTAATAAGACGGGAAAGACCAGTATTTTGAATTTCCGAGACGGTGCACGAAAAACCGATCGAAACTCGACTCAGCGCGCGACATCGAGCAAAGTTTATGACCGTCGTATTTTTTTGCGATAGCGTGCTTGTACGACGTCCGATGGGCTAATAAGATGGGAAAGACAAGTATGCTGAATTTCCGAGAAGGTGCACAAAAAACCGATCGAAACTCGACTCTGCGCAAAGTTCATGCAATGTTTATGACCGTCTTATTTTTTTGCGAAAGCGTGCTTGTACGACTTCCCATGGCCTAATAAGACGGGAAAGACCAGTATTTTGAATTTCCGAGACGGTGCACGAAAAACCGATCGAAACTCGACTCTGCGTGCGACTTCGAGCAAAGTTTATGACTGTCGTATTTTTTTGCGATAGCGTGCTTGTACGACTTCCCATGGGCTAATAAGATGGGAAAGACCAGTATTTTGAATTTACGGGACGGTGCACAAAAAACCGATCGAAACTCGACTCTGCGCCAAGTTCGTGCAATGTTTATAACCGTCGTATTTTTTTGCGAAAGCGTGCTTGTACGACTTCCCATGGGCTAATATAATGGGAAAGACCAGTATTTTGAATTTCTGAGACGATGCACGAAAAACCGATCGAAACTCGACTCAGCGCGCGACTTCGAGCAAAGTTTATGACAGACGTATTTTTTTGCGAAAGCGTGCTTGTACGACTTCCCATGGGCTAATAAGATGGGAAAGACCAGTATTTTGAATTTCCGAGACTGTGCACAAAAAACGGATCGAAACTCGACTCAGCGCGCGACTTCGAGCAAAGTTTTTGACCGTCGTATTTTTTTACGAAAGCGAGCTTTTACGACTTCCCATGGCCTAATAAGACGGGAAAGACCAGTATTTTGAATTTCTTAGACGGTGCATGAAAAACTGATCGAAACTCGACTCTACGCAAAGTTTATGAACGTCGCCTTTTTTCGTGAAACCAACCTCATACGAATTACCATGGGCTAATACATCGTTAATGGCCAGTATTTCGAATTTCCGAGACGGTGCACGAAAAACCGATCGAAACTCGACTCACGCGTGACTTCTTGCAAAGTTTATGACCGTCGTATTTTTTTGCGAAAGCGTGCTTTTACGACTTCCCATGGGCTAATAAGATGGGGAAGACCAGTATGCTGAATTTCCGAGACGGTGCACAAAAAACCGATCGAAACTCGTCTCTGCGCAAAGTTCGTGCAATGTTTATGACCGTCGTATTTTTTTGCGAAAGCGTGCTTGTACGACTTCCCAAGGCCAAATAAGACGGGAAAGACCAGTATTTTAAATTTCCGAGACGGTGCACGAAAAACCGATCGAAACTCGACTCCGCGCGCGACTTCGTGCAAAGTTTATGACCGTCGTATTTTTTGGCGATAGCGTGCTTGTACGACTTCCCATGGGCTAATAAGATGAGAAAGACCAGTATTTTGAATTTCCTAGACGGTGCACGAAAAACCGATCGAAACTCGACTTAGCGTGCGACTTCTAGCAAAGTTTATGACCGTCGTATTTTTTTGTGAAAGCGTGCTTGTACGACTTCCCATGGCCTAATAAGACGTGAAGGACCAGTATTTTGAATTTCCGAGACGGTGCACAAAAAACCGATCGAAACTCGACTTTGCGCAAAGTTCATGCAATGTTTATGACCGTCGTATTTTTTTGCGAAAGCGTGCTTGTACGACTTCCCATCGGCTAATAGGATGGGAAAGACCAGTATTTTGAATTTCCGAGACGATGAACGAAAAACAGATCGAGACTCGACTCAGCGCGCGACTTCGAGCAAAGTTTATGACCGTCGTATTTTTTTGCGATGGCGTGCTTGTACGACTTCCCATGGGCTAATAAGATGGGAATGACCAGTATTTTGAATTTCCGAGACGGTGCACAAAAAACCGATAGAAACTCGACTCTGCGCCAAGTTCGTGCAATGTTTATGACCGTCGTATTTTGTTGCGAAGCGTGCTTGTACGACTTCCCATCGGCTAATAAGACGGGAAAGACCAGTATTTTGAATTTCCGAGACGGTGCACAAAAAACCGATCGAAACTCGACTAAACGCGCGACTTCGAGCAAAGTTTATGACCGTCGTATTTTTTTTTGCGAAAGCGTGCTTGTACGACTTCCCATGGGCTAATAAGATTGGAAAGACCAGTATTTTGAATTTCCGAGACGGTGCACAAAAAACCGATCGAAACTTTTTTTTTTTTTTTTGGTAAGTAAAGATATTGTATTTTGTAAAAGATTTGTACAAAGAAGCTTTGTCTACACAAGCCATAGACTAAAGCCTGAAGTCTCTTAGTGTAGTCGAGAAGATTGCACCCCACCTAAAGAAGGTGAAATGAGCACGCTTCATCAAACTCATCTCCAAGAGTAGCATAAGGAAGTTAATAAATAATAAAATGCAATAGCTAGACTGTTCTGGACTACTTGTGGATACATCACAAAATATAAGCTTTGCCCCATATAATACATTACAATCTTCATCATTATTCGAGTGATTCTTGACGAATGGAAAAATTGAATCTTGTGAAAATATCTTTCTCTCTTCTTGTTAGGTGCTCTGTATTCAATTCTTGCTCCATACATGATCGTGAGTCCTGAAGAATCTCTATCAGAATTTGAGCTTTCTTCATGTTGTGACACTCAAAAATTCTGCCACACCTCTCCTTCCAAATCCACCAAATAGCACATCTGAATATAATTCGTGCTAGTTGTGTAAGAGGCCCCTTTCTTGAGAAGCTTTGCATAAGCATTTCTAATTCATGATGCAAGTTTGGCCGTGGTAGCCTTTGAAAATCAAATCGCTTCAAGATCTCCTTCCATATCCAAGATGAATAATCACAAGCAAAGTAGAGATGGTCAACACTTTCTTCATTTTGCATACACAAAGAGCACCGATTTACAATATAAATACCTCTTCGCTGCATATTGTCCATCGTAGGAAGTTTGCCGAGAAGGGCCTGCCATGTACATAAGGAATGTCGCTGTGAGCATGGACTATCCCATGTCCAACTACTTTGGATCCACTTGTTGTTTCGTCGTCTAATTTGGTTCCATGCAGATGTAGCACTAAATTTACCGTTATCATGAAGCCAAATAAGCATATCTGAAGAGTTGTTCTTGATTGTAATAGCCCTAATAGTCGGCCAAAGTAATAACATGTCAGGGGAGGTAGGGTTGGGAAGACACCAAGTACCATTGTTAATGAATTCAGAAACCTTCCAGTCTTTGGGAGCCCCCAGATCCTGTCGTACTCTATCACCAAATATCTGAAATATGCTTTTCCCATTCACCCAAGGATCATACCACATATTAATATTGGTTCCAGAAGAAATCACATAAGAAATATTGTTACGTAGCCATCTCCTTGCCTTTAGAATTCCTTTCCAAGTAGCAGAATGAGATGTTTTTGCAGATAATTCCCAGATTGATTCCTTGGTAAGGTACCTAGCAAAAACCCATTGTGACCATAAGGAAGACTTGTTTTGTAAAATATCCCATAATTGCTTTACCATACAAGCTTTATTCCAATCTCTAATATGTCGAAGATTCAGCCCCCCTTCATCCTTCGGTTTGCAAATGCTGTCCCAATTCACCATGTGCATTGTCTTACCATCTGTGCCATTCCAAAAGAAGTTAATAAGTAATTTATCAATATCATGGAGAAGCCCGGCTGGTAGAAGGAATGCATGAGACCAATAAATAGAATAAGAGGTCAACACAGATCAAATAAGTTCAAGTCGTCCAGCTTTAGAAAGAAGCCTATTTTTCCAAGAGGAAATTCTGTTCTTAATTTTTTGTATGATAGGCTGACAGGAGGCTTTGTTGATTCCAGTGGATATAAGTGGGAGACCCAAGTAAGGAACCGGTAAATTTCCTTCAGCAACTCGCAATGTTTGAGCAATATGATCCTTATTGTCAATGCAAGCACCCACATACTTTACGATCGAAACTTAACTCTACGAAAAGTACGTGCAATGTTTATGACCGTCATATTTTTTTGCGAAAGCGTGCTTATACGATTTCCCATGGGCCAATAAGATGGGAAAGACCAGTATGCTGAATTTCCGAGACGGTGCACAAAAAACCGGTCGAAACTCGACTCTGCGCAAAGTTCGTGCAATGTTTATGACCGTCGTATTTTTTTGCGAAAGGGTGCTTGTACGACTTCCCATGGCCTAATAAGACGGGAAGACCAGTATTTTAAATTTCCGAGACGGTGCACGAAAAACAGATCGAAACTCGACTCAGCGCGCGAATTCGAGCAAAGTTTATGACCGTCGTATTTTTTTGCGATAGCGTGCTTGGACGACTTCCCATGGGCTAATAAGATGGGAATGACCAGTATTTTGAATTTCCGAGACGGTGCACAAAAAACCGATCGAAACTCGACTCTGCGCCAAGTTCGTGCAATGTTTATGACCGTCGTATTTTTTTGCGGAAGCGTGCTTGTACGACTTCCCATCGGCTAATAAGACGGGAAAGACCAGTATTTTGAATTTCCGAGACGGTGCACAAAAAACCGATCGAAAGTCGACTCTGCGCAAAGTTCGTGCAATGTTTATGACCGTCGTATTTTTTTTGCGAAAGCGTGCTTGTACGACTTCCCATGGGCTCATAAGACGGGAAAGACCAGTATTTTGAATTTCCAAGACGGTGCACGAAAAATCGATCGAAACTCGACTCAGCGCGTGACTTCGAGCAAAGTTTATTACCGTCGTATTTTTTTGCGATATCGTGCTTGTACGACATCCCATGGGCTAATAAGACGGGAAAGTCCAGTATTTTGAATTTCCTAGACGGTGCACGAAAAACCGATCGAAACTCGACTCAGCGCGCGACTACGAGCAAAGTTTGTGACCGTCGTATTTTTTTGCGAAAGCGTGCTTATACGACTTCCCATGGGCTAATAAGACTGGAAAGTCTAGTATTTTGAATTTTCGAGACGGTGCACGAAAAACCGATTGAAACTCGACTCAGCGCGCGACTTCGAGCAAAGTTTATGCCGTCGTATTTTTTTTGCTATAGCGTGCTTGTACGACTTCCCATGGGCTAATAAGACGGGAAAGACCAGTACTGGGTTAATAAGACGGTAAACGAAAAACCGATCGAAACTCGACTCAGCGCGCGACTTCGAGCAAAGTTTATGACCGTCGTATTTTTTTGCGAAAGCGTGCTTGTACGACTTCCCATGGGCTAATAAGATTGGAAAGACCAGTATTTTGAATTTCCGAGACGGTGCACAAAAAACCGATCGAAACTCGACTCAGCGCGCGACTTCGAGCAAAGTTTTTTACCGTCGTATTTTTTTGCGAATGCGAGCTTGTACGACTTCCCATGGGCTAATAAGACGGGAAAGACCAGTATTTTGAATTTCTGAGACGGTGCACGAGAAACCGATCGAATCTCGGCTCTGCGCAAAGTTTACGACCGTCGCGTTTTTTCGTGAAACCATGCTCATACGACTTACCATGGGCTAATACTTCGTGAATGGCCAGTATTTTGAATTTCCGAGATAGTTCACGAAAAACCGATCGAAACACGACTCTGCGCAAACTTCGAGCAAAGTTTATGACCGTCGTATTTTTTTGCGATAGCGTGCTTTTACGACTTCCCATGGGCTAATAAGACGGGAAATACCAGTATTTTGAATTTCCGAGACGGTGCACGAAAAACCGATCGAAACTCGACTCAACGCGCGACTTCGAGCAAAGTTTATGACCGTTGTATTTTTTTACGATTGCGTGCTTGTACGACTTCCCATGGGCTAATAAGACGGGAAAGACCAGTATTTTGAATTTCCGAGACGGTGCACGAAAAACCGATCGAAACTCGACTCAGCGCGCGACTTCGAGCAAAGTTTTTGACCGTCGTATTTTTTTGCGAAGGCGAGCTTGTACGACTTCCCATGGGCTAATAAGACGGGAAAGACCAGTATTTTGAATTTCTGAGACGGTGCACGAAAAACCGATCGAATCTCGGCTCTGCGCAAAGTTTATGACCGTCGTATTTTTTCGCGAAAGCGTGCTTGTACGACTTCCCATGGGCTAATAAGACGGGAAAGACCAATATTTTTAATTTCCGAGATGGTGCACGAAAAACCGATCGAAACTCGACTCAGCGCGTGACTTCGAGCAATGTTTATGACCGTCATATTTTTTTGCGAAAGCATGCATGTACGACTTCCCATGGGCTAATAAGATGGGAAAGACCGTCGTATTTTTTTGCGAAAGCGTGCTTGTATGACTTCCCATGGGCTAATAAGACGGGAAAGACCAGTATTTTGAATTTCCGAGACGGTGAACGAAAAATAGATCGAAACTCGACTCAGCGCGCGACTTCGAGCAAATTTATGACCATCGTATTTTTTTGCGAAAGCGTGCTTGTACGACTTTCCATGGGCTAATAAGATGGGACAGACCAGTATTTTGAATTTCCGAGTCGGTGCACAAAAAACCGATCGAAACTCGACTCTGCGCAAAGTTCATGGTGCAATGTTTATTACCGTTGTATTTTTTTGCGAAAGCGTGCTTGTACGACTTCCCATGGGCTAATAAGACGGGAAATACCAGTATTTTGAATTTCCGAGACGGTGCACGAAAAACAGATCGAAACTCGACTCAGCGCGCGACTTCGAGCAAAGTTTATGACCGTCGTATTTTTTTTGCGAAAGCGTGCTTGTACGACTTCCCATGGGCTAATAAGATGGGAAATACCAATATTTTGAATTTCCGAGACGGTGCACAAAAAACCGATCGAAACTCGACTCTGCGCAAAGTTCGTGCAATGTTTATGACCGTCGTATTTTTTTGCGAAAGCGTGCTTGTACGACCTCCCATGGGCTAATAAGACGGGAAAATCCAGTATTTTGAATTTCCGAGACGGTGCACGAAAAACAGATCGAAACTCGACACAGCGCGCGACTTCGAGCAAAGTTTATGACCGTCGTATTTTTTTACGAAAGCGTGCTTGTACGACTTCCCATGGGCTAATAATTTTGGAAAGACCAGTATTTTGAATTTCCGAGACGGTGCACAAAAAACATATCGAAACTCGACTCTGCGCCAAGTTCGTGCAATGTTTAAGACCGTCGTATTTTTTTGCGAAAGCGTGCTTGTACGACTTCCCATGGGCTAATAAAATGGGAAAGACCATTATTTTGAATTTCCGAGACGGTGCACAAAACACCGATCGAAACTCGACTCTGCGCAAAGTTCGTGCAATGTTTATGACCGTCGTATTTTTTTGCGAAAGCATGCTTGTACAACTTCCCATGGGCTAATACGACGGGAAAGTCCAGTATTTTGAATTTCCAAGACGGTGCACGAAAAACAGATCGAAACTCGACTCAGCACGCGACTTCGAGCAAAGTTTATGACCGTCGTATTTTTTTGCGAAAGCGTGCTTGTACGACATCCCATGGGCTAATAATTATGGAAAGACCAGTATTTTGAATTTCTGAGACGGTGCACAAAAAACCGATCGAAACTCGACTCTACGCCAAGTTCGTGCAATGTTTAAGACCGTCGTATTTTTTTGCGAAAGCCTTGTACGACTTCCCATGGGCTAATAAGACAGGAAAGTCCAGTATTTTGAATTTTCGAGACGGTGCACGAAAAACAGATCGAAACTCGACTCAGCGCGCGACTTCGAGCAAAGTTTATGACCGTCGTATTTTTTGCGATAGCGTGCTTGTACGACTTCCCATGGGCTAATATGATTGGAAAGACCAGTATTTTGAATTTCCGAGACGGTGCACAAAAAACCGATCGAAACTCGACTCTGCGCCAAGTTCGTGCAATGTTTATGACCGTCGTATTTTTTTGCGAAAGCGTGCTTGTACGACGTCCCATGGCCTAATAAGACGGGAAAGGCCAGTATTTTGAATTTCCGAGACGGTGCACGAAAAACCGATCGAAACTCGACTCAGCGCGCGACTTCGAGCAAAGTTTATGACCGTCGTATTATTTTGCGATAGCGTGCTTGTACGACCTCGCTTGGGCTAATAAGATGGGAAAGACCAGTATTTTGAATTTCCGAGACGGTGCACAAAAAACTGATCGAAACTCGACTCTGCGCAAAGTTCGTGCAATGTTTACGACCGTCGTATTTTTTTGCGAAAGCGTGCTTGTACGACGTCCCATGGCCTAATAAGACGGGAAAGGCCAGTATTTTGAATTTCCGAGACGGTGCACGAAAAACCGATCGAAACTCGACTCAGCGCGCGACTTCGAGCAAAGTTTATGACCGTCGTATTATTTTGCGATAGCGTGCTTGTACGACCTCGCTTGGGCTAATAAGATGGGAAAGACCAGTATTTTGAATTTCCGAGACGGTGCACAAAAAACCGATCGAAACTCCGCCATCATCTCTGTTGGCACTGGAGTATCAGTGCTTGGTTTAGTGGTAATGACCCCATTCTGTGGCTCTTGGCGTGGTCGGTAGACCTGTGTGATTTTTTGTGAAGGCTGTTGGCAAGCACCATTTACATGTCCAAAAGATAGACAAACCTTGCATCGTTGTGGCTTCCAAGAATATGAGACTTTCACCTTTCGAATGCTCCCATCAAGATCACGGTAAGAAACTTCATTCGGTAGTTCCTCATCGGAAGAAACCATTACACAAGCTCTGGCAAAGGTCAATCTCATTTGCGAAGCTGTTGCCTTATCAATATACAATGGCTGTCCCAAGATGCTGCAAAGCTTTGCAATAAAACGACGACCCCAGAGATGTAGTGGAAGTCCATGGAAAGAAACCCATATTGGGATAGATTGTAGACTGTCTAACTCCATTCTCACATCAGGTGCCCAGCGTCGTAGTATCATTGGATGACCACGGATAGTCCAAAATCCTTCAAGGACCCGTTGTAAATCTTCTTCAGAATAAAGCTTGCATACAAAGAATCCGGTCTCCAACATATGAAGATCAAATGTTGATATTCCCCATCGAGTTCTGATATATGAGGATAATGGAAAAAATGATGTTCTTAGTCCAACAACGTAGCCCACAATTGCCATGGACCATGTCTTAATTAGTTCGTCAGAATCAATAGCCTCATACACAGCAATCTTCTGATCAGCCTGTACTTCTGGAGCAAAAAAATCCAGTCGAAGATCCGGACTACCCACTGGAGCCTTGAAGAGGCTACTCCAAGGCCGAGGATCTCGGGAAATAGGAGCAGGAGGTCGTGATCTAGATCGTGAACGACCTCGGGCCTGGTTCATTGAAGGAGCATCCCGTCGAGAAGAAGAATTCAGCGGTGGAACATCCTGGTGTGAAACCGGCCTAAGCTGCTGGGGAGGAACCAGCGGCTGTTGGAGAGGAGCAACCCCCTCCCGCTGTGAAGGAACCAGCGGTTGAGGAGCAACCCTCTCCCGTTGTTGCTGGAGAGGGGCGTTCCGCTGGGAAGCAACCAGCGCAGGCCGCTGGGATGAAGCAAGCGGAGGAGCATCCCGCTGGAACAGAGGATGCGAAGCAGAATCGCTCGCATCCATGGCGTCGCTCGCCCTAGAGACCGCCAGCCTCCTAGGGGAGAGGAAGCCACCACCCTTCCGCAGCCGTCGCCCTTTTCACGCCGATTGCAAGCAGCCGTCGCCCTTGGAGTTGCCGCAGGAAGAGCGGCAGTGAACCCAGCCCCAATCGCAGCGCAGCCTCCACCGTTTCTCGCCCTAGAGTCCGTCCCGCTCCTAGAGGAGAAGAGCCGCCGCCCTTCGACGCCTGAAATCGCCGATTCCCCGCCTGGAATCGCAAGAGCGACCGCCGGCCTTCCTTCGCCGCGGAGCGATCGTAGAAGAGAAATCGCCCAAGGGAGCAATCGCCCTCCGCTGCCCACTCTTCGGTAAGAGATGAGGTTGCCGTCCCCAGCGCCGATCGCAAGCGCAAGCCCAAGGAGAGCAGAGCACTCACGCACGCACGCAAGGGAACGCAGGCCCATTCCCCCCCGCGCAAAGCTCTCTCTCTCACGCACGCAATACCTGCGTGCGTGAGAGAAAGAGATTTTCACAAGATTCAATTTTTTCATTAGTCAATAATCACTCGAATAATGATGAAGATTGTAATGTATTATGGGGCAAAGCTTATATTTTGTGATGTATCCACAAGTACTCCAGAACAGTCTAGCTATTGCATTTTTTATTAATTTCCTTGTGCTACTCTTGGAAATGAGTTTGATGAAGTGTGCCTATTTCACCTTCTTTAGGTGGGGTACAATCTTCTCGACTACACTAAGAGACTTCAGGCTTTAGTCTATGGCTTGTGTAGATAAAGCTTCTTTGTACAAATCTTTTACAAAATACATTATCTTTACTTACCAAAAAAAAAGTTCGTGCAGTGTTTATGACCGTCGTATTTTTTTGCGAAAGCGTGCTTGTACGACTTCCCATGGGCTAATAAGATGGGAAAGACCAGTATTTTAAATTTCCTAGACGGTGCACGAAAAATATATCGAAACTCGACTCAGCGCGCGACTTCGAGCAAAGTTTATGACCGTCGTATTTTTTTGCGATAGCGTGCTTGTACGACTTCCCATGGTCTAATAAGATGGGAAAGACTAGTATTTTGAATTTCCGAGACGGTGCACGAAAAATCGATCGAAACTCGACTCAGCGCGCGACTTCGAGCAAAGTTTATAACCGTCGTATTTTTTTGCGATAGCGTGCTTGTACGACTTCCCATGGGCTAATAAGATGGGAAAGACTAGTATTTTGAATTTCCGAGACGGTGCACAAAAAACCGATCGAAACTCGACTCTGCGCAAAGTTCGTAGAATGTTTATGACCGTCGTATTTTTTTGCGAAAGCGTGCTTGTACGACTTCCCATGGGCTCATAAGATGGGAAAGACAAGTATTTTGAATTTCCGAGACGGTGAAGAAAAAACCGATCGAAACTCGACTCTGTGCAATGTTCGTGCAATGTTTATGACCGTCGTATTTTTTTGCGATAGCGTGCTTGTACGACTTCCCATTGGCTAATAAGACGGGAAAGACCAGTATTTTGAATTTCCGAGACGGTGCACGAAAAACCGATCGAAACTCGACTCAGCGCGCGACTACGAGCAAAGTTTATGACCGTCGTATTTTTTTGCGATAGCGTGCTTGTACGACTTCCCATGGGCTAATAAGACGGGAAATACCAGTATTTTGAATTTCCGAGACGGTGCACAAAAACCCGATCGAAACTCGACTCTGCGCAAAGTCGTGCAATGTTTATAACCGTCGTATTTTTTTAGGAAAGCATGCTTGTACGACTTCCCATGGGCTAATAAGACGGGAAAGACCAGTATTTTGAATTTCCGAGACGGTGCAGAAAAAACCGATCGAAACTCGACTCTACGCAAAGTTCGTGCAATGTTGATGACCGTCGTATTTTTTTGCGATAGCGTGCTTGTACGACTTCCCATGGGCTAATAAGACGGGAAAGACCAGTATTTTGAATTTTCGAGACGGTGCACGAAAAACCGATCGAAACTCTACTCAGCGCGCGATTTCGAGGAAAGTTTATGACCGTCGTATTTTTTTGTGATAGCGTGCTTGTACGACTTCCCATGGGCTAATAAGATGGGAAAGACCAGTATTTTGAATTTCCGAGACGGTGCACGAAAAACATATCGAAACTCGACTCAGCGCGCGACTTCGAGCAAAGTTTATGACCGTCGTATTTTTTTGTGAAAGCGTGCTTGTACGACTTCCCATGGGCTAATAAGATGGGCAAGACCAGTATTTTGAATTTCCAAGACGGTGCACGAAACACCGATCGAAAGTCGACTCAGCGCGCGACTTCGAGCAAAGTTTATGACCGTCATATTTTTTTGCGATAGCGTGCTTGTACGACTTTCCTTGGGCTAACAAGATGGGAAAGACAAGTATTTTGAATTTTTGACATAGTGGACGAAAAATCGATCGAAACTCGACTCAGCGCGCGACTTCGAGCAAAGTGTATGACCGTCGTATTTTTTTGCGATAGCGTGCTTGTACGACTTCCCATGGGCTAATAAGATGGGAAAGACCAGTATTTTGAATTTCCGAGACGGTTCACAAAAAACCGATCGAAACTCGACTCTGCGCAAAGTTCGTGCAATGTTTATGACCGTCGTATTTTTTTGGGAAAGCGTGCTTGTACGACTTCCCATGAGCTAATAAGACGGGAAAGACCAGTATTTTGAATTTCCGAGACGGTGCACGAAAAACCGATCGAAAGTCGACTCAGCGCGCGACTTCGAGGAAAGTTTATGACCGTCGTATTTTTTTGTGATAGCGTGCTTGTTCGACTTCCCATGGGCTAATAAGATGGGAAAGACCAGTATTTTGAATTTCCGAGACGGTGCACGAAAAACATATCGAAACTCGACTCAGCGCGCGACTTCGAGCAAAGTTTATGACCGTCGTATTTTTTTGCGAAAGCGTGCTTGTACGACTTCCCATGGGCTAATAAGATGGGAAAGACCAGTATTTTGAATTTCCAAGACAGTGCACGAAAAACCGATCGAAAGTCGACTCAGCGCGCGACTTCGAGCAAAGTTTATGACCGTCGTATTTTTTTGCGATAGCGTGCTTGTACGACTTCCCATGGGCTAACAAGATGGGAAAGACCAGTATTTTGAATTTTTGACACAGTGGACGAAAAATCGATCGAAACTCGACTCAGCGCGCGACTTCGAGCAAAGTGTATGACCGTCATATTTTTTTGCGATAACGGGCATGTACGACTTCCCATGGGCTAATAAGATGGGAAAGACCAGTATTTTGAATTTCCGAGTCGGTGCACAAAAACCCGATCGAAACTCTACTCAGCGCGCGATTTCGAGGAAACTCGACTCTGCGCAAAGTCGTGCAATGTTTATAACCGTCGTATTTTTTTAGGAAAGCATGCTTGTACGACTTCCCATGGGCTAATAACATGGGAAAGACCAGTATTTTGAATTTCCGAGACGGTGTAGAAAAAACCGATCGAAACTCGACTCTGCGCAAAGTTCGTGCAATGTTTATGACCGTCGTATTTTTTTGCGATAGCGTGCTTGTACGACTTCCCATTGGCTAATAAATCGGGAAAGACCAGTATTATGAATTTCCGAGATGGTGCACGAAAAACCGATCGAAACTCTACTCAGCGCGCGATTTGGTGGAAAGTTTATGACCGTCGTATTTTTTTGCGATAGCGTGCTTGTACGACTTCCCATGGGCTAATAAGATGGGAAAAACCAGTACTTTGAATTTCCGAGACGGTGCACAAAAAACATATCGAAACTCGACTCAGCGCGCGACTTCGAGCAAAGTTTATGACCGTCGTATTTTTTTGCGAAAGCGTGCTTGTACGACTTCCCATGGGCTAATAAGATGGGAAAGGCCAGTATTTTGAATTTCCAAGACGGTGCACGAAAAACCGATCGAAAGTCGACTCAGCGCGCGACTTCGAGCAAAGTTTATAACCGTGGTATTTTTTTGCGATAGCGTGCTTGTAGGACTTCCCATGGGCTAACAAGATGGGAAAGACCAGTATTTTGAATTTTCGACACGGTGGACGAAAAATCGATCGAAACTCGACTCAGCGCGCGACTTCGAGCAAAGTGTATGACCGTCGTATTTTTTTGCGATAGCATGCTTGTACGACTTCCCATGGGCTAATAAGATGGGAAAGACCAGTATTTTGAATTTCCGAGACGGTGCACAAAAAACCGATCGAAACTCGACTCTGCGCAAAGTTAGTGCAATGTTTATGACCGTCGTATTTTTTTCTGAAAGCGTGCTTGTACGACTTCCCATGGGCTAATAAGACGGGAAAGACCCGTATTTTGAATTTCCGAGATGGTGCACGAAAAACCGATCGAAACTCGACTCTGCGCGCGACTTCGAGCAAAGTTTATGACCGTCGTATTTTTTTGTGAAAGCGTGCTTGTACGACATCCCATGGGCTAATATGACGGGAAAGACCAGTATTTTGAATTTCCGAGACGGTGCACAAAAAACCGATCGAAACTCGACTCTGCGCAAAGTTAGTGCAATGTTTATGACCGTCGTATTTTTTTGTGAAAGCGTGCTTGTACGACATCCCATGGGCTAATATGACGGGAAAGACCAGTATTTTGAATTTCCGAGATGGTGCACGAAAAACCGATCGAAACTCGACTCTGCGCAAAGTTAGTGCAATGTTTATGACCGTCGTATTTTTTTGCGATAGCGTGCTTGTACGACTTCCCATGGGCTAATAAGACGGGAAAGACCAGTATTTTGAATTTCCGAGACGGTGCATAAAAAACTGATCGAAACTCGACTCTGCGCAAACTTCGTGCAATGTTTATGACCGTCGTATTTTTTTGCGAAAGCATGCTTGTACGACTTCCCATGGGCTAATAAGACAGGAAAGACCAGTATTTTGAATTTCCGAGACGGTGCACGAAAAACCGATCGAAACTCGACTCAGTGCGCGACTTCGAACAAAGTTTATGACCGTCGTATTTTTTTGCGATAGCGTGCTTGTACGACTTCCCATGGGCTAATAAGACGGGAAAGACCAGTATTTTGAATTTCCGAGACGGTGCACAAAAAACCGATCGAAACTCAACTCTGCGCAAAGTTCGTACAATGTTCATAAGACCGATGTCGAAGGGCTTCTCATCAAGATAGCCGAAAGCGAGGGACTTCGGGTTGACGCAGGTGTGCTCGACCAAGGAACGAAGTAGACAGTACATGGTACTGTACCTTTCTACTCAGAGGAGTAGGCGGCAAAGGTGATGGGGAAGATGGTACAATCCCAGAGGTGACCAAATCTATCAAAGACTTACTCCAAGTTGGGGTAAACTTTTGCTCTTTTCGGGCGAAACTTCTTGCATTCCAGAAGTTCATTGGCAGTGGGAAGGTGAATCACAGTAGCTGACTCAATGCAAGGAGTGCAAACACTTCAGGTGCTTCAGAAGTGTGAGCAAAGAGCGGGCGAATGTTAGTAACCAGCTCAATGCATGAAGTACAAACTCGAGGAGGCAGGCGAAATTGAGTAACCTTTGCCTTCTCAACTCAAGAGAATGGGCGAAACCGAGTACCCCAATCCTCTTAACTCGAGGAGGTGAGCGAAGTCAAGTAACCTTGCCTTCTCAACTACTAAGAGAATGGGTAAAGTCAAGTATCCCAGTTCTCTTACTTATCCAGCAGAGGAGCTCTGCATAAGTTCAGTGACCCTTCAGAGAAAGCTTACGGAAGACAATAGTTGTCCAATCCTCACTATTGGTGATCGGTACTACTGAGAGTAGATTGTCCGCTTCATTTTTCAATTGAATGCCAATCGAAAGCGGAAGTGATGTGAACCTACTTGGAAGTGACAACTAAACATGGAGGAAGGATCAATGGGTGAACATTTTGGAGGAAGGACCTTAAAAACTTCAAAGTCTGCGAGGCGATGCTCGTTAAAGCTCCAACAAGCATCCACCCAGTTCAAGCAACATGAGTAGACTACGATACTGGCGCATAATAAGGCAGGTCTTTTCCTTCATCAGTAGGATCCGCGAGAACCAACAAGGATCAGCACAACTCAGCCAACCCCACACCGGATTCAGTCAGTGGTGAGTTGAAGCAGCATGGCGAATCAGAGTTCGACTACTCAACAACAGCGGCGGAGAGCAGCTGGGAGCCAAAGGGGCGTGTTGCAGCTAAAGCAGAAGATTGAAGATTTAGCAAAATACAAGGAGATGCAACGTCTACAGCGGCTTCGACGAGGACGTCGAAGGAATAGATATGCTTATTTGGCTTCATGATACGGTAAATTTAGTGCTACATCTGCATGGAACCAAATTAGACGACGAAACAACAAGTGGATCCAAAGTAGTTGGACATGGGATAGTCCATGCTCACAGCGACATTCCTTATGTACATGGCAGGCCCTTCTCGGCAAACTTCCTACGATGGACAATATGCAGCGAAGAGGTATTTATATTGTAAATCGGTGCTCTTTGTGTATGCAAAATGAAGAAAGTGTTGACCATCTCTTTTTTTTTTTTTTTTGGTAAGTAAAGATATTGTATTTTGTAAAAGATTTGTACAAAGAAGCTTTGTCTACACAAGCCATAGACTAAAGCCTGAAGTCTCTTAGTGTAGTCGAGAAGATTGCACCCCACCTAAAGAAGGTGAAATGAGCACGCTTCATCAAACTCATCTCCAAGAGTAGCATAAGGAAGTTAATAAATAATAAAATGCAATAGCTAGACTGTTCTGGACTACTTGTGGATACATCACAAAATATAAGCTTTGCCCCATATAATACATTACAATCTTCATCATTATTCGAGTGATTCTTGACGAATGGAAAAATTGAATCTTGTGAAAATATCTTTCTCTCTTCTTGTTAGGTGCTCTGTATTCAATTCTTGCTCCATACATGATCGTGAGTCCTGAAGAATCTCTATCAGAATTTGAGCTTTGTTCATGTTGTGACACTCAAAAATTCTGCCACACCTCTCCTTCCAAATCCACCAAATAGCACATCTGAATATAATTCGTGCTAGTTGTGTAAGAGGCCCCTTTCTTGAGAAGCTTTGCATAAGCATTTCTAATTCATGATGCAAGTTTGGCCGTGGTAGCCTTTGAAAATCAAATCGCTTCAAGATCTCCTTCCATATCCAAGATGAATAATCACAAGCAAAGTAGAGATGGTCAACACTTTCTTCATTTTGCATACACAAAGAGCACCGATTTACAATATAAATACCTCTTCGCTGCATATTGTCCATCGTAGGAAGTTTGTCGAGAAGGGCCTGCCATGTACATAAGGAATGTCGCTGTGAGCATGGACTATCCCATGTCCAACTACTTTGGATCCACTTGTTGTTTCGTCGTCTAATTTGGTTCCATGCAGATGTAGCACTAAATTTACCGTTATCATGAAGCCAAATAAGCATATCTGAAGAGTTGTTCTTGATTGTAATAGCCCTAATAGTCGGCCAAAGTAATAACATGTCAGGGGAGGTAGGGTTGGGAAGACACCAAGTACCATTGTTAATGAATTCAGAAACCTTCCAGTCTTTGGGAGCCCCCAGATCCTGTCGTACTCTATCACCAAATATCTGAAATATGCTTTTCCCATTCACCCAAGAATCATACCACATATTAATATTGGTTCCAGAAGAAATCACATAAGAAATATTGTTACGTAGCCATCGCCTTGCCTTCAGAATTCCTTTCCAAGCAGCAGAATGAGATGTTTTTGCAGATGTTTCCCAGATTGATTCCTTGGTTAGGTACCTAGCAAAAACCCATTGTGACCATAAGGAAGACTTGTTTTGTAAAATATCTCATAATTGCTTTACCATACAAGCTTTATTCCAATCTCTAATATGTCGAAGATTCAGCCCCCCTTCATCCTTCGGTTTGCAAATGCTGTCCCAATTCACCATGTGCATTGCCTTACCATCTGTGCCATTCCAAAAGAAGTTCATAAGTAATTTATCAATATCATGGAGAAGCCCGGCTGGTAGAAGGAATGCATGAGACCAATAAATAGAATAAGAGGTCAACACAGATCGAATAAGTTCAAGTCGTCCAGCTTTAGAAAGAAGCCTATTTTTCCAAGAGGAAATTCTGTTCTTAATTTTTTGTATGATAGGCTGACAGGAGGCTTTGTTGATTCCAGTGGATATAAGTGGGAGACCCAAGTAAGGAACCGGTAAATTTCCTTCAGCAACTCCCAATGTTTGAGCAATATGATCCTTATTGTCAATGCAAGCACCCACATATACTTTGCTCTTTGCATGGTTTAGCTTAAGACCAGAAACTTTACCAAATTCATTAAGAATATCTGCCAGATTACTCACAGAAACTGGATCATCTCGAAGGAAGATAATAAGGTCGTCGGCAAATGTTATGTGAGAGATATAAACAGAACCATAATGTGGTACCTTAATTTTGCCATTGGAAACAGCCTCTTCTAACATACAACTGAGCCCTTCCATTGCAATGGTAAAAAGATAAGGAGATAGTGGATCACCTTGTCGAATGCCATTCTTACTCCCAAAGAAGCCAATAGGTGAACCATTAAAGAGAATTGAAAATTTTGGAGTTTCCAAGCAACATTGAATCCATTTAACCCAGTGCTGAGGGAAGCCCATATTATGGAGCATCATGTAAATAAAATCCCTATTGACTGAGTCAAAGGCCTTTCGTAAATCAGCTTTAAAATAGATCTTTTTCCCTCTTGTTTTAGAATGTAGATCCTTAACCAAATCATTAGCAAGCAGGACATTATGATGGATACTCCTCCCTTTAAGAAAAGCAGCCTGATTAGGACTAATGACCTTATTCATGACCTTTTGTAGTCTATCTGCCAGCAACTTAGAGATAACCTTATAAATAAAGTTGCACAGTGAAATAGGACGGTAGTTCTCCAATGAATCGGCTCCATCATTTTTAGGCACTAAAGAAATAAAAGTGCAATTCATTTCTTTCAGAATGTGACCTGAGGAGAAAAAATGTCGACAAGCTTTTATGACATCGTTGCCTACAATAGCCCATGCAATTTGATAAAACTCAGCTGGAAATCCATCTGGACCAGGGCTTTTGTGCTTCGGGGACTTAAAAACAACTTTCACAATTTCATCATCCGTTATTGGGGCATTAAGATGAGAGAGGGCTTCAGAATCAAGTCGTCTTGTAGGCCCAACATGAATACTATTAGGCTGCTGTTCCTGATTGAGTAAGGAATAAAAAAATTGCTCGGTGTAATTTTTAACCTCATCCAGATCCTCAATGAGATTACCATCTATACCTTTGCATTTTTTGATGCGATTAGTAGCCCTTCTGGTAGCAATAGCAGCATAGAAAAACTTCGTATTAGAATCCCCTAGAGTAAGCCAATGCTGTTGTGACTTTTGTTTCAAAAAGCATTCCTCCTGCTTCAAAGCTTGCATAAAGTTATTTCTAGCAGCAGCCTCTTTGTATATAAGATTCGCATCCAGAGGTTGAAGATTTAGCTCGCTTTGCACAGCCATAAGTTCTTTCTTGCATAACTGAACTCTGTCGTTGATATTTCCAAATGTAGTTGAATTCCACTTCTTCAGTGCTGCTTTGCATGCTTTTAGTTTTTGACATAGGATGTCAGGGGGAGAACCAAATACATTAATGTCCCAAGCTGACTTAATAACTTCGAGGAACTTTGGGTGAGAACTCCACATATTAAAAAATCTAAAAGGTTTCTTGACTCTTGGTAGTGCTTTATCTGCATGTATATGCATAATAGAGTGATCCGAAAATAACTTAGCACCGTACTCAAGAAGTGAATCTGGGAAAACTGCTAACCATTCCTGATTAATCAAACATCTGTCAAGTCGAGCCATAATTTTTCTTTCAGCAGTACTTTGATTGTTCCATGAGAACCAATCACCTACAGATTTCATGTCAGTCAATGCAGCAGTATCTATACAATCATTAAAATGTTGAAGCTGACATTCGGAAATCACTCTACCCCCCACTTTCTCATTTGTGTATCTGACAGTATTAAAGTCACCGAGAACAACCCAAGGTACTGTAGGATAACTATTTGCAATGCTAACCAGATCACGCCATAGAGCATTCCTGTCAGACATACTGTTAGATGCATAAATACCGGTAATATTGAATGGGAATGGGGGGGAATGGGCCTGCGTTCCCTTGCGTGCGTGCGTGAGTGCTCTGCTCTGCTTGGGCTTGCGCTTGCGCTTGCGATCGACGCTGGGGACGGCAACCTCTTCCCTTGCGCTTGTGCTTGCGATTGCTCCCTTGGGCGATTTCTCCTCTACGATCACTCCGCGGCGAGTGGAAGGCCTGCGGTCGCTCCTGCGATCAGCGATTCCAGGCCGGGAATCGGCGACTTCAGGCGTGGAAGGGCGGCGGCTCTTCTCCCCTAGGTGCGGGACAGACTCTAGGGCAAGAAACGGTGGAAGCTGCGCTGCGATTGGGGCTGGGTTCACTGCCGCTTCCTGCGGCAACTCCAGCGTGGAAAGGGCGACGGCTGCTTCTGCAATCGGCGTGGAAGGGGCGACGGCTGCGACATTAGTGTGGGCAGGGTGGTGGCTTCCTCTCCCCTAGGCGGCTGGCGGCTAGGGCGAGCGACGCCATGGATGCGAGCGGCCGGACGCGGCACTCTGCTTCGCATCCTCTGTTCCAGCGGGATGCTCCTCCGCTGGCTTCTTCCCAGCGGCTGATTGCTTCACAGCAGAACGCCCCTCTCCAGCAGTCACAGCGGGAGAGGGTTGCTCCTCAGCCGCTGGTTACTTCACCGCGGGAGGGGGTTGCTCCTCTCCAACAGCCGCTGGTTCCTCCCCAGCAGCTTAGGCCGGTTTCACACCAGGATGTTCCACCGCTGATTTCTTCTTCTCGACGGGATGCTCCTTCAATGAACCAGGCCCGAGGTCGTTCACGATCTAGATCACGACCTCCAGCTCCTATTTCCCGAGATCCGAAGCCTTGGAGTAGCCTCTTCAAGGCTCCAGTGGGTAGTCCGGATCTTCGACTGGACTTTTTTGCTCCAGAAGTACAGGCTGACCAGAAGATTGCTGTGTATGAGGCTATTGATTCCGACGAACTAATTGAGACATGGTCAATGGCAATTGTGGGCTACGTTGTTGGACTAAGAACATCCTTTTTCCCACTATCCTCATACATCAGAACTCGATGGGGAATATCAACATTTGATCTTCATATGTTGGAGACCGGATTCTTTGTATGCAGGCTTTATTCGGACGAAGATTTACAACGGGTCCTTGAAGGATTTTGGACTATCCGTGGTCATCCAATGATACTACGACGCTGGGCACCTGATGTGAGATTGGAGTTAGACAGTCTACAGTCTATCCCAATATGGGTTTCTTTTCATGGACTTCCACTACATCTCTGGGGTCGTCGTTTTATTGCAAAGCTTTGCAGCACCCTGGGACAACCATTGTATCTTGATAAGGCAACAGCTTCGCAAACGAGATTGACCTTTGCCAGAGCTTGTGTAATGGTTTCTTCTGATGAGGAACTGCCGAATGATGTTTCTTACCGTGATCTTGATGGGAGCACCCGAAAGGTGAAAGTCTCATATTCTTGGAAGCCACAACGATGCAAGGTTTGTCTATCTTTTCGACATGTAAATGGTGCCTGCCAACAGCCTTCACAAAAAATCACACAGGTCTACCGACCACGCCAAGAGCCACAGAATGAGGTCACTACCACTAATCCAAGCACTGATACTCCAGTGCCAACAGTGGTGATGGCGGAGAAGATGATTGAACACTCTGACTCGTTGGGGGCAGCGACACGAACAAGAGAAAGACAAGTCAGGACTTCCATCTTTACCTATTATATCAGAGAATTTCACTGCAGGAGCTTCCCAAGGTTCTCACTCCCCAATAACAACCTCGCCTTCACGAATCACTCCTTCAGATAATCAGGAAATTTCATTTCAACAACCTCTTGGGAACCAAGACATTGCAACTCACCAAACTCATCGCTCTTCGACACATCCCGCTATTCAGGACTCCTTGCCTCAAGGTACGCAAAAATTTAAACATTTGCAAGCTGTGGATGAGGTGGATAAATATAGGAATAAAGGATTAAAGGGTAAAGATATTATGCGAGAGGACCATGCAAAATCAAAGGATAAGAAAAAGGATGGTAGTGTCCTCCCAAAATCGCATGCTCTTCCTTCTATCTAGTATTGATGAAAATAAGCTGTTGGAATGTTCGTGGACTTAATAAGACTGAGAAATGTCGGGAGCTCAATAGAATAATCCGATCTGCTGCATGTGACATTGTCATTCTTGTGGAAACAAAAATTAAACCTCATCGTGTTCAAGTTCAGAAGAATTTAATATGGCCTGAGGCAGAACTTTTTACTAATGATTCTCAGGATACTTATGGTCGAGTTTGGGTCTTATGGCATCCTAATCTTGTTACTGCTTGGTTTATTTCTGCTACTAATCAATTCATTCATCTTAAGGCAGAGGATAAACAGACTGGATGTCAATTCAATATTACCAGTGTTGACCATCTCTACTTTGCTTGTGATTATTCATCCTGGATATGGAAGGAGATCTTAAAGCGATTTGATTTTCAAAGGCTACCACGGCCAAACTTGCATCATGAATTAGAAATGCTTATGCAAAGCTTCTCAAGAAAGGGGCCTCTTACACAACTAGCAAGAATTATATTCAGATGTGCTATATGGTGGATTTGGAAGGAGAGGTGTGGCAGAATTTTTGAGTGTCACAACATGAACAAAGCTCAAATTCTGATAGAGATTCTTCAGGACGCACGATCATGTATGGAGCAAGAATTGAATACAGAGCACCTAACAAGAAGAGAGAAAGATATTTTCACAAGATTCAATTTTTCCATTCGTCAAGAATCACTCGAATAATGATGAAGATTGTAATGTATTATATGGGGCAAAACTTATATTTTGTGATGTATCCACAAGTAGTCCAGAACAGTCTAGCTATTGCATTTTATTATTTATTAACTTCCTTATGCTACTCTTGGAGATGAGTTTGATGAAGCGTGCCCATTTCACCTTCTTTAGGTGGGGTGCAATCTTCTCGACTATACTAAGAGACTTCAGGCTTTAGTCTATGGCTTGTGTAGACAAAGCTTCTTTGTACAAATCTTTTACAAAATACATTATCTTTACTTACCAAAAAAAAAAAAAAAGTTCGTACAATGTTTATGACCGTCGTATTTTTTTGCGAAAGCGTGCTTGTACGACTTCCCATGGGCTAATAAGATGGGAAAGACCAGTATTTTGAATTTTCGAGACGGTGCAGAAAAAAACCGATCGAAACTCGACTCTGCGCCAAGTTCGTGCAATGTTTATGACCGTCGTATTTTTTTGCGAAAGCGTGCTTGTACAACTTCCCATGGGCTAATAAGATGGGAAAGACCAGTATTTTGAATTTCCGAGACGGTGCACAAAAAACCGATCGAAACTCGACTCTGCGCAAAGTTCGTGCAATGTTTATGACCGTCGTATTTTTTTACAAAAGCGTGCTTGTACGACTTCCCCTGGGCTAATAAGACGGGAAAGACCAGTATTTTGAATTTCTGAGACGGTGCACGAAAAACCGATCGAAACTCGACTCAGCGCGCGACATCAAGAAAAGTTTATGACCGTCGTATTTTTTTGCGATAGCGTGCTTGTACGACTTCCCATGGGCTAATAAGATGGGAAAGACCAGTATTTTGAATTTCCAAGACGGTGCACAAAAAACCGATCGAAACTCGACTCTGCGCAAAGTTCGTGCAATGTTTATGACCATCGTATTTTTTTGCGAAAGCGTGCTTGTACGACTTCCCATGGGCTAATAAGACGGGAAAGACCAGTATTTTGAATTTCCGAGATGGTGCACGAAAAACCGATCGAAACTCGACTCAGCGCGCGACTTCGAGAAAAGTTTATGACCGTTGTATTTTTTTGCGATAGCGTGCTTGCACGACTTCCCATGGGATAATAAGATGGGAAAGACCAGTATTTTGTATTTCCGAGACGGTGCATAAAAAACCGATCGAAACTCGACTCTACGCAATGTTCGTGCAATGTTTATGACCGTCGTATTTTTTTGTGAAAGCGTGCTTGTACGACTTCCCATCGGCTAATAAGACGGGAAAGACCAGTATTTTGAATTTCCGAGACGGTGCACGAAAAACCGTTCGAAACTCGACTCAGCGCGCGACTTCTAGCAATGTTTATGACCGTCGTATTTTTTTGCGAAAGCGTGCTTGTACTACTTCCCATGGGCTAATAAGATGGGAAAGACCAGTATTTTGAATTTCCGAGACGGTGCACAAAAAACCGATCGAAACTCGACTCTGCGCAAAGTTCGTGCAATGTTTATGACCGTCGTATTTTTTTGCGAAAGCGTGCTTGTACGACTTCCCATGGGCTAATAAGATGGGAAAGACCAGTATTTTGAATTTCCGAGACGGTGCATGAAAAACCGATCGAAACTCGACTCTGCGCGCGACTTCGAGCAAAGTTTATGACCGTCGTATTTTTTTGCGATAGCGTGCTTGTACGACTTCCCATGGGCTAATAAGATGGGAAGACCAGTATTTTGAATTTCCGAGACGGTGCACGAAAAACATATCGAAACTCGACTCAGCGCGCGACTTCGAGCAAAGTTTATGACCGTCGTATTTTTTTGCGAAAGCGTGCTTGTACGACTTCCCATGGGCTAATAAGATGGGAAAGACCAGTATTTTGAATTTCCAAGAAGGTGCACGAAAAACCGATCGAAAGTCGACTCAGCGCGCGACTTCGAGCAAAGTTTATGACCGTCGTATTTTTTTGCGAAAGCGTGCTTGTACGACTTCCCATGGGCTAATAAGACGGGAAAGACCAGTATTTTGAATTTCCGAGATGGTGCACGAAAAACCGATCGAAACTCGACTCAGCGCGCGACTTAGAGCAAAGTTTATGACCGTCGTATTTTTTTGTGATAGCGTGCTTGTACGACTTCCCATGGGCTAATAAGATGTGAAAGACCAGTATTTTGAATTTCCGAGACGGTGCACGAAAAACATATCGAAACTCGTCTCAGCGCGCGACTTCGAGCAAAGTTTATGACCGTCGTATTTTTTTGCGAAAGCGTGCTTGTACGACTTCCTAAGGGCTAATAAGATGGGAAAGACCAGTATTTTGAATTTCCGAGACGGTGCACAAAAAACCGATCGAAACTCGACTCTGCGCAAAGTTCGTGCAATGTTTATGACCGTCGTATTTTTTTTTTTTTTTGGTAAGTAAAGATATTATATTTTGTAAAAGATTTGTACAAAGAAGCTTTGTCTACACAAGCCATAGACTAAAGCCTGAAGTCTCTTAGTGTAGTCGAGAAGATTGCACCCCACCTAAAGAAGGTGAAATGGGCACGCTTCATCAAACTCATCTCCAAGAGTAGCATAAGGAAGTTAATAAATAATAAAATGCAATAGCTAGACTGTTCTGGACTACTTGTGGATACATCACAAAATATAAGCTTTGCCCCATATAATACATTGCAATCTTCATCATTATTCGAGTGATTCTTGACGAATGGAAAAATTGAATCTTGTGAAAATATCTTTCTCTCTTCTTGTTAGGTGCTTTGTATTCAATTCTTGCTCCATACATGATCGTGAGTCCTGAAGAATCTCTATCAGAATTTGAGCTTTGTTCATGTTGTGACACTCAAAAATTCTGCCACACCTCTCCTTCCAAATCCACCAAATAGCACATCTGAATATAATTCGTGCTAGTTGTGTAAGAGGCCCCTTTCTTGAGAAGCTTTGCATAAGCATTTCTAATTCATGATGCAAGTTTGGCTGTGGTAGCCTTTGAAAATCAAATCGCTTCAAGATCTCCTTCCATATCCAAGATGAATAATCACAAGCAAAGTAGAGATGGTCAACACTTTCTTCATTTTGCATACACAGAGAGCACCGATTTACAATATAAATACCTCTTCGCTGCATATTGTCCATCGTAGGAAGTTTCCCGAGAAGGGCCTGCCATTTACATAAGGAATGTCGCTGTGAGCATGGACTATCCCATGTCCAACTACTTTGGATCCACTTGTTGTTTCGTCGTCTAATTTGGTTCCATGCAGATGTAGCACTAAATTTACCGTTATCATGAAGCCAAATAAGCATATCTGAAGAGTTGTTCTTGATTGTAATAGCCCTAATAGTCGGCCAAAGTAATAACATGTCAGGGGAGGTAGGGTTGGGAAGACACCAAGTACCATTGTTAATGAATTCAGAAACCTTCCAGTCTTTGGGAGCCCCCAGATCCTGTCGTACTCTATCACCAAATATCTGAAATATGCTTTTCCCATTCACCCAAGGATCATACCACATATTAATATTGGTTCCAGAAGAAATCACATAAGAAATATTGTTACGTAGCCATCGCCTTGCCTTCAGAATTCCTTTCCAAGCAGCAGAATGAGATGTTTTTGCAGATGTTTCCCAGATTGATTCCTTGGTTAGGTACCTAGCAAAAACCCATTGTGACCATAAGGAAGACTTGTTTTGTAAAATATCTCATAATTGCTTTACCATACAAGCATTATTCCAATATCTAATATGTCGAAGATTCAGCCCCCCTTCATCCTTCGGTTTGCAAATGCTGTCCCAATTCACCATGTGCATTGCCTTACCATCTGTGCCATTCCAAAAGAAGTTCATAAGTAATTTATCAATATCATGGAGAAGCCCGGCTGGTAGAAGGAATGCATGAGACCAATAAATAGAATAAGAGGTCAACACAGATCGAATAAGTTCAAGTCGTCCAGCTTTAGAAAGAAGCCTATTTTTCCAAGAGGAAATTCTGTTCTTAATTTTTTGTATGATAGGCTGACAGGAGGCTTTGTTGATTCCAGTGGATATAAGTGGGAGACCCAAGTAAGGAACCGGTAAATTTCCTTCAGCAACTCCCAATGTTTGAGCAATATGATCCTTATTGTCAATGCAAGCACCCACATATACTTTGCTCTTTGCATGGTTTAGCTTAAGACCAGAAACTTTACCAAATTCATTAAGAATATCTGCCAGATTACTCACAGAAACTGGATCATCTCGAAGGAAGATAATAAGGTCGTCGGCAAATGTTATGTGAGAGATATAAACAGAACCATAATGTGGTACCTTAATTTTGCCATTGGAAACAGCCTCTTCTAACATACAACTGAGCCCTTCCATTGCAATGGTAAAAAGATAAGGAGATAGTGGATCGCCTTGCCGAATGCCATTCTTACTCCCAAAGAAGCCAATAGGTGAACCATTAAAGAGAATCGAAAATTTTGGAGTTTCCAAGCAACATTGAATCCATTTAACCCAGTGCTGAGGGAAGCCCATATTATGGAGCATCATGTAAATAAAATTCCTATTGACTGAGTCAAAGGCCTTTCGTAAATCAGCTTTAAAACAGATCTTTTTCTTTCCCGTCTTATTAGCCCATGGGAAGTCGTACAAGCACGCTTTCGCAAAAAAATACGACGGTCATAAACATTGCACGAACATTGCGCAGAGTCGAGTTTCGATCGGTTTTTATGCACCGTCTCAGAAATTCAATTTTATGCACCGTCTCAGAAATTCAAGCTTTTATGACATCGTTGCCTACAATAGCCCATGCAATTTGATAAAACTCAGCTGGAAATCCATCTGGACCAGGGCTTTTGTGCTTCGGGGACTTAAAAACAACTTTCACAATTTCATCATCCGTTATTGGGGCATTAAGATGAGAGAGGGCTTCAGAATCAAGTCGTCTTGTAGGCCCAACATGAATACTATTAGGCTGCTGTTCCTGATTGAGTAAGGAATAAAAAAATTGCTTGGTGTAATTTTTAACCTCATCCAGATCCTCAATGAGATTACCATCTATACCTTTGCATTTTTTGATGCGATTAGTAGCCCTTCTGGTAGCAATAGCAGCATAGAAAAACTTCGTATTAGAATCCCCTAGAGTAAGCCAATGCTGTCGTGACTTCTGTTTCAAAAAGCATTCCTCCTGCTTCAAAGCTTGCATAAAGTTATTTCTAGCAGCAGCCTCTTTGTATATAAGATTCGCATCCAGAGGTTGAAGATTTAGCTTGCTTTGCACAGCCATAAGTTCTTTCTTGCATAACTGAACTCTGTCGTTGATATTTCCAAATGTAGTTGAATTCCACTTCTTCAGTGCTGCTTTGCATGCTTTTAGTTTTTGACATAGGATGTAAGGGGGAGAACCAAATACATTAATGTCCCAAGCTGACTTAATAACTTCGAGGAACTTTGGGTGAGAACTCCACATATTAAAAAATCTAAAAGGTTTCTTGACTCTTGGTAGTGCTTTATCTGCATGTATATGCATAATAGAGTGATCCGAAAATAACTTAGCACCGTACTCAAGAAGTGAATCTGGGAAAACTGCTAACCATTCCTGATTAATCAAACATCTGTCAAGTCGAGCCATAATTTTTCTTTCAGCAGTACTTTGATTGTTCCATGAGAACCAATCACCTACAGATTTCATGTCAGTCAATGCAGCAGTATCTATACAATCATTAAAATGTTGAAGCTGACATTCGGAAAGCACTCTACCCCCCACTTTCTCATTTGTGTATCTGACAGTATTAAAGTCACCGAGAACAACCCAAGGTACTGTAGGATAACTATTTGCAATGCTAACCAGATCACGCCATAGAGCATTCCTGTCAGACATACTGTTAGATGCATAAATACCGGTAATATTGAATTGACATCCAGTCTGTTTATCCTCTGCCTTAAGATGAATGAATTGATTAGTAGCAGAAATAAACCAACCATTGTATCTTGATAAGGCAACAGCTTCGCAAACGAGATTGACCTTTGCCAGAGCTTGTGTAATGGTTTCTTCTGATGAGGAACTGCCGAATGATGTTTCTTACCGTGATCTTGATGGGAGCACCCGAAAGGTGAAAGTCTCATATTCTTGGAAGCCACAACGATGCAAGGTTTGTCTATCTTTTCGACATGTAAATGGTGCCTGCCAACAGCCTTCACAAAAAATCACACAGGTCTACCGACCACGCCAAGAGCCACAGAATGGGGTCACTACCACTAATCCAAGCACTGATACTCCAGTGCCAACAGTGGTGATGGCGGAGAAGATGATTGAACACTCTGACTCGTTGGGGCAGCGACACGAACAAGAGAAAGACAAGTCAGGACTTCCATCTTTACCTATTATATCAGAGAATTTCACTGCAGGAGCTTCCCAAGGTTCTCACTCCCCAATAACAACCTCGCCTTCACGAATCACTCCTTCAGATAATCAGGAAATTTCATTTCAACAACCTCTTGGGAACCAAGACATTGCAACTCACCAAACTCATCGCTCTTCGACACATCCCGCTATTCAGGACTCCTTGCCTCAAGGTACGCAAAAATTTAAACATTTGCAAGCTGTGGATGAGGTGGATAAATATAGGAATAAAGGATTAAAGGGTAAAGATATTATGCGAGAGGACCATGCAAAATCAAAGGATAAGAAAAAGGATGGTAGTGTCCTCCCAAAATCGCATGCTCTTCCTTCTATCTAGTATTGATGAAAATAAGCTGTTGGAATGTTCGTGGACTTAATAAGACTGAGAAATGTCGGGAGCTCAATAGAATAATCCGATCTGCTGCATGTGACATTGTCATTCTTGTGGAAACAAAAATTAAACCTCATCGTGTTCAAGTTCAGAAGAATTTAATATGGCCTGAGGCAGAACTTTTTACTAATGATTCTCAGGATACTTATGGTCGAGTTTGGGTCTTATGGCATCCTAATCTTGTTACTGCTTGGTTTATTTCTGCTACTAACCGTCGTATTTTTTTGCGAAAGCGTGCTTGTACGACTTCCCATGGGCTAATAAAATGGGAAAGACCAGTATTTTGAATTTCCGAGACGGTGCACAAAAAACCGATCGAAACTCGACTCTGCGCAAAGTTCGTGCAATATTTATGACCGTCGTATTTTTTTGCGAAAGCGTGCTTGTACGACTTCCCATGGGCTAGTAAGACGGGAAAGACCAGTATTTTGAATTTCCGAGACGGTGCACGAAAAACTGATCGAAAGTCGACTCAGCGCGCGACTTCGAGCAAAGTTTATGACCGTCGTATTTTTTTGTGAAAGCATGCTTGTACGACATCCCATGGGCTAATAAGACGGGAAAGACCAGTATTTTGAATTTCCGAGACGGTGCACAAAAAACCGATCGAAACTCGACTCTGCGCAAAGTTCGTGCAAACCGAAGGATGAAAGGGGGCTGAATCTTCGACATATTAAAGATTGGAATAAAGCTTGTATGGTAAAGCAATTATGGAATATTTTACAAAACAAGTCTTCCTTATGGTCACAATGGGTTTTTGCTAGGTACCTAACCAAGGAATCAATCTGGGAAACATCTGCAAAAACATCTCATTCTGCTGCTTGGAAAGGAATTCTGAAGGCAAGGCGATGGCTACGTAACAATATTTCTTATGTGATTTCTTCTGGAACCAATATTAATATGTGGTATGATCCTTGGGTGAATGGGAAAAGTATATTTCAGATATTTGGTGATAGAGTACGACAGGATCTGGGGGCTCCCAACGTCTGGAAGGTTTCTGAATTCATTAACAATGGTACATGGTGTCTTCCCAACCCTACCTCCCCTGACATGTTATTACTTTGGCCGACTATTAGGGCTATTCCAATCAAGAACAACTCTTCAGATATGCTGATTTGGCTTCATGATAACGGTAAATTTAGTGCTACATCTGCATGGAACCAAATTAGACGACGAAACAACAAGTGGATCCAAAGTAGTTGGACATGGGATAGTCCATGCTCACAGCGACATTCCTTATGTACATGGCAGGCCCTTCTCGACAAACTTCCTACGATGGACAATATGCAGCGAAGAGGTATTTATATTGTAAATCGGTGCTCTTTGTGTATGCAAAATGAAGAAAGTGTTGACCATCTCTACTTTGCTTGTGATTATTCATCTTGGATATGGAAGGAGATCTTGAAGCGATTTGATTTTCAAAGGCTACCACGGCCAAACTTGCATCATGAATTAGAAATGCTTATGCAAAGCTTCTCAAGAAAGGGGCCTCTTACACAACTAGCACGAATTATATTCAGATGTGCAGAAAAAACCACTATTTTGAATTTCCGAGACGGTGCAGAAAAAACCGATCGAAACTCGACTCCGCGCAAAGTTCATGCAATGTTTATGACCGTCGTATTTTTTTGCGAAAGTATGCTTGTACGACTTCCAATGGGCTAATAAGACGGGAAAGACCAGTATTTTGAATTTCCGAGACGGTGCACGAAAAATGGATCGAAACTCGACTCAGCGCGCGACTTCGAGAAAAGTTTATGACGGTCGTATTTTTTTGCGATAGCGTGCTTGTACGACTTCTCATGGCCTAATAAGATGGGAAAGACCAGTATTTTGAATTTCCGAGACGGTGCACAAAAAACCGATCGAAACTCGACTCTGCGCGCGACTTCGAGAAAAGTTTATGACCATCGTATTTTTTTGCGATAGCGTGCTTGTACGACTTCCCATGGGCTAATAAGACGGGAAAGACCAGTATTTTGAATTTCCGAGACGGTGCACGAAAAATCGATCGAAACTCGACTCAGCGCGCGACTTCGAACAAAGTTTATGACCGTCGTATTTTTTTGCGATAGCGTGCTTGTACGACTTCCAATGGGCTAATAAGACGGGAAAGACCAGTATTTTGAATTTCCGAGACGGTGAACAAAAAACCGATCGAAACTCGACTCTGCGCAAAGATCGTACAATGTTTATAACCGTCGTATTTTTTTGCGAAAGCGTGCTTGTACGACTTCCCATGGGCTAATAAGATGGGAAAGACCAGTATTTTGAATTTCCGAGACGGTGAAGAAAAAACCGATCGAAACTCGACTCTGCGCCAAGTTCGTGCAATGTTTATGACCGTCGTATTTTTTTGAGAAAGCGTGCTTGTACGACTTCCCATGGGCTAATAAGATGGGAAAGACCAGTATTTTGAATTTCCTAGACGGTGCACGAAAAACCGATCGAAACTCGACTCAGCGCGCGACTTCGAGAAAAGTTTATGACCGTCGTATTTTTTTGCGATAGCGTGCTTGTACGACTTCCGATGGGCTAATAAGACGGGAAAGGCCAGTATTTTGAATTTCCGAGACGGTGCATAAATAACCGATCGAAACTCGACCCTGCGCAAAGTTCGTGCAATGTTTATGACCGTCGTATTTTTTTGCAAAAGCGTGCTTGTACGACTTCCCATCGGCTAATAAGACGGGAAAGACCAGTATTTTGATTTTCCGAGACGGTGCACGAAAAACCGATCGAAACTCGACTCAGCGCGCGACTTCGAGCAAAGTTTATGACCGTCGTATTTTTTTGTGATAGCGTGCTTGTACGACTTCCCATGGGCTAATAAGATGGGAAAGACCAGTATTTTGAATTTCCGAGACGGTGCACAAAAAACCGATCGAAACTTGACTCTGCGCAAAGTTCGTGCAATGTTTATGACCGTCGTATTTTTTTGTGAAAGCGTGCTTTTACGACTTCCCATGGGCTAATAAGACGGGAAAGACCAGTATTTTGAATTTCCAAGACGGTGCACGAAAAACCGATCGAAAGTCGACTCAGCGCGCGACTTCGAGCAAAGTTTATGACCGTCGTATTTTTTTGTGAAAGCATGCTTGTACGACATCCCATGGGTTAATAAGACGGGAAAGACCAGTATTTTGAATTTCCGAGACGGTGCACAAAAAACCGATCGAAACTCGACTCTGCGCAAAGTTCGTACAATGTTTATGACCTTCGTATTTTTTTGCGAAAGCGTGCTTGTACGACTTCCCATGGGCTAATAAGACGGGAAAGACCAGTATTTTGAATTTCCGAGACGGTGCACGAAAAACCGATCGAAACTCGACTCAGCGCGCGACTTCGAGAAAAGTTTATGACCGTCGTATTTTTTTGCGATAGCGTGCTTGTACGACTTCCCATGGGCTAATAAGACCGGAAAGACCAGTATTTTGAATTTCCGAGACGGTGCATAATAAACCGATCGAAACTCGACTCTGCGCAAAGTTCGTGCAATGTTTATGACGGTCGTATTTTTTTGCGAAAGCGTGCTTGAACGACTTCCCATGGGCTAATAAGATGGGAAAGGCGAGTATTTTGAATTTCCGAGACTGTGAAGAAAAAACCGATCGAAACTCGACTCTGCGCCAAGTTCGGGCAATGTTTATGACCGTCGTATTTTTTTGCGAAAGCGTGCTTGTACGACTTCCCATGGGCTAATAAGATGGGAAAGACCAGTGTTTTAAATTTCCGAGACGGTGCACAAAAAACCGATCGAAACTCGACTCTGTGCCAAGTTCGTGCAATGTTTATGACCGTCGTATTTTTTTGCAAAAGCGTGCTTGTACGACTTCCCATGTGCTAATAAGACGGGAAAGACCAGTATTTTGAATTTCCGAGAAGGTGCATGAAAAACCGATCGAAACTCGACTCAGCGCGCGACTTCGAGCAAAGTTTATGACCGTCGTATTTTTTTGCGATAGCGTGCTTGTACGACTTCCCATGGGCTAATAAGATGGGAAAGACCAGTATTTTGAATTTTCGAGACGGTGCACAAAAAACCGATCGAAACTCGACCCTGCGCAAAGTTCGTGCAATATTTATGACCGTCGTATTTTTTTGCAAAAGCGTGCTTGTACGACTTCCCATCGGCTAATAAGACGGGAAAGACCAGTATTTTGATTTTCCGAGACGGTGCACGAAAAACCGATCGAAACTCGACTCAACGCGCGACTTCGAGCAAAGTTTATTACCGTCGTATTTTTTTGTGAAAGCGTGCTTTTACGACTTTCCATGGGCTAATAAGACGGGAAAGACCAGTATTTTGAATTTCCAAGACGGTGCACGAAAAACCGATCGAAAGTCGACTCAGCGCGCGACTTCGAGAAAAGTTTATGACCGTCGTATTTTTTTGTGAAAGCATGCTTGTACGACATCCCATGGGTTAATAAGACGGGAAAGACCAGTATTTTGAATTTCCGAGACGGTGCACAAAAAACCGATCGAAACTCGACTCTGCGCAAAGTTCGTACAATGTTTATGACCTTCGTATTTTTTTGCGAAAGCGTGCTTGTACGACTTCCCATGGGCTAATAAGACGGGAAAGACCAGTATTTTGAATTTCCGAGACGGTGCACGAAAAACCGATCGAAACTCGACTCAGCGCGCGACTTCGAGAAAAGTTTATGACCGTCGTATTTTTTTGCGATAGCGTGCTTGTACGACTTCCCATGGGCTAATAAGACCGGAAAGACCAGTATTTTGAATTTCCGAGACGGTGCATAATAAACCGATCGAAACTCGACTCTGCGCAAAGTTCGTGCAATGTTTATGACGGTCGTATTTTTTTGCGAAAGCGTGCTTGAACGACTTCCCATGGGCTAATAAGATGGGAAAGGCGAGTATTTTGAATTTCCGAGACTGTGAAGAAAAAACCGATCGAAACTCGACTCTGCGCCAAGTTCGGGCAATGTTTATGACCGTCGTATTTTTTTGCGAAAGCGTGCTTGTACGACTTCCCATGGGCTAATAAGATGGGAAAGACCAGTGTTTTAAATTTCCGAGACGGTGCACAAAAAACCGATCGAAACTCGACTCTGTGCCAAGTTCGTGCAATGTTTATGACCGTCGTATTTTTTTGCAAAAGCGTGCTTGTACGACTTCCCATGTGCTAATAAGACGGGAAAGACCAGTATTTTGAATTTCCGAGAAGGTGCATGAAAAACCGATCGAAACTCGACTCAGCGCGCGACTTCGAGCAAAGTTTATGACCGTCGTATTTTTTTGCGATAGCGTGCTTGTACGACTTCCCATGGGCTAATAAGATGGGAAAGACCAGTATTTTGAATTTTCGAGACGGTGCACAAAAAACCGATCGAAACTCGACCCTGCGCAAAGTTCGTGCAATGTTTATGACCGTCGTATTTTTTTGCAAAAGCGTGCTTGTACGACTTCCCATCGGCTAATAAGACGGGAAAGACCAGTATTTTGATTTTCCGAGACGGTGCACGAAAAACCGATCGAAACTCGACTCAGCGCGCGACTTCGAGCAAAGTTTATTACCGTCGTATTTTTTTGTGAAAGCGTGCTTTTACGACTTTCCATGGGCTAATAAGACGGGAAAGACCAGTATTTTGAATTTCCAAGACGGTGCACGAAAAACCGATCGAAAGTCGACTCAGCGCGCGACTTCGAGAAAAGTTTATGACCGTCGTATTTTTTTGTGAAAGCATGCTTGTACGACATCCCATGGGTTAATAAGACGGGAAAGACCAGTATTTTGAATTTCCGAGACGGTGCACAAAAAACCGATCGAAACTCGACTCTGCGCAAAGTTCGTACAATGTTTATGACCTTCGTATTTTTTTGCGAAAGCGTGCTTGTACGACTTCCCATGGGCTAATAAGACGGGAAAGACCAGTATTTTGAATTTCCGAGACGGTGCACGAAAAACCGATCGAAACTCGACTCAGCGCGCGACTTCGAGAAAAGTTTATGACCGTCGTATTTTTTTGCGATAGCGTGCTTGTACGACTTCCCATGGGCTAATAAGACCGGAAAGACCAGTATTTTGAATTTCCGAGACGGTGCATAATAAACCGATCGAAACTCGACTCTGCGCAAAGTTCGTGCAATGTTTATGACGGTCGTATTTTTTTGCGAAAGCGTGCTTGAACGACTTCCCATGGGCTAATAAGACGGGAAAGGCGAGTATTTTGAATTTCCGAGACTGTGAAGAAAAAATCGATCGAAACTCGACTCTGCGCCAAGTTCGGGCAATGTTTATGACCGTCGTATTTTTTTCCGAAAGCGTGCTTGTACGACTTCCCATGGGCTAATAAGATGGGAAAGACCAGTGTTTTAAATTTCCGAGACGGTGCACAAAAAACCGATCGAAACTCGACTCTGCGCCAAGTTCGTGCAATGTTTATGACCGTCGTATTTTTTTGCAAAAGCGTGCTTGTACGACTTCCCATGTGCTAATAAGACGGGAAAGACCAGTATTTTGAATTTCCGAGAAGGTGCATGAAAAACCGATCGAAACTCGACTCAGCGCGCGACTTCGAGCAAAGTTTATGACCGTCGTATTTTTTTGCGATAGCGTGCTTGTACGACTTCCCATGGGCTAATAAGATGTGAAAGACCAGTATTTTGAATTTCCGAGACGGTGCACAAAAAACCGATCGAAACTCGACTCTGCGCAAAGTTCGTGCAATGTTTATGACCGTCGAATTTTTTTGCGAAAGCGTGCTTGTACGACTTCCCATGGGCTAATAAGACGGGAAAGACCAGTATTTTGAATTTCCGAGACGGTGCACGAAAAACCGATCGAAAGTCGACTCAGCGCGCGACTTCGAACAAAGTTTATGACCGTCGTATTTTTTTGCGATAGCGTGCTTGTACGACTTCCCATGGGCTAATAAGATGGGAAAGACCACTATTTTGAATTTCCGAGACGGTGCACAAAAAACCGATCGAAACTCGACTCTGCGCAAAGTTCGTGCAATGTTTATGACCGTCGTATTTTTTTGCGATAGCATGCTTGTACGACTTCCCATGGGCTAATAAGACGGGAAAGACCAGTATTTTGAATTTCCGAGACGGTGCACGAAAAACCGATCGAAAGTCGACTCAGCGTGCGACTTCGAGCAAAATTTATGACCGTCGTATTTTTTTTTGAAAGCGTGCTTGTACGACATCCCATGGGCTAATAAGATGGGAAAGACCAGTATTTTGAATTTCCGAGACGGTGCACAAAAAACCGATCGAAACTTGACTCTGCGCAAAGTTCGTGCAATGTTTATGACCGTCGTATTTTTTTGCGAAAGCGTGCTTGTACGACTTCCCATGGGCTAATAAGACGGGAAAGACCAGTATTTTGAATTTCCGAGACGGTGCACGAAAAACCGATCGAAAGTCGACTCAGCGTGCGACTTCGAGCAAAGTTTATGACCGTCGTATTTTTTTTTGAAAGCGTGCTTGTACGACATCCCATGGGCTAATAAGACGGGAAAGGCGAGTATTTTGAATTTCCGAGACTGTGAAGAAAAAACCGATCGAAACTCGACTCTGCGCCAAGTTCGGGCAATGTTTATGACCGTCGTATTTTTTTCCGAAAGCGTGCTTGTACGACTTCCCATGGGCTAATAAGATGGGAAAGACCAGTGTTTTAAATTTCCGAGACGGTGCACAAAAAACCGATCGAAACTCGACTCTGCGCCAAGTTCGTGCAATGTTTATGACCGTCGTATTTTTTTGCAAAAGCGTGCTTGTACGACTTCCCATGTGCTAATAAGACGGGAAAGACCAGTATTTTGAATTTCCGAGAAGGTGCATGAAAAACCGATCGAAACTCGACTCAGCGCGCGACTTCGAGCAAAGTTTATGACCGTCGTATTTTTTTGCGATAGCGTGCTTGTACGACTTCCCATGGGCTAATAAGATGTGAAAGACCAGTATTTTGAATTTCCGAGACGGTGCACAAAAAACCGATCGAAACTCGACTCTGCGCAAAGTTCGTGCAATGTTTATGACCGTCGAATTTTTTTGCGAAAGCGTGCTTGTACGACTTCCCATGGGCTAATAAGACGGGAAAGACCAGTATTTTGAATTTCCGAGACGGTGCACGAAAAACCGATCGAAAGTCGACTCAGCGCGCGACTTCGAACAAAGTTTATGACCGTCGTATTTTTTTGCGATAGCGTGCTTGTACGACTTCCCATGGGCTAATAAGATGGGAAAGACCAGTATTTTGAATTTCCGAGACGGTGCACAAAAAACCGATCGAAACTCGACTCTGCGCAAAGTTCGTGCAATGTTTATGACCGTCGTATTTTTTTGCGATAGCATGCTTGTACGACTTCCCATGGGCTAATAAGACGGGAAAGACCAGTATTTTGAATTTCCGAGACGGTGCACGAAAAACCGATCGAAAGTCGACTCAGCGTGCGACTTCGAGCAAAATTTATGACCGTCGTATTTTTTTTTGAAAGCGTGCTTGTACGACATCCCATGGGCTAATAAGATGGGAAAGACCAGTATTTTGAATTTCCGAGACGGTGCACAAAAAACCGATCGAAACTCGACTCTGCGCAAAGTTCGTACAATGTTTATGACCGTCATATTTTTTTGCGAAAGCGTGCTTGTACGACTTCCCATGGGCTAATAAGATGGGAAAGACCAGTATTTTGAATTTCCCAGACGGTGCACGAAAAACCGATCGAAACTCGACTCAGCGCGCAACTTCGAGAAAAGTTTATGACCGTCGTATTTTTTTTCGATAGCGTGCTTGTACGACTTCCCATGGGCTAATAAGATGGGAAAGACCAGTATTTTGAATTTTTGAGACGGTGCATAAAAACCGATCGAAAGTCGACTCTGCGCAATGTTTATAACCGTCGTATTTTTTTGTGAAAGCGTGCTTGTACGACATCCCATGGGCTAATAAGACGGGAAAGACCAGTATTTTGAATTTCCGAGACGGTGCACAAAAAACCGATCGAAACTCGACTCTGCGCAAAGTTCGTACAATGTTTATGACCGTCGTATTTTTTTGCGAAAGCGTGCTTGTATGACTTCCCATGGGCTAATAAGACGGGAAAGACCAGTATTTTGAATTTCCGAGACGGTGCACGAAAAACCGATCGAAACTCGACTCAGCGCGCGACTTCGAGCAATGTTTATGACCGTCATATTTTTTTGCGATAGCGTGCTTGTACGACTTCCCATGGGCTAATAAGATGGGAAAGACCATTATTTTGAATTTCCGAGACGGTGCATAATAAACCGATCGAAACTCGACTCTGCGCAAAGTTCGTGCAATGTTTATGACGGTCGTATTTTTTTGCGAAAGCGTGCTTAAACGACTTCCCATGGGCTAATAAGATGGGAAAGGCGAGTATTTTGAATTTCCGAGACTGTGAAGAAAAAACCGATCGAAACTCGACTCTGCGCCAAGTTCGGGCAATGTTTATGACCGTCGTATTTTTTTGCGAAAGCGTGCTTGTACGACTTCCCATGGGCTAATAAGATGGGAAAGACCAGTGTTTTAAATTTCCGAGACGGTGCACAAAAAACCGATCGAAACTCGACTCTGCGCCAAGTTCGTGCAATGTTTATGACCGTCGTATTTTTTTGCAAAAGCGTGCTTGTACGACTTCCCATGTGCTAATAAGACGGGAAAGACCAGTATTTTGAATTTCCGAGAAGGTGCATGAAAAACCGATCGAAACTCGACTCAGCGCGCGACTACGAGCAAAGTTTATGACCGTCGTATTTTTTTGCGATAGCGTGCTTGTACGACTTCCCATGGGCTAATAAGATGGGAAAGACCAGTATTTTGAATTTCCGAGACGGTGCACAAAAAACCGATCGAAACTCGACTCTGCGCAAAGTTCGTGCAATGTTTATGACCGTCGAATTTTTTTGCGAAAGCGTGCTTGTACGACTTCCCATGGGCTAATAAGACGGGAAAGACCAGTATTTTGAATTTCCGAGACGGTGCACGAAAAACCGATCGAAAGTCGACTCAGCGCGCGACTTCGAACAAAGTTTATGACCGTCGTATTTTTTTGCGATAGCGTGCTTGTACGACTTCCCAAGGGCTAATAAGATGGGAAAGACCAGTATTTTGAATTTCCGAGACGGTGCACAAAAAACCGATCGAAACTCGACTCTGCGCCAAGTTCGTGCAATGTTTATGACCGTCGTATTTTTTTGCAAAAGCGTGCTTGTACGACTTCCCATGGGCTAATAAGATGGGAAAGACCAGTATTTTGAATTTCCGAGATGGTGCACGAAAAACCGATCGAAACTCGACTCAGCGCGTGACTTCGAGAAAAGTTTATGACCGTCGTATTTTTTTGCGATAGCGTGCTTGTACGACTTCCCATGGGCTAATAAGATGGGAAAGACCAGTATTTTGAATTTCTGAGACGGTGCATAAAAACCGATCGAAACTCGACTCTGCGCAATGTTCGTGCAATGTTTATGACCGTCGTATTTTTTTGCGAAAGCGTGCTTGTACGACTTCCCATGGGCTAATAAGATGGGAAAGACCAGTATTTTGAATTTCCAAGATGGTGCACGAAAAACCGATCGAAACTCGACTCAGCGCGTGACTTCGATAAAAGTTTATGACCATCGTATTTTTTTGCGAAAGCGTGCTTGTACGACTTCCCATGGGCTAATAAGATGGGAAAGACCAGTGTTTTGAATTTCCGAGACGGTGCACAAAAAACCGATCGAAACTCGTCTCTGCGCCAAGTTCGTGCAATGTTTATGACCGTCGTATTTTTTTGCAAAAGCGTGCTTGTACGACTTCCCATGGGCTAATAAGACGGGAAAGACCAGTATTTTGAATTTCCGAGACGGTGCACGAAAAACCGATCGAAACTCGACTCAGCGCGCGACTTCGAGAAAAGTTTATGACCGTCGTATTTTTTTGCGATAGCGTGCTTGTACGACTTCCCATGGGCTAATAAGATGGGAAAGACCAGTATTTTGAATTTCCGAGACGGTGCACAAAAAACCGATCGAAACTCGACTCTGCGCCAAGTTCGTGCAATGTTTATGACCGTCGTATTTTTTTGCGATAGCGTGCTTGAACGACTTCCCATGGGCTAATAAGATGGGAAAGACCAGTATTTTGAATTTCCGAGATGGTGCACGAAAAACCGATCGAAACTCGACTCAGCGCGTGACTTCGAGAAAAGTTTATGACCGTCGTATTTTTTTGCGATAGCGTGCTTGTACGACTTCCCATGGGCTAATAAGATGGGAAAGACCAGTATTTTGAATTTCTGAGACGGTGCATAAAAACCGATCGAAACTCGACTCTGCGCAATGTTCGTGCAATGTTTATGACCGTCGTATTTTTTTGCGAAAGCGTGCTTGTACGACTTCCCATGGGCTAATAAGACGGGAAAGACCAGTATTTTGAATTTCCGAGACGGTGCACGAAAAACCGATCGAAAGTCGACTCAGCGCGCGACTTCGAGAAAAGTTTATGACCGTCGTATTTTTTTGCGATAGCGTGCTTGTACGACTTCTCATGGGCTAATAAGATGGGAAAGACCAGTATTTTGAATTTCTGAGACGGTGCATAAAAACCGATCGAAACTCGACTCTGCGCAATGTTCGTGCAATGTTTATGACCGTCGTATTTTTTTGCGAAAGCGTGCTTGTACGACTTCCCATGGGCTAATATAACGGGAAAGACCAGTATTTTGAATTTCCGAGACGGTGCACAAAAAACCGATCGAAACTCGACTCTGAGCAAAGTTCGTACAATGTTTATGACCGTCGTATTTTTTTGAGAAAGCGTGCTTGTACGACTTCCCATGGGCTAATAAGACGGGAAAGACCAGTATTTTGAATTTCCGAGACGGTGCACGAAAAACCGATCGAAACTCGACTCAGCGCGCGACTTCGAGAAAAGTTTATGACCGTCGTTTTTTTTTGCGATAGCGTGCTTGTACGACTTCCCATGGGCTAATAAGATGGGAAAGACCAGTATTTTGAATTTCTGAGACGGTGCATAAAATCCGATCGAAAGTCGACTCTGCGCAATGTTCGTGCAATGTTTATGACCGTCAAATTTTTTTGGGAAAGCGTGCTTGTACGACTTCCCATCGGCTAATAAGACGGGAAAGACCAGTATTTTGAATTTCCGAGACGGTGCACGAAAAACCGATCGAAACTCGACTCAGCGCGCGACTTCGATAAAAGTTTATGACCGTCGTATTTTTTTGCGAAAGCGTGCTTGTACGACTTCCCATGGGCTAATAAGACGGGAAAGACCAGTATTTTGAATTTCCGAGACGGTGCACGAAAAACCGATCGAAACTCGACTCAGCGCGTGACTTCGAGAAAAGTTTATGACCGTCGTATTTTTTTGTGATAGCGTGCTTGTACGACTTCCCATGGGCTAATAAGATGGGAAAGACCAGTATTTTGAATTTCTGAGACGGTGCATAAAAACCGATCGAAACTCGACTCTGCGCAATGTTCGTGCAATGTTTATGACCGTCGTATTTTTTTGCGAAAGCGTGCTTGTACGACTTCCCATGGGCTAATAAGTCAGGAAAGACCAGTATTTTGAATTTCCGAGTAGGTGCACGAAAAACCGATCGAAAGACGACTCAGCGCGCGACTTCGAGAAAAGTTTATGACCGTCGTATTTTTTTGCGATAGTGTGCTTGTACGACTTCCCATGGGCTAATAAGATGGGAAATACCACTATTTTGAATTTCCGAGACGGTGCAGAAAAAACCGATCGAAACTCGACTCTGCGCAAAGTTCATGCAATGTTTATGACCGTCGTATTTTTTTGCGAAAGTATGCTTGTACGACTTCCAATGGGCTAATAAGACGGGAAAGACCAGTATTTTGAATTTCCGAGACGGTGCACGAAAAATGGATCGAAACTCGACTCAGCGCGCGACTTCGAGAAAAGTTTATGACGGTCGTATTTTTTTGCGATAGCGTGCTTGTACGACTTCTCATGGCCTAATAAGATGGGAAAGACCAGTATTTTGAATTTCCGAGACGGTGCACAAAAAACCGATCGAAACTCGACTCTGCGCGCGACTTCGAGAAAAGTTTATGACCATCGTATTTTTTTGCGATAGCGTGCTTGTACGACTTCCCATGGGCTAATAAGATGGGAAATACCAGTATTTTGAATTTCCGAGACGGTGCACAAAAACCGATCGAAACTCGACTCTGCGCCAAGTTCGTGCAATGTTTATGACCGTCGTATTTTTTTGCGATAGCGTGCTTCTACGACTTCCCATGGGCTAATAAGATGGGAAAGACCAGTATTTTGAATTTCCGAGACGGTGCACGAAAAACCGATCGAAACTCGACTCAGCGCGCGACTTCGATAAAAGTTTATGACCGTCGTATTTTTTTGCGAAAGCGTGCTTGTACGACTTCCCATGGGCTAATAAGACGGGAAAGACCAGTATTTTGAATTTCCGAGACGGTCGACGAAAAACCGATCGAAACTCGACTCAGCGCGCGACTTCGAGAATAGTTTATGACCGTCGTATTTTTTTGCGATAGCGTGCTTGTACGACTTCCCATTGGCTAATAAGATGGGAAAGACCAGTATTTTGAATTTCTGAGACGGTGCATAAAAATCGATCGAAACTCGACTATGCGCAATGTTTATGACCGTCGTATTTTTTTGCGAAAGCGTGCTTGTACGACTTCCAATGGGCTAATAAGACGGGAAAGACCAGTATTTTGAATTTCTGAGACGGTGCACGAAAAACCGATCGAAAGTCGACTCAGCGCGCGACTTCGAGAAAAGTTTATGACCGTCGTATTTTTTTGCGATAGCGTGCTTGTACGACTTCCCATGGGCTAATAAGATGGGAAAGACCAGTATTTTGAATTTCTGAGACGGTGCATAAAAACCGATCGAAACTCGACTCTGCGCAATGTTCGTGCAATGTTTATGACCATTGTATTTTTTTGCGAAAGCGTGCTTGTACGACTTCCCATGGGCTAATAAGACGGGAAAGACCAGTATTTTGAATTTCCGAGACGGTGCACAAAAAACCGATCGAAACTCGACTCTGCGCAAAGTTCGTACAATGTTTATGACCGTCGTATTTTTTTGCGAAAGCGTGCTTGTACGACTTCCCATGGGCTAATAAGACGGGAAAGACCAGTATTTTGAATTTTTTTTTTTTTGGTAAGTAAAGATAATGTATTTTGTAAAAGATTTGTACAAAGAAGCTTTGTCCACACAAGCCATAGACTAAAGTCTGAAGTCTCTTAGTGTAGTCGAGAAGATTGTACCCCACCTAAAGAAGGTGAAATGGGCACACTTCATCAAACTCATTTCCAAGAGTAGCACAAGGAAGTTAATAAAAAATGCAATAGCTAGACTGTTCTGGAGTACTTGTGGATACATCACAAAATATAAGCTTTGCCCCATAATACATTACAATCTTCATCATTATTCGAGTGATTATTGACTAATGAAAAAATTGAATCTTGTGAAAATCTCTTTCTCTCTTCTTGTTAGGTGCTCTATATTCAATTCTTGCTCCATGCATGATCGTGAGTCCTGAAGAATCTCTATCAGAATTTGAGCTTTGTTCATGTTGTGACACTCAAAAATTCTGCCACACCTCTCCTTCCAAATCCACCAAATAGCACATCTGAATATAATTCTTGCTAGTTGTGTAAGAGGACCCTTGAGAAGCCTTGCATTAGCCTTTCTAGTTCATGATGCAAGTTTGGCCGTGGTTAGCCTTTGAAGATCAAATCGCTTCAAGATCTCTTCCCATATCCAAGATGAATGATCACAAGCAAAGTATAGATGGTCAACGCTTTCTTCCTTTTGCATACACAAAGAGCACCGATTTACAATATAAATACCTCTTCGCTGCATATTATCCATCGTAGGAAGTTTGCCGAGAAGGGCCTGCCATGTACATAAGGAATGTTGCTGTGAGCATGGACTATCCCATGTCCAACTACTTGGGATCCACTTGTTGTTTCGTCGTCTAATTTGGTTCCATGCAGATGTAGCACTAAATTTACCATTATCATGAAGCCAAATAAGCATATCTGAAGAGTTGTTCTTGATTGGAATAGCCCTAATAGTCGGCCAAAGTAATAACATGTCTGGGGAGGTAGGGTTAGGAAGACACCATGTACCATTGTTAATGAATTCAGAAACCTTCCAGTCTTTGGGAGCCCCCAGATCCTGTCGTACTCTATCACCAAATATTTGAAATATACTTTTCCCATTCACCCAAGGATCATACCACATATTAATATTGGTTCCAGAAGAAATCACATAAGAAATATTATTACGTAGCCATCTCCTTGCCTTCAGAATTCCTTTCCAAGCTGCAGAATGAGATGTTTTTGCAGATACTTCCCAGATTGATTCCTTGGTAAGGTACCTAGCAAAAACCCATTGTGATCATAAAGAAGACTTGTTTTGTAAAATATCCCATAATTGTTTTACCATACAAGCTTTATTCCAATCTCTAATATGTCGAAGATTGAAGCCCCCTTCATCCTTCGGTTTGCAAATGTTGTCCCAATTCACCATATGCATTGCCTTACCATCTGTGCCATTCCAAAAGAAGTTCATAAGTAATTTATCAATATCATTGAGAAGCCCGGCTGGTAGAAGGAATGCATGAGACCAATAAATAGAATAAGAGATCAACACTGATCGAATAAGTTCAAGTCGTCCAGCTTTAGAAAGAAGCCTATTTTTCCAAGCGGAAATTCTGTTCTTAATTTTTTGTAGGATAGGCTGACAGGAGACTTTGTTGATTCCAGTGGATATAAGTGGAAGACCCAAGTAAGGAACCGGTAAATTTCCTTCAGCAACTCCCAATGTTTGAGCAATATGATCCTTATTTTCAATGCAAGCACCAACATATACTTTGCTCTTTGCATGGTTTAGCTTAAGACCAGAAACTATACCAAATTCATTAAGAATATCTGCCAGATTACTCACAGAAACTGGATCATCTCGAAGGAAGATAATAAGGTCATCAGCAAATGTTATGTGAGAGATATAAACAGAACCATAATATGGTACCTTAATTTTGCCATTGGAAATAGCCTCTTCTAACATACAACTGAGTCCTTCCATTGCAATCGTAAAAAGATAAGGAAATAGTGGATCGCCTTGCCGAATGTCATTCTTACTCCCGAAGAAGCCAATAGGTGAACCATTAAAGAGAATCAAAAATTTTGGAGTTTCCAAGCAACATTGAATCCATTGAACCTAGTGCTGAGGGAAGCCCATATTATGGAGCATCATGTAAATAAATTACCTATTGACTGAGTCAAAGGCCTTCCGTAAATCAGCTTTAAAACAGATCTTTTTCCCTCTTGTTTTTGAGTGTAGATCCTTAACCAAATCATTAGCAAGCAGGACATTATGATGGATACTCCTCCCTTTAATAAAAGCAGCCTGATTAGGACTAATGACCTTATTCATGACCTTTTATAGTCTATCTGCCAGTAACTTCGAGATAACCTTAAAAATAAAGTTGCACAGTGAAATAGGACGGTAGTTCTCCAATGAATCGGCTCCATCATTTTTAGGCACTAAAGAAATAAAAGTGCAATTCATTTCTTTAAGAATATGACCTCAGGAGAAAAAATACGACCTTACTTGAACAGGATCAGTATTTTGAATTTCCGAGACGGTGCACGAAAAACCGATCGAAAATCGACTCAGCGCGCGACTTCGAGAAAAGTTTATGACCGTCGTATTTTTTTGCGATAGCGTGCTTGTACGACTTCCCATAGGCTAATAAGATGGGAAAGACCAGTATTTTGAATTTCCGAGACGGTGCACAAAAAACCGATCGAAACTCGACTCTGCGCCAAGTTCGTGCAATGTTTATGACCGTCGTATTTTTTTGCGATAGCGTGCTTGTACGACTTCCCATGGGCTAATAAGATGGGAAAGACCAGTATTTTGAATTTCCGAGACGGTGCACAAAAAACCGATCGAAACTCGACTCAGCGCGTGACTTCGAGCAAAGTTTATGACCGTCGTATTTTTTTGTGATAGCGTGCTTGTACGACTTACCATGGGCTAATAAGATGGGAAAGACCAGTATTTTGAATTTCCGAGACGGTGCACAAAAAACCGATCGAAACTCGACTCTGCGCAAAGTTCGTGCAATGTTTATGACCGTCGTATTTTTTTGCGAAAGCGTGCTTGTACGACTTCACATGGGCTAATAAGATGGGAAAGACCAGTATTTTGAATTTCCGAGACGGTGCAGAAAAAACCGATCGAAACTCGACTCTGCGCCAAGTTCGTGCAATGTTTATGACCGTCGTATTTTTTTGCGAAAGCGTTCTTGTACGACTTCTCATGGGCTAATAAGATGGGAAATACCGCTATTTTGAATTTCCGAGACGGTGCAGAAAAAACCGATCGAAACTCGACTCTGCGCCAAGTTCGTGCAATGTTGCGGAGAGACGGTGCACGCATCGGCTTGGGAATGGGGGGGAATGGGCCTGCGTTCCCTTGCGTGCGTGCGTGAGTGCTCTGCTCTGCTTGGGCTTGCGCTTGCGCTTGCGATCGACGCTGGGGACGGCAACCTCTTCCCTTGCGCTTGTGCTTGCGATTGCTCCCATGGGCGATTTCTCCTCTACGATCACTCCGCGGCGAGTGGAAGGCCGGCGGTCGCTCCTGCGATCAGCGATTCCAGGCCGGGAATCGGCGATTTCAGGCGTGGAAGGGCGGCGGCTCTTCTCCCCTAGGCGCGGGACGGACTCTAGGGCAAGAAACGGTGGAAGCTGCGCTGCGATTGGGGCTGGGTTCACTGCCGCTTCCTGCGGCAACTCCAGCGTGGAAAGGGCGACGGCTGCTTCTGCAATCGGCGTGGAAGGGGCGACGGCTGCGACATTAGTGTGGGCAGGGTGGTGGCTTCCTCTCCCCTAGGCGGCTGGCGGCTAGGGCGAGCGACGCCATGGCGAGCGGCCGGACGCGGCACTCTGCTTCGCATCCTCTGTTCCAGCGGGATGCTCCTCCGCTGGCTTCTTCCCAGCGGCTGATTGCTCCACAGCAGAACGCCCCTCTCCAGCAGTCACAGCGGGAGAGGGTTGCTCCTCAGCCGCTGGTTACTTCACCGCGGGAGGGGGTTGCTCCTCTCCAACAGCCGCTGGTTCCTCCCCAGCAGCTTAGGCCGGTTTCACACCAGGATGTTCCACCGCTGATTTCTTCTTCTCGACGGGATGCTCCTTCAATGAACCAGGCCCGAGGTCGTTCACGATCTAGATCACGACCTCCAGCTCCTATTTCCCGAGATCCGAAGCCTTGGAGTAGCCTCTTCAAGGCTCCAGTGGGTAGTCCGGATCTTCGACTGGACTTTTTTGCTCCAGAAGTACAGGCTGACCAGAAGATTGCTGTGTATGAGGCTATTGATTCCGACGAACTAATTGAGACATGGTCAATGGCAATTGTGGGCTACGTTGTTGGACTAAGAACATCCTTTTTCCCACTATCCTCATACATCAGAACTCGATGGGGAATATCAACATTTGATCTTCATATGTTGGAGACCGGATTCTTTGTATGCAGGCTTTATTCGGAAGAAGATTTACAACGAGTCCTTGAAGGATTTTGGACTATCCGTGGTCATCCAATGATACTACGACGCTGGGCACCTGATGTGAGATTGGAGTTAGACAGTCTACAGTCTATCCCAATATGGGTTTCTTTCCATGGACTTCCACTACATCTCTGGGGTCGTCGTTTTATTGCAAAGCTTTGTAGCACCCTGGGACACCCATTGTATCTTGATAAGGCAACAGCTTCGAAAACGAGATTGACCTTTGCCAGAGCTTGTGTAATGGTTTCTTCTGATGAGGAACTGCCGAATGATGTTTCTTACCGTGATCTTGATGGGAGCACCCGAAAGGTGAAAGTCTCATATTCTTGGAAGCCACAACGATGCAAGGTTTGTCTATCTTTTGGACATGTAAATGGTGCCTGCCAACAGCCTTCACAAAAAATCACACAGGTCTACCGACCACGCCAAGAATGCACTGATACTCCAGTGCCAACAGTGGTGATGGCGGAGAAGATGATTGAACACTCTGACTCGTTGGGGCAGCGACACGAACAAGAGAAAGACAAGTCAGGACTTCCATCTTTTATATCAGAGAAATTCACTGCAGGAGCTTCCCAAGGTTCTCACTCCCCAATAACAACCTCGCCTTCACGAATCACTCCTTCAGATAATCAGGAAATTTCATTTCAACAACCTCTTGGGAACCAAGACATTGCAACTCACCAAACTCATCGCTCTTCGACACATCCCGCTATTCAGGACTCCTTGCCTCAAGGTACGCAAAAATTTAAACATTTGCAAGCTGTGGATGAGGTGGATAAATATAGGAATAAAGGATTAAAGGGTAAAGATATTATGCGAGAGGACCATGCAAAATCAAAGGATAAGAAAAAGGATGGTAGTGTCCTCCCAAAATCACATGCTCTTCCTTCTATCTAGTATTGATGAAAATAAGCTGTTGGAATGTTCGTGAACTTAATAAGACTGAGAAATGTCAGGAGCTCAATAGAATAATCCGATCTGCTGCATGTGACATGGTGATTCTTGTGGAAACAAAAATTAAACCTCATCGTGTTCGAGTTCAGAAGAATTTAATATGGCCTGAGGCAGAACTTTTTACTAATGATTCTCAGGATACTTATGGTCGAGTTTGGGTCTTATGGCATCCTAACCTTGTTACTGCTTGGTTTATTTCTGCTACTAATCAATTCATTCATCTTAAGGCAGAGGATAAACAGACTGGATGTCAATTCAATATTACCGGTATTTATGCATCTAACAGTATGTCTGACAGGAATGCTCTATGGCGTGATCTGGTTTGCATTGCAAATAGTTATCCTACAGTACCATGGGCTGTTCTCGGTGACTTTAATACTGTCAGATACACAAATGAGAAAGTGGGGGGTAGAGTGCTTTCCGAATATCAGCTTCAACATTTTAATGATTGTATAGATACTGCTGCATTGACTGACATGAAATCTGTAGGTGATTGGTTCTCATGGAACAATCAAAGTACTGCTGAAAGAAAAATTATGGCTCGACTTGACAGATGTTTGATTAATCAGGAATGGTTAGCAGTTTTCCCAGATTCACTTCTTGAGTACGGTGCTAAGTTATTTTCGGATCACTCTATTATGCATATACATGCAGATAAAGCACTACCAAGAGTCAAGAAACCTTTTAGATTTTTTAATATGTGGAGTTCTCACCCAAAGTTCCTCGAAGTTATTAAGTCAGCTTGGGACATTAATGTATTTGGTTCTCCCCCTTACATCCTATGTCAAAAACTAAAAGCATTTAAAGCAGCACTGAAGAAGTGGAATTCAACTACATTTGGAAATATCAACGACAGAGTTCAGTTATGCAAGAAAGAACTTATGGCTGTGCAAAGCGAGCTAAATCTTCAACCTCTGGATGCGAATCTTATATACAAAGAGGCTGCTGCTAGAAATAACTTTATGCAAGATTTGAAGCAGGAGGAATGCTTTTTGAAACAGAAGTCACGACAGCATTGGCTTACTCTAGGGGATTCTAATACGAAGTTTTTCTATGCTGCTATTGCTACCAGAAGGGCTACTAATCGCATCAAAAAATGCAAAGGTATAGATGGTAATCTCATTGAGGATCTGGATGAGGTTAAAAATTACACCAAGCAATTTTTTTATTCCTTACTCAATCAGGAACAGCAGCCTAATAGTATTCATGTTGGGCCTACAAGACGACTTGATTCTGAAGCCCTCTCTCATCTTAATGCCCCAATAACGGATGATGAAATTGTGAAAGTTGTTTTTAAGTCCCCGAAGCACAAAAGCCCTGGTCCAGATGGATTTCCAGCTGAGTTTTATCAAATTGCATGGGCTATTGTAGGCAACGATGTCATAAAAGCTTGTCGACATTTTTTCTCCTCAGGTCACATTCTGAAAGAAATGAATTGCACTTTTATTTCTTTAGTGCCTAAAAATGATGGAGCCGATTCATTGGAGAACTACCGTCCTATTTCACTGTGCAACTTTATTTATAAGGTTATCTCTAAGTTGCTGGCAGATAGACTACAAAAGGTCATGAATAAGGTCATTAGTCCTAATCAGGCTGCTTTTCTTAAAGGGAGGAGTATCCATCATAATGTCCTGCTTGCTAATGATTTGGTTAAGGATCTACATTCTAAAACAAGAGGGAAAAAGATCTGTTTTAAAGCTGATTTACGAAAGGCCTTTGACTCAGTCAATAGGGATTTTATTTACATGATGCTCCATAATATGGGCTTCCCTCAGCACTGGGTTAAATGGATTCAATGTTGCTTGGAAACTCCAAAATTTTCAATTCTCTTTAATGGTTCACCTATTGGCTTCTTTGGGAGTAAGAATGGCATTCGACAATGTGATCCACTATCTCCTTATCTTTTTACCATTGCAATGGAAGGGCTCAGTTGTATGTTAGAAGAGGCTGTTTCCAATGGCAAAATTAAGGTACCACATTATGGTTCTGTTTATATCTCTCACATAACATTTGCCGACGACCTTATTATCTTCCTTCGAGATGATCCAGTTTCTGTGAGTAATCTGGCAGATATTCTTAATGAATTTGGTAAAGTTTCTGGTCTTAAGCTAAACCATGCAAAGAGCAAAGTATATGTGGGTGCTTGCATTGACAATAAGGATCATATTGCTCAAACATTGGGAGTTGCTGAAGGAAATTTACAGGTTCCTTACTTGGGTCTCCCACTTATATCCACTGGAATCAACAAAGCCTCCTGTCAGCCTATCATACAAAAAATTAAGAACAGAATTTCCTCTTGGAAAAATAGGCTTCTTTCTAAAGCTGGACGACTTGAACTTATTCGATCTGTGTTGATCTCTTATTCTATTTATTGGTCTCATGCATTCCTTCTACCAGCCGGGCTTCTCCATGATATTGATAAATTACTTATGAACTTCTTTTGGAATGGCACAGATGGTAAGGCAATGCACATGGTGAATTGGGACAGCATTTGCAAACCGAAGGATGAAGGGGGGCTGAATCTTCGACATATTAGAGATTGGAATAAAGCTTATATGGTAAAGCAATTATGAGATATTTTACAAAACAAGTCTTCCTTATGGTCACAAATGGGTTTTTGCTAGGTACCTAACCAAGGAATCAATCTGGGAAACATCTGCAAAAACATCTCATTCTGCTGCTTGGAAAGGAATTCTGAAGGCAAGGCGATGGCTACGTAACAATATTTCTTATGTGATTTCTTCTGGAACCAATATTAATATGTGGTATGATCCTTGGGTGAATGGGAAAAGTATATTTCAGATATTTGGTGATAGAGTACGACAGGATCTGGGGGCTCCCAAAGACTGGAAGGTTTCTGAATTCATTAACAATGGTACTTGGTGTCTTCCCAACCCTACCTCCCCTGACATGTTATTACTTTGGCCGATTATTAGGGCTATTCCAATCAAAAACAACTCTTCAGATATGCTTATTTGGCTTCATGATAACGGTAAATTTAGTGCTACATCTGCATGGAACCAAATTAGACGACGAAACAACAAGTGGATCCAAAGTAGTTGGACATGGGATAGTCCATGCTCACAGCGACATTCCTTATGTACATGGCAGGCCCTTCTTGGCAAACTTCCTACGATGGACAATATGCAGCGAAGAGGTATTTATATTGTAAATCGGTGCTCTTTGTGTATGCAAAATGAAGAAAGTGTTGACCATCTCTACTTTGCTTGTGATTATTCATCTTGGATATGGAAGGAGATCTTGAAGCGATTTGATTTTCAAAGGCTACCACGGCCAAACTTGCATCATGAATTAGAAATGCTTATGCAAAGCTTCTCAAGAAAGGGGCCTCTTACACAACTAGCACGAATTATATTCAGATGTGTTATTTGGTGGATTTGGAAGGAGAGGTGTGGCAGAATTTTTGAGTGTCACAACATGAACAAAGCTCAAATTCTGATAGAGATTCTTCAGGACTCACGATCATGTATGGAGCCAGAATTGAATACAGAGCACCTAACAAGAAGAGAGAAAGATATTTTCACAAGATTCAATTTTTCCAATCGTCAAGAATCACTCGAATAATGATGACGATTGTAATGTATTATATGGGGCAAAGCTTATATTTTGTGATGTATCCACAAGTAGTCCAGAACAGTCTAGCTATTGCATTTTATTATTTATTAACTTCCTTATGCTACTCTTGGAGATGAGTTTGTTGAAGCGTGCCCATTTCACCTTCTTTAGGTGGGGTGCAATCTTTTTTTTTTGGTAAGTAAAGATAATGTATTTTGTAAAAGATTTGTACAAAGAAGCTTTGTCTACACAAGCCATAGACTAAAGCCTGAAGTCTCTTAGTGTAGTCGAGAAGATTGCACCCCACCTAAAGAAGGTGAAGTGGGCACGCTTCATCGAACTCATCTCCAAGAGTAGCACAAGGAAGTTAATAAATAAAAATGCAATAGCTAGACTGTTCTGGACCACTTGTGGATACATCACAAAATATAAGCTTTGCCCCATATAATACATTACAATCTTCATCATTATTCGAGTGATTCTTGACGAATGGAAAAATTGAATCTTGTGAAAATATCTTTCTCTCTTCTTGTTAGGTGCTCTGTATTCAATTCTTGCTCCATACATGATCGTGAGTCCTGAAGAATCTCTATCAGAATTTGAGCTTTGTTCATGTTGTGACACTCAAAAATTCTGCCACACCTCTCCTTCCAAATCCACCAAATGGCACATCTGAATATAATTCTTGCTAGTTGTGTAAGAGGCCCCTTTCTTGAGAAGCTTTGCATAAGCATTTCTAATTCATGATGCAAGTTTGGACGTGGTAGCCTTTGAAAATCAAATCGCTTCAAGATCTCCTTCCATATCCATGATGAATAATCACAAGCAAAGTAGAGATGGTCAACACTTTCTTCATTTTGCAAACACAGAGAGCACCGATTTACAATATAAATACCTCTTCGCTGCATATTGTCTATCGTAGGAAGTTTGTTGAGAAGGGCCTGCCATGTACATAAGGAATGTCGCTGTGAGCATGGACTATCCCATGTCCAACTACTTTGGATCCACTTGTTGTTTCGTCGTCTAATTTGGTTCCATGCAGATGTAGCACTAAATTTACCGTTATCATGAAGCCAAATAAGCATATCTGAAGAGTTGTTCTTGATTGGAATAGCCCTAATAGTCGGCCAAAGTAATAACATGTCAGGGGAGGTAGGGTTGGGAAGACACCATGTACCATTGTTAATGAATTCAGAAACCTTCCAGTCTTTGGGAGCCCCCAGATCCTGTCGTACTCTATCACCAAATATCTGAAATATACTTTTCCCATTCACCCAAGGATCATACCACATATTAATATTGGTTCCAGAAGAAATCACATAAGAAATATTGTTACGTAGCCATCGCCTTGCCTTCAGAATTCCTTTCCAAGCAGCAGAATGAGATGTTTTTGCAGATGTTTCCCATATTGATTCCTTGGTTAGGTACCTAGCAAAAACCCATTGTGACCATAAGGAAGACTTGTTTTGTAAAATATCCCATAATTGCTTTACCATACAAGCTTTATTCCAATCTCTAATATGTCGAAGATTCAGCCCTCCTTCATCCTTCGGTTTGCAAATGTTGTCCCAATTCACCATGTGCATTGCCTTACCATCTGTGCCATTCCAAAAGAAGTTCATAAGTAATTTATCAATATCATGGAGAAGCCCGACAGGTAGAAGGAATGCATGAGACCAATAAATAGAATAAGAGATCAACACTGATCGAATAAGTTCAAGTCGTCCAGCTTTAGAAAGAAGCCTATTTTTCCAAGAGGAAATTCTGTTCTTAATTTTTTGTAGGATAGGCTGACAGGAGACTTTGTTGATTCCAGTGGATATAAGTGGGAGACCCAAGTAAGGAACCGGTAAATTTCCTTCAGCCACTCCCAATGTTTGAGCAATATGATCCTTATTGACAATGCAAGCACCCACATATACTTTGCTCTTTGCATGGTTTAGTTTAAGACCAGAAACTTTACCAAATTCATTAAGAATATCTGCCAGATTACTCACAGAAACTGGATCATCTCGAAGGAAGATAATAAGGTCATCGGCAAATGTTATGTGAGAGATATAAACAGAACCATAATGTGGTACCTTAATTTTGCCATTGGAAACAGCCTCTTCTAACATACAACTGAGCCCTTCCATTGCAATGGTAAAAAGATAAGGAGATAGTGGATCGCCTTGTCGAATGCCATTCTTACTCCCAAAGAAGCCAATAGGTGGACCATTAAAGAGAATCGAAAATTTTGGAGTTTCCAAGCAACATTGAATCCATTTAACCCAGTGCTGAGGGAAGCCCATATTATGGAGCATCATGTAAATAAAATTCCTATTGACTGAGTCAAAGGCCTTTCGTAAATCAGCTTTAAAACAGATCTTTTTCCCTCTTATTTTAGAATGTAGATCCTTAACCAAATCATTAGCAAGCAGGACATTATGATGGATACTCCTCCCTTTAAGAAAAGCAGCCTGATTAGGACTAATGACCTTATTCATGACCTTTTGTAGTCTATCTGCCAGCAACTTAGAGATAACCTTATAAATAAAGTTGCACAGTGAAATAGGACGGTAGTTCTCCAATGAATCGGCTCCATCATTTTTAGGCACTAAAGAAATAAAAGTGCAATTCATTTCTTTAAGAATATGACCTGAGGAGAAAAAATGTCGACAAGCTTTTATGACATCGTTGCCTACAATAGCCCATGCAATTTGATAAAACTCAGCTGGAAATCCATCTGGACCAGGGCTTTTGTGCTTCGGGGACTTAAAAACAACTTTCACAATTTCATCATCCGTTATTGGGGCATTAAGATGAGAGAGGGCTTCAGAATCAAGTCGTCTTGTAGGCCCAACATGAATACTATTAGGCTGCTGTTCCTGATTGAGTAAGGAATAAAAAAATTGCTTGGTGTAATTTTTAACCTCATCCAGATCCTCAATGAGATTACCATCTATACCTTTGCATTTTTTGATGCGATTAGTAGCCCTTCTGGTAGCAATAGCAGCATAGAAAAACTTCGTATTAGAATCCCCTAGAGTAAGCCAATGCTGTCGTGACTTCTGTTTCAAAAAGCATTCCTCCTGCTTCAAAGCTTGCATAAAGTTATTTCTAGCAGCAGCCTCTTTGTATATAAGATTCTCATCCAGAGGTTGAAGATTCAGCTCGCTTTGCACAGCCATAAGTTCTTTCTTGCATAACTGAACCCTGTCGTTGATATTTCCAAATGTAGTTGAATTCCACATCTTAAGTGCTGCTTTGCATGCTTTTAGTTTTTGACATAGGATGTAAGGGGGAGAACCAAATACATTAATGTCCCAAGCTGACTTAATAACTTCGAGGAACTTTGGGTGAGAACTCCACATATTAAAAAATCTAAAAGGTTTCTTTACTCTGGGTAGTGCTTTATCTGCATGTATATGCATAATAGAGTGATCCGAAAATAACTTAGCACCATACTCAAGAAGTGAATCTGGGAAAACTGCTAACCATTCCTGATTAATCAAACATCTGTCAAGTCGAGCCATAATTTTCCTGTCAGCAGTACTTTGATTGTTCCATGAGAACCAATCACCTACAGATTTCATGTCAGTCAATGCAGCAGTATCTATACAATCATTAAAATGTTGAAGCTGATATTCCGAAAGCACTCTACCCCCCACTTTCTCATTTGTGTATCTGACAGTATTAAAGTCACCGAGAACAGCCCATGGTACTGTAGGATAACTATTTGCAATGCAAACCAGATCACGCCATAGAGCATTCCTGTCAGACATACTGTTAGATGCATAAATACCGGTAATATTGAATTGACATCCAGTCTGTTTATCCTCTGCCTTAAGATGAATGAATTGATTAGTAGCAGAAATAAACCAAGCAGTAACAAGGTTAGGATGCCATAAGACCCAAACTCGACCATAAGTATCCTGAGAATCATTAGTAAAAAGTTCTGCCTCAGGCCATATTAAATTCTTCTGAACTCGAACACGATGAGGTTTAATTTTTGTTTCCACAAGAATCACCATGTCACATGCAGCAGATCGGATTATTCTATTGAGCTCCTGACATTTCTCAGTCTTATTAAGTTCACGAACATTCCAACAGCTTATTTTCATCAATACTAGATAGAAGGAAGAGCATGCGATTTTAGGAGGACACTACCATCCTTTTTCTTATCCTTTGATTTTGCATGGTCCTCTCGCATAATATCTTTACCCTTTAATACTTTATTCCTATATTTATCCATCTTATCCACAGCTTGCAAATGTTTAAATTTTTGCGTACCTTGAGGCAAGGAGTCCTGAATAGCGGGATGTGTCGAAGAGCGATGAGTTTGCTGAGTTGCAATGTCTTGGTTCCCAAGAGGTTGTTGAAATGAAATTTCCTGATTATCTAAAGGAGTGATTCGTGAAGGCGAGGCTGTTATTGGGGAGTGAGAACCTTGGGAAGCTCCTGCAGTGAAAGTCTCTGATATAATAGGTAAAGATGGAAGTCCTGACTTGTCTTTCTCTTGTTCGTGTCGCTGCCCCATCGAGTCAGAGTGTCCAATTATCTTCTCCGCCATCACCACTGTTGGCACTGGAGTATCAGTGCTTGGATTAGTGGTAGTGACCCCATTCTGTGGCTCTTGGCGTGGTCGGTAGACCTGTGTGATTTTTTGTGAAGGCTGTTGGCAGGCACCATTTACATGTCCAAAAGATAGACAAACCTTGCATCGTTTTGGCTTCCAAGAATATGAGACTTTCACCTTTCGAGTGCTCCCATCAAGATCACGGTAAGAAACATCATTCGGCAGTTCCTCATCAGAAGAAACCATTACACAAGCTCTGGCAAATGTCAATCTTGTTTGCGAAGCTGTTGCCTTATCAAGATACAATGGCTGTCCCAGGGTGCTGCAAAGCTTTGCAATAAAACGACGACCCCAGAGATGTAGTGGAAGTCCATGAAAAGAAACCCATATTGGGATAGACTATAGACTGTCTAACTCCAATCTCACATCAGGTGCCCAGCGTCGTAGTATCATTGGATGACCACGAATAGTCCAAAATCCTTCAAGTACCCGTTGTAAATCTTCTTCCGAATAAAGTCTGCATACAAAGAATCCGGTCTCCAACATATGAAGATCAAATGTTGATATTCCCCATCGAGTTCTGATGTATGAGGATAGTGGGAAAAATGATGTTCTTAGTCCAACAACGTAGCCCACAATTGCCATGGACCATGTCTCAATTAGTTCGTCAGAATCAATAGCCTCATACACAGCAATCTTCTGGTCAGACTGTACTTCTGGAGCAAAAAAGTCTAGTCGAAGATCCGGACTACCCACTGGAGCCTTGAAGAGGCTACTCCAAGGCCGAGGATCTCGGGAAATAGGTGTTGGAGGTCGTGATCTAGATCGTGAACGACCTCGGGCCTGGTTTATTGAAGGAGCATCCCGTCGAGAAGAAGAAATCATCGGTGGAACATCCTGGTGTGAAACCGGCCTAAGCTGCTGGGGAGGAACCAGCGGCTGTTGGAGAGGAGCAACCCCCTCCCGCGGTGAAGTAACCAGCGGCTGAGGAGCAACCCTCTCCCGCTGCGACTGCTGGAGAGGGGCGTTCTGCTGTGAAGCAATCAGCGCCGGCCGCTGGGAAGGAGCCAGCGGAGGAGCATCCCACTGGAACAGAGGATGCGAAGCAGAGTGCCGCGTCCGGCCGCTCGCATCCATGGCGTCGCTCGCCCTAGAGACCGCCAGCCGCCTAGGGGAGAGGAAGCCACCACCCTGCCCACACTAATGTCGCAGCCGTCGCCCCTTCCACGCCGATTGCAGAAGCAGCCCTCGCCCTTTCCACGCTGGAGTTGCCGCAGGAGCGGCAGTGAACCCAGCCCCAATCGCAGCGCAGCTTCCACCGTTTCTCACCCTAGAGTCTGTCCCGCGCCTAGGGGAGAAGAGCCGCCGCCCTTCCACGCCTGAAATCGCCGATTCCCGGCCTGGAATCGCTGATCGCAGGAGCGACCGCCGGCCTTCCACGCTTGTTTTCGCCGCGGAGCGATCGTAGAGGAGAAATCGCCCAAGGGAGCAATCGCAAGCAAGGGAAGAGGTTGCCGTCCCCAGCGTCGATCGCAAGCGCAAGCGCAAGCCCAAGTAGAGCAGAGTACTCACGCACGCACGCAAGGGAACGCAGGCTTTCCCCCCATTCCCAAGCAGATTCGTGCACCGTCTCTCCTCCTCTCTCTCCTCTCTCTCTCTTCTCGACTACACTAAGAGACTTCAGGCTTTAGTCTATGGCTTGTGTAGACAAAGCTTCTTTGTACAAATCTTTTACAAAATACAATATCTTTACTTACCAAAAAAAAAAAAATAAGACGGGAAAGACCAGTATTTTGAATTTCCGAGACGGTGCACAAAAAACCGATCGAAACTCGACTCTGCGCAATGTTCGTGCAATGTTTATGACCGTCGTATTTTTTTGCGAAAGCGTGCTTATACGACTTCCCATGGGCTAATAAGACGGGAAAGACCAGTGTTTTGAATTTCTGAGACGGTGCATGAAAAACCGATCGAAACTCGACTCTGCGCGCGACATTGAGAAAAGTTTATGACCATCGTATTTTTTTGCGATAGCGTGCTTGTACGACTTCCCATGGGCTAATAAGATGGGAAAGACCAGTATTTTGAATTTCTGAGACTTTAAACCGATCGAAACTCGACTCTCTGCAATGTTCGTGCAATGTTTATGACCGTCGTATTTTTTTGCGAAAGCGTGCTTGTACGACTTCCCATGGGCTAATAAGACGGGAAAGACCAGTATTTTGAATTTCCGAGACGGTGCACGAAAAACCGATCGAAAGTCGACTCAGCGCGCGACTTCGAGAAAAGTTAATGACCGTCGTATTTTTTTGCGATAGCGTGCTTGTACGACTTCCCATGGGCTAATAAGATGGGAAAGACCAGTATTTTGAATTTCCGAGACGGTGCACAAAAAACCGATCGAAACTCGACTCTGCGCAAAGTTCGTGCAATGTTTATGACCGTCGTATTTTTTTGCGAAAGCGTGCTTGTACGACTTCACTTGGGCTAATAAGATGGTAAAGACCAGTATTTCGAATTTCCGAGACGGTGCAGAAAAAACCGATCGAAACTCGACTCTGCGCCAAGTTCGTGCAATGTTTATGACCGTCGAATTTTTTTGCGAAAGCGTGCTTGTACGACTTCTCATGGGCTAATAAGATGGGAAATACCAAGATTTTGAATTTCCGGGACGGTGCAGAAAAAACCGATCGAAACTCGACACTGCGCAAAGTTCGTGCAATGTTTATGACCGTCGTATTTTTTTGCGAAAGCATGCTTGTACGACTTCCCATGGGCTAATAAGATGGGAAAGACCAGTATTTTGAATTTCCGATACGGTGCACGAAAAACCGATCGAAACTCGACTCTGCGCGCGACTTCGAGAAAAGTTAATGACCGTCGTATTTTTTTGCGATAGCGTGCTTGTACGACTTCCCATGGGCTAATAAGATGGGAAGACCAGTATTTTGAATTTCTGAGACGGTGCATAAAAACCGATCGAAACTCGACTCTGCGCAATGTTCGTGCAATGTTTATGACCGTCGTATTTTTTTGCGAAAGCGTGCTTGTACGACTTCACATGGGCTAATAAGATGGGAAAGACCAGTATTTTGAATTTTCGAGACGGTGCAGAAAAACCGATCGAAACTCGACTCTGCGCAAAGTTCGTGCAATGTTTATGACCGTCGTATTTTTTTGCGAAAGCGTGCTTGTACGACTTCACATGGGCTAATAAGATGGGAAAGACCAGTATTTTGAATTTTCGAGACGGTGCAGAAAAACCGATCGAAACTCGACTCTTGTCCAAGTTCGTGCAATGTTTATGACCATCGTATTTTTTTGCGAAAGCGTGCTTGTACGACTTCTCATGGGCTAATAAGATGGGAAATACCACTATTTTGAATTTCTGAGACGGTGCAGAAAAAACCGATCGAAACTTGACTCTGCGGAAAGTTCGTGCAATGTTTATGACCGTCGTATTTTTTTGCGAAACCATGCTTGTACGACTTCCCATGGGCTAATAAGACGGGAAAGACCAGTATTTTGAATTTCCGAGACGGTACATGAAAAACCGATCGAAACTCGACTCTGCGCGCGACTTCGAGAAAAGTTTATGACCGTCGTATTTTTTTGCGATAGCATGCTTGTACGACTTCCCATGGGCTAATAAGATGGGAAAGACCAGTATTTTGAATTTCCGAGACGGTGCACAAAAAACTGATCGAAACTCGACTCTGCGCAATGTTCGTGCAATGTTTATGACCGTCGTATTTTTTGCGAAAGCATGCTTGTACGACTTCCCATGGGCTAATAAGACGGGAAAGACCAGTATTTTGAATTTCCGAGACGGTGCACGAAAAACCGATCGAAACTCGACTCAGCGCGCGACTTCGAGAAAAGTTTATGACCGTCGTATTTTTTTGCGAAAGCGTGCTTGTACGACTTCACATGGGCTAATAAGGTTGTTGGACTAAGAACATCCTTTTTCCCACTATCCTCATACATCAGAACTCGATGGGGAATATCAACATTTGATCTTCATATGTTGGAGACCGGATTCTTTGTATGCAAGCTTTATTCGGAAGAAGATTTACAACGGGTCCTTGAAGGATTTTGGACTATCCGTGGTCATCCAATGATACTACGACGCTGGGCACCTGATGTGAGATTGGAGTTAGACAGTCTACAGTCTATCCCAATATGGGTTTCTTTCCATGGACGTCCACTACATCTCTGGGGTCGTCGTTTTATTGCAAAGCTTTGCGGCACCCTGGGACAACCATTGTATCTTGATAAGGCAACAGCTTCGCAAACGAGATTGACCTTTGCGAGAGCTTGTGTAATGGTTTCTTCTGATGAGGAACTGCCGAATGATGTTTCTTACCGTGATCTTGATGGGAGCACCCGAAAGGTGAAAGTCTCATATTCTTGGAAGCCACAACGATGCAAGGTTTGTCTATCTTTTGGACATGTAAATGGTGCCTGCCAACAGCCTTCACAAAAAATCACACAGGTCTACCGACCACGCCAAGAGCCACAGAATGGGGTCACTACCACTAATCCAAGCACTGATACTCCAGTGCCAACAGTGGTGATGGCGGAGAAGATGATTGAACACTCTGACTCGTTGGGGCAGCGACACGAACAAGAGAAAGATAACTCAGGACTTCCATCTTTACCTATTATATCAGAGACTTTCACTGCAGGAGCTTCCCAAGGTTCTCACTCCCCAATAACAACCTTGCCTTCACGAATCACTCCTTCAGATAATCAGGAAATTTCATTTCAACAACCTCTTGGGAACCAAGACATTGCAACTCACCAAACTCATCGCTCTTCGACACATCCCGCTATTCAGGACTCGTTGCCTCAAGGTACGCAAAAATTTAAACATTTGCAAGCTGTGGATGAGGTGGATAAATATAGGAATAAAGGATTAAAGGGTAAAGATATTATGCGAGAGGACCATGCAAAATCAAAGGATAAGAAAAAGGATGGTAGTGTCCTCCCAAAATCGCATGCTCTTCCTTCTATCTAGTATTGATGAAAATAAGCTGTTGGAATGTTCGTGGACTTAATAAGACTGAGAAATGTCGGGAGCTCAATAGAATAATCCGATCTGCTGCATGTGACATGGTGATTCTTGTGGAAACAAAAATTAAACCTCATCGTGTTCGAGTTCAGAAGAATTTAATATGGCCTGAGGCAGAACTTTTTACAAATGATTCTCAGGATACTTATGGTCGAGTTTGGGTCTTATGGCATCCTAACCTTGTTACTGCTTGGTTTATTTCTGCTACTAATCAATTCATTCATCTTAAGGCAGAGGATAAACAGACTGGATGTCAATTCAATATTACCGGTATTTATGCATCTAACAGTATGTCTGACAGGAATGCTCTATGGCGTGATCTGGTTAGCATTGCAAATAGTTATCCTACAGTACCTTGGGCTGTTCTCGGTGACTTTAATACTGTCAGATACACAAATGAGAAAGTGGGGGGTAGAGTGCTTTCCGAATATCAGCTTCAACATTTTAATGATTGTATAGCTACTGCTGCATTGACTGACATGAAATCTGTAGGTGATTGGTTCTCATGGAACAATCAAAGTACTACTGAAAGAAAAATTATGGCTCGACTTGACAGATGTTTGATTAATCAGGAATGGTTAGCAGTTTTCCCAGATTCACTTCTTGAGTACGGTGCTAAGTTATTTTCGGATCACTCTATTATGCATATACATGCAGATAAAGCACTACCCAGAGTCAAGAAACCTTTTAGATTTTTTAATATGTGGAGTTCTCACCCAAAGTTCCTCGAAGTTATTAAGTCAGCTTGGGACATTAATGTATTTGGTTCTCCCCCTTACATCCTATGTCAAAAACTAAAAGCATGCAAAGCAGCACTGAAGAAGTGGAATTCAACTACATTTGGAAATATCAACGATAGGGTTCAGTTATACAAGAAAGAACTTATAGTTGTGCAAAGCGTGCTAAATCTTCAACCTTTGGATGCGAATCTTATCTACAAAGAGGCTGCTGCTAGAAATAACTTTATGCAAGCTTTGAAGCAGGAGGAATGCTTTTTGAAACAGAAGTCACGACAGCATTGGCTTACTTTAGGGGATTCTAATACGAAGTTTTTCTATGCTGCTATTGCTACCAGAAGGGCTACTAATCGCATCAAAAAATGCAAAGGTATAGATGGTAATCTCATTGAGGATCTGGATGAGGTTAAAAATTACACCAAGCAATTTTTTTATTCCTTACTCAATCAGGAACAGCAGCCTAATAGTATTCATGTTGGGCCTACAAGACGACTTGATTCTGAAGCCCTCTCTCATCTTAATGCCCCAATAACGGATAATGAAATTGTGAAAGTTGTTTTTAAGTCCCCGAAGCACAAAAGCCCTGGTCCAGATGGATTTCCAGCTGAGTTTTATCAAATTGCATGGGCTATTGTAGGCAACGATGTCATAAAAGCTTGTCGACATTTTTTCTCCTCAGGTCACATTCTTAAAGAAATGAATTGCACTTTTATTTCTTTAGTGCCTAAAAATGATGGAGCCGATTCATTGGAGAACTACCGTCCTATTTCACTGTGCAACTTTATTTATAAGGTTATCTCTAAGTTGCTGGCAGATAGACTACAAAAGGTCATGAATATGGTCATTAGTCCTAATCAGGCTGCTTTTCTTAAAGGGAGGAGTATTCATCATAATGTCCTGCTTGCTAATGATTTGGTTAAGGATCTACATTCTTAAACAAGAGGGAAAAATATCTGTTTTAAAGCTGATTTACGAAAGGCCTTTGACTCAGTCAATAGGAATTTTATTTACATGATGCTCCATAATATGGGCTTCCCTCAGCACTGGGTTAAATGGATTCAATGTTGCTTGGAAACTCCAAAATTTTCAATTCTCTTTAATGGTTCACCTATTGGCTTCTTTGGGAGTAAGAATGGCATTCGGCAAGGCGATCCACTATCTCCTTATCTTTTTACCATTGCAATGGAAGGGCTCAGTTGTATGTTAGAAGAGGCTGTTTCCAATGGCAAAATTAAGGTACCACATTATGGTTCTGTTTATATCTCTCACATAACATTTGCCGACGACCTTATTATCTTCCTTCGAGATGATCCAGTTTCTGTGAGTAATCTGGCAGATATTCTTAATGAATTTGGTAAAGTTTCTGGTCTTAAGCTAAACCATGCAAAGAGCAAAGTATATGTGGGTGCTTGCATTGACAATAAGGATCATATTGCTCAAACATTGGGAGTTGCTGAAGGAAATTTACCGGTTCCTTACTTGGGTCTCCCACTTATATCCACTGGAATCAACAAAGCCTCCTGTCAGCCTATCATACAAAAAATTAAGAACAGAATTTCCTCTTGGAAAAATAGGCTTCTTTCTAAAGCTGGACGACTCGAACTTATTCGATCCGTGTTGATCTCTTATTCTATTTATTGGTCTCATGCATTCCTTCTACCTGCCGGGCTTCTCCATGATATTGATAAATTACTTATGAACTTCTTTTGGAATGGCACAGATGGAAAGGCAATGCACATGGTGAATTGGGACAGCATTTGCAAACCGAAGGATGAAGGGGGGCTGAATCTTCGACATATTAGAGATTGGAATAAAGCTTGTATGGTAAAGCAATTATAGGATATTTTACAAAACAAGTCTTCCTTATGGTCACAATGGGTTTTTGCAAGGTACCTAACCAAGGAATCAATCTGGGAAACATCTGCAAAAACATCTCATTCTTTTGCTTGGAAAGGAATTCTGAAGGCAAGGCGATGGCTACGTAATAATATTTCTTATGTGATTTCTTCTGGAACCAATATTAATATGTGGTATGATCCTTGGGTGAATGGGAAAAGTATATTTCAGATATTTGGTGATAGAGTACGACAGGATCTGGGGGCTCCCAAAGACTGGAAGGTTTCTGAATTCATTAACAATGGTACTTGGTGTCTTCCCAACCCTACCTCCCCTGACATGTTATTACTTTGGCCGACTATTAGGGCTATTCCAATCAAGAACAACTCTTCAGATATGCTTATTTGGCTTCATGATAACGGTAAATTTAGTGCTACATCTGCATGGAACCAAATTAGACGACGAAACAACAAGTGGATCCAAAGTAGTTGGACATGGGATAGTCCATGCTCACAGCGACATTCCTTATGTACATGGCAGGCCCTTCTCGGCAAACTTCCTACGATGGACAATATGCAGCGAAGAGGTATTTATATTGTAAATCGGTGCTCTTTATGTATGCAAAATGAAGAAAGTGTTGACCATCTCTACTTTGCTTGTGATTATTCATCTTGGATATGGAAGGAGATCTTGAAGCGATTTGATTTTCAAAGGCTACCACGGCCAAACTTGCATCATGAATTAGAAATGCTTATGCAAAGCTTCTCAAGAAAGGGGCCTCTTACACAACTAGCAAGAATTATATTCAGATGTGCTATATGGTGGATTTGGAAGGAGAGGTGTGGCAGAATTTTTGAGTGTCACAACATGAACAAAGCTCAAATTCTGATAGAGATTCTTCAGGACTCACGATCATGTATGGAGCAAGAATTGAATACAGAGCACCTAACAAGAAGAGAGAAAGATATTTTCACAAGATTCAATTTTTCCATTCGTCAAGAATCACTCGAATAATGATGAAGATTGTAATGTATTATATGGGGCAAAACTTATATTTTGTGATGTATCCACAAGTAGTCCAGAACAGTCTAGCTATTGCATTTTATTATTTATTAACTTTCTTATGCTACTCTTGGAGATGAGTTTGATGAAGCGTGCCCATTTCACCTTCTTTAGGTGGAGTGCAATCTTCTCGACTACACTAAGAGACTTCAGGCTTTAGTCTATGGCTTGTGTAGACAAAGCTTCTTTGTACAAATCTGTTACAAAATACATTATCTTTACTTACCAAAAAAAAAGACCAGTATTTTGAATTTCCGAGACGGTGCAGAAAAAACCGATCGAAACTCGACTCTGCGCCAAGTTCGTGCAATGTTTATGACCGTCGTATTTTATTGCGAAAGCGTGCTTGTACGACTTCCCATGGGCTAATAAGACGGGAAAGACCAGTGTTTTGAATTTCCGAGACGGTGCACGAAAAACCGATCGAAACTCGACTCTACGCGCGACTTCGAGAAAAGTTTATGACCGTCGTATTTTTTTGCGATAGTGTGCTTGTACGACTTCCCATGGGCTAATAAGATGGGAAAGACCAGTATTTTGAATTTATGAGACGGTGCATAAAAACCAATCGAAACTCGACTCTGCGCAATGTTCGTGCAATGTTTATGACCGTCGTATTTTTTTGCGAAAGCGTGCTTGTACGACTTCCCATGGGCTAATAAGACGGGAAAGACCAGTATTTTGAATTTCCGAGACGGTGCACGAAAAACCGATCGAAAGTCGACTCAGCGCGCGACTTCGAGAAAAGTTTATGACCGTCGTATTTTTTTGCGAAAGCGTGCTTGTACGACTTCACATGGGCTAATAAGATGGGAAAGACCAGTATTTTGAATTTCCGAGACGGTGTAGAAAAAACCGATCGAAACTCGACTCTGCGCCAAGTTCGTGCAATGTTTATGACCGTCGTATTTTTTTGCGAAAGCGTGCTTGTACGACTTCACATGGGCTAATAAGATGGGAAAGAACAGTATTTTGAATTTCCGAGACGGTGCAGAAAAAACCGATCGAAACTCGACTCTGCGCCAACTTCGTGCAATGTTTATGACCGTCGTATTTTTTTGCGAAAGCATGCTTGTACGACATCCCATGGGCTAATAAGACGGGAAAGACCAGTATTTTGAATTTCCGAGACGGTGCACAAAAAACCGATCGAAACTCGACTCTGCGCAAAGTTCGTGCAATGTTTATGACCGTCGTATTTTTTTGCGAATGCGTGCTTGTACGACTTCCCATCGGCTAATAAGACGGGAAAGACCAGTATTTTGAATTTCCGAGACGGTGCACAAAAAACCGATCGAAACTCGACTCTGCGCAAAGTTCGTACAATGTTTATGACCGTCGTATTTTTTTGCGAAAGCGTGCTTGTACGACTTCCCATCGGCTAATAAGACGGGAAAGACCAGTATTTTGAATTTCCGAGACGGTGCACAAAAAACCGATCGAAACTCGACTCTGCGCAAAGTTCGTACAATGTTTATGACCGTCGTATTTTTTTGTGAAAGCGTGCTTGTACGACTTCCCATGGGCTAATAAGACGGGAAAGACCAGTATTTTGAATTTCCGAGACGGTGCACGAAAAACCGATCGAAACTTAACTCAGCGCGCGACTTCGAGAAAAGTTTATGACCGTCGTATTTTTTTGCGATAGCGTGCTTGTACGACTTCCCATGGGCTAATAAGATGGGAAAGACCAGTATTTTGAATTTCTGAGACGGTTCATAAAAACCGATCGAAACATGACTCTGCGCAAAGTTCGTGCAATGTTTATGACCGTCGTATTTTTTTGCGAATGCGTGCTTGTACGACTTCCCATCGGCTAATAAGACGGGAAAGACCAGTATTTTGAATTTCCGAGACGGTGCACAAAAAACCGATCGAAACTCGACTCTGCGCAAAGTTCGTACAATGTTTATGACCGTCGTATTTTTTTGCGAAAGCGTGCTTGTACGACTTCCCATGGGCTAATAAGACGGGAAAGACCAGTATTTTGAATTTCCGAGACGGTGCACAAAAAATCGATCGAAACTCGACTCTGCGCAAAGTTCGTGCAATGTTTATGACCGTCGTATTTTTTTGCGAAAGCGTGCTTGTACGACTTCACATGGGCTAATAAGATGGGAAAGACCAGTATTTTGAATTTCCGAGACGGTGCAGAAAAAACCGATCGAAACTCGACTCTGCGCCAACTTCGTGCAATGTTTATGACCGTCGTATTTTTTTGCGAAAGCATGCTTGTACGACATCCCATGGGCTAATAAGACGGGAAAGACCAGTATTTTGAATTTCCGAGACGGTGCACAAAAAACCGATCGAAACTCGACTCTGCGCAAAGTTCGTACAATGTTTATGACCGTCGTATTTTTTTGCGAAAGCGTGCTTATACGACTTCCCATGGGCTAATAAGACGGGAAAGGCCAGTATTTTGAATTTCCGAGACGGTACACGAAAAACCGATCGAAACTCGACTCTGCGCGCGACTTCGAGAAAAGTTTATGACCGTCGTATTTTTTTGCGATAGCGTGCTTGTACGACTTCCCATGGGCTAATAAGATGGGAAAGACCAGTATTTTGAATTTCCGAGACGGTGCACAAAAAACCGATCGAAACTCGACTCTGCGTGCGACTTCGAGAAAAGTTTATGACCGTCGTATTTTTTTGCGATAGCGTGCTTGTACGACTTCCCATGGGCTAATAAGATGGGAAAACCAGTATTTTGAATTTCTGAGACGGTGCATAAAAACCGATCGAAACTCGACTCTGCGCAAAGTTCGTGCAATGTTTATGACCGTCGTATTTTTTTGCGAAAGCGTGCTTATACGACTTCCCATCGGCTAATAAGACGGGAAAGACCAGTATTTTGAATTTCCGAGACGGTGCACAAAAAACCGATCGAAACTCGACTCTGCGCCAAGTTCGTGCAATGTTTATGACCGTCGTATTTTTTTGCGATAGCGTGCTTGTATGACTTACCATCGGCTAATAAGATGGGAAAGCCCAGTATTTTGAATTTCCGAGACGGTGCACAAAAAACCGATCGAAACTCGACTCTGCGCCAAGTTCGTGCAATGTTTATGACCGTCGTATTTTTTTGCGATAGCGTGCTTGTACGACTTCCCATGGGCTAATAAGATGGGAAAGACCAGTATTTTGAATTTCCGAGACGGTGCATAAAAAACCGATCGAAACTCGACTCTGCGCAAAGTTCGTGCAATGTTTATGACCGTCGTATTTTTTGCGAAAGCATGCTTGTACGACTTCCCATAGGCTAATAAGACGGGAAAGACCAGTATTTTGAATTTCCGAGACGGTGCACGAAAAACCGATCGAAACTCGACTCAGCGCGTGACTTCGAGAAAAGTTTATGACCGTCGTATTTTTTTGCGATAGCGTGCTTGTACGACTTCCCATGTGCTAATAAGATAGGAAAGACCAGTATTTTGAATTTCCGAGACGGTGCACAAAAAACCGATCGAAACTCGACTCTGTGCGCGACTTCGAGAAAAGTTTATGACCGTCGTATTTTTTTGCGAAAGCGTGCTTGTACGACTTCCCATGGGCTAATAAGACGGGAAAGAAGGAGGAGAGACGGTGCACGCATCGGCTTGGGAATGGGGGGGAATGGGCCTGCGTTCCCTTGCGTGCGTGCTTGAGTGCTCTGCTCTGCTTGGGCTTGCGCTTGCGCTTGCGATCGACGCTGGGGACGGCAACCTCTTCCCTTGCGCTTGTGCTTGCGATTGCTCCCTTGGGCGATTTCTCCTCTACGATCACTCCGCGGCGAGTGGAAGGCCGGCGGTCGCTCCTGCGACGTGGAAGGGCGGCGGCTCTTCTCCCCTAGGCGCGGGACGGACTCTAGGGCAAGAAACGGTGGAAGCTGCGCTGCGATTGGGGCTGGGTTCACTGCCGCTTCCTGCGGCAACTCCAGCGTGGAAAGGGCGACGGCTGCTTCTGCAATCGGCGTGGAAGGGGCGACGGCTGCGACATTAGTGTGGGCAGGGTGGTGGCTTCCTCTCCCCTAGGCGGCTGGCGGCTAGGGCGAGCGACGCCATGGCGAGCGGCCGGACGCGGCACTCTGCTTCGCATCCTCTGTTCCAGCGGGATGCTCCTCCGCTGGCTTCTTCCCAGCGGCTGATTGCTCCACAGCAGAACGCCCCTCTCCAGCAGTCACAGCGGGAGAGGGTTGCTCCTCAGCCGCTGGTTACTTCACCGCGGGAGGGGGTTGCTCCTCTCCAACAGCCGCTGGTTCCTCCCCAGCAGCTTAGGCCGGTTTCACACCAGGATGTTCCACCGCTGATTTCTTCTTCTCGACGGGATGCTCCTTCAATGAACCAGGCCCGAGGTCGTTCACGATCTAGATCACGACCTCCAGCTCATATTTCCCGAGATCCGAAGCCTTGGAGTAGCCTCTTCAAGGCTCCAGTGGGTAGTCCGGATCTTCGACTGGACTTTTTTGCTCCAGAAGTACAGGCTGACCAGAAGATTGCTGTGTATGAGGCTATTGATTCCGACGAACTAATTGAGACATGGTCAATGGCAATTGTGGGCTACGTTGTTGGACTAAGAACATCCTTTTTCCCACTATCCTCATACATCAGAACTCGATGGGGAATATCAACATTTGATCTTCATATGTTGGAGACCGGATTCTTTGTATGCAGGCTTTATTCGGAAGAAGATTTACAACGGGTCCTTGAAGGATTTTGGACTATCCGTGGTCATCCAATGATACTACGACGCTGGGCACCTGATGTGAGATTGGAGTTAGACAGTCTACAGTCTATCCCAATATGGGTTTCTTTCCATGGACTTCCACTACATCTCTGGGGTCGTCGTTTTATTGCAAAGCTTTGCAGCACCCTGGGACAGCCATTGTATCTTGATAAGGCAACAGCTTCGCAAACGAGATTGACCTTTGCCAGAGCTTGTGTAATGGTTTCTTCTGATGAGGAACTGCCGAATGATGTTTCTTACCGTGATCTTGATGGGAGCACCCGAAAGGTGAAAGTCTCATATTCTTGGAAGCCACAACGATGCAAGGTTTGTCTATCTTTTGGACATGTAAATGGTGCCTGCCAACAGCCTTCACAAAAAATCACACAGGTCTACCGACCACGCCAAGAGCCACAGAATGGAGTCACTACCACTAATCCAAGCACTGATACTCCAGTGCCAACAGTGGTGATGGCGGAGAAGATGATTGAACACTCTGACTCGTTGGGGCAGCGACACGAACAAGAGAAAGACAAGTCAGGACTTCCATCTTTACCTATTATATCAGAGAATTTCACTGCAGGAGCTTCCCAAGGTTCTCACTCCCCAATAACAACCTCGCCTTCACGAATCACTCCTTCAGATAATCAGGAAATTTCATTTCAACAACCTCTTGGGAACCAAGACATTGCAACTCACCAAACTCATCGCTCTTCGACACATCCCGCTATTCAGGACTCCTTGCCTCAAGGTACGCAAAAATTTAAACATTTGCAAGCTGTGGATGAGGTGGATAAATATAGGAATAAAGGATTAAAGGGTAAAGATATTATGCGAGAGGACCATGCAAAATCAAAGGATAAGAAAAAGGATGGTAGTGTCCTCCCAAAATCGCATGCTCTTCCTTCTATCTAGTATTGATGAAAATAAGCTGTTGGAATGTTCGTGGACTTAATAAGACTGAGAAATGTCGGGAGCTCAATAGAATAATCCGATCTGCTGCATGTGACATGGTGATTCTTGTGGAAACAAAAATTAAACCTCATCGTGTTCGAGTTCAGAAGAATTTAATATGGCCTGAGGCAGAACTTTTTACTAATGATTCTCAGGATACTTATGGTCGAGTTTGGGTCTTATGGCATCCTAATCTTGTTACTGCTTGGTTTATTTCTGCTACTAATCAATTCATTCATCTTAAGGCAGAGGATAAACAGACTGGATGTCAATTCAATATTACCGGTATTTATGCATCTAACAGTATGTCTGACAGGAATGCTCTATGGCGTGATCTGGTTAGCATTGCAAATAGTTATCCTACAGTACCTTGGGTTGTTCTCGGTGACTTTAATACTGTCAGATACACAAATGAGAAAGTGGGGGGTAGAGTGCTTTCCGAATGTCAGCTTCAACATTTTAATGATTGTATAGATACTGCTGCATTGACTGACATGAAATCTGTAGGTGATTGGTTCTCATGGAACAATCAAAGTACTGCTGAAAGAAAAATTATGGCTCGACATGACAGATGTTTGATTAATCAGGAATGGTTAGCAGTTTTCCCAGATTCACTTCTTGAGTACGGTGCTAAGTTATTTTCGGATCACTCTATTATGCATATACATGCAGATAAAGCACTACCAAGAGTCAAGAAACCTTTTAGATTTTTTAATATGTGGAGTTCTCACCCAAAGTTCCTCGAAGTTATTAAGTCAGCTTGGGACATTAATGTATTTGGTTCTCCCCCTTACATCCTATGTCAAAAACTAAAAGCATGCAAAGCAGCACTGAAGAAGTGGAATTCAACTACATTTGGAAATATCAACGACAGAGTTCAGTTATGCAAGAAAGAACTTATGGCTGTGCAAAGCGAGCTAAATCTTCAACCTCTGGATGCGAATCTTATATACAAAGAGGCTGCTGCTAGAAATAACTTTATGCAAGCTTTGAAGCAGGAGGAATGCTTTTTGAAACAGAAGTCACGACAGCATTGGCTTACTCTAGGGGATTCTAATACGAAGTTTTTCTATGCTGCTATTGCTACCAGAAGGGCTACTAATCGCATCAAAAAATGCAAAGGTATAGATGGTAATCTCATTGAGGATCTGGAGGAGGTTAAAAATTACACCAAGCAATTTTTTTATTCCTTACTCAATCAGGAACAGCAGCCTAATAGTATTCATGTTGGGCCTACAAGACGACTTGATTCTGAAGCCCTCTCTCATCTTAATGCCCCAATAACGGATGATGAAATTGTGAAAGTTGTTTTTAAGTCCCCGAAGCACAAAAGCCCTGGTCCAGATGGATTTCCAGCTGAGTTTTATCAAATTGCATGGGCTATTGTAGGCAACGATGTCATAAAAGCTTGTCGACATTTTTTCTCCTCAGGTCACATTCTGAAAGAAATGAATTGCACTTTTATTTCTTTAGTGCCTAAAAATGATGGAGCCGATTCATTGGAGAACTACCGTCCTATTTCACTGTGCAACTTTATTTATAAGGTTATCTCTAAGTTGCTGGCAGATAGACTACAAAAGGTCATGAATACGGTCATTAGTCCTAATCAGGCTGCTTTTCTTAAAGGGAGGAGTATCCATCATAATGTCCTGCTTGCTAATGATTTGGTTAAGGATCTACATTCTAAAACAAGAGGGAAAAAGATCTGTTTTAAAGCTGATTTACGAAAGGCCTTTGACTCAGTCAATAGGGATTTTATTTACATGATGCTCCATAATATGGGCTTCCCTCAGCACTGGGTTAAATGGATTCAATGTTGCTTGGAAACTCCAAAATTTTCAATTCTCTTTAATGGTTCACCTATTGGCTTCTTTGGGAGTAAGAATGGCATTCGGCAATGTGATCCACTATCTCCTTATCTTTTTACCATTGCAATGGAAGGGCTCAGTTGTATGTTAGAAGAGGCTGTTTCCAATGGCAAAATTAAGGTACCACATTATGGTTCTGTTTATATCTCTCACATAACATTTGCCGACGACCTTATTATCTTCCTTCGAGATGATCCAGTTTCTGTGAGTAATCTGGCAGATATTCTTAATGAATTTGGTAAAGTTTCTGGTCTTAAGCTAAACCATGCAAAGAGCAAAGTATATGTGGGTGCTTGCATTGACAATAAGGATCATATTGCTCAAACATTGGGAGTTGCTGAAGGAAATTTACCGGTTCCTTACTTGGGTCTCCCACTTATATCCACTGGAATCAACAAAGCCTCCTGTCAGCCTATCATACAAAAAATTAAGAACAGAATTTCCTCTTGGAAAAATAGGCTTCTTTCTAAAGCTGGACGACTTGAACTTATTCGATCTGTGTTGATCTCTTATTCTATTTATTGGTCTCATGCATTCCTTCTACCAGCCGGGCTTCTCCATGATATTGATAAATTACTTATGAACTTCTTTTGGAATGACACAGATGGTAAGGCAATGCACATGGTGAATTGGGACAGCATTTGCAAACCGAAGGATGAAGGGGGGCTGAATCTTCGACATATTAGAGATTGGAATAAAGCTTATATGGTAAAGCAATTATGAGATATTTTACAAAACAAGTCTTCCTTATGGTCACAATGGGTTTTTGCTAGGTACCTAACCAAGGAATCAATCTGGGAAACATCTGCAAAAACATCTCATTCTGCTGCTTGGAAAGGAATTCTGAAGGCAAGGCGATGGCTACGTAACAATATTTCTTATGTGATTTCTTCTGGAACCAATATTAATATGTGGTATGATCCTTGGGTGAATGGGAAAAGTATATTTCAGATATTTGGTGATAGAGTACGACAGGATCTGGGGGCTCCCAAAGACTGGAAGGTTTCTGAATTCATTAACAATGGTACTTGGTGTCTTCCCAACCCTACCTCCCCTGACATGTTATTACTTTGGCCGACTATTAGGGCTATTCCAATCAAGAACAACTCTTCAGATATGCTGATTTGGCTTCATGATAACGGTAAATTTAGTGATACATCTGCATGGAACCAAATTAGACGACGAAACAACAAGTGGATCCAAAGTAGTTGGACATGGGATAGTCCATGCTCACAGCGACATTCCTTATGTACATGGCAGGCCCTTCTCGGCAAACTTCCTACGATGGACAATATGCAGCGAAGAGGTATTTATATTGTAAATCGGTGCTCTTTGTGTATGCAAAATGAAGAAAGTGTTGACCATCTCTACTTTGCTTGTGATTATTCATCTTGGATATGGAAGGAGATCTTGAAGCGATTTGATTTTCAAAGGCTACCACGGCCAAACTTGCATCATGAATTAGAAATGCTTATGCAAAGCTTCTCAAGAAAGGGGTCTCTTACACAACTAGCACGAATTATATTCAGATGTGCTATTTGGTGGATTTGGAAGAAGAGGTGTGGCAGAATTTTTGAGTGTCACAACATGAACAAAGCTCAAATTCTGATAGAGATTCTTCAGGACTCACGATCATGTATGGAGCAAGAATTGAATACAGAGCACCTAACAAGAAGAGAGAAAGATATTTTCACAAGATTCAATTTTTCCATTCGTCAAGAATCACTCGAATAATGATGACGATTGTAATGTATTATATGGGGCAAAGCTTATATTTTGTGATGTATCCACAAGTAGTCCAGAACAGTCTAGCTATTGTATTTTATTATTTATTAACTTCCTTATGCTACTCTTGGAGATGAGTTTGATGAAGCGTGCCCATTTCACCTTCTTTAGGTGGGGTGCAATCTTCTCGACTACACTAAGAGACTTCAGGCTTTAGTCTATGGCTTGTGTAGACAAAGCTTCTTTGTACAAATCTTTTACAAAATACAATATCTTTACTTACCAAAAAAAAAAAAAGTTCGAGAAAAGTTTATGACCGTCGTATTTTTTTGCGATAGCGTGCTTGTACGACTTCCCATGGGCTAATAAGATGGGAAAGACCAGTATTTTGAATTTCTGAGACGGTGCATAAAAACCGATCGAAACTCGACTCTGCGCAAAGTTCGTGCAATGTTTATGACCGTCGTATTTTTTTGCGAAAGCGTGCTTATACGACTTCCCATCGGCTAATAAGACGGGAAAGACCAGTATTTTGAATTTCCGAGACGGTGCACAAAAAACCGATCGAAACTCGACTCTGCGCCAAGTTCGTGCAATGTTTATGACCGTCGTATTTTTTTGCGATAGCGTGCTTGTATGACTTACCATGGGCTAATAAGATGGGAAAGCCCAGTATTTTGAATTTCCGAGACGGTGCACAAAAAACCGATCGAAACTCGACTCTGCGCCAAGTTCGTGCAATGTTTATGACCGTCGTATTTTTTTGCGATAGCGTGCTTGTACGACTTCCCATGGGCTAATAAGATGGGAAAGACCAGTATTTTGAATTTCCGAGACGGTGCATAAAAAACCGATCGAAACTCGACTCTGCGCAAAGTTCGTGCAATGTTTATGACCGTCGTATTTTTTGCGAAAGCATGCTTGTACGACTTCCCATAGGCTAATAAGACGGGAAAGACCAGTATTTTGAATTTCCGAGACGGTGCACGAAAAACCGATCGAAATTCGACTCAGCGCGTGACTTCGAGAAAAGTTTATGACCGTCGTATTTTTTTGCGATAGCGTGCTTGTACGACTTCCCATGGGCTAATAAGATAGGAAAGACCAGTATTTTGAATTTCCGAGACGGTGCACAAAAAACCGATCGAAACTCGACTCTGTGCGCGACTTCGAGAAAAGTTTATGACCGTCGTATTTTTTTGCGAAAGCGTGCTTGTACGACTTCCCATGGGCTAATAAGACGGGAAAGAAGGAGGAGAGACGGTGCACGCATCGGCTTGGGAATGGGGGGGAATGGGCCTGCGTTCCCTTGCGTGCGTGCTTGAGTGCTCTGCTCTGCTTGGGCTTGCGCTTGCGCTTGCGATCGACGCTGGGGACGGCAACCTCTTCCCTTGCGCTTGTGCTTGCGATTGCTCCCTTGGGCGATTTCTCCTCTACGATCACTCCGCGGCGAGTGGAAGGCCGGCGGTCGCTCCTGCGACGTGGAAGGGCGGCGGCTCTTCTCCCCTAGGCGCGGGACGGACTCTAGGGCAAGAAACGGTGGAAGCTGCGCTGCGATTGGGGCTGGGTTCACTGCCGCTTCCTGCGGCAACTCCAGCGTGGAAAGGGCGACGGCTGCTTCTGCAATCGGCGTGGAAGGGGCGACGGCTGCGACATTAGTGTGGGCAGGGTGGTGGCTTCCTCTCCCCTAGGCGGCTGGCGGCTAGGGCGAGCGACGCCATGGCGAGCGGCCGGACGCGGCACTCTGCTTCGCATCCTCTGTTCCAGCGGGATGCTCCTCCGCTGGCTTCTTCCCAGCGGCTGATTGCTCCACAGCAGAACGCCCCTCTCCAGCAGTCACAGCGGGAGAGGGTTGCTCCTCAGCCGCTGGTTACTTCACCGCGGGAGGGGGTTGCTCCTCTCCAACAGCCGCTGGTTCCTCCCCAGCAGCTTAGGCCGGTTTCACACCAGGATGTTCCACCGCTGATTTCTTCTTCTCGACGGGATGCTCCTTCAATGAACCAGGCCCGAGGTCGTTCACGATCTAGATCACGACCTCCAGCTCATATTTCCCGAGATCCGAAGCCTTGGAGTAGCCTCTTCAAGGCTCCAGTGGGTAGTCCGGATCTTCGACTGGACTTTTTTGCTCCAGAAGTACAGGCTGACCAGAAGATTGCTGTGTATGAGGCTATTGATTCCGACGAACTAATTGAGACATGGTCAATGGCAATTGTGGGCTACGTTGTTGGACTAAGAACATCCTTTTTCCCACTATCCTCATACATCAGAACTCGATGGGGAATATCAACATTTGATCTTCATATGTTGGAGACCGGATTCTTTGTATGCAGGCTTTATTCGGAAGAAGATTTACAACGGGTCCTTGAAGGATTTTGGACTATCCGTGGTCATCCAATGATACTACGACGCTGGGCACCTGATGTGAGATTGGAGTTAGACAGTCTACAGTCTATCCCAATATGGGTTTCTTTCCATGGACTTCCACTACATCTCTGGGGTCGTCGTTTTATTGCAAAGCTTTGCAGCACCCTGGGACAGCCATTGTATCTTGATAAGGCAACAGCTTCGCAAACGAGATTGACCTTTGCCAGAGCTAGTGTAATGGTTTCTTCTGATGAGGAACTGCCGAATGATGTTTCTTACCGTGATCTTGATGGGAGCACCCGAAAGGTGAAAGTCTCATATTCTTGGAAGCCACAACGATGCAAGGTTTGTCTATCTTTTGGACATGTAAATGGTGCCTGCCAACAGCCTTCACAAAAAATCACACAGGTCTACGGACCACGCCAAGAGCCACAGAATGGAGTCACTACCACTAATCCAAGCACTGATACTCCAGTGCCAACAGTGGTGATGGCGGAGAAGATGATTGAACACTCTGACTCGTTGGGGCAGCGACACGAACAAGAGAAAGACAAGTCAGGACTTCCATCTTTACCTATTATATCAGAGAATTTCACTGCAGGAGCTTCCCAAGGTTCTCACTCCCCAATAACAACCTCGCCTTCACGAATCACTCCTTCAGATAATCAGGAAATTTCATTTCAACAACCTCTTGGGAACCAAGACATTGCAACTCACCAAACTCATCGCTCTTCGACACATCCCGCTATTCAGGACTCCTTGCCTCAAGGTACGCAAAAATTTAAACATTTGCAAGCTGTGGATGAGGTGGATAAATATAGGAATAAAGGATTAAAGGGTAAAGATATTATGCGAGAGGACCATGCAAAATCAAAGGATAAGAAAAAGGATGGTAGTGTCCTCCCAAAATCGCATGCTCTTCCTTCTATCTAGTATTGATGAAAATAAGCTGTTGGAATGTTCGTGGACTTAATAAGACTGAGAAATGTCGGGAGCTCAATAGAATAATCCGATCTGCTGCATGTGACATGGTGATTCTTGTGGAAACAAAAATTAAACCTCATCGTGTTCGAGTTCAGAAGAATTTAATATGGCCTGAGGCAGAACTTTTTACTAATGATTCTCAGGATACTTATGGTCGAGTTTGGGTCTTATGGCATCCTAATCTTGTTACTGCTTGGTTTATTTCTGCTACTAATCAATTCATTCATCTTAAGGCAGAGGATAAACAGACTGGATGTCAATTCAATATTACCGGTATTTATGCATCTAACAGTATGTCTGACAGGAATGCTCTATGGCGTGATCTGGTTAGCATTGCAAATAGTTATCCTACAGTACCTTGGGTTGTTCTCGGTGACTTTAATACTGTCAGATACACAAATGAGAAAGTGGGGGGTAGAGTGCTTTCCGAATGTCAGCTTCAACATTTTAATGATTGTATAGATACTGCTGCATTGACTGACATGAAATCTGTAGGTGATTGGTTCTCATGGAACAATCAAAGTACTGCTGAAAGAAAAATTATGGCTCGACTTGACAGATGTTTGATTAATCAGGAATGGTTAGCAGTTTTCCCAGATTCACTTCTTGAGTACGGTGCTAAGTTATTTTCGGATCACTCTATTATGCATATACATGCAGATAAAGCACTACCAAGAGTCAAGAAACCTTTTAGATTTTTTAATATGTGGAGTTCTCACCCAAAGTTCCTCGAAGTTATTAAGTCAGCTTGGGACATTAATGTATTTGGTTCTCCCCCTTACATCCTATGTCAAAAACTAAAAGCATGCAAAGCAGCACTGAAGAAGTGGAATTCAACTACATTTGGAAATATCAACGACAGAGTTCAGTTATGCAAGAAAGAACTTATGGCTGTGCAAAGCGAGCTAAATCTTCAACCTCTGGATGCGAATCTTATATACAAAGAGGCTGCTGCTAGAAATAACTTTATGCAAGCTTTGAAGCAGGAGGAATGCTTTTTGAAACAGAAGTCACGACAGCATTGGCTTACTCTAGGGGATTCTAATACGAAGTTTTTCTATGCTGCTATTGCTACCAGAAGGGCTACTAATCGCATCAAAAAATGCAAAGGTATAGATGGTAATCTCATTGAGGATCTGGATGAGGTTAAAAATTACACCAAGCAATTTTTTTATTCCTTACTCAATCAGGAACAGCAGCCTAATAGTATTCATGTTGGGCCTACAAGACGACTTGATTCTGAAGCCCTCTCTCATCTTAATGCCCCAATAACGGATGATGAAATTGTGAAAGTTGTTTTTAAGTCCCCGAAGCACAAAAGCCCTGGTCCAGATGGATTTCCAGCTGAGTTTTATCAAATTGCATGGGCTATTGTAGGCAACGATGTCATAAAAGCTTGTCGACATTTTTTCTCCTCAGGTCACATTCTGAAAGAAATGAATTGCACTTTTATTTCTTTAGTGCCTAAAAATGATGGAGCCGATTCATTGGAGAACTACCGTCCTATTTCACAGTGCAACTTTATTTATAAGGTTATCTCTAAGTTGCTGGCAGATAGACTACAAAAGGTCATGAATACGGTCATTAGTCCTAATCAGGCTGCTTTTCTTAAAGGGAGGAGTATCCATCATAATGTCCTGCTTGCTAATGATTTGGTTAAGGATCTACATTCTAAAACAAGAGGGAAAAAGATCTGTTTTAAAGCTGATTTACGAAAGGCCTTTGACTCAGTCAATAGGGATTTTATTTACATGATGCTCCATAATATGGGCTTCCCTCAGCACTGGGTTAAATGGATTCAATGTTGCTTGGAAACTCCAAAATTTTCAATTCTCTTTAATGGTTCACCTATTGGCTTCTTTGGGAGTAAGAATGGCATTCGGCAATGTGATCCACTATCTCCTTATCTTTTTACCATTGCAATGGAAGGGCTCAGTTGTATGTTAGAAGAGGCTGTTTCCAATGGCAAAATTAAGGTACCACATTATGGTTCTGTTTATATCTCTCACATAACATTTGCCGACGACCTTATTATCTTCCTTCGAGATGATCCAGTTTCTGTGAGTAATCTGGCAGATATTCTTAATGAATTTGGTAAAGTTTCTGGTCTTAAGCTAAACCATGCAAAGAGCAAAGTATATGTGGGTGCTTGCATTGACAATAAGGATCATATTGCTCAAACATTGGGAGTTGCTGAAGGAAATTTACCGGTTCCTTACTTGGGTCTCCCACTTATATCCACTGGAATCAACAAAGCCTCCTGTCAGCCTATCATACAAAAAATTAAGAACAGAATTTCCTCTTGGAAAAATAGGCTTCTTTCTAAAGCTGGACGACTTGAACTTATTCGATCTGTGTTGATCTCTTATTCTATTTATTGGTCTCATGCATTCCTTCTACCAGCCGGGCTTCTCCATGATATTGATAAATTACTTATGAACTTCTTTTGGAATGGCACAGATGGTAAGGCAATGCACATGGTGAATTGGGACAACATTTGCAAACCGAAGGATGAAGGGGGGCTGAATCTTCGACATATTAGAGATTGGAATAAAGCTTATATGGTAAAGCAATTATGAGATATTTTACAAAACAAGTCTTCCTTATGGTCACAATGGGTTTTTGCTAGGTACCTAACCAAGGAATCAATCTGGGAAACATCTGCAAAAACATCTCATTCTGCTGCTTGGAAAGGAATTCTGAAGGCAAGGCGATGGCTACGTAACAATATTTCTTATGTGATTTCTTCTGGAACCAATATTAATATGTGGTATGATCCTTGGGTGAATGGGAAAAGTATATTTCAGATATTTGGTGATAGAGTACGACAGGATCTGGGGGCTCCCAAAGACTGGAAGGTTTCTGAATTCATTAACAATGGTACTTGGTGTCTTCCCAACCCTACCTCCCCTGACATGTTATTACTTTGGCCGACTATTAGGGCTATTCCAATCAAGAACAACTCTTCAGATATGCTGATTTGGCTTCATGATAACGGTAAATTTAGTGATACATCTGCATGGAACCAAATTAGACGACGAAACAACAAGTGGATCCAAAGTAGTTGGACATGGGATAGTCCATGCTCACAGCGACATTCCTTATGTACATGGCAGGCCCTTCTCGGCAAACTTCCTACGATGGACAATATGCAGCGAAGAGGTATTTATATTGTAAATCGGTGCTCTTTGTGTATGCAAAATGAAGAAAGTGTTGACCATCTCTACTTTGCTTGTGATTATTCATCTTGGATATGGAAGGAGATCTTGAAGCGATTTGATTTTCAAAGGCTACCACGGCCAAACTTGCATCATGAATTAGAAATGCTTATGCAAAGCTTCTCAAGAAAGGGGTCTCTTACACAACTAGCACGAATTATATTCAGATGTGCTATTTGGTGGATTTGGAAGGAGAGGTGTGGCAGAATTTTTGAGTGTCACAACATGAACAAAGCTCAAATTCTGATAGAGATTCTTCAGGACTCACGATCATGTATGGAGCAAGAATTGAATACAGAGCACCTAACAAGAAGAGAGAAAGATATTTTCACAAGATTCAATTTTTCCATTCGTCAAGAATCACTCGAATAATGATGACGATTGTAATGTATTATATGGGGCAAAGCTTATATTTTGTGATGTATCCACAAGTAGTCCAGAACAGTCTAGCTATTGTATTTTATTATTTATTAACTTCCTTATGCTACTCTTGGAGATGAGTTTGATGAAGCGTGCCCATTTCACCTTCTTTAGGTGGGGTGCAATCTTCTCGACTACACTAAGAGACTTCAGGCTTTAGTCTATGGCTTGTGTAGACAAAGCTTCTTTGTACAAATCTTTTACAAAATACAATATCTTTACTTACCAAAAAAAAAAAAAGTTCGTGCAATGTTTATGACCGTCGTATTTTTTTGCGATAGCGTGCTTGTATGACTTACCATGAGCTAACAAGATGGGAAAGCCCAGTATTTTGAATTTCCGAGACGGTGCACAAAAAACCGATCGAAACTCGACTCTGCGCCAAGTTCGTGCAATGTTTATGACCGTCGTATTTTTTTGCGATAGCGTGCTTGTACGACTTCCCATGGGCTAATAAGATGGGAAAGACCAGTATTTTGAATTTCCGAGATGGTGCATAAAAAACCGATCGAAACTCGACTCTGCGCAAAGTTCGTACAATGTTTATGACCGTCGTATTTTTTTTGCGAAAGCGTGCTTGTACGACTTCCCATGGGCTAATAAGACGGGAAAGACCAGTATTTTGAATTTCCGAGACGGTGCACGAAAAACCGATCGAAACTCGACTAAGCGCGCGACTTCGAGAAAAGTTTATGACCGTCGTATTTTTTTGCGATAGCGTGCTTGTACGACTTCCCATGGGCTAATAAGATGGGAAAGACCAGTATTTTGAATTTCGGAGACGGTGCATAAAAACCGATCGAAAGTCGACTCTGCGCAATGTTCGTGCAATGTTTATGACCGTCGTATTTTTTTGTGAAAGCGTGCTTATACGACTTCCCATCGGCTAATAAGACGGGAAAGACCAGTATTTTGAATTTCCGAGACGGTGCACAAAAAATCGATCGAAACTCGACTCTGCGCAAAGTTCGTGCAATGTTTATGACCGTCGTATTTTTTTGCGATAGCGTGCTTGTATGACTTACCATGGGCTAATAAGATGGGAAAGCCCAGTATTTTGAATTTCCGAGACGGTGCACAAAAAAATGATCGAAACTCGACTCTGCGCGAAGTTCGTGCAATGTTTATGACCGTCGTATTTTTTTGCGATAGCGTGCTTATACGACTTCCCATGGGCTAATAAGATGGGAAAGACCAGTATTTTGAATTTCTGAGACGGTGCATAAAAACCGATCGAAACTCGACTCTGCGCAAAGTTCATGCAATGTTTATGACCGTCGTATTTTTTTGCGAATGCGTGCTTGTACGACTTCCCATCGGCTAATAAGACGGGAAAGACCAGTATTTTGAATTTCCGAGACGGTGCATAAAAAACCGATCGAAACTCGACTCTGCGTCAAGTTCGTACAATGTTTATGACCGTCGTATTTTTTTCCGAAAGCGTGCTTATACGACTTCCCATGTGCTAATAAGACGGGAAAGACCAGTATTTTGAATTTCCGAGACGGTACACGAAAAACCGATCGAAACTCGACTCTGCGCGCGACTTCGAGAAAAGTTTATGACCGTCGTATTTTTTTGAGATAGCGTGCTTGTACGACTTCCCATGGGCTAATAAGATGGGACAGACCAGTATTTTGAATTTCCGAGATGGTGCACAAAAAACCGATCGAAACTCGACTCTGCGTGCGACTTCGAGAAAAGTTTATGACCGTTGTATTTTTTTGCGATAGCGTGCTTGTACGACTTCCCATGGGCTAATAAGATGGGAAAGACCAGTATTTTGAATTTCTGAGACGGTGCATAAAAACCGATCGAAACTCGACTCTGCGCAAAGTTCGTGCAATGTTTATGACCGTCGTATTTTTTTGCGAAAGCGTGCTTATACGACTTCCCATCGGCTAATAAGACGGGAAAGACCAGTATTTTGAATTTCCGAGACGGTGCACAAAAAACCGATCGAAACTCGACTCTGCGCCAAGTTCGTGCAATGTTTATGACCGTCGTATTTTTTTGCGATAGCGTGCTTGTATGACTTACCATGGGCTAATAAGATGGGAAAGCCCAGTATTTTGAATTTCCGAGACGGTGCACAAAAAAATGATCGAAACTCGACTCTGCGCGAAGTTCGTGCAATGTTTATGACCGTCGTATTTTTTTGCGAATGCGTGCTTGTACGACTTCACATGGGCTAATAAGACGGGAAAGACCAGTATTTTGAATTTCCGAGACGGTGCAGAAAAAACCGTTCGAAACTCGACTCTGCGCCAAGTTCGTGCAATGTTTATGACCGTCGTATTTTTGTGCGAAAGCGTGCTTGTACGACTTCCCATGGGCTAATAAGATGGGAAAGACCACTATTTTGAATTTTCGAGACGGTGCAGAAAAAACCGATCGAAACTCGACTCTGCGCAAAGTTCGTGCAATGTTTATGACCGTCGTATTATTTTGCGAAAGTATGCTTGTACGACTTCCCATGGGCTAATAAGACGGGAAAGTCCAGTATTTTGAATTTCCGAGACGGTGCACGAAAAACCGATCGAAACTCGACTCTGCGCAATGTTCGTGCAATGTTTATGACCGTCATATTTTTTTGCGAAAGCGTGCTTGTACGACTTCCCATGGGCAAATAAGATGGGAAAGACCAGTATTTTAAATTTCCGAGACGGTGCATAAAAAACCGATCGAAACTCGACTCTGCGCAATGTTCGTGCAATGTTTATGACCGTCGTATTTTTTTGCGAAAGCGTGCTTGTACGACTTCCCATGGGCTAATAAGACGGGAAAGACCAGTACTTTGAATTTCCGAGACGGTGCACGAAAAACCGATCGAAAGTCGACTCAGCGCGCGACTTCGAGCAAAGTTTATGACCGTCGTATTTTTTTGTGAAAGCGTGCTTGTACGACATCCCATGGGCTAATAAGACGGGAAAGACCAGTATTTTGAATTTCCGAGACGGTGCACGAAAAACCGATCGAAAGTCGACTCAGCGCGCGACTTCGAGAAAAGTTTATGACCGTCGTATTTTTTTACGATAGCGTGCTTGTACGACTTCCCATGGGCTAATAAGATGGGAAAGACCAGTATTTTGAATTTCCGAGACGGTGCATAAAAAACCGATCGAAACTCGACTCTGCGCAAAGTTCGTGCAATGTTTATGACCGTCGTATTTTTTTGCGAATGCGTGCTTGTACGACTTCACATGGGCTAATAAGATGGGAAAGACCAGTATTTTGAATTTCCGAGACGGTGCAGAAAAAACCGTTCGAAACTCGACTCTGCGCCAAGTTCGTGCAATGTTTATGACCGTCGTATTTTTTTGCGAAAGCGTGCTTGTACGACTTCCCATGGGCTAATAAGATGGGAAAGACCACTATTTTGAATTTTCGAGACGGTGCAGAAAAAACCGATCGAAACTCGACTCTGCGCAAAGTTCGTGCAATGTTTATGACCGTCGTATTATTTTGCGAAAGTATGCTTGTACGACTTCCCATGGGCTAATAAGACGGGAAAGTCCAGTATTTTGAATTTCCGAGACGGTGCACGAAAAACCGATCGAAACTCGACTCTGCGCAATGTTCGTGCAATGTTCGTGCTTGTACGATTTTATTTACATGATGCTCCATAATATGGGCTTCCCTCAGCGCTGGGTTCAATGGATTCAATGTTGCTTGGAAACTCCAAAATTTTTGATTCTCTTTAATGGTTCACCTATTGGCTTCTTCGGGAGTAAGAATGGCATTCGGCAAGGCGATCCACTATCTCCTTATCTTTTTACGATTGCAATGGAAGGACTCAGTTGTATGTTAGAAGAGGCTGTTTCCAATGGCAAAATTAAGGTACCATATTATGGTTCTATTTATATCTCTCACATAACATTTGCTGATGACCTTATTATCTTCTTCGAGATGATCCAGTTTCTGTGAGTAATCTGGCAGATATTCTTAATGAATTTGGTATAGTTTCTGGTCTTAAGCTAAACCATGCAAAGAGCAAAGTATACGTTGGTGCTTGCATTGAAAATAAGGATCATATTGCTCAAACATTGGGAGTTGCTGAAGGAAATTTACCAGTTCCTTACTTGGGTCTTCCACTTATATCCACTGGAATCAACAAAGTCTCCTGTCAGCCTATCATACAAAAAATTAAGAACAGAATTTCCTCTTGGAAAAATAGGCTTCTTTCTAAAGCTGGACGACTTGAACTTATTCGATCAGTGTTGATCTCTTATTCTATTTATTGGTCTCATGCATTCCTTCTACCAGCCGGGCTTCTCAATGATATTGATAAATTACTTATGAACTTCTTTTGGAATGACACAGATGGTAAGGCAATGCATATGGTGAATTGGGACAACATTTGCAAACCGAAGGATGAAGGGGGCTTGAATCTTCGACATATTAGAGATTGGAATAAAGCTTGTATGGTAAAGCAATTATGTTTTTTTTTGGTAAGTAAAGATATTGTATTTTGTAAAAGATTTGTACAAAGAAGCTTTGTCTACACAAGCCATAGACTAAAGCCTGAAGTCTCTTAGTGTAGTCGAGAAGATTGCACCCCACCTAAAGAAGGTGAAATGAGCACGCTTCATCAAACTCATCTCCAAGAGTAGCATAAGGAAGTTAATAAATAAAAAAATGCAATAGCTAGACTGTTCTGGACTACTTGTGGATACATCACAAAATATAAGCTTTGCCCCATATAATTACAATCTTCATCATTATTCGAGTGATTCTTGACGAATGGAAAAATTGAATCTTGTGAAAATATCTTTCTCTCTTCTTGTTAGGTGCTCTGTATTCAATTCTTGCTCCATACATGATCGTGAGTCCTGAAGAATCTCTATCAGAATTTGAGCTTTCTTCATGTTGTGACACTCAAAAATTCTGCCACACCTCTCCTTCCAAATCCACCAAATAGCACATCTGAATATAATTCGTGCTAGTTGTGTAAGAGGCCCCTTTCTTGAGAAGCTTTGCATAAGCATTTCTAATTCATGATGCAAGTTTGGCCGTGGTAGCCTTTGAAAATCAAATCGCTTCAAGATCTCCTTCCATATCCAAGATGAATAATCACAAGCAAAGTAGAGATGGTCAACACTTTCTTCATTTTGCATACACAAAGAGCACCGATTTACAATATAAATACCTCTTCGCTGCATATTGTCCATCGTAGGAAGTTTGCCGAGAAGGGCCTGCCATGTACATAAGGAATGTCGCTGTGAGCATGGACTATCCCATGTCCAACTACTTTGGATCCACTTGTTGTTTCGTCGTCTAATTTGGTTCCATGCAGATGTAGCACTAAATTTACCGTTATCATGAAGCCAAATAAGCATATCTGAAGAGTTGTTCTTGATTGTAATAGCCCTAATAGTCGGCCAAAGTAATAACATGTCAGGGGAGGTAGGGTTGGGAAGACACCAAGTACCATTGTTAATAAATTCAGAAACCTTCCAGTCTTTGGGAGCCCCCAGATCCTGTCGTACTCTATCACCAAATATCTGAAATATGCTTTTTCCATTCACCCAAGGATCATACCACATATTAATATTGGTTCCAGAAGAAATCACATAAGAAATATTGTTACGTAGCCATCTCCTTGCCTTTAGAATTCCTTTCCAAGCAGCAGAATGAGATGTTTTTGCAGATACTTCCCAGATTGATTCCTTGGTAAGGTACCTAGCAAAAACCCATTGTGACCATAAGGAAGACTTGTTTTGTAAAATATCCCATAATTGCTTTACCATACAAGCTTTATTCCAATCTCTAATATGTCGAAGATTCAGCCCCCCTTCATCCTTCGGTTTGCAAATGCTGTCCCAATTCACCATGTGCATTGCCTTACCATCTGTGCCATTCCAAAAGAAGTTCATAAGTAATTTATCAATATCATGGAGAAGTCCGGCTGGTAGAAGGAATGCATGAGACCAATAAATAGAATAAGAGGTCAACACAGATCGAATAAGTTCAAGTCGTCCAGCTTTAGAAAGAAGCCTATTTTTCCAAGAGGAAATTCTGTTCTTAATTTTTTGTATGATAGGCTGACAGGAGGCTTTGTTGATTCCAGTGGATATAAGTGGGAGACCCAAGTAAGGAACCGGTAAATTTCCTTCAGCAACTCCCAATGTTTGAGCAATATGATCCTTATTGTCAATGCAAGCACCCACATATACTTTGCTCTTTGCATGGTTTAGCTTAAGACCAGAAACTATTCCAAATTCATTAAGAATATCTGCCAGATTACTCACAGAAACTGGATCATCTCGAAGGAAGATAATAAGGTCATCAGCAAATGTTATGTGAGAGATATAAATAGAACCATAATATGGTACCTTAATTTTGCCATTGGAAACAGCCTCTTCTAACATACAACTGAGTCCTTCCATTGCAATCGTAAAAAGATAAGGAGATAGTGGATCGCCTTGCCGAATGCCATTCTTACTCCCGAAGAAGCCAATAGGTGAACCATTAAAGAGAATCGAAAATTTTGGAGTTTCCAAGCAACATTGAATCCATTGAACCCAGCGCTGAGGGAAGCCCATATTATGGAGCATCATGTAAATAAATTGCCTATTGACTGAGTCAAAGGCCTTCCGTAAATCAGCTTTAAAACAGATCTTTTTCCCTCTTGTTTTTGAGTGTAGATCCTTAACCAAATCATTAGCAAGCAGGACATTATGATGGATACTCCTCCCTTTAATAAAAGCAGCCTGATTAGGACTAATGACCTTATTCATGACCTTTTGTAGTCTATCTGCCAGCAACTTAGAGATAACCTTATAAATAAAGTTGCACAGTGAAATAGGACGGTAGTTCTCCAATGAATCGACTCCATCATTTTTAGGCACTAAAGAAATAAAAGTGCAATTCATTTCTTTCAGAATGTGACCTGAGGAGAAAAAATGTCGACAAGCTTTTATGACATCGTTGCCTACAATAGCCCATGCAATTTGATAAAACTCAGCTGGAAATCCATCTGGACCAGGGCTTTTGTGCTTCGGGGACTTAAAAACAACTTTCACAATTTCATCATCCGTTATTGGGGCATTAAGATGAGAGAGGGCTTCAGAATCAAGTCGTCTTGTAGGCCCAACATGAATACTATTAGGCTGCTGTTCCTGATTGAGTAAGGAATAAAAAAATTGCTCGGTGTAATTTTTAACCTCATCCAGATCCTCAATGAGATTACCATCTATACCTTTGCATTTTTTGATGCGATTAGTAGCCCTTCTGGTAGCAATAGCAGCATAGAAAAACTTCGTATTAGAATCCCCTAGAGTAAGCCAATGCTGTCGTGACTTCTGTTTCAAAAAGCATTCCTCCTGCTTCAAAGCTTGCATAAAGTTATTTCTAGCAGCAGCCTCTTTGTATATAAGATTCGCATCCAGAGGTTGAAGATTTAGCTCGCTTTGCACAGCCATAAGTTCTTTCTTGCATAACTGAACTCTGTCGTTGATATTTCCAAATGTAGTTGAATTCCACTTCTTCAGTGCTGCTTTGCATGCTTTTAGTTTTTGACATAGGATGTAAGGGGGAGAACCAAATACATTAATGTCCCAAGCTGACTTAATAACTTTGAGGAACTTTGGGTGAGAACTCCACATATTAAAAAATCTAAAAGGTTTCTTGACTCTTGGTAGTGCTTTATCTGCATGTATATGCATAATAGAGTGATCCGAAAATAACTTAGCACCGTACTCAAGAAGTGAACCTCTTGGGAACCAAGACATTGCAACTCACCAAACTCATCGCTCTTCGACACATCCCGCTATTCAGGACTCCTTGCCTCAAGGTACGCAAAAATTTAAACATTTGCAAGCTGTGGATGAGGTGGATAAATATAGGAATAAAGGATTAAAGGGTAAAGATATTATGCGAGAGGACCATGCAAAATCAAAGGATAAGAAAAAGGATGGTAGTGTCCTCCCAAAATCGCATGCTCTTCCTTCTATCTAGTATTGATGAAAATAAGCTGTTGGAATGTTCGTGGACTTAATAAGACTGAGAAATGTCGGGAGCTCAATAGAATAATCCGATCTGCTGCATGTGACATTGTCATTCTTGTGGAAACAAAAATTAAACCTCATCGTGTTCAAGTTCAGAAGAATTTAATATGGCCTGAGGCAGAACTTTTTACTAATGATTCTCAGGATACTTATGGTCGAGTTTGGGTCTTATGGCATCCTAATCTTGTTACTGCTTGGTTTATTTCTGCTACTAATCAATTCATTCATCTTAAGGCAGAGGATAAACAGACTGGATGTCAATTCAATATTACCGGTATTTATGCATCTAACAGTATGTCTGACAGGAATGCTCTATGGCGTGATCTGGTTAGCATTTCAAATAGTTATCCTACAGTACCTTGGGTTGTTCTCGGTGACTTTAATACTGTCAGATACACAAATGAGAAAGTGGGGGGTAGAGTGCTTTCCGAATGTCAGCTTCAACATTTTAATGATTGTATAGATACTGCTGCATTGACTGACATGAAATCTGTAGGTGATTGGTTCTCATGGAACAATCAAAGTACTGCTGAAAGAAAAATTATGGCTCGACTTGACAGATGTTTGATAAATCAGGAATGGTTAGCAGTTTTTCTAGATTCACTTCTTGAGTACGGTGCTAAAGCAATTATGAGATATTTTACAAAACAAGTCTTCTTTATGGTCACAATGGGTTTTTGCTCGGTACCTTACCAAGGAATCAATCTGGGAAGTATCTGCAAAAACATCTCATTCTTCTGCTTGGAAAGGAATTCTGAAGGCAAGGAGATGGCTACGTAACAATATTTCTTATGTGATTTCTTCTGGAACCAATATTAATATGTGGTATGATCCTTGGGTGAATGGGAAAAGTATATTTCAGATATTTGGTGATAGAGTACGACAGGATCTGGGGGCTCCCAAAGACTGGAAGGTTTCTGAATTCATTAACAATGGTACATGGTGTCTTCCTAACCCTACCTCCCCAGACATGTTATTACTTTGGCCGACTATTAGGGCTATTCCAATCAAGAACAACTCTTCAGATATGCTTATTTGGCTTCATGATAATGGTAAATTTAGTGCTACATCTGCATGGAACCAAATTAGACGACGAAACAACAAGTGGATCCCAAGTAGTTGGACATGGGATAGTCCATGCTCACAGCGACATTCCTTATGTACATGGCAGGCCCTTCTCGGCAAACTTCCTACGATGGACAATATGCAGCGAAGAGGTATTTATATTGTAAATCGGTGCTCTTTGTGTATGCAAAAGGAAGAAAGTGTTGACCATCTATACTTTGCTTGTGATTATTCATCTTGGATATGGGAAGAGATCTTGAAGCGATTTGATCTTCAAAGGCTACCACGGCCAAACTTGCATCATGAACTAGAAAGGCTAATGCAAGGCTTCTCAAGAAAGGGTCCTCTTACACAACTAGCAAGAATTATATTCAGATGTGCTATTTGGTGGATTTGGAAGAAGAGGTGTGGCAGAATTTTTGAGTGTCACAACATGAACAAAGCTCAAATTCTGATAGAGATTCTTCAGGACTCACGATCATGCATGGAGCAAGAATTGAATATAGAGCACCTAACAAGAAGAGAGAAAGAGATTTTCACAAGATTCAATTTTTTCATTAGTCAATAATCACTCGAATAATGACGAGGATTGTAATGTATTATGGGGCAAAGCTTATATTTTGTGATGTATCCACAAGTACTCCAGAACAGTCTAGCTTTTGCATTTTTTTATTAACTTCCTTGTGCTACTCTTGGAAATGAGTTTGATGAAGTGTGCCCATTTCACCTTCTTTAGGTGGGGTACAATCTTCTCGACTACACTAAGAGACTTCAGACTTTAGTCTATGGCTTGTGTAGACAAAACTTCTTTGTACAAATCTTTTACAAAATACATTATCTTTACTTACCAAAAAAAAAGAAACACCAGTATTTTGAATTTCCGAGACGGTGCACAAAAAACCGATCGAAACTCGACTCTACGCAATGTTCGTGCAATGTTTATGACCGTAGTATTTTTTTGCGAAAGCGTGCTTGTACAACTTCACATAGGCTAATAAGATGGGAAAGACCAGTATTTTGAATTTCCGAGACGGTGCAGAAAAATCCGATCGAAACTCGACTCTGCGCAAAGTTCGTGCAATGTTTATGACCGTCGTATTTTTTTGCGAAAGCATGCTTGTTCGACTTCCCATGGGCTAATAAGACGGGAAAGACCAGTATTTTGAATTTCCGAGACGGTGCACGAAAAACCGATCGAAACTCGACTCAGCGCGCGACTTCGAGAAAAGTTTATGACCGTCGTATTTTTTTTTGCGATAGCGTGCTTGTACGACTTCCCATGGGCTAATAAGATGGGAAAGACCAGTATTTTGAATTTCCGAGACGGTGCACAAAAAACCGATCGAAACTCGTCTCTGCGCGCGACTTCGAGAAAAGTTTATGACCGTCGTATTTTTTTGCGATAGCGTGCTTGTACGACTTCCCATGGGCTAATAAGATGGGAAAGACCAGTATTTTGAATTTCCGAGACGGTGCACAAAAAACCGATCGAAACTCGACTCTGCGCAAAGTTCGTGCAATGTTTATGACCGTCGTATTTTTTTGCGAAAGCGTGCTTGTACGACTTCCCATGGGGTAATAAGACGGGAAAGACCAGTATTTTGAATTTTCGAGACGGTGCACGAAAAACCGATCGAAACTCGACTCAGCGCGCGACTTCGAGAAAAGTTTATGACCGTTGTATTTTTTTGCGATAGCGTGCTTGTACGACTTCCCATGGGCTAATAAGATGGGAAAGACCAGTATTTTGAATTTCCGAGACGGTGCAGAAAAAACCGATGGAAACTCGACTCTGCGCCAACTTCATGCAATGTTTCTGACCGTCGTATTTTTTTGCGAAAGCATGCTTGTACGACATCCCATGGGCTAATAAGACGGGAAAGACCAGTATTTTGAATTTCCGAGACGGTGCACAAAAAACCGATCGAAACTCGACTCTGCGCAAAGTTCGTACAATGTTTATGACCGTCGTATTTTTTTGCGAAAGCGTGCTTATACGACTTCCCATGGGCTAATAAGACGGGAAAGACGAGTATTTTGAATTTCCGAGACGGTACACGAAAAACCGATCGAAACTCGACTCTGCGCGCGACTTCGAGAAAAGTTTATGACCGTCGTATTTTTTTGCGATAGCGTGCTTGTACGACTTCCCATGGGCTAATAAGATGGGAAAGACCAGTATTTTGAATTTCCGAGACGGTGCACAAAAAACCGATCGAAACTCGACTCTGCGTGCGACTTCGAGAAAAGTTTATGACCGTCGTATTTTTTGGCGATAGCGTGCTTGTACGACTTCCCATGGGCTAATAAGATGGGAAAGACCAGTATTTTGAATTTCTGAGATGGTGCATAAAAACCGATCGAAACTCGACTCTGCGCAAAGTTCGTGCAATGTTTATGACCGTCGTATTTTTTTGTGAAAGCGTGCTTATACGACTTCCCATCGACTAATAAGACGGGAAAGACCAGTATTTTGAATTTCCGAGACGGTGCACAAAAAACCGATCGAAACTCGACTCTGCGCCAAGTTCGTGCAATGTTTATGACCGTCGTATTTTTTTGCGATAGCGTGCTTGTATGACTTACCATGGGCTAATAAGATGGGAAAGCCCAGTATTTTGAATTTCCGTGACGGTGCACAAAAAAATGATCGAAACTCGACTCTACGCGAAGTTCGTGCAATGTTTATGACCGTCGTATTTTTTTGCGATAGCGTGCTTGTACGACTTCCCATGGGCTAATAAGATGGGAAAGACCAGTATTTTGAATTTCCGAGACGGTGCATAAAAAACCGATCGAAAATCGACTCTGCGCAAAGTTCGTGCAATGTTTATGACCGTCGTATTTTTTTGCGAAAGCGTGCTTGTACGACTTCACTTGGGCTAATAAGATGGGAAAGACCAGTATTTTGAATTTCCGAGACCGTGCAGAAAAAACCGATCGAAACTCGACTCTGCGCCAAGTTCGTGCAATGTTTATGACCATCCTATTTTTTTGTGAAAGCGTGCTTGTACGACTTCTCATGGGCTAATAAGATGGGAAATACCACTATTTTGAATTTCCGAGACGGTGCAGAAAAAACCGATCGAAACTCGACTCTGCGCAAAGTTCGTGCAATGTTTATGACCGTCGTATTTTTTTGCGAAAGCATGCTTGTACGACTTCCCATGGGCTAATAAGACGGGAAAGACCAGTATTTTGAATTTCCGAGACGGTGCACGAAAAACCGATCGAAACTCGACTCTGCGCGCGACTTCGAGAAAAGTTTATGACCGTCGTATTTTTTTGCGATAGCATGCTTGTACGACTTCCCATGGGCTAATAAGATGGGAAAGACCAGTATTTTGAATTTCCGAGACGGTGCACAAAAAACCGATCGAAACTCGACTCTGCGCGCGACTTCGAGAAAAGTTAATGACCGTCGTATTTTTTTGCGAAAGCGTGCTTGTACGACTTCGCATGGGCTAATAAGACGGGAAAGTCCAGTATTTTGAATTTCCGAGACGGTGCACGAAAAACCGATCGAAACTCGACTCTGCGCAATGTTCGTGCAATGTTTATGACCGTCGTATTTTTTTGCGAAAGCGTGCTTGTACGACTTCCCATGGGCAAATAAGATGGGAAAGACCAGTATTTTGAATTTCCGAGACGGTGCATAAAAAACCGATCGAAACTCGACTCTGCGCAATGTTCGTGCAATGTTTATGACCATCGTATTTTTTTGCGAAAGCGTGCTTGTACGACTTCCCATGGGCTAATAAGACGGGAAAGACCAGTATTTTGAATTTCCGAGACGGTGCACGAAAAACCGATCGAAAGTCGACTCAGCGCGCGACTTCGAGCAAAGTTTATGACCGTCGTATTTTTTTGTGAAAGCGTGCTTGTACGACATCCCATGGGCTAATAAGACGGGAAAGACCAGTATTTTGAATTTCCGAGACGGTGCACGAAAAACCGATCGAAAGTCGACTCAGCGCGCGACTTCGAGCAAAGTTTATGACCGTCGTATTTTTTTTTTGGTAAGTAAAGATAATGTATTTTGTAAAAGATTTGTACAAAGAAGTTTTGTCTACACAAGCCATAGACTAAAGCCTGAAGTCTCTTAGTGTAGTCGAGAAGATTGCACCCCACCTAAAGAAGGTGAAATGGGCACGCTTCATCAAACTCATCTCCAAGAGTAGCATAAGGAAGTTAATAAATAATAAAATGCAATAGCTAGACTGTTCTGGACTACTTGTGGATACATCACAAAATATAAGCTTTGCCCCATATAATACATTACAATCTTCATCATTATTCGAGTGATTCTTGACGAATGGAAAAATTGAATCTTGTGAAAATATCTTTCTCTCTTCTTGTTAGGTGCTCTGTATTCAATTCTTGCTCCATACATGATCGTGAGTCCTGAAGAATCTCTATCAGAATTTGAGCTTTTTTCATGTTGTGACACTCAAAAATTCTGCCACACCTCTCCTTCCAAATCCACCATATAGCACATCTGAATATAATTCTTGCTAGTTGTGTAAGAGGCCCCTTTCTTGAGAAGCTTTGCATAAGCATTTCTAATTCATGATGCAGGTTTGGCCGTGGTAGCCTTTGAAAATCAAATCGCTTCAAGATCTCCTTCCATATCCAAGATGAATAATCACAAGCAAAGTAGAGATGGTCAACACTTTCTTCATTTTGCATACACAAAGAGCACCGATTTACAATATAAATACCTCTTCGCTGCATATTGTCCATCGTAGGAAGTTTGCCGAGAAGGGCCTGCCATGTACATAAGGAATGTCGCTGTGAGCATGGACTATCCCATGTCCAACTACTTTGGATCCACTTGTTGTTTCGTCGTCTAATTTGGTTCCATGCAGATGTAGCACTAAATTTACCGTTATCATGAAGCCAAATAAGCATATCTGAAGAGTTGTTCATGATTGGAATAGCCCTAATAATCGGCCAAAGTAATAACATGTCAGGGGAGGTAGGGTTGGGAAGACACCAAGTACCATTGTTAATGAATTCAGAAACCTTCCAGTCTTTGGGAGCCCCCAGATCCTGTCGTACTCTATCACCAAATATCTGAAATATACTTTTCCCATTCACCCAAGGATCATACCACATATTAATATTGGTTCCAGAAGAAATCACATAAGAAATATTGTTACGTAGCCATCGCCTTGCCTTCAGAATTCCTTTCCAAGCAGAAGAATGAGATGTTTTTGCAGATGTTTCCCAGATTGATTCCTTAGTTAGGTACCTAGCAAAAACCCATTGTGACCATAAGGAAGACTTGTTTTGTAAAATATCCCATAATTGCTTTACCATACAAGCTTTATTCCAATCTCTAATATGTCGAAGATTCAGCCCCCCTTCATCCTTCGGTTTGCAAATGCTGTCCCAATTCACCATGTGCATTGCCTTACCATCTGTGCCATTCCAAAAGAAGTTCATAAGTAATTTATCAATATCATGGAGAAGCCCGGCTGGTAGAAGGAATGCATGAGACCAATAAATAGAATAAGAGATCAACACGGATCGAATAAGTTCAAGTCGTCCAGCTTTAGAAAGAAGCCTATTTTTCCAAGAGGAAATTCTGTTCTTAATTTTTTGTAAAATAGGCTGACAGGAGGCTTTGTTGATTCCAGTGGATATAAGTGGGAGACCCAAGTAAGGAACCGGTAAATTTCCTTCAGCAACTCCCAATGTTTGAGCAATATGATCCTTATTGTCAATGCAAGCACCCACATATACTTTGCTCTTTGCATGGTTTAGCTTAAGACCAGAAACTTTACCAAATTCATTAAGAATATCTGCCAGATTACTCACAGAAACTGGATCATCTCGAAGGAAGATAATAAGGTCGTCGGCAAATGTTATGTGAGAGATATAAACAGAACCATAATGTGGTACCTTAATTTTGCCATTGGAAACAGCCTCTTCTAACATACAACTGAGCCCTTCCATTGCAATGGTAAAAAGATAAGGAGATAGTGGATCGCCTTGCCGAATGCCATTCTTACTCCCAAAGAAGCCAATAGGTGAACCATTAAAGAGAATCGAAAATTTTGGCTGAGTCAAAGGCCTTTCGTAAATCAGCTTTAAAACAGATCTTTTTCCCTCTTGTTTTAGAATGTAGATCCTTAACCAAATCATTAGCAAGCAGGACATTATGATGGATACTCCTCCCTTTAAGAAAAGCAGCCTGATTAGGACTAATGACCTTATTCATGACCTTTTGTAGTCTATCTGCCAGCAACTTAGAGATAACCTTATAAATAAAGTTGCACAGTGAAATAGGACGGTAGTTCTCCAATGAATCGGCTCCATCATTTTTAGGCACTAAAGAAATAAAAGTGCAATTCATTTCTTTAAGAATGTGACCTGAGGAGAAAAAATGTCGACAAGCTTTTATGACATCGTTGCCTACAATAGCCCATGCAATTTGATAAAACTCAGCTGGAAATCCATCTGGACCAGGGCTTTTGTGCTTCGGGGACTTAAAAACAACTTTCACAATTTCATCATCCGTTATTGGGGCATTAAGATGAGAGAGGGCTTCAGAATCAAGTCGTCTTGTAGGCCCAACATGAATACTATTAGGCTGTTGTTTCTGATTGAGTAAGGAATAAAAAAATTGCTTGGTGTAATTTTTAACCTCATCCAGTTCCTCAATGAGATTACCATCTATACCTTTGCATTTTTTGATGCGATTAGTAGCCCTTCTGGTAGCAATAGCAGCATAGAAAAACTTCGTATTAGAATCCCCTAAAGTAAGCCAATGCTGTCGTGACTTCTGTTTCAAAAAGCATTCCTCCTGCTTCAAAGCTTGCATAAAGTTATTTCTAGCAGCAGCCTCTTTGTATATAAGATTCGCATCCAGAGGTTGAAGATTTAGCTCGCTTTGCACAGCCATAAGTTCTTTCTTGCATAACTGAACCCTATCGTTGATATTTCCAAATGTAGTTGAATTCCACTTCTTCAGTGCTGCTTTGCATGCTTTTAGTTTTTGACATAGGATGTAAGGGGGAGAACCAAAGACATTAATGTCCCAAGCTGACTTAATAACTTCGAGGAACTTTGGGTGAGAACTCCACATATTAAAAAATCTAAAAGGTTTCTTGACTCTTGGTAGTGCTTTATCTGCATGTATATGCATAATAGAGTGATCCGAAAATAACTTAGCACCGTACTCAAGAAGTGAATCTGGGAAAACTGCTAACCATTCCTGATTAATCAAACATCTGTCAAGTCGAGCCATAATTTTTCTTTCAGCAGTACTTTGATTGTTCCATGAGAACCAATCACCTACAGATTTCATGTCAGTCAATGCAGCAGTATCTATACAATCATTAAAATGTTGAAGCTGACATTCGGAAAGCACTCTACCCCCCACTTTCTCATTTGTGTATCTGACAGTATTAAAGTCACCGAGAACAGCCCAAGGTACTGTAGGATAACTATTTGCAATGCTAACCAGATCACGCCATAGAGCATTCCTGTCAGACATACTGTTAGATGCATAAATACCGGTAATATTGAATTGACATCCAGTCTGTTTATCCTCTGCCTTAAGATGAATGAATTGATTAGTAGCAGAAATAAACCAAGCAGTAACAAGGTTAGGATGCCATAAGACCCAAACTCGACCATAAGTATCCTGAGAATCATTAGTAAAAAGTTCTGCCTCAGGCCATATTAAATTCTTCTGAACTCGAACACGATGAGGTTTAATTTTTGTTTCCACAAGAATCACCATGTCACATGCAGCAGATCGGATTATTCTATTGAGCTCCCGACATTTCTCAGTCTTATTAAGTCCACGAACATTCCAACAGCTTATTTTCATCAATACTAGATAGAAGGAAGAGCATGCGATTTTGGGAGGACACTACCATCCTTTTTCTTATCCTTTGATTTTGCATGGTCCTCTCGCATAATATCTTTACCCTTTAATCCTCTATTCCTATATTTATCCACCTCATCCACAGCTTGTAAATGTTTAAATTTTTGCGTACCTTGAGGCAAGGAGTCCTGAATAGCGGGATGTGTCGAAGAGCGATGAGTTTGGTGAGTTGCAATGTCTTGGTTCCCAAGAGGTTGTTGAAATGAAATTTCCTGATTATCTGAAGGAGTGATTCGTGAAGGCGAGGTTGTTATTGGGGAGTGAGAACCTTGGGAAGCTCCTGCAGTGAAAGTCTCTGATATAATAGGTAAAGATGGAAGTCCTGACTTGTCTTTCTCTTGTTCGTGTCGCTGCCCCAACGAGTCAGAGTGTTCAATCATCTTCTCCGCCATCACCACTGTTGGCACTGGAGTATCAGTGCTTGGATTAGTGGTAGTGACCCCATTCTGTGGGTCTTGGCGTGGTCGGTAGACCTGTGTGATTTTCTGTGAAGGCTGTTGGCAGGCACCATTTACATGTCCAAAAGATAGACAAACCTTGCATCGTTGTGGCTTCCAAGAATATGAGACTTTCACCTTTCGGGTGCTCCCATCAAGATCACGGTAAGAAACATTATTCGGCAGTTCCTCATCAGAAGAAACCATTACACAAGCTCTGGCAAAGGTCAATCTCGTTTGCGAAGCTGTTGCCTTATCAAGATACAATGGCTGTCCCAGGGTGCTGCAAAGCTTTGCAATAAAACGACGACCCCAGAGATGTAGTGGAAGTCCATGGAAAGAAACCCATATTGGGATAGACTGTAGACTGTCTAACTCCAATCTCACATCAGGTGCCCAGCGTCGTAGTATCATTGGATGACCACGGATAGTCCAAAATCCTTCAAGGACCCGTTGTAAATCTTCTTCCGAATAAAGCCTGCATACAAAGAATCCGGTCTCCAACATATGAAGATCAAATGTTGATATTCCCCATCGAGTTCTGATGTATGAGGATAGTGGGAAAAAGGATGTTCTTAGTCCAACAACGTAGCCCACAATTGCCATTGACCATGTCTCAATTAGTTCTTCGGAATCAATAGCCTCATACACAGCAATCTTCTGGTCAGCCTGTACTTCTGGAGCATAAAAGTCCAGTCGAAGATCCGGACTACCCACTGGAGCCTTGAAGAGGCTACTCCAAGGCTTCGGATCTCGGGAAATAGGAGCTGGAGGTCGTGATCTAGATCGTGAACGACCTCGGGCCTGGTTCATTGAAGGAGCATCCCGTCGAGAAGAAGAAATCAGCGGTGGAACATCCTGGTGTGAAACCGGCCTAAGCTGCTGGGGAGGAACCAGCGGCTGTTGGAGAGGAGCATCCCCCTCCCGCGGTGAAGTAACCAGCGGCTGAGGAGCAACCCTCTCCCGCTGTGACTGCTGGAGAGGGGCGTTCTGCTGTGAAGCAATCAGCCGCTGGGAAGAAGCCAGCGGAGGAGCATCCCGCTGGAACAGAGGATGCGAAGCAGAGTGCCGCGTCCGGCCGCTCGCATCCATGGCGTCGCTCGCCCTAGAGACCGCCAGCCGCCTAGGGGAGACGAAGCCACCACCCTGCCCACACTAATGTCGCAGCCGTCGCCCCTTCCACGCCGATTGCAGAAGCAGCCGTCGCCCTTTCCACGCTGGAGTTGCCGCAGGAAGCGGCAGTGAACCCGGCCCCAATCGCAGGGCAGCTTCCACCGTTTCTTGCCCTAGAGTCCGTCCCGCGCCTAGGGGAGAAGAGCCGCCGCCCTTCCACGCCTGAAATCGCCGATTCCCGGCCTGCGCGAAGTTCGTGCAATGTTTATGACCGTCGTATTTTTTTGCGATAGCGTGCTTATACGACTTCCCATGGGCTAATAAGATGGGAAAGACCAGTATTTTGAATTTCTGAGACGGTGCATAAAAACCGATCGAAACTCGACTCTGCGCAAAGTTCGTGCAATGTTTATGACCGTCGTATTTTTTTGCGAATGCGTGCTTGTACGACTTCCCATCGGCTAATAAGACGGGAAAGACCAGTATTTTAAATTTCCGAGACGGTGCATAAAAAACCGATCGAAACTCGACTCTGCGTCAAGTTCGTACAATGTTTATGACCGTCGTATTTTTTTGCGAAAGCGTGCTTATACGACTTCCCATGTGCTAATAAGACGGGAAAGACCAGTATTTTGAATTTCCGAGACGGTACACGAAAAACCGATCGAAACTCGACTCTGCGCGCGACTTCGAGAAAAGTTTATGACCGTCGTATTTTTTTGTGATAGCATGCTTGTACGACTTCCCATGGGCTAATAAGATGGGACAGACCAGTATTTTGAATTTCCGAGATGGTGCACAAAAAACCGATCGAAACTCGACTCTGCGTGCGACTTCGAGAAAAGTTTATGACCGTCGTATTTTTTTGCGATAGCATGCTTGTACGACTTCCCATGGGCTAATAAGATGGGAAAGACCAGTATTTTGAATTTCTGAGACGGTGCATAAAAACCGATCGAAACTCGACTCTGCGCAAAGTTCGTGCAATGTTTATGACCGTCGTATTTTTTTGCGAAAGCGTGCTTATACGACTTCCCATCGGCTAATAAGACGGGAAAGACCAGTATTTTGAATTTCCGAGACGGTGCACAAAAAACCGATCGAAACTCGACTCTGCGCCAAGTTCGTGCAATGTTTATGACCGTCGTATTTTTTTGCGATAGCGTGCTTGTATGACTTACCATGGGCTAATAAGATGGGAAAGCCCAGTATTTTGAATTTCCGAGACGGTGCACAAAAAAATGATCGAAACTCGACTCTGCGCGAAGTTCGTGCAATGTTTATGACCGTCGTATTTTTTTGCGAATGCGTGCTTGTACGACTTCACATGGGCTAATAAGATGGGAAACACCAGTATTTTGAATTTCCGAGACGGTGCAGAAAAAACCGTTCGAAACTCGACTCTGCGCCAAGTTCGTGCAATGTTTATGACCGTCATATTTTTTTGCGAAAGCGTGCTTGTACGACTTCCCATGGGCTAATAAGATGGGAAAGACCACTATTTTGAATTTTCGAGACGGTGCAGAAAAAACCGATCGAAACTCGACTCTGCGCAAAGTTCGTGCAATGTTTATGACCGTCGTATTATTTTGTGAAAGTATGCTTGTACGACTTCCCATGGGCTAATAAGACGGGAAAGTCCAGTATTTTGAATTTCCGAGACGGTGCACGAAAAACCGATCGAAACTCGACTCTGCGCAATGTTCGTGCAATGTTTATGACCGTCGTATTTTTTTGCGAAAGCGTGCTTGTACGACTTCCCATGGGCAAATAAGATGGGAAAGACCAGTATTTTGAATTTCCGAGATGGTGCATAAAAAACCGATCGAAACTCGACTCTGCGCAATGTTCGTGCAATGTTTATGACCGTCGTATTTTTTTGCGAAAGCGTGCTTGTACGACTTCCCATGGGCTAATAAGACGGGAAAGACCAGTATTTTGAATTTCCGAGACGGTGCACGAAAAACCGATCGAAAGTCGACTCAGCGCGCGACTTCGAGCAAAGTTTATGACCGTCGTATTTTTTTGTGAAAGCGTGCTTGTACGACATCCCATGGGCTAATAAGACGGGAAAGACCAGTATTTTGAATTTCCGAGACGGTGCACGAAAAACCGATCGAAAGTCGACTCAGCGCGCGACTTCGAGAAAAGTTTATGACCGTCGTATTTTTTTGCGATAGCGTGCTTGTACGACTTCCCATGGGCTAATAAGATGGGAAAGACCAGTATTTTGAATTTCCGAGACGGTGCATAAAAAACCGATCGAAGCTCGACTCTGCGCAAAGTTCGTGCAATGTTTATGACCGTCGTATTTTTTTGCGAATGCGTGCTTGTACGACTTCACATGGGCTAATAAGATGGGAAAGACCAGTATTTTAAATTTCCGAGACGGTGCAGAAAAAACCGTTCGAAACTCGACTCTGCGCCAAGTTCGTGCAATGTTTATGACCGTCGTATTTTTTTGCGAAAGCGTGCTTGTACGACTTCCCATGGGCTAATAAGATGGGAAAGACCACTATTTTGAATTTTCGAGACGGTGCAGAAAAAACCGATCGAAACTCGACTCTGCGCAAAGTTCGTGCAATGTTTATGACCGTCGTATTATTTTGCGAAAGTATGCTTGTACGACTTCCCATGGGCTAATAAGACGGGAAAGTCCAGTATTTTGAATTTCCGAGACGGTGCACGAAAAACCGATCGAAACTCGACTCTGCGCAATGTTCGTGCAATGTTCGTGCTTGTACGATTTTATTTACATGATGCTCCATAATATGGGCTTCCCTCAGCGCTGGGTTCAATGGATTCAATGTTGCTTGGAAACTCCAAAATTTTTTATTCTCTTTAATGGTTCACCTATTGGCTTCTTCGGGAGTAAGAATGGCATTCGGCAAGGCGATCCACTATCTCCTTATCTTTTTACGATTGCAATGGAAGGACTCAGTTGTATGTTAGAAGAGGCTGTTTCCAATGGCAAAATTAAGGTACCATATTATGGTTCTATTTATATCTCTCACATAACATTTGCTGATGACCTTATTATCTTCCTTCGAGATGATCCAGTTTCTGTGAGTAATCTGGCAGATATTCTTAATGAATTTGGTATAGTTTCTGGTCTTAAGCTAAACCATGCAAAGAGCAAAGTATACGTTGGTGCTTGCATTGAAAATAAGGATCATATTGCTCAAACATTGGGAGTTGCTGAAGGAAATTTACCAGTTCCTTACTTGGGTCTTCCACTTATATCCACTGGAATCAACAAAGTCTCCTGTCAGCCTATCATACAAAAAATTAAGAACAGAATTTCCTCTTGGAAAAATAGGCTTCTTTCTAAAGCTGGACGACTTGAACTTATTCGATCAGTGTTGATCTCTTATTCTATTTATTGGTCTCATGCATTCCTTCTACCAGCCGGGCTTCTCAATGATATTGATAAATTACTTATGAACTTCTTTTGGAATGACACAGATGGTAAGGCAATGCATATGGTGAATTGGGACAACATTTGCAAACCGAATGATGAAGGGGGCTTGAATCTTCGACATATTAGAGATTGGAATAAAGCTTGTATGGTAAAGCAATTATGGGATATTTTACAAAACAAGTCTTCTTTATGGTCACAATGGGTTTTTGCTCGGTACCTTACCAAGGAATCAATCTGGGAAGTATTTGCAAAAACATCTCATTCTTCTGCTTGGAAAGGAATTCTGAAGGCAAGGAGATGGCTACGTAACAATATTTCTTATGTGATTTCTTCTGGAACCAATATTAATATGTGGTATGATCCTTGGGTGAATGGGAAAAGTATATTTCAGATATTTGGTGATAGAGTACGACAGGATCTGGGGGCTCCCAAAGACTGGAAGGTTTCTGAATTCATTAACAATGGTACATGGTGTCTTCCTAACCCTACCTCCCCAGACATGTTATTACTTTGGCCGACTATTAGGGCTATTCCAATCAAGAACAACTCTTCAGATATGCTTATTTGGCTTCATGATAATGGTAAATTTAGTGCTACATCTGCATGGAACCAAATTAGACGACGAAACAACAAGTGGATCCCAAGTAGTTGGACATGGGATAGTCCATGCTCACAGCGACATTCCTTATGTACATGGCAGGCCCTTCTCGGTAAACTTCCTACGATAGACAATATGCAGCGAAGAGGTATTTATATTGTAAATCGGTGCTCTTTGTGTATGCAAAAGGAAGAAAGTGTTGACCATCTATACTTTGCTTGTGATTATTCATCTTGGATATGGGAAGAGATCTTGAAGCGATTTGATCTTCAAAGGCTACCACGGCCAAACTTGCATCATGAACTAGAAAGGCTAATGCAAGGCTTCTCACGAAAGGGTCCTCTTACACAACTAGCAAGAATTATATTCAGATGTGCTATTTGGTGGATTTGGAAGGAGAGGTGTGGCAGAATTTTTGAGTGTCACAACATGAACAAAGCTCAAATTCTGATAGAGATTCTTCAGGACTCACGATCATGCATGGAGCAAGAATTGAATATAGAGCACCTAACAAGAAGAGAGAAAGAGATTTTCACAAGATTCAATTTTTTCATTAGTCAATAATCACTCGAATAATGACGAGGATTGTAATGTATTATGGGGCAAAGCTTATATTTTGTGATGTACCCACAAGTACTCCAGAACAGTCTAGCTTTTGTATTTTTTTGTTAACTTCCTTGTGCTACTCTTGGAAATGAGTTTGATGAAGTGTGCCCATTTCACCTTCTTTAGGTGGGGTACAATCTTCTCGACTACACTAAGAGACTTCAGGCTTTAGTCTATGGCTTGTGTAGACAAAGCTTCTTTGTACAAATCTTTTACAAAATACATTATCTTTACTTACCAAAAAAAAAAAGGATCATATTGCTCAAACATTGGGAGTTGCTGAAGGAAATTTACCGGTTCCTTACTTGGGTCTTCCACTTATATCCACTGGAATCAACAAAGTCTCCTATCAGCCTATCCTACAAAAAATTAAGAACAGAATTTCCTCTTGGAAAAATAGGCTTCTTTCTAAAGCTGGACGACTTGAACTTACTCGATCAGTGTTGATCTCTTATTCTATTTATTGGTCTCATGCATTCCTTCTACCAGCCGGGCTTCTCAATGATATTGATAAATTACTTATGAACTTCTTTTGGAATGGCACAGATGGTAAGGCAATGCATATGGTGAATTGGGACAACATTTGCAAACCGAAGGATGAAGGGGGCTTGAATCTTCGACATATTAGAGATTGGAATAAAGCTTGTATGGTAAAGCAATTATGAGATATTTTACAAAACAAGTCTTCTTTATGGTCACAATGGGTTTTTGCTAGGTACCTTACCAAGGAATCAATCTGGGAAGTATCTGCAAAAACATCTCATTCTGCTGCTTGGAAAGGACTTCTGAAGGCAAGGAGATGGCTACGTAACAATATTTCTTATGTGATTTCTTCTGGAACCAATACTAATATGTGGTATGATCCTTGGGTGAATGGGAAAAGTATATTTCAGATATTTGGTGATAGAGTACGACAGGATCTGGGGGCTCCCAAAGACTGGAAGGTTTCTGAATTCATTAACAATGGTACATGGTGTCTTCCTAACCCTACCTCCCCAGACATGTTATTACTTTGGCCGACTATTAGGGCTATTCCAATCAAGAACAACTCTTCAGATATGCTTATTTGGCTTCATGATAATGGTAAATTTAGTGCTACATCTGCATGGAACCAAATTAGACGACGAAACAACAAGTGGATCCCAAGTAGTTGGACATGGGATAGTCCATGCTCACAGCGACATTCCTTGTGTACATGGCAGGCCCTTCTCGGTAAACTTCCTACGATAGACAATATGCAGCGAAGAGGTATTTATATTGTAAATCGGTGCTCTTTGTGTATGCAAAAGGAAGAAAGTGTTGACCATCTATACTTTGCTTGTGATTATTCATCTTGGATATGGGAAGAGATCTTGAAGCGATTTGATCTTCAAAGGCTACCACGGCCAAACTTGCATCATGAACTAGAAAGGCTAATGCAAGGCTTCTCACGAAAGGGTCCTCTTACACAACTAGCAAGAATTATATTCAGATGTGCTATTTGGTGGATTTGGAAGGAGAGGTGTGGCAGAATTTTTGAGTGTCACAACATGAACAAAGCTCAAATTCTGATAGAGATTCTTCAGGACTCACGATCATGCATGGAGCAAGAATTGAATATAGAGCACCTAACAAGAAGAGAGAAAGAGATTTTCACAAGATTCAATTTTTTCATTAGTCAATAATCACTCGAATAATGACGAGGATTGTAATGTATTATGGGGCAAAGCTTATATTTTGTGATGTATCCACAAGTACTCCAGAATAGTCTAGCTTTTGCATTTTTTTATTAACTTCCTTGTGCTACTCTTGGAAATGAGTTTGATGAAGTGTGCCCATTTCACCTTCTTTAGGTGGGGTACAATCTTCTCGACTACACTAAGAGACTTCAGGCTTTAGTCTATGGCTTGTGTAGACAAAGCTTCTTTGTACAAATCTTTTACAAAATACATTATCTTTACTTACCAAAAAAAAAGAAAGACCAGTATTTTGAATTTCCGAGACGGTGCACAAAAAACCGATCGAAACTCGACTCTACGCAATGTTCGTGCAATGTTTATGACCGTCGTATTTTTTTGCGAAAGCGTGCTTGTACGACTTCACATAGGCTAATAAGATGGGAAAGACCAGTATTTTGAATTTCCGAGACGGTGCAGAAAAATCCGATCGAAACTCGACTCTGCGCAATGTTCGTGCAATGTTTATGACCGTCGTATTTTTTTGCGAAAGCATGCTTGTACGACTTCCCATAGGCTAATAAGACGGGAAAGACCAGTATTTTGAATTTCCGAGACGGTGCACGAAAAACCGATCGAAACTCGACTCAGCGCGCGACTTCGAGAAAAGTTTATGACCGTCGTATTTTTTTTTGCGATAGCGTGCTTGTACGACTTCCCATGGGCTAATAAGATGGGAAAGACCAGTATTTTGAATTTCCGAGACGGTGCACAAAAAACCGATCGAAACTCGTCTCTGCGCGCGACTTCGAGAAAAGTTTATGACCGTCGTATTTTTTTGCGATAGCGTGCTTGTACGACTTCCCATGGGCTAATAAGATGGGAAAGACCAGTATTTTGAATTTCCGAGACGGTGCACAAAAAACCGATCGAAACTCGACTCTGCGCAAAGTTCGTGCAATGTTTATGACCGTCGTATTTTTTTGCGAAAGCGTGCTTGTACGACTTCCCATGGGCTAATAAGACGGGAAAGACCAGTATTTTGAATTTCCGAGACGGTGCACGAAAAACCGATCGAAACTCGACTCAGCGAGCGACTTCGAGAAAAGTTTATGACCGTTGTATTTTTTTGCGATAGCGTGCTTGTACGACTTCCCATGGGCTAATAAGATGGGAAAGACCAGTATTTTGAATTTCCGAGACGGTGCAGAAAAAACCGATGGAAACTCGACTCTGCGCCAACTTCATGCAATGTTTCTGACCGTCGTATTTTTTTGCGAAAGCATGCTTGTACGACATCCCATGGGCTAATAAGACGGGAAAGACCAGTATTTTGAATTTCCGAGACGGTGCACAAAAAACCGATCGAAACTCGACTCTGCGCAAAGTTCGTACAATGTTTATGACCGTCGTATTTTTTTGCGAAAGCGTGCTTATACGACTTCCCATGGGCTAATAAGACGGGAAAGACCAGTATTTTGAATTTCCGAGACGGTACACGAAAAACCGATCGAAACTCGACTCTGCGCGCGACTTCGAGAAAAGGTTATGACCGTCGTATTTTTTTGCGATAGCGTGCTTGTACGACTTCCCATGGGCTAATAAGATGGGAAAGACCAGTATTTTGAATTTCCGAGACGGTGCACAAAAAACCGATCGAAACTCGACTCTGCGTGCGACTTCGAGAACAGTTTATGACCGTCGTATTTTTTGGCGATAGCGTGCTTGTACGACTTCCCATGGGCTAATAAGATGGGAAAGACCAGTATTTTGAATTTCTGAGATGGTGCATAAAAACCGATCGAAACTCGACTCTGCGCAAAGTTCGTGCAATGTTTATGACCGTCGTATTTTTTTTGTGAAAGCGTGCTTATACGACTTCCCATCGGCTAATAAGACGGGAAAGACCAGTATTTTGAATTTCCGAGACGGTGCACAAAAAATCGATCGAAACTCGACTCTGCGCCAAGTTCGTGCAATGTTTATGACCGTCGTATTTTTTTGCGATAGCGTGCTTGTATGACTTACCATGGGCTAATAAGATGGGACAGCCCAGTATTTTGAATTTCCGAGACGGTGCACAAAAAAAATGATCGAAACTCGACTCTACGCGAAGTTCGTGCAATGTTTATGACCGTCGTATTTTTTTGCGATAGCGTGCTTGTACGACTTCCCATGGGCTAATAAGATGGGAAAGACCAGTATTTTGAATTTCCGAGACGGTGCATAAAAAACCGATCGAAAATCGACTCTGCGCAAAGTTCGTGCAATGTTTATGACCGTCGTATTTTTTTGCGAAAGCGTGCTTGTACGACTTCACTTGGGCTAATAAGATGGGAAAGACCAGTATTTTGAATTTCCGAGACCGTGCAGAAAAAACCGATCGAAACTCGACTCTGCGCCAAGTTCGTGCAATGTTTATGACCATCCTATTTTTTTGCAAAAGCGTGCTTGTACGACTTCTCATGGGCTAATAAGATGGGAAATACCACTATTTTGAATTTCCGAGACGGTGCAGAAAAAACCGATCGAAACTCGACTCTGCGCAAAGTTCGTGCAATGTTTATGACCGTCGTATTTTTTACGAAAGCATGCTTGTACGACTTCCCATGGGCTAATAAGACGGGAAAGACCAGTATTTTGAATTTCCGAGACGGTGCACGAAAAACCGATCGAAACTCGACTCTGCGCGCGACTTCGAGAAAAGTTTATGACCGTCGTATTTTTTTGCGATAGCATGCTTGTACGACTTCCCATGGGCTAATAAGATGGGAAAGACCAGTATTTTGAATTTCCGAGACGGTGCACAAAAAACCGATCGAAACTCGACTCTGCGCGCGACTTCGAGAAAAGTTTATGACCGTCGTATTTTTTTGCGAAAGCGTGCTTGTACGACTTCGCATGGGCTAATAAGACGGGAAAGTCCAGTATTTTGAATTTCCGAGAAGGTGCACGAAAAACCGATCGAAACTCGACTCTGCGCAATGTTCGTGCAATGTTTATGACCGTCGTATTTTTTTGCGAAAGCGTGCTTGTTCGACTTCCCATGGGCAAATAAGATGGGAAAGACCAGTATTTTGAATTTCCGAGACGGTGCATAAAAAACCGATCGAAACTCGACTCTGCGCAATGTTCGTGCAATGTTTATGACCATCGTATTTTTTTGCGAAAGCGAGCTTGTACGACTTCCCATGGGCTAATAAGACGGGAAAGACCAGTATTTTGAATTTCCGAGACGGTGCACGAAAAACCGATCGAAAGTCGACTCAGCGCGCGACTTCGAGCAAAGTTTATGACCGTCGTATTTTTTTGTGAAAGCGTGCTTGTACGACATCCCATGGGCTAATAAGACGGGAAAGACCAGTATTTTGAATTTCCGAGACGGTGCACGAAAAACCGATCGAAAGTCGACTCAGCGCGCGACTTCGAGCAAAGTTTATGACCGTCGTATTTTTTTGTGAAAGCGTGCTTGTACGACATCCCATGGGCTAATAAGACGGGAAAGACCAGTATTTTGAATTTCCGAGACGGTGCACGAAAAACCGATCGAAAGTCGACTCAGCGCGCGACTTCGAGAAAAGTTTATGACCGTCGTATTTTTTTGCGATAGCGAGCTTGTACGACTTCCCGTGGTATAATAAGATTGGAAAGACCAGTATTTTGAATTTCCGAGACGGTGCACAAAAAACCGATCGAAACTCGACTCAGCGCGCGACTTCGAGCAAAGTTTATGACCGTCGTATTTTTTGGCGATAGCGTGCTTGTACGACTTCTCATGGGCTAATAAGATGGGAAAGACCAGTATTTTGAATTTCCGAGACGGTGCACAAAAAACCGATCGAAACTCGACTCTGCGCGCGACTTCGAGAAAAGTTTATGACAGTCGTATTTTTTTGCGATAGCGTGCTTGTACGACTTCCCAAGGGCTAATAAGACGGGAAAGGCCAGTATTTTGAATTTCCGAGACGGTGCACGAAAAACCGATCGAAAGTCGACTCAGCGCGCGACTTCGAGCAAAGTTTATGACCGTCGTATTTTTTTGTGAAAGCGTGCTTGTACGACATCCCATGGGCTAATAAGACGGGAAAGACCAGTATTTTGAATTTCCGAGACGGTGCACGAAAAACCGATCGAAAGTCGACTCAGCGCGCGACTTCGAGAAAAGTTTATGACCGTCGTATTTTTTTGCGATAGCGTGCTTGTACGACTTCCCGTGGGATAATAAGATGGGAAAGACCAGTATTTTGAATTTCCGAGACGGTGCACAAAAAACCGATCGAAACTCGACTCAGCGCGCGACTTCGAGCAAAGTTTATGACCGTCGTATTTTTTTGCGATAGCGTGCTTGTACGACTTACCATGGTCTAATAAGATGGGAAAGACCAGTATTTTGAATTTCCGAGACGGTGCACAAAAAACCGATCGAAACTCGACTCCGCGCAATGTTCGTGCAATGTTTATGACCGTCGTATTTTTTTGCGAAAGCGTGCTTGTACGACTTCACATAGGCTAATTAGATGGGAAAGACCAGTATTTTGAATTTCCGAGAAGGTGCAGAAAAAACCGATCGAAACTCGACTCTGCGCCAAGTTCGTGCAATGTTTATGACCGTCGTCTTTTTTGCGAAAGCGTGCTTGTACGACTTCTCATGGGCTAATAAGATGGGAAATACCACTATTTTGAATTTCCGAGACGGTGCAGAAAAAACCGATCGAAACTCGACTCTGCGCAAAGTTCGTGCAATGTTTATGACGGTCGTATTTTTTTGCGAAAGCATGCTTGTACGAATTCCCATGGGCTAATAAGACGGGAAAGACCAGTATTTTGAATTTCCGAGACGGTGCACGAAAAACCGATTGAAACTCGACTCAACGCGCGACTTCGAGAAAAGTTTATGACCGTCGTATTTTTTTTGCGATAGCGTGCTTGTACGACTTCCCATGGGCTAATAAGATGGGAAAGACCAGTATTTTGAATTTCTGAGACGGTGCATAAAAAACCGATCGAAACTCGACTCTGCGCGCGACTTCGAGAAAAGTTTATGATCGTCGTATTTTTTTGCGATAGCGTGCTTGTACGACTTCCCATGGGCTAATAAGATGGGAAAGACCAGTATTTTGAATTTCCGAGACGGTGCACAAAAAACCGATCGAAACTCGACTCTGCGCCAAGTTCGTGCAATGTTTATGACCGTCGTATTTTTTTGCGAAAGCGTGCTTGTACGACTTCACTTGGGCTAATAAGATGGGAAAGACCAGTATTTTGAATTTCCGAGACGGTGCAGAAAAAACCGATCGAAACTCGACTCTGCGCCAAGTTCGTGCAATGTTTATGACCGTCGTATTTTTTTGCGATAGCGTGCTTGTACGACTTCCCATGGGCTAATAAGATGGGAAAGACCAGTATTTTGAGTTTCCGAGACGGTGCATAAAAAACCGATCGAAACTCGACTCTGCGCAAAGTTCGTGCAATGTTTATGACCGTCGTATTTTTTTGCGAAAGCGTGCTTGTACGACTTCACTTGGGCTAATAAGATGGGAAAGGCCAATATTTTGAATTTCCGAGACGGTGTAGAAAAAACCGATCGAAATTCGACTCTGCGCCAAGTTCGTGCAATGTTTATGACCATCCTATTTTTTTGCGAAAGCATGCTTGTACGACTTCTCATGGGCTAATAAGATGGGAAATACCACTATTTTGAATTTCCGAGACGGTGCAGAAAAATCCGATCGAAACTCGACTCTGCGCAAAGTTCGTGCAATGTTTATGACCGTCGTATTTTTTGCGAAAGCATGCTTGTACGACTTCCCATAGGCTAATAAGACGGGAAAGACCAGTATTTTGAATTTCCGAGACGGTGCACGAAAAACCGATCGAAACTCGACTCAGCGCGCGACTTCGAGAAAAGTTTATGACCGTCGTATTTTTTTGCGATAGCGTGCTTGTACGACTTCCCATGGGCTAATAAGATGGGAAAGACCAGTATTTTGAATTTCCGATACGGTGCACAAAAAACCGATCGAAACTCGACTCTGTGCGCGACTTCGAGAAAAGTTTATGACCGTCGTATTTTTTTGCGAAAGCGTGCTTGTACGACTTCCCATGGGCTAATAAGACGGGAAAGACCAGTATTTTGAATTTCCAAGACGGTGCACAAAAAACCGATCGAAACTCGACTCTGCGCAAAGTTCGTGCAATGTTTATGACCGTCGTATTTTTTTGCGATAGCGTGCTTGTACGACTTCCCATGGGCTAATAAGATGGGAAAGACCAGTATTTTGAATTTCTGAGACGGTGCATAAAAACCGATCGAAACTCGACTCTGCGCAATGTTCGTGCAATATTTATGACCGTCGTATTTTTTTGCGAAAGCGTGCTTGTACGACTTCCCATGGGCTAATAAGACGGGAAAGGCCAGTATTTTGAATTTCCGAGACGGTGCATAAAAAACCGGTCGAAACTCGACTCTGCGCAAAGTTCGTGCAATGTTTATGACCGTCGTATTTTTTGCGATAGCGTGCTTGTACGACTTCCCATGGGCTAATAAGATGGGAAAGACCAGTATTTTGAATTTCCGAGACGGTGCATAAAAAACCGATCGAAACTCGACTCTGCGCAAAGTTCGTGCAATGTTTATGACCGTCGTATTTTTTTGCGATAGCGTGCTTGTACGACTTCCCATGGGCTAATAAGATGGGAGAGACCAGTATTTTGAATTTCCGAGACGGTGCATAAAAAACCGGTCGAAACTCGACTCTGCGCAAAGTTCGTGCAATGTTTATGACCGTCGTATTTTTTTGCGAAAGCGTGCTTGTACGACTTCACTTGGGCTAATAAGATGGGAAAGAACAGTTTTTCGAATTTCCGAGACGGTGCAGAAAAAACCGATCGAAACTCGACTCTGCGCCAAGTTCGTGCAATGTTTATGACCGTCGAATTTTTTTGCGAAAGCGTGCTTGTACGACTTCTCATGGGCTAATAAGATAGGAAATACCACTATTTTGAATTTTCGAGACGGTGCAGAAAAAATCGATCGAAACTCGACACTGCGCAAAGTTCGTGCAATGTTTATGACCGTCGTATTTTTTTGCGAAAGCATGCTTGTACGACTTCCGATGGGCTAATAAAACGGGAAAGACCAGTATTTTGAATATCCGATACGGTGCCCGAAAAACCGATCGAAACTCGACTCTGCGCGCGACTTCGAGAAAAGTTTATGACCGTCGTATTTTTTTGCGATAGCGTGCTTGTACGACTTCCCATGGGCTAATAAGATGGGAAAGACCAGTATTTTGAATTTCCGAGACGGTGCACAAAAAACCGATCGAAACTCGACTCTGCGCCAAGTTCGTGCAATGTTTATGACCGTCGTATTTTTTTACGATAGCGTGCTTGTACAACTTCCCATGGGCTAATAAGATGGGAAAGACCAGTATTTTGAATTTCCGAGATGGTGCACAAAAAACCGATCGAAACTCGACTCAGAGCGCGACTTCGAGCAAAGTTTATGACCGTCGTATTTTTTTGCGATAACGTGCTTGTTTGTACGACTTACCATGGGCTAATAAGATGGGAAAGACCAGTATTTTGAATTTCCGAGACGGTGCACAAAAAACCGATCGAAACTCGACTCTGCGCAAAGTTTTTTTTTTTTGGTAAGTAAAGATATTGTATTTTGTAAAAGATTTGTACAAAGAAACTTTGTCTACACAAGCCATAGACTAAAGCCTGAAGTCTCTTAGTGTAGTCGAGAAGATTGCACCCCACCTAAAAAGGTGAAATGGGCATGCTTCATCAAACTCATCTCCAAGAGTAGCATAAGGAAGTTAATAAATAATAAAATGCAATAGCTAGACTGTTCTGGACTACTTGTGGATACATCACAAAATATAAGCTTTGCCCCATATAATACATTACAATCTTCATCATTATTCGAGTGATTCTTGACGAATGGAAAATTTTAATCTTGTGAAAATATCTTTCTCTCTTCTTGTTAGGTGCTCTGTATTCAATTCTTGCTCCATACATGATCGTGAGTCCTGAAGAATCTCTATCAGAATTTGAGCTTTGTTCATGTTGTGACACTCAAAAATTCTGCCACACCTCTCCTTCCAAATCCACCAAATAGCACATCTGAATATAATTCGTGCTAGTTGTGTAAGAGGCCCCTTTCTTGAGAAGCTTTGCATAAGCATTTCTAATTCATGATGCAAGTTTGGCCGTGGTAGCCTTTGAAAATCAAATCGCTTCAAGATCTCATTCCATATCCAAGATGAATAATCACAAGCAAAGTAGAGATGGTCAACACTTTCTTCATTTTGCATACACAAAGAGCACCGATTTACAATATAAATACCTCTTCGCTGCATATTGTCCATCGTAGGAAGTTTGCCGAGAAGGGCCTGCCATGTACATAAGGAATGTCGCTGTGAGCATGGACTATCCCATGTCCAACTACTTTGGATCCACTTGTTGTTTCGTCGTCTAATTTGGTTCCATGCAGATGTAGCACTAAATTTACCGTTATCATGAAGCCAAATAAGCATATCTGAAGAGTTGTTCTTGATTGTAATAGCCCTAATAGTCGGCCAAAGTAATAACATGTCAGGGGAGGTAGGGTTGGGAAGACACCAAGTACCATTGTTAATGAATTCAGAAACCTTCCAGTCTTTGGGAGCCCCCAGATCCTGTCGTACTCTATCACCAAATATCTGAAATATGCTTTTCCCATTCACCCAAGGATCATACCACATATTAATATTGGTTCCAGAAGAAATCACATAAGAAATATTGTTACGTAGCCATCGCCTTGCCTTCAGAATTCCTTTCCAAGCAGCAGAATGAGATGTTTTTGCAGATGTTTCCCAGATTGATTCCTTGGTTAGGTACCTAGCAAAAACCCATTGTGACCATAAGGAAGACTTGTTTTGTAAAATATCCCATAATTGCTTTACCATACAAGCTTTATTCCAATCTCTAATATGTCGAAGATTCAGCCCCCCTTCATCCTTCGGTTTGCAAATGCTGTCCCAATTCACCATGTGCATTGCCTTACCATCTGTGCCATTCCAAAAGAAGTTCATAAGTAATTTATCAATATCATGGAGAAGCCCGGCTGGTAGAAGGAATGCATGAGACCAATAAATAGAATAAGAGGTCAACACAGATCGAATAAGTTCAAGTCGTCCAGCTTTAGAAAGAAGCCTATTTTTCCAAGAGGAAATTCTGTTCTTAATTTTTTGTATGATAGGCTGACAGGAGGCTTTGTTGATTCCAGTGGATATAAGTGGGAGACCCAAGTAAGGAACCGGTAAATTTCCTTCAGCAACTCCCAATGTTTGAGCAATATGATCCTTATTGTCAATGCAAGCACCCACATATACTTTTCTCTTTGCATGGTTTAGCTTAAGACCAGAAACTTTACCAAATTCATTAAGAATATCTACCAGATTACTCACAGAAACTGGATCATCTCGAAGGAAGATAATAAGGTCGTCGGCAAATGTTATGTGAGAGATATAAACAGAACCATAATGTGGTACCTTAATTTTGCCATTGGAAACAGCCACTCTGCGCAAAGTTCGTGCAATGTTTATGACCGTCGTATTTTTTTGCGAAAGCGTGCTTGTACGACTTCACATGGGCTAATAAGATGGGAAAGACCAGTATTTTGAATTTCCGAGACGGTGCAGAAAAAACCGATCGAAACTCGACTCTGCGCCAAGTTCGTGCAATGTTTATGACCGTCGTATTTTTTTGCGATAGCGTGCTTGTACGACTTCCCATGGGCTAATAAGATGGGAAAGACCAGTATTTTGAATTTCCGAGATGGTGCATAAAAAACCGATCGAAACTCGACTCTGCGCAAAGTTCGTGCAATGTTTATGACCGTCGTATTTTTTTACGAAAGCGTGCTTGTACGACTTCACTTGGGCTAATAAGATGGGAAAGACCAGTATTATGAATTCCCGAGACGGTGCAGAAAAAACCGATCGAAACTCGAATCTGCGCCAAGTTCGTGCAATGTTTATGACCATCCTATTTTTTTGCGAAAGCGTGCTTGTACGACTTCTCATGGGCTAATAAGATGGGAAATACCACTATTTTGAATTTCCGAGACGGTGCAGAAAAATCCGATCGAAACTCGACTCTGCGCAAAGTTCGTGCAATGTTTATGACCGTCGTATTTTTTGCGAAAGCATGCTTGTACGACTTCCCATAGGCTAATAAGACGGGAAAGACCAGTATTTTGAATTTCCGAGACGGTGCACGAAAAATCGATCGAAACTCGACCCAGCACGCGACTTCGAGAAAAGTTTATGACCGTCGTATTTTTTTGCGATAGCGTGCTTGTACGACTTCCCATGGGCTAATAAGATGGGAAAGACCAGTATTTTGAATTTCCGAGACGGTGCACAAAAAACCGATCGAAACTTGACTCTGTGCGCGACTTCGAGAAAAGTTTATGACCGTCGTATTTTTTTGCGAAAGCGTGCTTGTACGACTTCCCATGGGCTAATAAGACGGGAAAGACCAGTATTTTGAATTTCCGAGACGGTGCACAAAAAACCGATCGAAACTCGACTCTGCGCAAAGTTCGTGCAATGTTTATGACCGTCGTATTTTTTTGCGAAAGCGTGCTTGTACGACTTCACATGGGCTAATAAGATGGGAAAGACCAGTATTTTGAATTTCCGAGACGGTGCAGAAAAAACCGATCGAAACTCGACTCTGCGCCAACTTCGTGCAATGTTTATGACCGTCGTATTTTTTTGCGAAAGCATGCTTGTACGACATCCCATGGGCTAATAAGACGGAAAGACCAGTATTTTGAATTTCGGAGACGGTGCAGAAAAAACCGATCGAAACTCGACTCTGCGCAAAGTTCGTACAATGTTTATGACCGTCGTATTTTTTTCCGAAAGCGTGCTTATACGACTTCCCATGGGCTAATAAGACGGAAAAGACCAGTATTTTGAATTTCCGAGACGGTACACGAAAAACCGATCGAAACTCGACTCTGCGCCAAGTTCGTGCAATGTTTATGACCGTCGTATTTTTTTGCGATAGCGAGCTTGTACGACTTCCCGTGGGATAATAAGATTGGAAAGACCAGTATTTTGAATTTCCGAGACGGTGCACAAAAAACCGATCGAAACTCGACTCAGCGCGCGACTTCGAGCAAAGTTTATGACCGTCGTATTTTTTGGCGATAGCGTGCTTGTACGACTTCTCATGGGCTAATAAGATGGGAAAGACCAGTATTTTGAATTTCCGAGACGGTGCACAAAAAACCGATCGAAACTCGACTCTGCGCGCGACTTCGAGAAAAGTTTATGACAGTCGTATTTTTTTGCGATAGCGTGCTTGTACGACTTCCCAAGGGCTAATAAGACGGGAAAGGCCAGTATTTTGAATTTCCGAGACGGTGCACGAAAAACCGATCGAAAGTCGACTCAGCGCGCGACTTCGAGCAAAGTTTATGACCGTCGTATTTTTTTGTGAAAGCGTGCTTGTACGACATCCCATGGGCTAATAAGATGGGAAAGACCAGTATTTTGAATTTCCGATACGGTGCACGAAAAACCGATCGAAAGTCGACTCAGCGCGCGACTTCGAGAAAAGTTTATGACCGTCGTATTTTTTTGCGATAGCGTGCTTGTACGACTTCCCGTGGGATAATAAGATGGGAAAGACCAGTATTTTGAATTTCCGAGACGGTGCACAAAAAACCGATCGAAACTCGACTCAGCGCGCGACTTCGAGCAAAGTTTATGACCGTCGTATTTTTTTGCGATAGCGTGCTTGTACGACTTACCATGGCCTAATAAGATGGGAAAGACCAGTATTTTGAATTTCCGAGACGGTGCACAAAAAACCGATCGAAACTCGACTCCGCGCAATGTTCGTGCAATGTTTATGACCGTCGTATTTTTTTGCGAAAGCGTGCTTGTACGACTTCACATAGGCTAATTAGATGGGAAAGACCAGTATTTTGAATTTCCGAGAAGGTGCAGAAAAAACCGATCGAAACTCGACTCTGCGCCAAGTTCGTGCAATGTTTATGACCGTCGTCTTTTTTTGCGAAAGCGTGCTTGTACGACTTCTCATGGGCTAATAAGATGGGAAATACCACTATTTTGAATTTCCGAGACGGTGCAGAAAAAACCGATCGAAACTCGACTCTGCGCAAAGTTCGTGCAATGTTTATGACGGTCGTATTTTTTTGCGAAAGCATGCTTGTACGAATTCCCATGGGCTAATAAGACGGGAAAGACCAGTATTTTGAATTTCCGAGACGGTGCACGAAAAACCGATTGAAACTCGACTCAACGCGCGACTTCGAGAAAAGTTTATGACCGTCGTATTTTTTTTGCGATAGCGTGCTTGTACGACTTCCCATGGGCTAATAAGATGGGAAAGACCAGTATTTTGAATTTCTGAGACGGTGCACAAAAAACCGATCGAAACTCGACTCTGCGCGCGACTTCGAGAAAAGTTTATGATCGTCGTATTTTTTTGCGATAGCGTGCTTGTACGACTTCCCATGGGCTAATAAGATGGGAAAGACCAGTATTTTGAATTTCCGAGACGGTGCACAAAAAACCGATCGAAACTCGACTCTGCGCCAAGTTCGTGCAATGTTTATGACCGTCGTATTTTTTTGCGAAAGCGTGCTTGTACGACTTCACTTGGGCTAATAAGATGGGAAAGACCAGTATTTTGAATTTCCGAGACGGTGCAGAAAAAACCGATCGAAACTCGACTCTGCGCCAAGTTCGTGCAATGTTTATGACCGTCGTATTTTTTTGCGATAGCGTGCTTGTACGACTTCCCATGGGCTAATAAGATGGGAAAGACCAGTATTTTGAGTTTCCGAGACGGTGCATAAAAAACCGATCGAAACTCGACTCTGCGCAAAGTTCGTGCAATGTTTATGACCGTCGTATTTTTTTGCGAAAGCGTGCTTGTACGACTTCACTTGGGCTAATAAGATGGGAAAGGCCAATATTTTGAATTTCCGAGACGGTGTAGAAAAAACCGATCGAAACTCGACTCTGCGCCAAGTTCGTGCAATGTTTATGACCATCCTATTTTTTTGCGAAAGCGTGCTTGTACGACTTCTCATGGGCTAATAAGATGGGAAATACCACTATTTTGAATTTCCGAGACGGTGCAGAAAAATCCGATCGAAACTCGACTCTGCGCAAAGTTCGTGCAATGTTTATGACCGTCGTATTTTTTGCGAAAGCATGCTTGTACGACTTCCCATAGGCTAATAAGACGGGAAAGACCAGTATTTTGAATTTCCGAGACGGTGCATGAAAAACCGATCGAAACTCGACTCAGCGCGCGACTTCGAGAAAAGTTTATGACCGTCGTATTTTTTTGCGATAGCGTGCTTGTACGACTTCCCATGGGCTAATAAGATGGGAAAGACCAGTATTTTGAATTTCCGATACGGTGCACAAAAAACCGATCGAAACTCGACTCTGTGCGCGACTTCGAGAAAAGTTTATGACCGTCGTATTTTTTTGCGAAAGCGTGCTTGTACGACTTCCCATGGGCTAATAAGACGGGAAAGACCAGTATTTTGAATTTCCAAGACGGTGCACAAAAAACCGATCGAAACTCGACTCTGCGCAAAGTTCGTGCAATGTTTATGACCGTCGTATTTTTTTGCGATAGCGTGCTTGTACGACTTCCCATGGGCTAATAAGATGGGAAAGACCAGTATTTTGAATTTCTGAGACGGTGCATAAAAACCGATCGAAACTCGACTCTGCGCAATGTTCGTGCAATATTTATGACCGTCGTATTTTTTTGCGAAAGCGTGCTTGTACGACTTCCCATGGGCTAATAAGACGGGAAAGGCCAGTATTTTGAATTTCCGAGACGGTGCATAAAAAACCGGTCGAAACTCGACTCTGCGCAAAGTTCGTGCAATGTTTATGACCGTCGTATTTTTTGCGATAGCGTGCTTGTACGACTTCCCATGGGCTAATAAGATGGGAAAGACCAGTATTTTGAATTTCCGAGACGGTGCATAAAAAACCGATCGAAACTCGACTCTGCGCAAAGTTCGTGCAATGTTTATGACCGTCGTATTTTTTTGCGATAGCGTGCTTGTACGACTTCCCATGGGCTAATAAGATGGGAAAGACCAGTATTTTGAATTTCCGAGACGGTGCATAAAAAACCGGTCGAAACTCGACTCTGCGCAAAGTTCGTGCAATGTTTATGACCGTCGTATTTTTTTGCGAAAGCGTGCTTGTACGACTTCACTTGGGCTAATAAGATGGGAAAGAACAGTTTTTCGAATTTCCGAGACGGTGCAGAAAAAACCGATCGAAACTCGACTCTGCGCCAAGTTCGTGCAATGTTTATGACCGTCGAATTTTTTTGCGAAAGCGTGCTTGTACGACTTCTCATGGGCTAATAAGATAGGAAATACCACTATTTTGAATTTTCGAGACGGTGCAGAAAAAATCGATCGAAACTCGACACTGCGCAAAGTTCGTGCAATGTTTATGACCGTCGTATTTTTTTGCGAAAGCATGCTTGTACGACTTCCCATGGGCTAATAAAACGGGAAAGACCAGTATTTTGAATATCCGATACGGTGCCCGAAAAACCGATCGAAACTCGACTCTGCGCGCGACTTCGAGAAAAGTTTATGACCGTCGTATTTTTTTGCGATAGCGTGCTTGTACGACTTCCCATGGGCTAATAAGATGGGAAAGACCAGTATTTTGAATTTCCGAGACGGTGCACAAAAAACCGATCGAAACTCGACTCTGCGCCAAGTTCGTGCAATGTTTATGACCGTCGTATTTTTTTACGATAGCGTGCTTGTACAACTTCCCATGGGCTAATAAGATGGGAAAGACCAGTATTTTGAATTTCCGAGATGGTGCACAAAAAACCGATCGAAACTCGACTCAGAGCGCGACTTCGAGCAAAGTTTATGACCGTCGTATTTTTTTGCGATAACGTGCTTGTTTGTACGACTTACCATGGGCTAATAAGATGGGAAAGACCAGTATTTTGAATTTCAGAGACGGTGCACAAAAAACCGATCGAAACTCGACTCTGCGCAAAGTTTTTTTTTTTTGGTAAGTAAAGATATTGTATTTTGTAAAAGATTTGTACAAAGAAACTTTGTCTACACAAGCCATAGACTAAAGCCTGAAGTCTCTTAGTGTAGTCGAGAAGATTGCACCCCACCTAAAAAGGTGAAATGGGCATGCTTCATCAAACTCATCTCCAAGAGTAGCATAAGGAAGTTAATAAATAATAAAATGCAATAGCTAGACTGTTCTGGACTACTTGTGGATACATCACAAAATATAAGCTTTGCCCCATATAATACATTACAATCTTCATCATTATTCGAGTGATTCTTGACGAATGGAAAATTTTAATCTTGTGAAAATATCTTTCTCTCTTCTTGTTAGGTGCTCTGTATTCAATTCTTGCTCCATACATGATCGTGAGTCCTGAAGAATCTCTATCAGAATTTGAGCTTTGTTCATGTTGTGACACTCAAAAATTCTGCCACACCTCTCCTTCCAAATCCACCAAATAGCACATCTGAATATAATTCGTGCTAGTTGTGTAAGAGGCCCCTTTCTTGAGAAGCTTTGCATAAGCATTTCTAATTCATGATGCAAGTTTGGCCGTGGTAGCCTTTGAAAATCAAATCGCTTCAAGATCTCATTCCATATCCAAGATGAATAATCACAAGCAAAGTAGAGATGGTCAACACTTTCTTCATTTTGCATACACAAAGAGCACCGATTTACAATATAAATACCTCTTCGCTGCATATTGTCCATCGTAGGAAGTTTGCCGAGAAGGGCCTGCCATGTACATAAGGAATGTCGCTGTGAGCATGGACTATCCCATGTCCAACTACTTTGGATCCACTTGTTGTTTCGTCGTCTAATTTGGTTCCATGCAGATGTAGCACTAAATTTACCGTTATCATGAAGCCAAATAAGCATATCTGAAGAGTTGTTCTTGATTGTAATAGCCCTAATAGTCGGCCAAAGTAATAACATGTCAGGGGAGGTAGGGTTGGGAAGACACCAAGTACCATTGTTAATGAATTCAGAAACCTTCCAGTCTTTGGGAGCCCCCTGATCCTGTCGTACTCTATCACCAAATATCTGAAATATGCTTTTCCCATTCACCCAAGGATCATACCACATATTAATATTGGTTCCAGAAGAAATCACATAAGAAATATTGTTACGTAGCCATCGCCTTGCCTTCAGAATTCCTTTCCAAGCAGCAGAATGAGATGTTTTTGCAGATGTTTCCCAGATTGATTCCTTGGTTAGGTACCTAGCAAAAACCCATTGTGACCATAAGGAAGACTTGTTTTGTAAAATATCCCATAATTGCTTTACCATACAAGCTTTATTCCAATCTCTAATATGTCGAAGATTCAGCCCCCCTTCATCCTTCGGTTTGCAAATGCTGTCCCAATTCACCATGTGCATTGCCTTACCATCTGTGCCATTCCAAAAGAAGTTCATAAGTAATTTATCAATATCATGGAGAAGCCCGGCTGGTAGAAGGAATGCATGAGACCAATAAATAGAATAAGAGGTCAACACAGATCGAATAAGTTCAAGTCGTCCAGCTTTAGAAAGAAGCCTATTTTTCCAAGAGGAAATTCTGTTCTTAATTTTTTGTATGATAGGCTGACAGGAGGCTTTGTTGATTCCAGTGGATATAAGTGGGAGACCCAAGTAAGGAACCGGTAAATTTCCTTCAGCAACTCCCAATGTTTGAGCAATATGATCCTTATTGTCAATGCAAGCACCCACATATACTTTTCTCTTTGCATGGTTTAGCTTAAGACCAGAAACTTTACCAAATTCATTAAGAATATCTGCCAGATTACTCACAGAAACTGGATCATCTCGAAGGAAGATAATAAGGTCGTCGGCAAATGTTATGTGAGAGATATAAACAGAACCATAATGTGGTACCTTAATTTTGCCATTGGAAACAGCCACTCTGCGCAAAGTTCGTGCAATGTTTATGACCGTCGTATTTTTTTGCGAAAGCGTGCTTGTACGACTTCACATGGGCTAATAAGATGGGAAAGACCAGTATTTTGAATTTCCGAGACGGTGCAGAAAAAACCGATCGAAACTCGACTCTGCGCCAAGTTCGTGCAATGTTTATGACCGTCGTATTTTTTTGCGATAGCGTGCTTGTACGACTTCCCATGGGCTAATAAGATGGGAAAGACCAGTATTTTGAATTTCCGAGATGGTGCATAAAAAACCGATCGAAACTCGACTCTGCGCAAAGTTCGTGCAATGTTTATGACCGTCGTATTTTTTTACGAAAGCGTGCTTGTACGACTTCACTTGGGCTAATAAGATGGGAAAGACCAGTATTATGAATTCCCGAGACGGTGCAGAAAAAACCGATCGAAACTCGAATCTGCGCCATGTTCGTGCAATGTTTATGACCATCCTATTTTTTTGCGAAAGCGTGCTTGTACGACTTCTCATGGGCTAATAAGATGGGAAATACCACTATTTTGAATTTCCGAGACGGTGCAGAAAAATCCGATCGAAACTCGACTCTGCGCAAAGTTCGTGCAATGTTTATGACCGTCGTATTTTTTGCGAAAGCATGCTTGTACGACTTCCCATAGGCTAATAAGACGGGAAAGACCAGTATTTTGAATTTCCGAGACGGTGCACGAAAAATCGATCGAAACTCGACCCAGCACGCGACTTCGAGAAAAGTTTATGACCGTCGTATTTTTTTGCGATAGCGTGCTTGTACGACTTCCCATGGGCTAATAAGATGGGAAAGACCAGTATTTTGAATTTCCGAGACGGTGCACAAAAAACCGATCGAAACTTGACTCTGTGCGCGACTTCGAGAAAAGTTTATGACCGTCGTATTTTTTTGCGAAAGCGTGCTTGTACGACTTCCCATGGGCTAATAAGACGGGAAAGACCAGTATTTTGAATTTCCGAGACGGTGCACAAAAAACCGATCGAAACTCGACACTGCGCAAAGTTCGTGCAATGTTTATGACCGTCGTATTTTTTTGCGAAAGCGTGCTTGTACGACTTCACATGGGCTAATAAGATGGGAAAGACCAGTATTTTGAATTTCCGAGACGGTGCAGAAAAAACCGATCGAAACTCGACTCTGCGCCAACTTCGTGCAATGTTTATGACCGTCGTATTTTTTTGCGAAAGCATGCTTGTACGACATCCCATGGGCTAATAAGACGGAAAGACCAGTATTTTGAATTTCCGAGACGGTGCAGAAAAAACCGATCGAAACTCGACTCTGCGCAAAGTTCGTACAATGTTTATGACCGTCGTATTTTTTTCCGAAAGCGTGCTTATACGACTTCCCATGGGCTAATAAGACGGAAAAGACCAGTATTTTGAATTTCCGAGACGGTACACGAAAAACCGATCGAAACTCGACTCTGCGCCAAGTTCGTGCAATGTTTATGACCGTCGTATTTTTTTGCGATAGCGTGCTTGTACGACTTCCCATGGGCTAATAAGATGGGAAAGACCAGTATTTTGAATTTCCGAGACGGTGCACAAAAAACCGATCGAAACTCGTCTCTGCGTGCGACTTCGAGAAAAGTTTATGACCGTCGTATTTTTTTGCGATAGCGTGCTTGTACGACTTCCCATGGGCTAATAAGATGGGAAAGACCAGTATTTTGAATTTCTGAGACGGTGCATAAAAACCGATCGAAACTCGACTCTGCGCAAAGTTCGTGCAATGTTTATGACCGTCGTATTTTTTTCGAAAGCGTGCTTATACGACTTCCCATCGGCTAATAAGACGGGAAAGACCAGTATTTTGAATTTCCGAGACGGTGCACAAAAAACCGATCGAAACTCGACTCTGCGCCAAGTTCGTGCAATGTTTATGACCGTCGTATTTTTTTGCGATAGCGTGCTTGTATGACTTACCATGGGCTAATAAGATGGGAAAGGCCAGTATTTTGAATTTCCGAGACGGTGCACAAAAAACCGATCGAAACTCGACTCTGCGCCAAGTTCGTGCAATGTTTATGACCGTCATATTTTTTTGCGATAGCGTGCTTGTACGACTTCCCATGGGCTAATAAGATTGGAAAGACCAGTATTTTGAATTTCCGAGACGGTGCATAAAAAACCGATCGAAACTCGACTCTGCGCAAAGTTCGTGCAATGTTTATGACCGTCGTATTTTTTTGCGATAGCGTGCTTGTACGACTTCCCATGGGCTAATAAGATGGGAAAGACCAGTATTTTGAATTTCCGAGACGGTGCATAAAAAACCGATCGAAACTCGACTCTGCGCAAAGTTCGTGCAATGTTTATGACCGTCGTATTTTTTTGCGAAAGCGTGCTTGTACGACTTCTCATGGGCTAATAAGATAGGAAATACCACTATTTTGAATTTCCGAGACGGTGCAGAAAAAACTGATCGAAACTCGACACTGCGCAAAGTTCGTGCAATGTTTATGACCGTCGTATTTTTTTGCGAAAGCATGCTTGTACGACTTCCCATGGGCTAATAAGACGGGAAAGACCAGTATTTTGAATATCCGATACGGTGCACGAAAAACCGATCGAAACTCGACTCTGCGCGCGACTTCGAGAAAAGTTTATGACCGTTGTATTTTTTTGCGATAGCGTGCTTGTACGACTTCCCATGGGCTAATAAGATGGGAAAGACCAGTATTTTGAATTTCCGAGACGGTGCATAAAAAACCGATCGAAACTCGACTCTGCGCAAAGTTCGTGCAATGTTTATGACCATCGTATTTTTTTGCGAAAGCGTGCTTGTACGACTTCCCATGGGCTAATAAGACGGGAAAGACCAGTATTTTGAATTTCCGAGACGGTGCACGAAAAACCGATCGAAACTCGACTCAGCGCGCGACTTCGAGGAAAGTTTATGACCGTCGTATTTTTTTGCGATAGCGTGCTTGTACGACTTCCCATGGACTAATAAGATGGGAACGACCAGTATTTTGAATTTCCGAGACGGTGCACAAAAAACCGATCGAAACTCGACTGTGCGCAAAGTTCGTGCAATGTTTATGACCGTCGTATTTTTTTGCGAAAGCGTGCTTGTACGACTTCCCATGGGCTAATAAGATGGGAAAGATTAGGATGCCATAAGACCCAAACTCGACCATAAGTATCCTGAGAATCATTAGTAAAAAGTTCTGCCGCAGGCCATATTAAATTCTTCTGAACTTGAACACGATGAGGTTTAATTTTTGTTTCCACAAGAATGACAATGTCACATGCAGCATATCGGATTATTCTATTGAGCTCCCGACATTTCTCAGTCTTATTAAGTCCACGAACATTCCAACAGCTTATTTTCATCAATACTAGATAGAAGGAAGAGCATGCGATTTTGGGAGGACACTACCATCCTTTTTCTTATCCTTTGATTTTATTTCTGCTACTAATCAATTCATTCATCTTAAGGCAGAGGATAAACAGACTGGATGTCAATTCAATATTACCGGTATTTATGCATCTAACAGTATGTCTGACAGGAATGCTCTATGGCGTGATCTGGTTAGCATTGCAAATAGTTATCCTACAGTACCTTGGGTTGTTCTCGGTGACTTTAATACTGTCAGATACACAAATGAGAAAGTGGGGGGTAGAGTGCTTTCCGAATGTCAGCTTCAACATTTTAATGATTGTATAGATACTGCTGCATTGACTGACATGAAATCTGTAGGTGATTGGTTCTCATGGAACAATCAAAGTACTGCTGAAAGAAAAATTATGGCTCGACTTGACAGATGTTTGATTAATCAGGAATGGTTAGCAGTTTTCCCAGATTCACTTCTTGAGTACGGTGCTAAGTTATTTTCGGATCACTCTATTATGCATATACATGCAGATAAAGCACTACCAAGAGTCAAGAAACCTTTTAGATTTTTTAATATGTGGAGTTCTCACCCAAAGTTCCTCGAAGTTATTAAGTCAGCTTGGGACATTAATGTATTTGGTTCTCCCCCTTACGTCCTATGTCAAAAACTAAAAGCATGCAAAGCAGCACTGAAGAAGTGGAATTCAACTACATTTGGAAATATCAACGACAGAGTTCAGTTATGCAAGAAAGAACTTATGGCTGTGCAAAGCGAGCTAAATCTTCAACCTCTGGATGCGAATCTTATATACAAAGAGGCTGTTGCTAGAAATAACTTTATGCAAGCTTTGAAGCAGGAGGAATGCTTTTTGAAACAGAAGTCACGACAGCATTGGCTTACTCTAGGGGATTCTAATACGAAGTTTTTCTATGCTGCTATTGCTACCAGAAGGGCTACTAATCGCATCAAAAAATGCAAAGGTATAGATGGTAATCTCATTGAGGATCTGGATGAGGTTAAAAATTACACCAAGCAATTTTTTTATTCCTTACTCAATCAGGAACAGCAGCCTAATAGTATTCATGTTGGGCCTACAAGACGACTTGATTCTGAAGCCCTCTCTCATCTTAATGCCCCAATAACGGATGATGAAATTGTGAAAGTTGTTTTTAAGTCCCCGAAGCACAAAAGCCCTGGTCCAGATGGATTTCCAGCTGAGTTTTATCAAATTGCATGGGCTATTGTAGGCAACGATGTCATAAAAGCTTGTCGACATTTTTTCTCCTCAGGTCACATTCTGAAAGAAATGAATTGCACTTTTATTTCTTTAGTGCCTAAAAATGATGGAGCCGATTCATAAGAGAACTACCGTCCTATTTCACTGTGCAACTTTATTTATAAGGTTATCTCTAAGTTGCTGGCAGAAAGACTACAAAAGGTCATGAATAAGGTCATTAGTCCTAATCAGGCTGCTTTTCTTAAAGGGAGGAGTATCCATCATAATGTCCTGCTTGCTAATGATTTGGTTAAGGATCTACATTCTAAAACAAGAGGGAAAAAGATCTGTTTTAAAGCTGATTTACGAAAGGCCTTTGACTCAGTCAATAGGGATTTTATTTACATGATGCTCCATAATATGGGCTTCCCTCAGCATTGGGTTAAATGGATTCAATGTTGCTTGGAAACTCCAAAATTTTCAATTCTCTTTAATGGTTCACCTATTGGCTTCTTTGGGAGTAAGAATGGCATTCGGCAAGGTGATCCACTATCTCCTTATCTTTTTACCATTGCAATGGAAGGGCTCAGTTGTATGTTAGAAGAGGCTGTTTCCAATGGCAAAATTAAGGTACCACATTATGGTTCTGTTTATATCTCTCACATAACATTTGCCGACGACCTTATTATCTTCCTTCGAGATGATCCAGTTTCTGTGAGTAATCTGGCAGATATTCTTAATGAATTTGGTAAAGTTTCTGGTCTTAAGCTAAACCATGCAAAGAGCAAAGTATATGTGGGTGCTTGCATTGACAATAAGGATCATATTGCTCAAACATTGGGAGTTGCTGAAGGAAATTTACCGGTTCCTTACTTGGGTCTCCCACTTATATCCACTGGAATCAACAAAGCCTCCTGTCAGCCTATCATACAAAAAATTAAGAACAGAATTTCCTCTTGGAAAAATAGGCTTCTTTCTAAAGCTGGACGACTTGAACTTATTCGATCTGTGTTGACCTCTTATTCTATTTATTGGTCTCATGCATTCCTTCTACCAGCCGGGCTTCTCCATGATATTGATAAATTACTTATGAACTTCTTTTGGAATGGCACAGATGGTAAGGCAATGCACATGGTGAATTGGGACAGCATTTGCAAACCGAAGGATGAAGGGGGGCTGAATCTTCGACATATTAGAGATTGGAATAAAGCTTGTATGGTAAAGCAATTATGGGATATTTTACAAAACAAGTCTTCCTTATGGTCACAATGGGTTTTTGCTAGGTACCTAACCAAGGAATCAATCTGGGAAACATCTGCAAAAACATCTCATTCTGCTGCTTGGAAAGGAATTCTGAAGGCAAGGCGATGGCTACGTAACAATATTTCTTATGTGATTTCTTCTGGAACCAATATTAATATGTGGTATGATCCTTGGGTGAATGGGAAAAGCATATTTTAGATATTTGGTGATAGAGTACGACAGGATCTGGGGGCTCCCAAAGACTGGAAGGTTTCTGAATTCATTAACAATGGTACTTGGTGTCTTCCCAACCCTACCTCCCCTGACATGTTATTACTTTGGCCGACTATTAGGGCTATTACAATCAAGAACAACTCTTCAGATATGCTTATTTGGCTTCATGATAATGGTAAATTTAGTGCTACATCTGCATGGAACCAAATTAGACGACGAAACAACAAGTGGATCCAAAGTAGTTGGACATGGGATAGTCCATGCTCACAGCGACATTCCTTATGTACATGGCAGGCCCTTCTCGGCAAACTTCCTACGATGGACAATATGCAGCGAAGAGGTATTTATATTGTAAATCGGTGCTCTTTGTGTATGCAAAATGAAGAAAGTGTTGACCATCTCTACTTTGCTTGTGATTATTCATCTTGGATATGGAAGGAGATCTTGAAGCGATTTGATTTCCAAAGGCTACCACGACCAAACTTGCATCATGAATTAGAAATGCTTATGCAAAGCTTCTCAAGAAAGGGGCCTCTTACACAACTAGCACGAATTATATTCAGATGTGCTATTTGGTGGATTTGGAAGGAGAGGTGTGGCAGAATTTTTGAGTGTCACAACATGAACAAAGCTCAAATTCTGATAGAGATTCTTCAGGACTCACGATCATGTATGGAGCAAGAATTGAATACAGAGCACCTAACAAGAAGAGAGAAAGATATTTTCACCAGATTCAATTTTTCCATTCGTCGAGAATCACTCGAATAATGATGAAGATTGTAATGTATTATATGGGGCAAAGCTTATATTTTGTGATGTATCTACAAGTAGTCCAGAACAGTCTAGCTATTGCATTTTATTATTTATTAACTTCCTTATGCTACTCTTGGAGATGAGTATGATGAAGCGTGCCCATTTCACCTTCTTTAGGTGGGGTGCAATCTTCTCGACTACACTAAGAGACTTCAGGCTTTAGTCTATAGCTTGTGTAGACAAAGCTTCTTTGTACAAATTTTTTTATAAAATACAATATCTTTACTTACCAAAAAAAAATAATAAGATGGGAAAGACCAGTATTTTGAATTTCCGAGACGGTGCACAAAAAACCGATCGAAACTCGACTCTGCGTGCGACTTCGAGAAAAGTGTATGATTTTTTGCGAAAGCGTGCTTGTACGACTTCACTTGGGCTAATAAGATGGGAAAGACCAGTATTTTGAATTTCCGAGACGGTGCATAAAAAACCGATCGAAACTCGACTCTGCGCAAAGTTCGTGCAATGTTTATGACCGTCGTATTTTTTTGCGATAGCGTGCTTGTACGACTTCCCATGGGCTAATAAGATGGGAAAGACCAGTATTTTGAATTTCCGAGACGGTGCAGAAAAATCCGATCGAAACTCGACTCTGCGCAAAGTGCGTGCAATGTTTATGACCGTCGTATTTTTTACGAAAGCATGCTTGTACGACTTCCCATAGGCTAATAAGACGGGAAAGACCAGTATTTTGAATTTCCGAGACGGTGCACGAAAAACCGATCGAAACTCGACTCAGCGCGCGACTTCGAGAAAAGTTTATGAACGTCGTATTTTTTTGCGATAGCGTGCTTGTACGACTTCCCATGGGCTAATAAGATGGGAAAGACCAGTATTTTGAATTTCTGAGACGGTGCATAAAAACCGATCGAAACTCGACTCAGCGCAATGTTCGTGCAATGTTTATGACCGTCGTATTTTTTTGCGAAAGCGTGCTTGTACGACTTCCCATGGGCTAATAAGACGGGAAAGACCAGTGTTTTGAATTTCCGAGACGGTGCACGAAAAACCGATCGAAACTCGACTCTGCGCGCGACTTCGAGAAAAGTTTATGACCGTCGTATTTTTTTGCGATAGCGTGCTTGTACGACTTCCCATGGGCTAATAAGATGGGAAAGACCAGTATTTTGAATTTCTGAGACGGTGCATAAAAACCGATCGAAACTCGACTCTGCGCAATGTTCGTGCAATGTTTATGACCGTCGTATTTTTTTGCGAAAGCGTGCTTCTACGACTTCCCATGGGCTAATAAGACGGGAAAGACCAGTATTTTGAATTTCCGAGACGGTGCACGAAAAACCGATCGAAAGTCGACTCAGCGCGCGACTTCGAGAAAAGTTTATGACCGTCGTATTTTTTTGCGAAAGCGTGCTTGTACGACTTCACATGGGCTAATAAGATGGGAAAGACCAGTATTTTGAATTTCCGAGACGGTGCAGAAAAAACCGATCGAAACTCGACTTTGCACCAAGTTCGTGCAATGTTTATGACCGTCGTATTTTTTTGCGAAAGCGTGCTTGTACGACTTCCCATGGGCTAATAAGACGGGAAAGACCAGTGTTTTGAATTTCCGAGACGGTGCACGAAAAACCGATCGAAACTCGACTCTGCGCGCGACTTCGAGAAAAGTTTATGACCGTCGTATTTTTTTGCGATAGCGTGCTTGTACGACTTCCCATGGGCTAATAAGATGGGAAAGACCAGTATTTTGAATTTCTGAGACGGTGCATAAAAACCGATCGAAACTCGACTCTGCGCAATGTTCGTGCAATGTTTATGACCGTCGTATTTTTTTGCGAAAGCGTGCTTGTACGACTTCCCATGGGCTAATAAGACGGGAAAGACCAGTATTTTGAATTTCCGAGACGGTGCACGAAAAACCGATCGAAAGTCGACTCAACGCGCGACTTCGAGAAAAGTTTATGACCGTCGTATTTTTTTGCGAAAGCGTGCTTGTACGACTTCACATGGGCTAATAAGATGGGAAAGACCAGTATTTTGAATTTCCGAGACGGTGCAGAAAAAACCGATCGAAACTCGACTCTGCACCAAGTTCGTGCAATGTTTATGACCGTCGTATTTTTTTTGCGAAAGCGTGCTTGTACGACTTCTCATTGGCTAATAAGATGGGAAATACCACTATTTCGAATTTCCGAGACGATGCAGAAAAAACCGATCGAAACTCGACTCTGCGCAAAGTTCGTGCAATGTTTATGACCGTCGTATTTTTTTGCGAAAGCATGCTTGTATGACTTCCCATGGGCTAATAAGATGGGAAAGACCAGTATTTTGAATTTCCGAGACGGTGCACGAAAAACCGATCGAAACTCGACTCTGCGCGCGACTTCGAGAAAAGTTTATTACCGTCGTATTTTTTTGCGATAGCGTGCTTGTACGACCTCCAATGGGCTAATAAGATGGGAAAGACCAGTATTTTGAATTTCTGAGACGGTGCATAAAAACCGATCGAAACTCGACTCTGCGCAATGTTCGTGCAATGTTTATGACCGTCGTATTTTTTTGCGAAAGCGTGCTTGTACGACTTCTCATGGGCTAATAAGACGGGAAAGACCAGTGTTTTGAATTTCCGAGACGGTGCACAAAAAACCGATCGAAACTCGACTCTGCGCAATGTTCGTGCAATGTTTATGACCGTCGTATTTTTTTGCGAAAGCATGCTTGTACGACTTCCCATGGGCTAATAAGACGGGAAAGACCAGTATTTTGAATTTCCGAGACGGTGCACGAAAAACCGATCGAAACTCGACTCTGCGCGCGACTTCGAGAAAAGTTTATGACCGTCGTATTTTTTTGCGATAGCGTGCTTGTACGACTTCCCATGGGCTAATAAGATGGGAAAGACCAGTATTTTGAATTTCTGAGACGGTGCACAAAAACCGATCGAAACTCGACTCTGCGCAATGTTCGTGCAATGTTTATGACCGTCGTATTTTTTTGCGAAAGCGTGCTTGACGACTTCCCATGGGCTAATAAGACGGGAAAGACCAGTGTTTTGAATTTCCGAGACGGTGCACAAAAAACCGATCGAAACTCGGCTCTGCGCAAAGTTCGTGCAATGTTTATGACCGTCGTATTTTTTTGCGAAAGCGTGCTTGTACGACATCACATGGGCTAATAAGATGGGAAAGACCAGTATTTTGAATTTCCGAGACGGTGCAGAAAAAACCGATCGAAACTCGACTCTGCGCCAAGTTCGTGCAATGTTTATGACCGTCGTATTTTTTTGCGAAAGCGTGCTTGTACGACTTCTCATGGGCTAATAAGATGGGAAATACCACTATTTTGAATTTCCGAGATGGTGCAGAAAAAACCGATCGAAACTCGACTCTGCGCAATGTTCGTGCAATGTTTATGACCGTCGTATTTTTTTGCGAAAGCGTGCTTGTACGACTTCTCATGGGCTAATAAGACGGGAAAGACCAGTGTTTTGAATTTCCGAGACGGTGCACAAAAAACCGATCGAAACTCGACTCTGCGCAATGTTCGTGCAATGTTTATGACCGTCGTATTTTTTTGCGAAAGCATGCTTGTACGACTTCCCATGGGCTAATAAGACGGGAAAGACCAGTATTTTGAATTTTCGAGACGGTGCACGAAAAACCGATCGAAACTCGACTCTGCGCGCGACTTCGAGAAAAGTTTATGACCGTCGTATTTTTTTGCGATAGCGTGCTTGTACGACTTCCCATGGGCTAATAAGATGGGAAAGACCAGTATTTTGAACTTCTGAGACGGTGCATAAAAACCGATCGAAACTCGACTCTGCGCAATGTTCGTGCAATGTTTATGACCGTCGTATTTTTTTGCGAAAGCGTGCTTGTACGACTTCCCATGGGCTAATAAGACGGGAAAGACCAGTGTTTTGAATTTCCGAGACGGTGCACGAAAAACCGATCGAAACTCGACTCAGCGCGCGACTTCGAGAAAAGTTTATGACCGTCGTATTTTTTTGCGATAGCGTGCTTGTACGACTTCCCATGGGCTAATAAGATGGGAATGACCAGTATTTTGAATTTCTGAGACGGTGCATAAAAACCGATCGAAACTCGACTCTGCGCAATGTTCGTGCAATGTTTATGACCGTCGTATTTTTTTGCGAAAGCGTGCTTGTACGACTTCCCATGGGCTAATAAGACGGGAAAGACCAGTGTTTTGAATTTCCGAGACGGTGCACGAAAAACCGATCGAAACTCGACTCTGCGCGCGACTTCGAGAAAAGTTTATGACAGTCGTATTTTTTTACGATAGCGTGCTTGTACGACTTCCCATGGGCTAATAAGATGGGAAAGACCAGTATTTTGAATTTCTGAGACGGTGCATAAAAACCGATCGAAACTCGACTCTGCGCCAAGTTCGTGCAATGTTTATGACCGTCGTATTTTTTTGCGAAAGCGTGCTTGTACGACTTCTCATGGGCTAATAAGATGGGAAATACCACCATTTCGAATTTCCGAGACGGTGCAGAAAAAATCGATCGAAACTCGACTCTGCGCAAAGTTCGTGCAATGTTTATGACCGTCGTATTTTTTTGCGAAAGCATGCTTTTATGACTTCCCATGGGCTAATAAGACGGAAAAGACCAGTATTTTGAATTTCCGAGACGGTGCACGAAAAACCGATCGAAACTCGACTCTGCGCGCGACTTCGAGAAAAGTTTATGACCGTCGTATTTTTTTGCGATAGCGTGCTTGTACGACTTCCCATGGGCTAATAAGATGGGAAAGACAGTATTTTGAATTTCTGAGACGGTGCACAAAAACCGATCGAACCTCGACTCTGCGCAATGTTCGTGCAATGTTTATGACCGTCGTATTTTTTTGCGAAAGCATGCTTGTATGACTTCCCATGGGCTAATAAGACGGAAAAGACCAGTATTTTGAATTTCCGAGACGGTGCACGAAAAACCGATCGAAACTCGACTCTGCGCGCGACTTCGAGAAAAGTTTATGACCGTCGTATTTTTTTGCGATAGCGTGCTTGTACGACTTCCCATGGGCTAATAAGATGGGAAAGACCAGTATTTTGAATTTCTGAGACGGTGCATAAAAACCGATCGAAACTCGACTCTGCGCAATGTTCGTGCAATGTTTATGACCGTCGTATTTTTTTGCGAAAGCGTGCTTGTACGACTTCCCATGGGCTAATAAGACGGGAAAGACCAGTGTTTTGAATTTTCGAGACGGTGCACAAAAAACCGATCGAAACTCGACTCTGCGCAATGTTCGTGCAATGGTTATGACCGTCGTATTTTTTTGCGAAAGCATGCTTGTACGACTTCCCATGGGCTAATAAGACGGGAAAGACCAGTATTTTGAATTTCCGAGACGGTGCACGAAAAATCGATCGAAACTCGACTCTGCGCGCGACTTCGAGAAAAGTTTATTACCGTCGTATTTTTTTGCGATAGCGTGCTTGTACGACTTCCCATGGGCTAATAAGATGGGAAAGACCAGTATTTTGAATTTCTGAGACGGTGCATAAAAACCGATCGAAACTCGACTCTGCGCAATGTTCGTGCAATGTTTATGACCGTCGTATTTTTTGCGAAAGCGTGCTTGTACGACTTCCCATGGGCTAATAAGACGGGAAAGACCAGTGTTTTGAATTTCCGAGACGGTGCACGAAAAACCGATCGAAACTCGACTCTGCGCGCGACTTCGAGAAAAGTTTATGACCGTCGTATGTTTTTGCGATAGCGTGCTTGTACGACTTCCCATGGGCTAATAAGATGGGAAAGACCAGTATTTTGAATTTCTGAGACGGTGCATAAAAACCGATCGAAACTCGACTCTGCGCAATGTTCGTGCAATGTTTATGACCGTCGTATTTTTTTGCGAAAGCGTGGCTGTACGACTTCCCATGGGCTAATAATACGGGAAAGACCAGTATTTTGAATTTCCGAGACGGTGCACGAAAAACCGATCGAAAGTCGACTCAGCGCGCGACTTCGAGAAAAGTTAATGACCGTTGTATTTTTTTGCGATAGCGTGCTTGTACGACTTCCCATGGGCTAATAAGATGGGAAAGACCAGTATTTTGAATTTCCGAGACGGTGCACAAAAAACCGATCGAAACTCGACTCTGCGCAAAGTTCGTGCAATGTTTATGACCGTCGTATTTTTTTGCGAAAGCGTGCTTGTACGACTTCACTTGGGCTAATAAGATGGGAAAGACCAGTATTTTGAATTTCCGAGACGGTGCAGAAAAAACCGATCGAAACTCGACTCTGCGCCAAGTTCGTGCAATGTTTATGACCGTCGTATTTTTTTGGGAAAGCGTGCTTGTACGACTTCTCATGGGCTAATAAGATGGGAAATACCACTATTTTGAATTTCCGAGACGGTGCAGAAAAAACCGATCAAAACTCGACTCTGCGCAAAGTTCGTGCAATGTTTATGACCGTCGTATTTTTTACGAAAGCATGCTTGTACGACTTCCCAAGGGCTAATAAGATGGGAAAGACCAGTATTTTGAATTTCCGAGACGGTGCACGAAAAACCGATCGAAACTCGACTCAGCGCGCGACTTCGAGAAAAGTTTATGACCGTCGTATTTTTTTGCGATAGCGTGCTTGTACGACTTCCCATGGGCTAATAAGATGGGAAAGACCAGTATTTTGAATTTCTGAGACGGTGCATAAAAACCGATCGAAACTCGACTCTGCGCAATGTTCGTGCAATGTTTATGACCGTCGTATTTTTTTGCGAAAGCGTGCTTGTACGACTTCCCATGGGCTAATAAGACGGGAAAGACCAGTGTTTTGAATTTCCGAGACGGTGCACGAAAAACCGATCGAAACTCGACTCTGCGCGCGACTTCGAGAAAAGTTTATGACCGTCGTATTTTTTTGCGATAGCATGCTTGTACGACTTCCCATGGGCTAATAAGATGGGAAAGACCAGTATTTTAAATTTCTGAGATGGTGCATAAAAACCGATCGAAACTCGACTCTGCGCAATGTTTGTGCAATGTTTATGACCGTCGTATTTTTTTGCGAAAGCGTGCTTGTACGACTTCCCATGGGCTAATAAGACGGGAAAGACCAGTATTTTGAATTTCCGAGACGGTGCACGAAAAACCGATCGAAAGTCGACTCAGCGCGCGACTTCGAGAAAAGTTTATGACCATCGTATTTTTTTGCGAAAGCGTGCTTGTACGACTTCACATGGGCTAATAAGATGGGAAAGACCAGTATTTTGAATTTCCGAGACGGTGCAGAAAAAACCGATCGAAACTCGACTCTACGCCAAGTTCGTGCAATGTTTATGACCGTCGTATTTTTTTGCTAAAGCGTGCTTGTATGACTTCTCATGGGCTAATAAGATGGCATTCGGCAAGGCGATCCACTATCTCCTTATCTTTTTACCATTGCAATGGAAGGGCTCAGTTGTATGTTAGAAGAGGCTGTTTCCAATGGCAAAATTAAGGTACCACATTATGGTTCTATTTATATCTCTCACATAACATTTGCCGACGACCTTATTATCTTCCTTCGAGATGATCCAGTTTCTGTGAGTAATCTGGCAGATATTCTTAATGAATTTGGTAAAGTTTCTGGTCTTAAGCTAAACCATGCAAAGAGCAAAGTATATGTGGGTGCTTGCATTGACAATAAGGATCATATTGCTCAAACATTGGGAGTTGCTGAAGGAAATTTACCGGTTCCTTACTTGGGTCTCCCACTTATATCCACTGGAATCAACAAAGCCTCCTGTCAGCCTATTATACAAAAAATTAAGAACAGAATTTCCTCTTGGAAAAATAGGCTTCTTTCTAAAGCTGGACGACTTGAACTTATTCGATCCGTGTTGATCTCTTATTCTATTTATTGGTCTCATGCATTCCTTCTACCTGCCGGGCTTCTCCATGATATTGATAAATTACTTATGAACATCTTTTGGAATGGCACATATGGTAAGGCAATGCACATGGTGAATTGGGACAGCATTTGCAAACCGAAGGATGAAGGGGGGCTGAATCTTCGACATATTAGAGATTGGAATAAAGCTTGTATGGTAAAGCAATTATGGGATATTTTACAAAACAAGTCTTCCTTATGGTCACAATGGGTTTTTGCTAGGTACCTAACTAAGGAATCAATCTGGGAAACATCTGCAAAAACATCTCATTCTTCTGCTTGGAAAGGAATTCTGAAGGCAAGGCGATGGATGGCTACGTAACAATATTTCTTATGTGATTTCTTCTGGAACCAATATTAATATGTGGTATGATCCTTGGGTGAATGGGAAAAGTATATTTCAGATATTTAGTGATAGAGTACGACAGGATCTGGGGGCTCCCAAAGACTGGAAGGTTTCTGAATTCATTAACAATGGTACTTGGTGTCTTCCCAACCCTACCTCCCCTGACATGTTATTACTTTGGCCGACGATTAGGGCTATTCCAATCATGAACAACTCTTCAGATATGCTTATTTGGCTTCATGATAACGGTAAATTTAGTGCTACATCTGCATGGAACCAAATTAGACGACGAAACAACAAGTGGATCCAAAGTAGTTGGACATGGGATAGTCCATGCTCACAGCGACATTCCTTATGTACATGGCAGGCCCTTCTCGGCAAACTTCCTACGATGGACAATATGCAACGAAGAGGTATTTATATTGTAAATCGGTGCTCTTTGTGTATGCAAAATGAAGAAAGTGTTGACCATCTCTACTTTGCTTGTGATTATTCATCTTGGATATGGAAGGAGATCTTGAAGCGATTTGATTTTCAAAGGCTACCACGGCCAAACCTGCATCATGAATTAGAAATGCTTATGCAAAGCTTCTCAAGAAAGGGGCCTCTTACACAACTAGCAAGAATTATATTCAGATGTGCTATATGGTGGATTTGGAAGGAGAGGTGTGGCAGAATTTTTGAGTGTCACAACATGAACAAAGCTCAAATTCTGATAGAGATTCTTCAGGACTCACGATCATGTATGGAGCAAGAATTGAATACAGAGCACCTAACAAGAAGAGAGAAAGATATTTTCACAAGATTCAATTTTTCCATTCGTCAAGAATCACTCGAATAATGATGAAGATTGTAATGTATTATATGGGGCAAAGCTTATATTTTGTGATGTATCCACAAGTAGTCCAGAACAGTCTAGCTATTGCATTTTATTATTTATTAACTTCCTTATGCTACTCTTGGAGATGAGTTTGATGAAGCGTGCCCATTTCACCTTCTTTAGGTGGGGTGCAATCTTCTCGACTACACTAAGAGACTTCAGGCTTTAGTCTATGGCTTGTGTAGACAAAGCTTCTTTGTACAAATCTTTTATAAAATACATTATCTTTACTTACCAAAAAAAAATAATAAGATGGGAAATACCACTATTTCGAATTTCCGAGACGGTGCAGAAAAAACCGATCGAAACTCGACTCTGCGCAAAGTTCGTGCAATGTTTATGACCGTCGTATTTTTTTGCAAAAGCATGCTTGTATGACTTCCCATGGGCTAATAAGACGGAAAAGACCAGTATTTTGAATTTCCGAGACGGTGCACGAAAAACCGATCGAAACTCGACTCTGCGCGCGACTTCGAGAAAAGTTTATGACCGTCGTATTTTTTTGCGATAGCGTGCTTGTATGACTTCCCATGTGCTAATAAGACGGGAAAGTCCACTATTTTGAATTTCCGAGACGGTGCAGAAAAAACCGATCGAAACTCGACTCTGCGCAAAGTTCGTGCAATGTTTATGACCGTCGTATTTTTTGCGAAAGCATGCTTGTACGACTTCCCATGGGCTAATAAGACGAGAAAGACCAGTATTTTGAATTTCCGAGACGGTGCACGAAAAACCGATCGAAACTCGACTCAGCTCGCGACTTCGAGAAAAGTTTATGACCGTCGTATTTTTTTGCGATAGCGTGCTTGTACGACTTCCCATGGGCTAATAAGATGGGAAAGACCAGTATTTTGAATTTCTGAGACGGTGCATAAAAACCGATCGAAACTCGACTCTGCGAAATGTTCGTGCAATGTTTATGACCGTCGTATTTTTTTGCGAAAGCGTGCTTGTACGACTTCCCATGGGCTAATAAGACGGGAAAGACCAGTGTTTTGAATTTCCGAGACGGTGCACGAAAAACCGATCGAAACTCGACTCTGCGCGCGACTTCGAGAAAAGTTTTTGACCGTCGTATTTTTTTGCGATAGCGTGCTTGTACGACTTCCCATGGGCTAATAAGATGGGAAAGACCAGTATTTTGAATTTCTGAGACGGTGCATAAAAACCGATCGAAACTCGACTCTGCGCAATGTTCGTGCAATGTTTATGACCGTCGTATTTTTTTGCGAAAGCGTGCTTGTACGACTTCCCATGGGCTAATAAGACGGAAAAGACCAGTATTTTGAATTTTCGAGACGGTGCACGAAAAACCGATCGAAAGTCGACTCAGCGCGCGACTTCGAGAAAAGTTTATGACCGTCGTATTTTTTTGCGAAAGCGTGCTTGTACGACTTCACATGGGCTAATAAGATGGGAAAGACCAGTATTTTGAATTTCCGAGACGGTGCAGAAAAAACCGATCGAAACTCGACTCTGCGCCAAGTTCGTGCAATGTTTATGACCGTCGTATTTTTTTGGGAAAGCGTGCTTGTACGACTTCTCATGGGCTAATAAGATGGGAAATACCACTATTTTGAATTTCCGAGACGGTGCAGAAAAAACCGATCGAAACTCGACTCTGCGCAAAGTTCGTGCAATGTTTATGACCGTCGTATTTTTTTGCGAATGCGTGCTTGTACGACTTCACTTGGGCTAATAAGATGGGAAAGACCAGTATTTTGAATTTCCGAGACGGTGCAGAAAAACCCGATCGAAACTCGACTCTGCGCCAAGTTCGTGCAATGTTTATGACCGTCATATTTTTTTGGGAAAGCGTGCTTGTACGACTTCTCATGGGCTAATAAGATGGGAAATACCACTATTTTGAATTTCCGAGACGGTGCAGAAAAAACCGATCGAAACTCGACTCTGCGCAAAGTTCGTGCAATGTTTATGACCGTCGTATTTTTTTGCGAAAGCATGCTTGTATGACTTCCCATGGGCTAATAAGACGGAAAAGACCAGTATTTTGAATTTCCGAGACGGTGCACGAAAAACCGATCGAAACTCGACTCTGCGCGCGACTTCGAGAAAAGTTTATGACCGTCGTATTTTTTTGCGATAGCGTGCTTGTACGACTTCCCATGGGCTAATAAGATGGGAAAGACCAGTATTTTGAATTTCTGAGACGGTGCAGAAAAAACCGATCGAAACTCGACTCTGCGCCAAGTTCGTGCAATGTTTATGACCGTCGTATTTTTTTGCTAAAGCGTGCTTGTACGACTTCTCATGGGCTAATAAGATGGGAAATACCACTATTTCGAATTTCCGAGACGGTGCAGAAAAAACCGATCGAAACTCGACTCTGCGCAAAGTTCGTGCAATGTTTATGACCGTCGTATTTTTTGCGAAAGCATGCTTGTACGACTTCTCATGGGCTAATAAGATGGGAAAGACCAGTATTTTGAATTTCCGAGACGGTGCACGAAAAACCGATCGAAACTCGACTCTGCGCGCGACTTCGAGAAAAGTTTATGACCGTCGTATTTTTTTGCGATAGCATGCTTGTACGACTTCCCATGGGCTAATAAGATGGGAAAGACCAGTATTTTAAATTTCTGAGATGGTGCATAAAAACCGATCGAAACTCGACTCTGCGCAATGTTCGTGCAATGTTTATGACCGTCGTATTTTTTTGCGAAAGCGTGCTTGTACGACTTCCCATGGGCTAATAAGACGGGAAAGACCAGTGTTTTGAATTTCCGAGACGGTGCACAAAAAACCGATCGAAACTCGACTCTGCGCAAAGTTCGTGCAATGTTTATGACCGTCGTATTTTTTTGCGAAAGCGTGCTTGTACGACATCACATGGGCTAATAAGATGGGAAAGACCAGTATTTTGAATTTCCGAGACGGTGCAGAAAAAACCGATCGAATCTCGACTCTGCGCCAAGTTCGTGCAATGTTTATGACCGTCGTATTTTTTTGGGAAAGCGTGCTTGTACGACTTCTCATGGGCTAATAAGATGGGAAATACCACTATTTTGAATTTCCGAGACGGTGCAGAAAAAACCGATCGAAACTCGACTCTGCGCAAAGTTCGTGCAATGTTTATGACCGTCGTATTTTTTACGAAAGCATGCTTGTACGACTTCCCATGGGCTAATAAGGTGGGAAAGACCAGTATTTTGAATTTCCGAGACGGTGCACGAAAAACCGATCGAAACTCGACTCAGCGCGCGACTTCTTGAAAAGTTTATGACCGTCGTATTTTTTTGCGATAGCGTGCTTGTACGACTTCCCATGGGCTAATAAGATGGGAAAGACCAGTATTTTGAATTTCTGAGACGGTGCATAAAAACCGATCGAAACTCGACTCTGCGCAATGTTCGTGCAATGTTTATGACCGTCGTATTTTTTTGCGAAAGCGTGCTTGTACGACTTACCATGGGCTAATAAGATGGGAAAGACCAGTGTTTTGAATTTCCGAGATGGTGCACGAAAAACCGATCGAAACTCGACTCTGCGCGCGACTTCGAGAAAAGTTTATGACCGTCGTATTTTTTTGCGATAGCATGCTTGTACGACTTCCCATGGGCTAATAAGATGGGAAAGACCAGTATTTTAAATTTCTGAGATGGTGCATAAAAACCGATCGAAACTCGACTCTGCGCAATGTTCGTGCAATGTTTATGACCGTCGTATTTTTTTGCGAAAGCGTGCTTGTACGACTTCCCATGGGCTAATAAGACGGGAAAGACCAGTATTTTGAATTTCCGAGACGGTGCACGAAAAACCGATCGAAAGTCGACTCAGCGCGCGACTTCGAGAAATGTTTATGACCGTCGTATTTTTTTGCGAAAGCGTGCTTGTACGACTTCACATGGGCTAATAAGATGGGAAAGACCAGTATTTTGAATTTCCGAGACGGTGCAGAAAAAACCGATCGAAACTCGACTCTGCGCCAAGTTCGTGCAATGTTTATGACCGTCGTATTTTTTTGCTAAAGCGTGCTTGTACGACTTCTCATGGGCTAATAAGATGGGAAATACCACTATTTCGAATTTCCGAGACGGTGCAGAAAAAACCGATCGAAACTCGACTCTGCGCAAAGTTCGTGCAATGTTTATGACCGTCGTATTTTTTTGCGAAAGCATGCTTGTATGACTTCCCATGGGCTAATAAGACGGAAAAGACCAGTATTTTGAATTTCCGAGACGGTGCACGAAAAACCGATCGAAACTCGACTCTGCGCGCGACTTCGAGAAAAGTTTATGACCGTCGTATTTTTTTGCGATAGCGTGCTTGTACGACTTCCCATGGGCTAATAAGATGGGAAAGACCAGTATTTTGAATTTCTGAGACGGTGCATAAAAACCGATCGAAACTCGACTCTGCGCAATGTTCGTGCAATGTTTATGACCGTCGTATTTTTTTGCGAAAGCGTGCTTGTACGACTTCCCATGGGCTAATAAGACGGGAAAGACCAGTGTTTTGAATTTCCGAGACGGTGCACGAAAAACCGATCGAAACTCGACTCAGCGCGCGACTTCGAGAAAAGTTTATGACCGTCGTATTTTTTTGCGATAGCGTGCTTGTACGACTTCCCATGGGCTAATAAGATGGGAAAGACCAGTATTTTGAATTTCTGAGACGGTGCATAAAAACCGATCGAAACTCGACTCTGCGCAATGTTCGTGCAATGTTTATGACCGTCGTATTTTTTTGCGAAAGCGTGGCTGTAGGACTTCCCATGGGCTAATAATACGGGAAAGACCAGTATTTTGAATTTCCGAGACGGTGCACGAAAAACCGATCGAAAGTCGACTCAGCGCGCGACTTCGAGAAAAGTTAAAGACCGTCGTATTTTTTTGCGATAGCGTGCTTGTACGACTTCCCATGGGCTAATAAGATGGGAAAGACCAGTATTTTGAATTTCCGAGACGGTGCACAAAAAACCGATCGAAACTAGACTCTGCGCAAAGTTCGTGCAATGTTTATGACCGTCGTATTTTTTTGCGAAAGCGTGCTTGTACGACTTCACTTGGGCTAATAAGATGGGAAAGACCATTATTTTGAATTTCCGAGACGGTGCAGAAAAAATCGATCGAAACTCGACTCTGCGCGAAGTTCGTGCAATGTTTATGACCGTCGTATTTTTTTGCGAAAGCGTGCTTGTACGACTTCTCATGGGCTAATAAGATGGGAAATACCACTATTTTGAATTTCCGAGACGGTGCAGAAAAAACCGATCGAAACTCGACTCTGCGCAAAGTTCGTGCAATGTTTATGACCGTCGTATTTTTTACGAAAGCATGCTTGTACGACTTCTCATGGGCTAATAAGATGGGAAAGACCAGTATTTTGAATTTCCGAGACGGTGCACGAAAAACCGATCGAAACTCGACTCAGCGCGCGACTTCGAGAAAAGTTTATGACCGTCGTATTTTTTTGCGATAGCGTGCTTGTACGACTTCCCATGGGCTAATAAGATGGGAAAGACCAGTATTTTAAATTTCTGAGACGGTGCATAAAAACTGATCGAAACTCGACTCTGCGTAATGTTCGTGCAATGTTTATGACCGTCGTATTTTTTTGCGAAAGCATGCTTGTACGACTTCCCATGGGCTAATAAGACGGGAAAGACCAGTATTTTGAATTTCCGAGACGGTGCACGAAAAACCGATCGAAAGTCGACTCAGCGCGCGACTTCGAGAAAAGTTTATGACCGTCGTATTTTTTTGCGAAAGCGTGCTTGTACGACTTCACATGGGCTAATAAGATGGGAAAGACCAGTATTTTGAATTTCCGAGACGGTGCAGAAAAAACCGATCGAAACTCGACTCTGCGCAATGTTCGTGCAATGTTTATGACCGTCGTATTTTTTTGCGAAAGCGTGGCTGTACGACTTCCCATGGGCTAATAATACTTTGGCCGACTATTAGGGCTATTACAATCAAGAACAACTCTTCAGATATGCTTATTTGGCTTCATGATAACGGTAAATTTAGTGCTACATCTGCATGGAACCAAATTAGACGACGAAACAACAAGTGGATCCAAAGTAGTTGGACATGGGATAGTCCATGCTCACAGCGACATTCCTTATGTACATGGCAGGCCCTTCTCGGCAAACTTCCTACGATGGACAATATGCAGCGAAGAAGTATTTATATTGTAAATCGGTGCTCTTTGTGTATGCAAAATGAAGAAAGTGTTGACCATCTCTACTTTGCTTGTGATTATTCATCTTGGATATGGAAGGAGATCTTGAAGCGATTTGATTTTCAAAGGCTACCACGGCCAAACTTGCATCATGAATTAGAAATGCTTATGCAAAGCTTCTCAAGAAAGGGGCCTCTTACACAACTAGCACGAATTATATTCAGATGTGCTATTTGGTGGATTTGGAAGGAGAGGTGTGGCAGAATTTTTGAGTGTCACAACATGAAGAAAGCTCAAATTCTGATAGAGATTCTTCAGGACTCACGATCATGTATGGAGCAAGAATTGAATACAGAGCACCTAACAAGAAGAGAGAAAGATATTTTCACAAGATTCAATTTTTCCATTCGTCAAGAATCACTCGAATAATGATGAAGATTGTAATTATATGGGGCAAAGCTTATATTTTGTGATGTATCCACAAGTAGTCCAGAACAGTCTAGCTATTGCATTTTATTATTTATTAACTTCCTTATGCTAGCTACTCTTGGAGATGAGTTTGATGAAGCGTGCTCATTTCACCTTCTTTAGGTGGGGTGCAATCTTCTCGACTACACTAAGAGACTTCAGGCTTTAGTCTATGGCTTGTGTAGACAAAGCTTCTTTGTACAAATCTTTTACAAAATACAATATCTTTACTTACCAAAAAAAAATAGAGTACGACAGGATCTGGGGGCTCCCAAAGACTGGAAGGTTTCTGAATTCATTAACAATGGTACTTGGTGTCTTCCCAACCCTACCTCCCCTGACATGTTATTACTTTGGCCGACTATTAGGGCTATTACAATCAAGAACAACTCTTCAGATATGCTTATTTGGCTTCATGATAACGGTAAATTTAGTGCTACATCTGCATGGAACCAAATTAGACGACGAAACAACAAGTGGATCCAAAGTAGTTGGACATGGGATAGTCCATGCTCACAGCGACATTCCTTATGTACATGGCAGGCCCTTCTCGGCAAACTTCCTACGATGGACAATATGCAGCGAAGAGGTATTTATATTGTAAATCGGTGCTCTTTGTGTATGCAAAATGAAGAAAGTGTTGACCATCTCTACTTTGCTTGTGATTATTCATCTTGGATATGGAAGGAGATCTTGAAGCGATTTGATTTTCAAAGGCTACCACGGCCAAACTTGCATCATGAATTAGAAATGCTTATGCAAAGCTTCTCAAGAAAGGGGCCTCTTACACAACAAGCACGAATTATATTCAGATGTGCTATTTGGTGGATTTGGAAGGAGAGGTGTGGCAGAATTTTTGAGTGTCACAACATGAACAAAGCTCAAATTCTGATAGAGATTCTTCAGGACTCACGATCATGTATTGAGCAAGAATTGAATACAGAGCACCTAACAAGAAGAGAGAAAGATATTTTCACAAGATTCAATTTTTCCATTCGTCAAGAATCACTCGAATAATGATGAAGATTGTAATGTATTATATGGGGCAAAGCTTATATTTTGTGATGTATCCACAAGTAGTCCAGAACAGTCTAGCTATTGCATTTTATTATTTATTAACTTCCTTATGCTACTCTTGGAGATGAGTTTGATGAAGCGTGCTCATTTCACCTTCTTTAGGTGGGGTGCAATCTTCTCGACTACACTAAGAGACTTCAGGCTTTAGTCTATGGCTTGTGTAGACAAAGCTTCTTTGTACAAATCTTTTACAAAATACAATATCTTTACTTACCAAAAAAAAGCAAAGTTCGTGCAATGTTTATGACCGTCGTATTTTTTTGCGAAAGCGTGCTTGTACGACTTCAATTGGGCTAATAAGATGGGAAAGACCAGTATTTTGAATTTCCGAGACGGTGCAGAAAAAACCGATCGAAACTCGACTCTGCGCCAAGTTCGTGCAATGTTTATGACCGTCGTATTTTTTTGCGAAAGCGTGCTTGTACGACTTCTCATGGGCTAATAAGATGGGAAATACCACTATTTTGAATTTCCGAGACGGTGTAGAAAAAACCGATCGAAACTCGACTCTGCGCAAAGTTCGTGCAATGTTTATGACCGTCGTATTTTTTGCGAAAGCATGCTTGTACGACTTCTCATGGGCTAATAAGATGGGAAAGACCAGTATTTTGAATTTCCGAGACGGTGCACGAAAAACCGATCGAAACTCGACTCAGCGCGCGACTTCGAGAAAAGTTTATGACCGTCGTATTTTTTTGCGATAGCGTGCTTGTACGACTTCCCATGGGCTAATAAGATGGGAAAGACCAGTATTTTAAATTTCTGAGACGGTGCATAAAAACCGATCGAAACTCGACTCTGCGTAATGTTCGTGCAATGTTTATGACCGTCGTATTTTTTTGCGAAAGCGTGCTTGTACGACTTCCCATGGGCTAATAAGACGGGAAAGACCAGTATTTTGAATTTCCGAGACGGTGCACGAAAAACCGATCGAAAGTCGACTCAGCGCGCGACTTCGAGAAAAGTTTATGACCGTCGTATTTTTTTGCGAAAGCGTGCTTGTACGACTTCACATTGGCTAATAAGATGGGAAAGACCAGTATTTTGAATTTCCGAGACGGTGCAGAAAAAACCGATCGAAACTCGACTCTGCGCAATGTTCGTGCAATGTTTATGACCGTCGTATTTTTTTGCGAAAGCGTGGCTGTACGACTTCCCATGGGCTAATAATACGGGAAAGACCAGTATTTTGAATTTCCGAGACAGTGCACGAAAAACCGATCGAAAGTCGACTCAGCGCGCGACTTCGAGAAAAGTTAATGACCGTCGTATTTTTTTGCTATAGCGTGCTTGTACGACTTCCCATGGGCTAATAAGATGGGAAAGACCAGTATTTTGAATTTCCGAGACGGTGCACAAAAAACCGATCGAAACTCGACTCTGCGCAAAGTTCATGCAATCTGGCAGATATTCTTAATGAATTTGGTAAAGTTTCTGGTCTTAAGCTAAACCATGCAAAGAGCAAAGTATATGTGGGTGCTTGCATTGACAATAAGGATCATATTGCTCAAACATTGGGAGTTGCTGAAGGAAATTTACCGGTTCCTTACTTGGGTCTCCCACTTATATCCACTGGAATCAACAAAGCCTCCTGTCAGCCTATCATACAAAAAATTAAGAACAGAATTTCCTCTTGGAAAAATAGGCTTCTTTCTAAAGCTGGACGACTTGAACTTATTCGATCTGTGTTGACCTCTTATTCTATTTATTGGTCTCATGCATTCCTTCTACCAGCCGGGCTTCTCCATGATATTGATAAATTACTTATGAACTTCTTTTGGAATGGCACAGATGGTAAGGCAATGCACATGGTGAATTGGGACAGCATTTGCAAACCGAAGGATGAAGGGGGGCTGAATCTTCGACATATTAGAGATTGGAATAAAGCTTGTGGTAAAGCAATTATGGGATATTTTACAAAACAAGTCTTCCTTATGGTCACAATGGGTTTTTGCTAGGTACCTTACCAAGGAATCAATCTGGGAAACATCTGCAAAAACATCTCATTCTGCTGCTTGGAAAGGAATTCTGAAGGCAAGGCGATGGCTACGTAACAATATTTCTTATGTGATTTCTTCTGGAACCAATATTAATATGTGGTATGATCCTTGGGTGAATGGGAAAAGTATATTTCAGATATTTGGTGATAGAGTACGACAGGATCTGGGGGCTCCCAAAGACTGGAAGGTTTCTGAATTTATTAACAATGGTACTTGGTGTCTTCCCAACCCTACCTCCCCTGACATGTTATTACTTTGGCCGACTATTAGGGCTATTACAATCAAGAACAACTCTTCAGATATGCTTATTTGGCTTCATGATAACGGTAAATTTAGTGCTACATCTGCATGGAACCAAATTAGACGACGAAACAACAAGTGGATCCAAAGTAGTTGGACATGGGATAGTCCATGCTCACAGCGACATTCCTTATGTACATGGCAGGCCCTTCTCGGCAAACTTCCTACGATGGACAATATGCAGCGAAGAGGTATTTATATTGTAAATCGGTGCTCTTTGTGTATGCAAAATGAAGAAAGTGTTGACCATCTCTACTTTGCTTGTGATTATTCATCTTGGATATGGAAGGAGATCTTGAAGCGATTTGATTTTCAAAGGCTACCACGGCCAAACTTGCATCATGAATTAGAAATGCTTATGCAAAGCTTCTCAAGAAAGGGGCCTCTTACACAACTAGCACGAATTATATTCAGATGTGCTATTTGGTGGATTTGGAAGGAGAGGTGTGGCAGAATTTTTGAGTGTCACAACATGAAGAAAGCTCAAATTCTGATAGAGATTCTTCAGGACTCACGATCATGTATGGAGCAAGAATTGAATACAGAGCACCTAACAAGAAGAGAGAAAGATATTTTCACAAGATTCAATTTTTCCATTCGTCAAGAATCACTCGAATAATGATGAAGATTGTAATTATATGGGGCAAAGCTTATATTTTGTGATGTATCCACAAGTAGTCCAGAACAGTCTAGCTATTGCATTTTATTATTTATTAACTTCCTTATGCTACTCTTGGAGATGAGTTTGATGAAGCGTGCTCATTTCACCTTCTTTAGGTGGGGTGCAATCTTCTCGACTACACTAAGAGACTTCAGGCTTTAGTCTATGACTTGTGTAGACAAAGCTTCTTTGTACAAATCTTTTACAAAATACAATATCTTTACTTACCAAAAAAAAATAGAGTACGACAGGATCTGGGGGCTCCCAAAGACTGGAAGGTTTCTGAATTCATTAACAATGGTACTTGGTGTCTTCCCAACCCTACCTCCCCTGACATGTTATTACTTTGGCCGACTATTAGGGCTATTACAATCAAGAACAACTCTTCAGATATGCTTATTTGGCTTCATGATAACGGTAAATTTAGTGCTACATCTGCATGGAACCAAATTAGACGACGAAACAACAAGTGGATCCAAAGTAGTTGGACATGGGATAGTCCATGCTCACAGCGACATTCCTTATGTACATGGCAGGCCCTTCTCGGCAAACTTCCTACGATGGACAATATGCAGCGAAGAGGTATTTATATTGTAAATCGGTGCTCTTTGTGTATGCAAAATGAAGAAAGTGTTGACCATCTCTACTTTGCTTGTGATTATTCATCTTGGATATGGAAGGAGATCTTGAAGCGATTTGATTTTCAAAGGCTACCACGGCCAAACTTGCATCATGAATTAGAAATGCTTATGCAAAGCTTCTCAAGAAAGGGGCCTCTTACACAACTAGCACGAATTATATTCAGATGTGCTATTTGGTGGATTTGGAAGGAGAGGTGTGGCAGAATTTTTGAGTGTCACAACATGAACAAAGCTCAAATTCTGATAGAGATTCTTCAGGACTCACGATCATGTATTGAGCAAGAATTGAATACCAAAAAAAGTTCGTGCAATGTTTATGACCGTCGTATTTTTTTGCGAAAGCGTGCTTGTACGACTTCACTTGGGCTAATAAGATGGGAAAGACCAGTATTTTGAATTTCCGAGACGGTGCAGAAAAAACCGATCGAAACTCGACTCTGCGCCAAGTTCGTGCAATGTTTATGACCGTCGTATTTTTTTGCGAAAGCGTGCTTGTACGACTTCTCATGGGCTAATAAGATGGGAAATACCACTATTTTGAATTTTTCCATTCGCCAAGAAGAGAGAAAGATATTTTCACAAGATTCAATTTTTCCATTCGTCAAGAATCACTCGAATAATGATGAAGATTGTAATGTATTATATGGGGCAAAGCTTATATTTTGTGATGTATCCACAAGTAGTCCAGAACAGTCTAGCTATTGCATTTTATTATTTATTAACTTCCTTATGCTACTCTTGGAGATGAGTTTGATGAAGCGTGCCCATTTCACCTTCTTTAGGTGGGGTGCAATCTTCTCGACAACACTAAGAGACTTCAGGCTTTAGTCTATGGCTTGTGTAGACAAAGCTTCTTTGTACAAATCTTTTACAAAATACATTATCTTTACTTACCAAAAAAAAGTGCTTGTACGACTTCCCATGGGCTAATAAGATGGGAAATACCAGTATTTTGAATTTCTGAGACGGTGCATAAAAACCGATCGAAACTCGACTCTGCGCAATGTTCGTGCAATGTTTATGACCGTCGTATTTTTTTGCGAAAGCGTGCTTGTACGACTTCCCATGGGCTAATAAGACGGGAAAGAAAAAGATCTGTTTTAAAGCTGATTTACGAAAGGCCTTTGACTCAGTCAATAGGAATTTTATTTACATGATGCTCCATAATATGGGCTTCCCTCAGCACTGGGTTAAATGGATTCAATGTTGCTTGGAAACTCCAAAATTTTCGATTCTCTTTAATGGTTCACCTATTGGCTTCTTTGGGAGTAAGAATGGCATTCGGCAAGGCGATCCACAATCTCCTTATCTTTTTACCATTGCAATGGAAGGGCTCAGTTGTATGTTAGAAGAGGCTGTTTCCAATGGCAAAATTAAGGTACCACATTATGGTTCTGTTTATATATCTCACATAACATTTGCCGATGACCTTATTATCTTCCTTCGAGATGATCCAGTTTCTGTGGGTAATCTGGCAGATATTCTTAATGAATTTGGTAAAGTTTCTGGTCTTAAGCTAAACCATGCAAAAAGCAAAGTATATGTGGGTGCTTGCATTGACAATAAGGATCATATTGCTCAAAACATTGGGAGTTGCTGAAGGAAATTTACCGGTTCCTTACTTGGGTCTCCCACTTATATCCACTGGAATCAACAAAGTCTCCTGTCAGCCTATCCTACAAAAAATTAAGAACAGAATTTCCTCTTGGAAAAATAGGTTTCTTTCTAAAGCTGGACGACTTGAACTTATTCGATCTGTGTTGATTTGTTATTCTATTTATTGGTCTCATGCATTCCTTCTACCTGCCGGGCTTCTCCATGATATTGATAAATTACTTATGAACTTCTTTTGGAATGGCACAGATGGTAAGGCAATGCACATGGTGAATTGGGACAACATTTGCAAACCGAAGGATGAAGGGGGGCTGAATCTTCGACATATTAGAGATTGGAATAAAGCTTGTATGGTAAAGCAATTATGGGATATTTTACAAAACAAGTCTTCCTTATGGTCACAATGGGTTTTTGCTAGGTACCTAACCAAGGAATCAATCTGGGAAACATCTGCAAAAACATCTCATTCTGCTGCTTGGAAAGGAATTCTGAAGGCAAGGCGATGGCTACGTAACAATATTTCTTATGTGATTTCTTCTGGAACCAATATTAATATGTGGTATGATCCTTGGGTGAATGGGAAAAGTATATTTCAGATATTTGGTGATAGAGTACGACAGGATCTGGGGGCTCCCAAAGACTGGAAGGTTTCTGAATTCATTAACAATGGTACATGGTGTCTTCCCAACCCTACCTCCCCTGACATGTTATTACTTTGGCCGACTATTAGGGCTATTCCAATCAAGAACAACTCTTCAGATATGCTTATTGTAAATCGGTGCTCTTTGTGTATGCAAAATGAAGAAAGTGTTGACCATCTCTACTTTGCTTGTGATTATTCATCTTGGATATGGAAGGAGATCTTAAAGCGATTTGATTTTCAAAGGCTACCACGGCCAAACTTGCATCATGAATTAGAAATGCTTATGCAAAGCTTCTCAAGAAAGGGGCCTCTTACACAACTAGCAAGAATTATATTCAGATGTGCTATTTGGTGGATTTGGAAGGAGAGGTGTGGCAGAATTTTTGAGTGTCACAATATGAACAAAGCTCAAATTCTGATAGAGATTCTTCAGGACTCACGATCATGTATGGAGCAAGAATTGAATACAGAGCACCTAACAAGAAGAGAGAAAGATATTTTCATAAGATTCAATTTTTCCATTCGTCAAGAATCACTAGAATAATGATGAAGATTGTAATGTATTATATGGGGCAAAGCTTATATTTTGTGATGTATCCACAAGTAGTCCCTCTATTCAGGACTCCTTGCCTCAAGGTACGCAAAAATTTAAACATTTGCAAGCTGTGGATGAGGTGGATAAATATAGGAATAGAGGATTAAAGGGTAAAGATATTATGCGAGAGGACCATGCAAAATCAAAGGATAAGAAAAAGGATGGTAGTGTCCTCCCAAAATCGCATGCTCTTCCTTCTATCTAGTATTGATGAAAATAAGCTGTTGGAATGTTCGTGGACTTAATAAGACTGAGAAATGTCGGGAGCTCAATAGAATAATCCGATCTGCTGCATGTGACATGGTGATTCTTGTGGAAACAAAAATTAAACCTCATCGTGTTCGAGTTCAGAAGAATTTAATATGGCCTGAGGCAGAACTTTTTACTAATGATTCTCAGGATACTTATGGTCGAGTTTGGGTCTTATGGCATCCTAACCTTGTTACTGCTTGGTTTATTTCTGCTACTAATCAATTCATTCATCTTAAGGCAGAGGATAAACAGACTGGATGTCAATTCAATATTACCGGTATTTATGCATCTAACAGTATGTCTGACAGGAATGCTCTATGGCGTGATCTGGTTAGCATTGCAAATAGTTATCCTACAGTACCTTGGGCTGTTCTCGGTGACTTTAATACTGTCAGATACACAAATGAGAAAGTGGGGGGTAGAGTGCTTTCCGAATGTCAGCTTCAACATTTTAATGATTGTATAGATACTGCTGCATTGACTGACATGAAATCTGTAGGTGATTGGTTCTCATGGAACAATCAAAGTACTGCTGAAAGAAAAATTATGGCTCGACTTGACAGATGTTTGATTAATCAGGAATGGTTAGCAGTTTTCCCAGATTCACTTCTTGAGTACGGTGCTAAGTTATTTTCGGATCACTCTATTATGCATATACATGCAGATAAAGCACTACCCAGAGTCAAGAAACGTTTTAGATTTTTTAATATGTGGAGTTCTCACCCAAAGTTCCTCGAAGTTATTAAGTCAGCTTGGGACATTAATGTCTTTGGTTCTCCCCCTTACATCCTATGTCAAAAACTAAAAGCATGCAAAGCAGCACTGAAGAAGTGGAATTCAACTACATTTGGAAATATCAACGATAGGGTTTAGTTATGCAAGAAAGAACTTATGGCTGTGCAAAGCGAGCTAAATCTTCAACCTCTGGATGCGAATCTTATATACAAAGAGGCTGCTGCTAGAAATAACTTTATGCAAGCTTTGAAGCAGGAGGAATGCTTTTTGAAACAGAAGTCACGACAGCATTGGCTTACTTTAGGGGATTCTAATACGAAGTTTTTCTATGCTGCTATTGCTACCAGAAGGGCTACTAATCGCATCAAAAAATGCAAAGGTATAGATGGTAATCTCATTGAGGATCTGGATGAGGTTAAAAATTACACCAAGCAATTTTTTTATTCCTTACTCAATCAGGAACAACAGCCTAATAGTATTCATGTTGGGCCTACAAGACGACTTGATTCTGAAGCCCTCTCTCATCTTAATGCCCCAATAACGGATGATGAAATTGTGAAAGTTGTTTTTAAGTCCCCGAAGCATAAAAGCCCTGGTCCAGATGGATTTCCAGCTGAGTTTTATCAAATTGCATGGGCTATTGTAGGCAACGATGTCATAAAAGCTTGTCGACATTTTTTCTCCTCAGGTCACATTCTTAAAGAAATGAATTGCACTTTTATTTCTTTAGTGCCTAAAAATGATGGAGCCGATTCATTGGAGAACTACCGTCCTATTTCACTGTGCAACTTTATTTATAAGGTTATCTCTAAGTTGCTGGCAGATAGACTACAAAAGGTCATGAATAAGGTCATTAGTCCTAATCAGGCTGCTTTTCTTAAAGGGAGGAGTATCCATCATAATGTCCTGCTTGCTAATGATTTGGTTAAGGATCTACATTCTAAAACAAGAGGAAAAAAGATCTGTTTTAAAGCTGATTTACGAAAGGCCTTTGACTCAGTCAATAGGAATTTTATTTACATGATGCTCCATAATATGGGCTTCCCTCAGCACTGGGTTAAATGGATTCAATGTTGCTTGGAAACTCCAAAATTTTCAATTCTCTTTAATGGTTCACCTATTGGCTTCTTTGGGAGTAAGAATGGCATTCGGCAAGGCGATCCACAATCTCCTTATCTTTTTACCATTGCAATGGAAGGGCTCAGTTGTATGTTAGAAGAGGCTGTTTCCAATGGCAAAATTAAGGTACCACATTATGGTTCTGTTTATATCTCTCACATAACATTTGCCGACGACCTTATTATCTTCCTTCGAGATGATCCAGTTTCTGTGAGTAATCTGGCAGATATTCTTAATGAATTTGGTAAAGTTTCTGGTCTTAAGCTAAACCATGCAAAGAGCAAAGTATATGTGGGTGCTTGCATTGACAATAAGGATCATATTGCTCAAACATTGGGAGTTGCTGAAGGAAATTTACCGGTTCCTTACTTGGGTCTCCCACATATATCCACTGGAATCAACAAAGCCTCCTGTCAGCCTATTTTACAAAAAATTAAGAACAGAATTTCCTCTTGGAAAAATAGGCTTCTTTCTAAAGCTGGACGACTTGAACTTATTCGATCTGTGTTGATTTGTTATTCTATTTATTGGTCTCAAGCATTCCTTCTACCTGCCGGGCTTCTCCATGATATTGATAAATTACTTATGAACTTCTTTTGGAATGGCACAGATGGTAAGGCAATGCACATGGTGAATTGGGACAGCATTTGCAAACCGAAGGATGAAGGGGGGCTGAATCTTCGACATATTAGAGATTGGAATAAAGCTTGTATGGTAAAGCAATTATGGGATATTTTACAAAACAAGTCTTCCTTATGGTCACAATAGGTTTTTGCTAGGTACGTAACTAAGGAATCAATCTGGGAAACATCTGCAAAAACATCTCATTCTTCTGCTTGGAAAGGAATTCTGAAGGCAAGGCGATGGCTACGTAACAATATTTCTTATGTGATTTCTTCTGGAACCAATATTAATATGTGGTATGATCCTTGGGTGAATGGGAAAAGTATATTTCAGATATTTGGTGATAGAGTACGACAGGATCTGGGGGCTCCCAAAGACTGGAAGGTTTCTGAATTCATTAACAATGGTACTTGGTGTCTTCCCAACCCTACCTCCCCTGACATGTTATTACTTTGGCCGATTATTAGGGCTATTCCAATCATGAACAACTCTTCAGATATGCTTATTTGGCTTCATGATAACGGTAAATTTAGTGCTACATCTGCATGGAACCAAATTAGACGATGAAACAACAAGTGGATCCAAAGTAGTTGGACATGGGATAGTCCATGCTCACAGCGACATTCCTTATGTACATGGCAGGCCCTTCTCGGCAAACTTCCTACGATGGACAATATGCAGCGAAGAGGTATTTATATTGTAAATCGGTGCTCTTTGTGTATGCAAAATGAAGAAAGTGTTGACCATCTCTACTTTGCTTGTGATTATTCATCTTGGATATGGAAGGAGATCTTGAAGCGATTTGATTTTCAAAGGCTACCACGGCCAAACCTGCATCATGAATTAGAAATGCTTATGCAAAGCTTCTCAAGAAAGGGGCCTCTTACACAACTAGCAAGAATTATATTCAGATGTGCTATATGGTGGATTTGGAAGGAGAGGTGTGGCAGAATTTTTGAGTGTCACAACTTGAAAAAAGCTCAAATTCTGATAGAGATTCTTCAGGACTCACGATCATGTATGGAGCAAGAATTGAATACAGAGCACCTAACAAGAAGAGAGAAAGATATTTTCACAAGATTCAATTTTTCCATTCGTCAAGAATCACTCGAATAATGATGAAGATTGTAATGTATTATATGGGGGCAAAGCTTATATTTTGTGATGTATCCACAAGTAGTCCAGAACAGTCTAGCTATTGCATTTTATTATTTATTAACTTCCTTATGCTACTCTTGGAGATGAGTTTGATGAAGCGTGCCCATTTCACCTTCTTTAGGTGGGGTGCAATCTTCTCGACTACACTAAGAGACTTCAGGCTTTAGTCTATGGCTTGTGTAGACAAAGCTTCTTTGTACAAATCTTTTACAAAATACATTATCTTTACTTACCAAAAAAAAGTCCAGAACAGTCTAGCTATTGCATTTTATTATTTATTAACTTCCTTGTGCTACTCTTGGAGATGAGTTCGATGAAGCGGGCCCATTTCACCTTCTTTTGGTGGGGTGCAATCTTCTCGACTACACTAAGAGACTTCAGGCTTTAGTCTATGGCTTGTGTAGACAATGTCTTTTGTACAAATCTTTTACAAAATACATTATCTTTACTTACCAAAAAAAAAAAATAATAAGACGGGAAAGACCAGTATTTTGAATTTCCGAGACGGTGCACGAAAAACCGATCGAAAGTCGACTCAGCGCGCGACTTCGAGAAAAGTTTATGACCGTCGTATTTTTTTAAGAAAGCGTGCTTGTACGACTTCACATGGGCTAATAAGATGGGAAAGACCAGTATTTTGAATTTCCGAGACGGTGCACGAAAAACCGATCGAAAGTCGACTCAGCGCGCGACTTCGAGAAATGTTTATGACCGTCGTATTTTTTTGCGAAAGCGTGCTTGTACGACTTCACATGGGCTAATAAGATGGGAAAGACCAGTATTTTGAATTTCCGAGACGGTGCAGAAAAAACCGATCGAAACTCGACTCTGCGCCAAGTTCGTGCAATGTTTATGACCGTCGTATTTTTTTGCGAAAGCGTGCTTGTACGACTTCTCATGGGCTAATAAGATGGGAAATACCACTATTTCGAATTTCCGAGACGGTGCAGAAAAAACCGATCGAAACTCGACTCTGCGCAAAGTTCGTGCAATGTTTATGACCGTCGTATTTTTTTGCGAAAGCATGCTTGTATGACTTCCCATGGGCTAATAAGACGGGAAAGACCAGTATTTTGAATTTCCGAGACGGTGCACGAAAAACCGATCGAAACTCGACTCTGCGCGACTTCGAGAAAAGTTTATGACCGTCGTATTTTTTTGCGATAGCGTGCTTGTACGACTTCCCATGGGCTAATAAGATGGGAAAGACCAGTATTTTGAATTTCTGATACGGTGCAAAAAAACCGATCGAAACTCGACTCTGCGCAATGTTCGTGCAATGTTTATGACCGTCGTATTTTTTTGCGAAAGCGTGCTTGTACGACTTCCCATGGGCTAATAAGACGGGAAAGACCAGTGTTTTGAATTTCCGAGACGGTGCACAAAAAACCGATCGAAACTCGACTCTGCGCAATGTTCGTGCAATGTTTATAACCGTCGTATTTTTTTGCGAAAGCATGCTTGTATGACTTCCCATGGGCTAATAAGACGGAAAAGACCAGTGTTTTGAATTTCCGAGACGGTGCACAAAAAACCGATCGAAACTCGACTCTGCGCAAAGTTCGTGCAATGTTTATGACCGTCGTATTTTTTTGTGAAAGCGTGCTTGTACGACATCACATGGGCTAATAAGATGGGAAAGACCAGTATTTTGAATTTCCGAGACGGTGCAGAAAAAACCGATCGAAACTCGACCCTGCGCCAAGTTCGTGCTATGTTTATGACCGTCGTATTTTTTTGCCAAAGCGTGCTTGTACGACTTCTCATGGGCTAATAAGATGGGAAATACCACTATTTTGAATTTCCGAGACGGTGCAGAAAAAATCGATCGAAACTCGACTCTGCGCCAAGTTCGTGCAATGTTTATGACCGTCGTATTTTTTGCGAAAGCATGCTTGTACGACTTCCCATGGGCTAATAAGACGGGAAAGACCAGTATTTTGAATTTCCGAGACGGTGCACGAAAAACCGATCGAAACTCGACTCAGCGCGCGAGTTCGAGAAAAGTTTATGACCGTCGTATTTTTTTGCGATAGCGTGCTTGTACGACTTCCCATGGGCTAATAAGATGGGAAAGACCAGTATTTTGAATTTCTGAGACGGTGCACAAAAACCGATCGAAACTCGACTCTGCGCAATGTTCGTGCAATGTTTATGACCGTCGTATTTTTTTGCGAAAGCGTGCTTGTACGACTTCCCATGGGCTAATAAGACGGGAAAGACCAGTATTTTGAATTTCTGAGACGGTGCACGAAAAACCGATCGAAAGTCGACTCAGCGCGCGACTTCGAGAAAAGTTTATGACCGTCGTATTTTTTTGCGAAAGCGTGCTTGTACGACTTCACATGGGCTAATAAGATGGGAAAGACCAGTATTTTTAATTTCCGAGACGGTGCAGAAAAAACCGATCGAAACTCGACTCTGCGCCAAGTTCGTGCAATGTTTATGACCGTCGTATTTTTTTGCGAAATCGTGCTTTTACGACTTCTCATGGGCTAATAAGATGGGAAATACCACTATTTCGAATTTCCGAGACGGTGCAGAAAAAACCGATCGAAACTCGACTCTGCGCAAAGTTCGTGCAATGTTTATGACCGTCGTATTTTTTTGCGAAAACGTGCTTGTACGACTTCTCATGGGCTAATAAGATGGGAAATACCACTATTTTGAATTTCCGAGACGGTGCAGAAAAAACCGATCGAAACTCTTTTTTTTTTGGTAAGTAAAGATAATGTATTTTGTAAAAGATTTGTACAAAGAAGCTTTGTCTACACAATTCATAGACTAAAGCCTGAAGTCTGTTAGTGTAATCGAAACTCGACTCAGCGCGCGACTTCGAGAAAAGTTTATGACCGTCGTATTTTTTTGCGATAGCGTGCTTGTACGACTTCCCATGGGCTAATAAGATGGGAAAGACCAGTATTTTGAATTTCTGAGACGGTGCATAAAAACCGATCGAAACTCGACTCTGCGCAATGTTCGTCCAATGTTTATGACCGTCGTATTTTTTTGCGAAAGCGTGCTTGTACGACTTCCCATGGGCTAATAAGACGGGAAAGACCAGTGTTTTGAATTTCCGAGACGGTGCACGAAAAACCGATCGAAACTCGACTCTGCGCGCGACTTCGAGAAAAGTTTATGACCGTCGTATTTTTTTGCGATAGCATGCTTGTACGACTTCCCATGGGCTAATAAGATGGGAAAGACCAGTATTTTGAATTTCTGAGACGGTGCATAAAAACAGATCGAAACTCGACTCTGCGCAATGTTCGTGCAATGTTTATGACCGTCGTATTTTTTTGCGACAGCGTGCTTGTACGACTTCCCATGGGCTAATAAGAAGGGAAAGACCAGTGTTTTGAATTTCCGAGACGGTGCACGAAAAACCGATCGAAACTCGACTCTGCGCGCGACTTCGAGAAAAGTTTATGACCGTCGTATTTTTTTGCGATAGCGTGCTTGTACGACTTCTCATGGGCTAATAAGATGGGAAATACAACTATTTCGAATTTCCGAGACGGTGCAGAAAAAACCGATCGAAACTCGACTCTGCGCAAAGTTCGTGCAATGTTTATGACCGTCGTATTTTTTTGCGAAAGCATGCTTGTATGACTTCCCATGGGCTAATAAGACGGGAAAGACCAGTATTTTGAATTTCCGAGACGGTGCACGAAAAACCGATCGAAACTCGACTCTGCGCGCGACTTCGAGAAAAGTTTATGACCGTCGTATTTTTTTGCGATAGCGTGCTTGTACGACTTCCCATGGGCTAATAAGATGGGAAATACCACTATTTTGAATTTCTTAGACGGTGCAAAAAAAACCGATCGAAACTAGACTCTGCGCAAAGTTCGTACAATGTTTATGACCGTCGTATTTTTTTGCGAAAGCGTGCTTGTACGACTTCCCATGGGCTAATAAGACGGGAAAGACCAGTATTTTGAATTTCCGAGACGGTGCACGAAAAACCGATCAAAACTCGACTCAGCGCGCGACTTCGAGAAAAGTTTATGACCGTCGTATTTTTTTGCGATAGCGTGCTTGTACGACTTCCCATGGGCTAATAAGGTGGGAAAGACCAGTATTTTGAATTTCTGAGACGGTGCATAAAAACCGATCGAAACTCGACTCTGCGCCAAGTTCGTGCAATGTTTATGACCGTCGTATTTTTTTGCGATAGCGTGCTTGTACGACTTCCCATGGGCTAATAAAATGGGAAAGACCAGTATTTTGAATTTCCGAGACGGTGCACAAAAAACCGATCGAAACTCGACTCAGCGCGCGACATCGAGCAAAGTTTATGACCGTCGTATTTTTTTGCGATAGCGTGCTTGTACGACTTACCATGGGCTAATAAGATGGGAAAGACCAGTATTTTGAATTTCCGAGACGGTGCACAAAAAACCGATCGAAACTCGACTCTGCGCAAAGTTCGTGCAATGTTTATGACCGTCGTATTTTTTTGCGAAAGCGTGCTTGTACGACTTCACATGGGCTAATAAGATGGGAAAGACCAGTATTTTGAATTTCCGAGACGGTGCAGAAAAAACCGATCGAAACTCGACGCTGCGCCAAGTTCGTGCAATGTTTATGACCGTCGTATTTTTTTGCGAAAGCGTGCTTGTACGACATCTCATGGGCTAATAAGATGGGAAATACCACTATTTTGAATTTCCGAGACGGTGCAGAAAAATCCGATCGAAACTCGACTCTGCGCAAAGTTCGGGCAATGTTTATGACCGTCGTATTTTTTTGCGAAAGCATGCTTGTACGACTTCCCATGGGCAAATAAGACGGGAAAGACCAGTATTTTGAATTTCCGAGACGGTGCACGAAAAACCGATCGAAACTCGACTCAGCCAGCGACTTTGAGAAAAGTTTATGACCGTCGTATTTTTTTGCGATAGCGTGCTTGTACGACTTCCCATGGCCTAATAAGATGGGAAAGACCAGTATTTTGAATTTCCGAGACGGTGCACAAAAAACCGATCGAAACTCGACTCTGCGCGCGACTTCGAGAAAAGTTTATGACCGTCGTATTTTTTTGCGATAGCGTGCTTGTACGACTTCCCATGGGCTAATAACATGGGAAAGACCAGTATTTTGAATTTCCGAGACGGTGCACAAAAAACCGATCGAAACTCGACTCTGCGCAAAGTTCGTGCAATGTTTATGACCGTCGAATTTTTTTGCGAAAGCGTGCTTGTACGACTTCTCATGGGCTAATAAGATGGGAAAGACCAGTATTTTGAATTTCCGAGACGGTGCACAAAAAACCGATCGAAACTCGACTCTGCGCAAAGTTCGTGCAATGTTTATGACCGTCGAATTTTTTTGCGAAAGCGTGCTTGTACGACTTCTCATGAGCTAATAAGATGGGAAATACCACTATTTTGAATTTCCTAGACAGTGCAGAAAAAACCGATCGAAACTCGACTCTGCGCAAAGTTCGTGCAATGTTTATGACCGTCGTATTTTTTTGCGAAAGCATGCTTGTACGACTTCCCATGGGCTAATAAGACGGGAATGACCAGTATTTTGAATTTCCGAGACGGTGCACGAAAAACCGATCGAAACTCGACTCTGCGCGCGACTTCGAGAAAAGTTTATAACCTTCGTATTTTTTTGCGAAAGCATGCTTGTACGACTTCCCATGGGCTAATAAGACGGGAATGACCAGTATTTTGAATTTCCGAGACGGTGCACGAAAAACCGATCGAAACTCGACTCTGCGCGCGACTTCGAGAAAAGTTTATGACCGTCGTATTTTTTTGCGATAGCGTGTTTGTACGACTTCCCATGGGCTAATAAGATGGGAAAGACCAGTATTTTGAATTTCTGAAACGGTGCAAAAAAACCGATCGAAACTTGACTCTGCGCAATGTTCGTGCAATGTTAATGACCGTCGTATTTTTTTACGAAAGCGTGCTTGTACGACTTCCCATGGGCCAATAAGACGGGAAAGACCAGTATTTTGAATTTCCGAGACGGTGCACAAAAAACCGATCGAAACTCGACTCTGCGCAAAGTTCGTACAATGTTTATGATCGTCGTATTTTTTTGCGAAAGCGTGCTTGTACGACTTCCCATCGGCTAATAAGACGGGAAAGACCAGTATTTTGAATTTCTGAGACGGTGCACGAAAAACCGATCAAAACTTGACTCAGCGCGCGACTTCGAGAAAAGTTTATGACCGTCGTATTTTTTTGCGATAGCGTGCTTGTACGACTTCCCATGGGCTAATAAGATGGGAAAGACCAGTATTTTGAATTTCTGAGACGGTGCATAAAAACCGATCGAAACTCGACTCTGCGCAAAGTTCGTGCAATGTTTATGACCGTCGTATTTTTTTGCGAAAGCGTGCTTGTACGAATTCCCATCGGCTAATAAGACGGGAAAGACCAGTATTTTGAATTTCCGAGACGGAGCACAAAAAACCGATCGAAACTCGACTCTGCGCAAAGTTCGTAAAATGTTTATGACCGTCGTATTTTTTTGCGATAGCGTGCTTGTACGACTTCCCATGGGCTAATAAGATGGGAAAGACCAGTATTTTGAATTTCCGAGACGGTCCACGAAAAACCGATCAAAACTCGACTCAGCGCGCGACTTCGAGAAAAGTTTATGACCGTCGTATTTTTTTGCGATAGCGTGCTTGTACGACTTCCCATGGGCTAATAAGATGGGAAAGACCAGTATTTTGAATTTCTGAGACGGTGCATAAAAACCGATCGAAACTCGACTCTGCGCCAAGTTCGTGCAATGTTTATGACCGTCGTATTTTTTTGCGATAGCGTGCTTGTACGACTTCCCATGGGCTAATAAAATGGGAAAGACCAGTATTTTGAATTTCCGAGACGGAGCACAAAAAACCGATCGAAACTCGACTCTGCGCAAAGTTCGTGCAATGTTTATGACCGTCGTATTTTTTTGCGAAAGCGTGCTTGTACGACTTCCCATGGGCAAATAAGACGGGAAAGACCAGTATTTTGAATTTCCGAGACGGTGCACGAAAAACATATCGAAACTCGACTCAGCGCGCGACTTCGATCAAAGTTTATGACCGTCGTATTTTTTTACGAACGCGTGCTTGTACGACTTCCCATGGGCTAATAAGATGGGAAAGACCAGTATTTTGAATTTCCGAGACGGTGCACAAAAAACCGATCGAAACTCGACTCTGCGCAAAGTTCGTGCAATGTTTATGACCGTCGTATTTTTTTGCGAAAGCGTGCTTGTACGACTTCACATGGGCTAATAAGATGGGAAAGACCAGTATTTTGAATTTCCGAGACGGTGCAGAAAAAACCGATTGAAACTCGACGCTGCGCCAAGTTCGTGCAATGTTTATGACCGTCGTATGTTTTTGCGAAAGCGTGCTTGTACGACTTCTCATGGGCTAATAAGATGGGAAATACCACTATTTTGAATTTCCGAGACGGTGCAGAAAAAACCGATCGAAACTCGATTCTGCGCAAAGTTCGGGCAATGTTTATGACCGTCGTATTTTTTTGCGAAAGCATGCTTGTACGACTTCCCATGGGCTAATAACAAGGGAAAGACCAGTATTTTGAATTTCCGAGACGGTGTAGAAAAAACCGATCGAAACTCGACTCTGCGTAAAGTTCGTGCAATGTTTATGACCGTCGTATTTTTTTGCGATAGCGTGCTTGTACGACTTCCCATGGGCTAATAAGACGGGAAAGACCAGTATTATGAATTTCCGAGATGGTGCACGAAAAATCGATCGAAACTCTACTCAGCGCGCGATTTGGAGGAAAGTTTATGACCGTCGTATTTTTTTGCGATAGCGTGCTTGTACGACTTCCCATGAGCTAATAAGATGGGAAAGACCAGTACTTTGAATTTCCGAGACGGTGCACGAAAAACATATCGAAACTCGACTCTTTTTTTTTTGGTAAGTAAAGATATTGTATTTTGTAAAAGATTTGTACAAAGAAGCTTTGTCTACACAAGCCATAGACTAAAGCCTGAAGTCTCTTAGTGTAGTCGAGAAGATTGCACCCCACCTAAAGAAGGTGAAATGAGCACGCTTCATCAAACTCATCTCCAAGAGTAGCATAAGGAAGTTAATAAATAATAAAATGCAATAGCTAGACTGTTCTGGACTACTTGTGGATACATCACAAAATATAAGCTTTGCCCCATATAATTACAATCTTCATCATTATTCGAGTGATTCTTGACGAATGGAAAAATTGAATCTTGTGAAAATATCTTTCTCTCTTCTTGTTAGGTGCTCTGTATTCAATTCTTGCTCCATACATGATCGTGAGTCCTGAAGAATCTCTATCAGAATTTGAGCTTTCTTCATGTTGTGACACTCAAAAATTCTGCCACACCTCTCCTTCCAAATCCACCAAATAGCACATCTGAATATAATTCGTGCTAGTTGTGTAAGAGGCCCCTTTCTTGAGAAGCTTTGCATAAGCATTTCTAATTCATGATGCAAGTTTGGCCGTGGTAGCCTTTGAAAATCAAATCGCTTCAAGATCTCCTTCCATATCCAAGATGAATAATCACAAGCAAAGTAGAGATGGTCAACACTTTCTTCATTTTGCATACACAAAGAGCACCGATTTACAATATAAATACCTCTTCGCTGCATATTGTCCATCGTAGGAAGTTTGCCGAGAAGGGCCTGCCATGTACATAAGGAATGTCGCTGTGAGCATGGACTATCCCATGTCCAACTACTTTGGATCCACTTGTTGTTTCGTCGTCTAATTTGGTTCCATGCAGATGTAGCACTAAATTTACCGTTATCATGAAGCCAAATAAGCATATCTGAAGAGTTGTTCTTGATTGTAATAGCCCTAATAGTCGGCCAAAGTAATAACATGTCAGGGGAACTCGACTCAGCGCGCGACTTCGAGCAAAGTTTATGACCGTCGTATTTTTTTGCGAAAGCGTGCTTGTACGACTTCCCATGGGCTAATAAGATGGGAAAGGCCAGTATTTTGAATTTCCAAGACGGTGCACGAAAAACCGATCGAAAGTCGACTCAGCGCGCGACTTCGAGCAAAGTTTATAACCGTCGTATTTTTTTGCGATAGCGTGCTTGTACGACTTCCCATGGGCTAACAAGATGGGTAAGACCAGTATTTTGAATTTTCGACACAGTGGACGAAAAATCGATCGAAACTCGACTCAGCGCTCGACTTCGAGCAAAGTGTATGACCGTCGTATTTTTTTGCGATAGCATGCTTGTACGACTTCCCATGGGCTAATAAGATGGGAAAGACCAGTATTTTGAATTTCCGAGACGGTGCACAAAAAACCGATCGAAACTCGACTCTGCGCAAAGTTCGTGCAATGTTTATGACCGTCGTATTTTTTTGCGAAAGCGTGCTTGTACAACTTCCCATTGGCTAATAAGACGGGAAAGACCAGTATTTTGAATTTCCGAGACGGTGCACGAAAAACCGATCGAAAGTCGACTCAGCGCGCGACTTCGAGCAAAGTTTATGACCGTCGTATTTTTTTGTGAAAGCGTGCTTGTACGACATCCCATGGGCTAAAATGACGGGAAAGACCAGTATTTTGAATTTCCGAGACGGTGCACAAAAAACCGATCGAAACTCGACTCTGCGCAAAGTTAGTGCAATGTTTATGACCGTCGTATTTTTTTGCGAAAGCGTGCTTGTACGACTTCCCATGGGCTAATAAGACGGGAAAGACCAGTATTTTGAATTTCCGAGATGGTGCACGAAAAACCGATCGAAACTCGACTCTGCGCGCGACTTCGAACAATGTTTATGACCGTCGTATTTTTTTGCGATAGCGTGCTTGTACGACTTCCCATGGGCTAATAAGACGGGAAAGACCAGTATTTTGAATTTCTGAGACGGTGCACGAAAAACCGATCGAAACTCGACTCAGTGCGCGACTTCGAACAAAGTTTATGACCGTCGTATTTTTTTGCGATAGCGTGCTTGTACGACTTCCCATGGGCTAATAAGACGGGAAAGACCAGTATTTTGAATTTCCGAGACGGTGCACAAAAAACCGATCGAAACTCAACTCTGCGCAAAGTTTGTACAATGTTTATGACCGTCGTATTTTTTTGCGAAAGCGTGCTTGTACGACTTCCCATGGGCTAATAGGATGGGAAAGACCAGTATTTTGAATTTTCGAGACGGTGCAGAAAAAACCGATCGAAACTCGACTCTGCGCCAAGTTCGTGCAATGTTTATGACCGTCGTATTTTTTTGCTAAAGCGTGCTTGTACAACTTCCCATGGGCTAATAAGATGGGAAAGACCAGTATTTTGAATTTCCGAGACGGTGCACAAAAAACCGATAGAAACTCGACTCTGCGCAAAGTTCGTGCAATGTTTATGACCGTCGTATTTTTTTACAAAAGCGTGCTTGTACGACTTCCCATCGGCTAATAAGACGGGAAAGACCAGTATTTTGAATTTCCGAGACGGTGCACGAAAAACCGATCGAAATTCGACTCAGCGCGCGACTTAAAGAAAAGTTTATGACCGTCGTATTTTTTTGTGATAGCGTGCTTGTACGACTTCCCATGGGCTAATAAGATGGGAAAGACCAGTATTTTGAATTTCCAAGACGGTGCACAAAAAACCGATCGAAAGTCGACTCTGCGCAAAGTTCGTGCAATGTTTATGACCGTCGTATTTTTTTGCGAAAGCGTGCTTGTATGACTTCCCATGGGCTAATAAGATGGGAAAGACCAGTATTTTGAATTTCCGAGACGGTGCACGAAAAACCGATCGAAACTCGACTCAGCGCGCGACTTCGAGAAAAGTTTATGACCGTTGTATTTTTTTGCGATAGCGTGCTTGTACGACCTCCCATGGGCTAATAAGATGGGAAAGACCAGTATTTTGAATTTCCAAGACGGTGCACAAAAAACCGATCGAAACTCGACTCTGCGCAATGTTCGTGCAATGTTTATGACCGTCGTATTTTTTTGCGAAAGCATGCTCGTACGACTTCCCATGGGCTAATAAGACGGGAAAGACCAGTATTTTGAATTTCCGAGACGGTGCACGAAAAACCGATCGAAACTCGACTCTGCGCGCGACTTCGAGAAAAGTTTATGACCGTCGTATTTTTTTGCGAAAGCGTGCTTGTACGACTTCCCATCGGCTAATAAGACGGGAAAGACCAGTATTTTGAATTTCCGAGACGGTGCACGAAAAACCGTTCGAAACTCGACTCAGCGCGCGACTTCGAGCAATGTTTATGACCGTCGTATTTTTTTGCGAAAGCGTGCTTGTACTACTTCCCATGGGCTAATAAGATGGGAAAGACCAGTATTTTGAATTTCCGAGACGGTGCACAAAAAACCGATCGAAACTCGACTCTGCGCAAAGTTCGTGCAATGTTTATGACCGTCGTATTTTTTTGCGAAAGCGTGCTTTTACGACTTCCCATGGGCTAATAAGATGGGAAAGACCAGTATTTTGAATTTCCGAGACGGTGCATGAAAAACCGATCGAAACTCGACTCTGCGCGCGACTTCGAGTAAAGTTTATGACCGTCGTATTTTTTTGCGATAGCGTGCTTGTACGACTTCCCATGGGCTAATAAGATGGGAAAGACCAGTATTTTGAATTGCCGAGACGATGCACGAAAAACATATCGAAACTCGACTCAGCGCGCGACTTCGAGCAAAGTTTATGACCGTCGTATTTTTTTGCGAAAGCGTGCTTGTACGACTTCCCATGGGCTAATAAGATGGGAAAGACCAGTATTTTGAATTTCCAAGAAGGTGCACGAAAAACCGATCGAAAGTCGACTCAGCGCGCGACTTCGAGCAAAGTTTATGACCGTCGTATTTTTTTGCGAAAGCGTGCTTGTACGACTTCCCATGGGCTAATAAGACGGGAAAGACCAGTATTTTGAATTTCCGAGACGGTGCACGAAAAACCGATCGAAACTCGACTCAGCGCGCGACTTCGAGAAAAGTTTATGACCGTCGTATTTTTTTGCGATAGCGTGCTTGTACGACTTCCCATGGGCTAATAAGATGGGAAAGACCAGTATTTTGAATTTCTGAGACGGTGCATAAAAACCGATCGAAACTCGACTCTGCGCAAAGTTCGTGCAATGTTTATGACCGTCGTATTTTTTTGCGAAAGCGTGCTTGTACGACTTCCCATCGGCTAATAAGATGGGAAAGACCAGTATTTTGAATTTCCGAGACGGTGCATAAAAAACCGATCGAAACTCGACTCTGCGCCAAGTTCGTGCAATGTTTATGACCGTCGTATTTTTTTGCGATAGCGTGCTTGTATGACTTACCATGGGCTAACAAGATGGGAAAGCCCAGTATTTTGAATTTCCGAGACGGTGCACAAAAAACCGATCGAAACTCGACTCTGCGCCAAGTTCGTGCAATGTTTATGACCGTCGTATTTTTTTGCGATAGCGTGCTTGTACGACTTCCCATGGGCTAATAAGATGGGAAAGACCAGTATTTTGAATTTCTGAGACGGTGCACAAAAAACCGATCGAAACTCGACTCTGCGCAAAGTTCGTGCAATGTTTATGACCGTCGTATTTTTTTGCGAAAGCGTGCTTGTACGACTTCCCATGGGCTAATAAGACGGGAAAGACCAGTATTTTGAATTTCCGAGATGGTGCACGAAAAACCCATCGAAACTCGACTCAGCGCGCGACTTCGAGCAAAGTTTATGACCGTCGTATTTTTTTGTGATAGCGTGCTTGTACGACTTCCCATGAGCTAATAAGATGTGAAAGACCAGTATTTTGAATTTCCGAGACGGTGCACGAAAAACATATCGAAACTCGTCTCAGCGCGCGACTAAGAGCAAAGTTTATGACCGTCGTATTTTTTTGCGAAAGCATGCTTGTACGACTTCCTAAGGGCTAATAAGATGGGAAAGACCAGTATTTTGAATTTCCGAGACGGTGCACCAAAAACCGATCGAAACTCAACTCTGCGCAAAGTTCGTGCAATGTTTATGACTGTCGTATTTTTTTGCGAAAGCGTGCTTGTACGACTTCCCATGGGCTAATAAGATGGGAAAGACCAGTATTTTGAATTTCCGAGACGGTGCACAAAAAACCGATCGAAACTCGACTCTGCGCAAAGTTCGTGCAATGTTTATGACCGTCGTTTTTTTGCGAAAGCGTGCTTGTATGACTTCCCATGGGCTAATAAGACGGGAAAGACCAGTATTTTGAATTTCCGAGACGTTGCACGAAAAACCGATCGAAAGTCGACTCAACGCGCGACTTCGAGCAAAGTTTATGACCGTCGTATTTTTTTGTGAAAGCGTGCTTTTACGACATCTCATGGGCTAATAAGACGGGAAAGACCAGTATTTTGAATTTCCGAGACGGTGCATAAAAAACCGATCGAAACTCGACTCTGCGCAAAGTTCGTGCAAACCGAAGGATGAAGGGGGGCTGAATCTTCGACATATTAAAGATTGGAATAAAGCTTGTATGGTAAAGCAATTATGGGATATTTTACAAAACAAGTCTTCCTTATGGTCACAATGGGTTTTTGCTAGGTACCTAACTAAGGAATCAATTTGGGAAACATCTGCAAAAACATCTCATTCTGCTGCCTGGAAAGGAATTCTGAAGGCAAGGCGATGGCTACGTAACAATATTTCTTATGTGATTTCTTCTGGAACCAATATTAATATGTGGTATGATCCTTGGGTGAATGGGAAAAGTATATTTCATATATTTGGTGATAGAGTACGACAGGATCTGGGGGCTCCCAACGACTGGAAGGTTTCTGAATTCATTAACAATGGTACATGGTGTCTTCTCAACCCTACCTCCCCTGACATGTTATTACTTTGGCCGACTATTAGGGCTATTCCAATCAAGAACAACTCTTCAGATATGCTGATTTGGCTTCATGATAACGGTAAATTTAGTGCTACATCTGCATGGAACCAAATTAGACGACGAAACAACAAGTGGATCCAAAGTAGTTGGACATGGGAACCATGCTCACAGCGACATTCCTTATGTACATGGCAGGCCCTTCTCGACAAACTTCCTACGATGGACAATATGCAGCGAAGAGGTATTTATATTGTAAATCGGTGCTCTTTTTCTTTTTTTTGGTAAGTTAAATCGGTGCTCTTTGTGTATGCAAAATGAAGAAAGTGTTGACAATCTCTACTTTGCTTGTGATTATTCATCTTGGATATGGAAGGAGATCTTAAAGCGATTTGATTTTCAAAGGCTACCACGGCCAAACTTGCATCATGAATTAGAAATGCTTATGCAAAGCTTCTCAAGAAAGGGGCCTCTTACACAACTAGCAAGAATTATATTCAGATGTGCTATTTGGTGGATTTGGAAGGAGAGGTGTGGCAGAATTTTTGAGTGTCACAACATGAACAAAGCTCAAATTCTGATAGAGATTCTTCAGGACTCATGATCATGTATGGAGCAAGAATTGAATACAGAGCACCTAACAAGAAGAGAGAAAGATATTTTCACAAGATTTAATTTTTCCATTCGTCAAGAATCACTCGAATAATGATGAAGATTGTAATATATTATATGGGGCAAAGCTTATATTTTGTGATGTATCCACAAATAGTCCAGAACAGTCTAGCTATTGCATTTTATTATTTATTAACTTCCTTGTGCTACTCTTGGAGATGAGTTCGATGAAGCGTTCCCATTTCACCATCTTTTGGTGGGGTGCAATCTTCTCGACTACACTAAGAGACTTCAGGCTTTAGTCTATGGCTTGTGTAGACAAAGCTTTTTGTACAAATCTTTTACAAAATACATTATCTTTACTTACCAAAAAAAATGTTTATGACCGTCATATTTTTTTGCGAAAGCGTGCTTGTACGACTTCCCATGGGCTAATAAGATGGGAAAGACCAGTATTTTGAATTTCCGAGACGGTGCACGAAAAATCGATCGAAACTCGACTCAGCGCGCGACTTCGAACAAAGTTTATGACCGTCGTATTTTTTTGCGATAGCGTGCTTGTACGACTTCCAATGGGCTAATAAGACGGGAAAGACCAGTATTTTGAATTTCCGAGACGGTGCACAAAAAACCGATCGAAACTCGACTCTGCGCAAAGTTCGTACAATGTTTATGACCGTCGTATTTTTTTACGAAAGCGTGCTTGTACGACTTCCCATGGGCTAATAAGATGGGAAAGACCAGTATTTTGAATTTCCGAGACGGTGAAGAAAAAACCGATCGAAACTCGACTCTGCGCCAAGTTCGTGCAATGTTTATGACCGTCGTATTTTTTTGAGAAAGCGTGCTTGTACGACTTCCCATGGGCTAATAAGATGGGAAAGACCAGTATTTTGAATTTCCGAGACGGTGCACGAAAAACCGAACGAAACTCGACTCAGCGCGCGACTTCGAGAAAAGTTTATGACCGTCGTATTTTTTTGCGATAGCGTGCTTGTACGACTTCCGATGGGCTAATAAGACGGGAAAGACCATTATTTTGAATTTCCGAGACGGTGCATAAATAACCGATCGAAACTCGACACTGCGCAAAGTTCGTGCAATGTTCATGACCGTCGTATTTTTTTGCAAAAGCGTGCTTGTACGACTTCCAATCGGCTAATAAGACGGGAAAGACCAGTATTTTGAATTTCCGAGACGGTGCACGAAAAACCGATCGAAACTCGACTCAGCGCGCGACTTCGAGCAAAGTTTATGACCGTCATATTTTTTTGCGATAGCGTGCTTGTACGACTTCCCATGGGCTAATAAGATGGGAAAGACCAGTATTTTGAATTTCCGAGACGGTGCACAAAAAACCGATCGAAACTCGACTCTGCGCAAAGTTCATGCAATGTTTATGACCGTCGTATTTTTTTGTGAAAGCGTGCTTGTACGACTTCCGATGGGCTAATAAGACGGGAAAGACCAGTATTTTGAATTTCCAAGACGGTGCACGAAAAACCGATCGAAAGTCGACTCAGCGCGCGACTTCGAGCAAAGTTTATGACCGTCGTATTTTTTTGTGAAAGCATGCTTGTACGACATCCCATGGGTTAATAAGACGGGAAAGACCAGTTTTTGAATTTCCGAGACGGTGCACAAAAAACCGATCGAAACTCGACTCTGCGCAAAGTTCGTACAATGTTTATGACCTTCTTATTTTTTTGCGAAAGCGTGCTTGTACGACTTCCCATGGGCTAATAAGACGGGAAAGACCAGTATTTTGAATTTCCGAGACGGTGCACGAAAAACCGATCGAAACTCGACTCAGCGCGCGACTTCGAGAAAAGTTTATGACCGTCGTATTTTTTTGCGATAGCGTGCTTGTACGACTTCCCATGGGCTAATAAGACCGGAAAGACCAGTATTTTGAATTTCCGAGACGGTGCATAATAAACCGATCGAAACTCGACTCTGCGCAAAGTTCGTGCAATGTTTATGACCGTCGTATTTTTTTGCGAAAGTGTGCTTGCACGACTTCCCATCGGCTAATAAGACGGGAAAGACCAGTATTTTGAATTTCCGAGACGGTGCACAAAAAACCGATCGAAACTCGACTCTGCGCCAAGTTCGTGCAATGTTTATGACCGTCGTATTTTTTTGCGATAGCGTGCTTGTACGACTTCCCATGGGCTAATAAGATGGGAAAGACCAGTATTTTGAATTTCCGAGACGGTGCACAAAAAACCTATCGAAACTCGACTCAGCGCGCGACTTCGAGCAAAGTTTATGACCGTCGTATTTTTTTGCGATAGCGTGCTTGTACGACTTCCCATGGGCTAATAAGATGGGAAAGACCAGTATTTTGAATTTCCGAGACGGTGCACAAAAAACCGATCGAAACTCGACTCTGCGCAAAGTTCGTGCAATGTTTATGACCGTCGTATTTTTTTGCGAAAGCGTGCTTGTACGACTTCACATGGGCTAATAAGATGGGAAAGACCAGTATTTTGAATTTCCGAGACGGTGCAGAAAAAACCGATCGAAACTCGACTCTGCGCCAAGTTCGTGCAATGTTTATGACCGTCGTATTTTTTTGCGAAAGCGTGCTTGTACGACTTCTCATGTGCTAATAAGATGGGAAATACCACTATTTTGAATTTCCGAGACGGTGCAGAAAAAACCGATCGAAACTCGACTCTGCGCAAAGTTCGTGCAATGTTTATGACCGTTGTATTTTTTTGCGAAAGCATGCTTGTACGACTTCCCATGGGCTAATAAGACGGGAAAGACCAGTATTTTGAATTTCCGAGACGGTGCACGAAAAACCGATCGAAACTCGACTCAGCGCGCGGCTTCGAGAAAAGTTTATGACCGTCGTATTTTTTTGCGATAGCGTGCTTGTACGACTTCCCATGGGCTAATAAGATGGGAAAGACCAGTATTTTTAATTTCCGAGACGGTGCACAAAAAACCGATCGAAACTCGACTCTGCGCAAAGTTTTTTGGTAAGTAAAGATAATGTATTTTGTAACAGATTTGTACAAAGAAGCTTTGTCTACACAAGCCATAGACTAAAGCCTGAAGTCTCTTAGTGTAGTCGAGAAGATTGCACCCCACCTAAAGAAGGTGAAATGGGCACGCTTCATCAAACTCATCTCCAAGAGTAGCATAAGGAAGTTAATAAATAATAAAATGCAATAGCTAGACTGTTCTAGACTACTTGTGGATACATCACAAAATATAAGTTTTGCCCCATATAATACATTACAATCTTCATCATTATTCGAGTGATTCTTGACGAATGGAAAAATTGAATCTTGTGAAAATATCTTTCTCTCTTCTTGTTAGGTGCTCTGTATTCAATTCTTGCTCCATACATGATCGTGAGTCCTGAAGAATCTCTATCAGAATTTGAGCTTTGTTCATGTACTCTGCGCAAAGTTCGTGCAATGTTTATGACCGTCGTATTTTTTTGCGAAAGCGTGCTTGTACGACTTCCCATGGCCTAATAAGACGGGAAAGACTAGAATTTTTGAGTGTCACAACATGAACAAAGCTCAAATTCTGATTGAGATTCTTCAGGACTCTTTTTTTTTTGTAAGTAAAGATAATGTATTTTGTAAAAGATTTGTACAAAGAAGCTTTGTCTACACAAGCCATAGACTAAAGCCTGAAGTCTCTTAGTGTAGTCGAGAAGATTGCACCCCACCAAAAGAAGGTGAAATGGGCACGCTTCATCGAACTCATCTCCAAGAGTAGCACAAGGAAGTTAATAAAAAATGCAATAGCTAGACTGTTCTGGAGTACTTGTGGATACATCACAAAATATAAGCTTTGCCCCATAATACATTACAATCTTCATCATTATTCGAGTGATTATTGAATAATGAAAAAATTAAATCTTGTGAAAATCTCTTTCTCTCTTCTTGTTAGGTGCTCTATATTCAATTCTTGCTCCATGCATGATCGTGAGTCCTGAAGAATCTCTATCAGAATTTGAGCTTTGTTCATGTTGTGACACTCAAAAATTCTGCCACACCTCTCCTTCCAAATCAATCAAATAGCATATCTGAATATAATTCTTGCTAGTTGTGTAAGAGGACCCTTTCTTGAGAAGCCTTGCATTAGCCTTTCTAGTTCATGATGCAAGTTTGGCCGTGGTAGCCTTCGAAGATCAAATCGCTTCAAGATCTCTTCCCATATCCAAGATGAATAATCACAAGCAAAGTATAGATGATCAACGCTTTCTTCCTTTTGCATACACAAAGAGCACCGATTTACAATATAAATACCTCTTCGCTGCATATTATCCATCGTAGGAAGTTTGCCGAGAAGGGCCTGCCATGTACATAAGGAATGTCGCTGTGAGCATGGACTATCCCATGTCCAACTCTTCAGGACTCACGATCATGTATGGAGCAAGAATTGAATACAGAGCACTTAACAAGAAGAGAGAAAGATATTTTCACAAGATTCAATTTTTTCATTCGTCAAGAATCACTCGAATAATGATGAAGATTGTAATGTATTATATGGGGCAAAACTTATATTTTGTGATGTATCCACAAGTAGTCCAGAACAGTCTAGCTATTGCTTTTTATTATTTATTAACTTCCTTATGCTACTGTTGGAGATGAGTTTGATGAAGCGTGCCCATTTCACCTTCTTTAGGTGGGGTGCAATCTTCTCGACTACACTAAGAGACTTCAGGCTTTAGTCTATGGCTTGTGTAGACAAAGCTTCTTTGTACAAATCTGTTACAAAATACATTATCTTTACTTACCAAAAAAAAAATATCTCATGTCCAACTACTTGGGATCCACTTGTTGTTTCGTCGTCTAATTTGGTTCCATGCAGATGTAGCACTAAATTTACCATTATCATGAAGCCAAATAAGCATATCTGAAGAGTTGTTCTTGATTGGAATAGCCCTAATAGTCGGCCAAAGTAATAACATGTCTGGGGAGGTAGGGTTAGAAAGACACCATGTACCATTGTTAATGAATTCAGAAACCTTCCAGTCTTTGGGAGCCCCCAGATCCTGTCGTACTCTATCACCAAATATTTGAAATATACTTTTCCCATTCACCCAAGGATCATACCACATATTAATATTGGTTCCAGAAGAAATCACATAAGAAATATTGTTACGTAGCCATCTCCTTGCCTTCAGAAAATATCGTGATTCTTCAGGACTCACGATTATGTATGGAGCAAGAATTGAATACAGAGCACCTAACAAGAAGAGAGAAAGATATTTTCACAAGATTCAATTTTTCCATTCGTCAAGAATCACTCGAATAATGATGAAGATTGTAATATATTATATGGGGCAAAGCTTATATTTTGTGATGTATCCACAAATAGTCCATAACAGTCTAGCTATTGCATTTTATTATTTATTAACTTCCTTGTGCTACTCTTCGAGATGAGTTCGATGAAGCGTTCCCATTTCACCATCTTTTGGTGGGGTGCAATCCTCTCGACTACACTAAGAGACTACAGGCTTTAGTCTATGGCTAGTGTAGACAAAGCTTTTTGTACAAATCTTTTACAAAATACATTATCTTTACTTACCAAAAAAAATGTTTATGATCGTCGTATTTTTTTGCGAAAGCGTGCTTGTACGACTTCCCATGGGCTAATAAGACGGGAAAGACCAGTATTTTGAATTTCCGAGACGGTGCACGAAAAACCGATCGAAACTCGACTCAGCGCGCGACTTCGAACAAAGTTTATAACCGTCGTATTTTTTTGCGATAGCGTGCTTGTACGACTTCCCATGGGCTAATAAGATGGGAAAGACCAGTATTTTGAATTTCCGAGACGGTGCACAAAAAACCGATCGAAACTTGACTCTGCGCAAAGTTCGTACAATGTATATGACCGTCGTATTTTTTTGCGAAAGCGTGCTTGTACGACTTCCCATGGGCTAATAAGATGGGAAAGACCAGTATTTTGAATTTCCGAGACGGTGAAGAAAAAACCGATCGAAACTCGACTCTGCGCCAAGTTCGGGCAATGTTTATGACCGTCGTATTTTTTTGCGAAAGCGTGCTTGTACGACTTCCCATGGGCTAATAAGATGGGAAAGACCAGTGTTTTGAATTTCCGAGACGGTACACAAAAAACCGATCGAAACTCGACTCTGCGCCAAGTTCGTGCAATGTTTATGACCGTCGTATTTTTTTGCAAAAGCGTGCTTGTACGACTTCCCATGGGCTAATAAGACGGGAAAGACCAGTATTTTGAATTTCCGAGAAGGTGCCTGAAAAACCGATCGAAACTCGACTCAGCGCGCGACTTCGAGCAAAGTTTATGACCATCGTATTTTTTTGCGATAGCGTGCTTGTACGACTTCCCATCGGCTAATAAGATGGGAAAGACCAGTATTTTGAATTTCCGAGACAGTGCACAAAAAACCGATCGAAACTCGACTCTGCGCAAAGTTCGTGCAATGTTTATGACCGTCGTATTTTTTTGCGAAAGCGTGCTTGTACGACTTCCCATGGGCTACTAAGACGGGAAAGACCAGTATTTTGAATTTCCGAGACGGTGCACGAAAAACCGATCGAAAGTCGACTCAGCGCGCGACTTCGAACAAAGTTTATGACCGTCGTATTTTTTTGCGATAGCGTGCTTGTACGACTTCCCATGGGCTAATAACATGGGAAAGACCAGTATTTTGAATTTCCGAGACGGTGCACAAAAAACCGATCGAAACTCGACTCTGCGCAAAGTTTGTGCAATGTTTATGACCGTCGTATTTTTTTGCGAAAGCGTGCTTGTACGACTTCCCATGGGCTAATAAGACGGGAAAGACCAGTATTTTGAATTTCCGAGACGGTGCATGAAAAACCGATCGAAAGTCGACTCAGCGTGCGACTTCGAGCAAAGTTTATGACCGTCGTATTTTTTTGTGAAAGCGTACTTGTACGACATCCCATGGGCTAATAAGATGGGAAAGACCAGTATTTTGAATTTCCGAGACGGTGCACGAAAAACCGATCGAAACTCGACTCAGCGCGCGACTTCGAACAAAGTTTATAACCGTCGTATTTTTTTGCGATAGCGTGCTTGTACGACTTCCCATGGGCTAATAAGATGGGAAAGACCAGTATTTTGAATTTCCGAGACGGTGCACAAAAAACCGATCGAAACTTGACTCTGCGCAAAGTTCGTACAATGTATATGACCGTCGTATTTTTTTGCGAAAGCGTGCTTGTACGACTTCCCATGGGCTAATAAGATGGGAAAGACCAGTATTTTGAATTTCCGAGACGGTGAAGAAAAAACCGATCGAAACTCGACTCTGCGCCAAGTTCGGGCAATGTTTATGACCGTCGTATTTTTTTGCGAAAGCGTGCTTGTACGACTTCCCATGGGCTAATAAGATGGGAAAGACCAGTGTTTTGAATTTCCGAGACGGTACACAAAAAACCGATCGAAACTCGACTCTGCGCCAAGTTCGTGCAATGTTTATGACCGTCGTATTTTTTTGCAAAAGCGTGCTTGTACGACTTCCCATGGGCTAATAAGACGGGAAAGACCAGTATTTTGAATTTCCGAGAAGGTGCCTGAAAAACCGATCGAAACTCGACTCAGCGCGCGACTTCGAGCAAAGTTTATGACCATCATATTTTTTTGCGATAGCGTGCTTGTACGACTTCCCATCGGCTAATAAGATGGGAAAGACCAGTATTTTGAATTTCCGAGACAGTGCACAAAAAACCGATCGAAACTCGACTCTGCGCAAAGTTCGTGCAATGTTTATGACCGTCGTATTTTTTTGCGAAAGCGTGCTTGTACGACTTCCCATGGGCTACTAAGACGGGAAAGACCAGTATTTTGAATTTCCGAGACGGTGCACGAAAAACCGATCGAAAGTCGACTCAGCGCGCGACTTCGAACAAAGTTTATGACCGTCGTATTTTTTTGCGATAGCGTGCTTGTACGACTTCCCATGGGCTAATAACATGGGAAAGACCAGTATTTTGAATTTCCGAGACGGTGCACAAAAAACCGATCGAAACTCGACTCTGCGCAAAGTTCGTGCAATGTTTATGACCGTCGTATTTTTTTGCGAAAGCGTGCTTGTACGACTTCCCATGGGCTAATAAGACGGGAAAGACCAGTATTTTGAATTTCCGAGACGGTGCATGAAAAACCGATCGAAAGTCGACTCAGCGTGCGACTTCGAGCAAAGTTTATGACCGTCGTATTTTTTTGTGAAAGCGTACTTGTACGACATCCCATGGGCTAATAAGATGGGAAAGACCAGTATTTTGAATTTCCGAGACGGTGCACAAAAAACCGATCGAAACTCGACTCTGCGCAAAGTTCGTACAATGTTTATGACCGTCGTATTTTTTTGCGAAAGCGTGCTTGTACGACTTCCCATGGGCTAATAAGATGGGAAAGACCAGTATTTTGAATTTCCTAGACGGTGCACGAAAAACCGATCGAAACTCGACTCAGCGCGCAACTTCGAGAAAAGTTTATGACCGTCGTATTTTTTTGTGATAGCGTGCTTGTACGACTTCCCATGGGCTAATAAGATGGGATAGACCAGTATTTTGAATTTCTGAGACGGTGCATAAAAACCGATCGAAAGTCGACTCTGCGCAATGTTCGTGCAATGTTTATGACCGTCGTATTTTTTTGTGAAAGCGTGCTTGTACGACATCCCATGGGCTAATAAGACGGGAAAGACCAGTATTTTGAATTTCCGAGACGGTGCACAAAAAACCGATCGAAACTCGACTCTGCGCAAAGTTCGTACAATGTTTATGACCGTCGTATTTTTTTGTGAAAGCGTGCTTGTACGACTTCCCATGGGCTAATAAGACGGGAAAGACCAGTATTTTGAATTTCCGAGACGGTGCACGAAAAACCGATCGAAACTCGGCTCAGCGCGCGACTTCGAGCAAAGTTTATGACCGTCATATTTTTTTGCGATAGCGTGCTTGTACGACTTCTCATGGGCTAATAAGATGGGAAAGACCAGTATTTTGAATTTCCGAGACGGTGCACAAAAAACCGATCGAAACTCGACTCAGCGCGCGACTTCGAGAAAAGTTTATGACCGTCATATTTTTTTGCGAAAGCGTGCTTGTACGACTTCCCATGGGCTAATAAGATGGGAAAGACCAGTATTTTGAATTTCCGAGACGGTGAAGAAAAAACCGATCGAAACTCGACTCTGCGCCAAGTTCGTGCAATGTTTATGACCGTCGTATTTTTTTGCGAAAGCGTGCTTGTACGACTTCCCATGGGCTAATAAGATGGGAAAGACCAGTGTTTTGAATTTCCGAGACGGTGCACAAAAAACCGATCGAAACTCGACTCTGCGCCAAGTTCGTGCAATGTTTATGACCGTCGTATTTTTTTGCAAAAGCGTGCTTGTACGACTTCCCATGGGCTAATAAGACGGCAAAGACCAGTATTTTGAATTTCCGAGACAGTGCACGAAAAACCGATCGAAACTCGACTCAGCGCGCGACTTCGAGAAAAGTTTATGACCGTCGTATTTTTTTGCGATAGCGTGCTTGTACGACTTCCCATGGGTTAATAAGACGGGAAAGACCAGTATTTTGAATTTCCGAGACGGTGCACAAAAAACCGATCGAAACTCGACTCTGCGCAAAGTTCGTACAATGTTTATGACCGTCGTATTTTTTTTGCGAAACCGTGCTTGTACGACTTCCCATGGGCTAATAAGACAGGAAAGACCAGTATTTTGAATTTCCGAGACGGTGCACGAAAAACCGATCGAAACTCGACTCAGCGCGCGACTTCGAGAAAAGTTTATGACCGTCGTATTTTTTTGTGATAGCGTGCTTGTACGACTTCCCATGGGCTAATAAGATGGGAAAGACCAGTATTTTGAATTTCTGAGACGGTGCATAAAAACCGATCGAAAGTCGACTCTGCGCAATGTTCGTGCAATGTTTATGACAGTCGTATTTTTTTTGCGAAAGCGTGCTTGTACGACTTACCATCGGCTAATAAGACGGGAATGACCAGTATTTTGAATTTCCGAGACGGTGCACGAAAAACCGATCGAAACTCGTCTCAGCGCGCGACTTCGAGAAAAGTTTATGACCGTCGTATTTTTTTGCGAAAGCGTCTTGTACGACTTCCCATGGGCTAATAAGACGGGAAAGACCAGTATTTTGAATTTCCAAGACGGTGCACAAAAAACCGATCGAAACTCGACTCTGCGCAATGTTCGTGCAATGTTTATGACCGTCGTATTTTTTTGCGAAAGCATGCTCGTACGACTTCCGATGGGCTAATAAGACGGGAAAGACCAGTATTTTGAATTTCCGAGACGGTGCACGAAAAACCGATCGAAACTCGACTCTGCGCGCGACTTCGAGAAAAGTTTATGACCGTCGTATTTTTTTGCGAAAGCGTGCTTGTACGACTTCCCATCGGCTAATAAGACGGGAAAGACCAGTATTTTGAATTTCCGAGACGGTGCACGAAAAACCGATCGAAACTCGACTCAGCGCGCGACTTCGAGAAAAGTTTATGACCATCGTATTTTTTTGCGATAGCGTGCTTGTACGACTTCCCATGGGCTAATAAGATGGGAAAGACCAGTATTTTGAATTTCTGAGACGGTGCATAAAAACCGATCGAAACTCGACTCTGCGCAACGTTCGTGCAATGTTTATGACCGTCGTATTTTTTTGCGAAAGCGTGCTTGTACGACTTCCCATGTGCTAATAAGACTGAAAGACCAGTATTTTGAATTTCCGAGACGTTGCACAAAAAACCGATCGAAACTCGACTCTGCGCAAAGTTCGTACAATGTTTATGACCGTCTTATTTTTTTGCGAAAGCGTGCTTGTACGACTTCCCATGGGCTAATAAGACGGGAAAGACCAGTATTTTGAATTTCCGAGACGGTGCACGAAAAACCGATCGAAACTCGACTCAGCACGCGACTTCGAGAAAAGTTTATGACAGTCGTATTTTTTTGCGATAGCGTGCTTGTACGACTTCCCATGGTCTAATAAGATGGGAAAGACCAGTATTTTGAATTTCGGAGACGGTGCACAAAAAACCGATCGAAACTCGACTCTGCGCCAAGTTCGAGCAAAGTTTATGACCGTCGTATTTTTTTGCGATAGCGTGCTTGTACGACTTCCCATGGGCTAATAAGATGGGAAAGACCAGTATTTTGAATTTCAGAGACGGTGCACAAAAAACCGTTCGAAACTCGACTCTGCGCAAAGTTCGTACAATGTATATGACCGTCGTATTTTTTTGCGAAAGCGTGCTTGTACGACTTCCCATGGGCTAATAAGATGGGAAAGACCAGTATTTTGAATTTCCGAGACGGTGAAGAAAAAACCGATCGAAACTCGACTCTGCGCCAAGTTCGGGCAATGTTTATGACCGTCGTATTTTTTTGCGAAAGCGTGCTTGTACGACTTCCCATGGGCTAATAAGATGGGAAAGACCAGTGTTTTGAATTTCCGAGACGGTGCACAAAAAACCGATCGAAACTCGACTCTGCGCCAAGTTCGTGCAATGTTTATGACCGTCGTATTTTTTTGCAAAAGCGTGCTTGTACGACTTCCCATGGGCTAATAAGACGGGAAAGACCAGTATTTTGAATTTCCGAGAAGGTGCCTGAAAAACCGATCGAAACTCGACTCAGCGCGCGACTTCGAGCAAAGTTTATGACCATCGTATTTTTTTGCGATAGCGTGCTTGTACGACTTCCCATGGGCTAATAAGACGGGAATGACCAGTATTTTGAATTTCCGAGACGGTGCACGAAAAACCGATCGAAACTCGACTCAGCGCGCGACTTCGAGAAAAGTTTATGACCGTCGTATTTTTTTGCGAAAGCGTGCTTGTACGACTTCCCATGGGCTAATAAGACGGGAAAGACCAGTATTTTGAATTTCCGAGACGATGCACGAAAAACCGATCGAAACTCGACTCAGCGCGCGACTTCGAGAAAAGTTTATGATCGTCGTATTTTTTTGCGATAGCGTGCTTGTACGACTTCCCATGGGCTAATAAGTTGGGAAAGACCAGTATTTTGAATTTCTGAGACGGTGCATAAAAACCGATCGAAACTCAACTCTGCGCAACGTTCGTGCAATGTTTATGACCGTCGTATTTTTTTGCGAAAGCATGCTTGTACGACTTCTCATGTGCTAATAAGACTGAAAGACCAGTATTTTGAATTTCCGAGACGTTGCACAAAAAACCGATCGAAACTCGACTCTGCGCAAAGTTCGTACAATGTTTATGACCGTCTTATTTTTTTGCGAAAGCGTGCTTGTACGACTTCCCATGGGCTAATAAGACGGGAAAGACCAGTATTTTGAATTTCCGAGACGGTGCACGAAAAACCGATCGAAACTCGACTCAGCGCGCGACTTCGAGAAAAGTTTATGACCGTCGTATTTTTTTGCGATAGCGTGCTTGTACGACTTCCCATGGGCAAATAAGATGGGAAAGACCAGTATTTTGAATTTCCGAGACGGTGCACAAAAAACCGATCGAAACTCGACTCTGCGCCAAGTTCGTGCAATGTTTATGACCGTCGTATTTTTTTGCGATAGCGTGCTTGTACGACTTCCCATGGGCTAGAAGATGGGAAAGACCAGTATTTTGAATTTCCGAGACGGTGCACAAAAAACCGATCGAAACTCGACTCTGCGCAAAGTTCGTGCAATGTTTATGTCCGTCGTATTTTTTTGCGAAAGCGTGCTTGTACGACTTCCCATGGGCTAATAAGATGGGAAAGACCAGTATTTTGAATTTCTGAGACGGTGCATAAAAACCGATCGAAACTCGACTCTGCGCAACGTTCGTGCAATGTTTATGACCGTCGTATTTTTTTGCGAAAGCATGCTTGTACGACTTCCCATGTGCTAATAAGACTGAAAGACCAGTATTTTGAATTTCTGAGACGTTGCACAAAAAACCGATCGAAACTCGACTCTGCGCAAAGTTCGTACAATGTTTATGACCGTCTTATTTTTTTGCGAAAGCGTGCTTGTACGACTTCCCATGGGCTAATAAGACGGGAAAGGCCAGTATTTTGAATTTCCGAGACGGTGCACGAAAAACCGATCGAAACTCGACTCAGCGCGCGACTTCGAGAAAAGTTTATGACCGTCGTATTTTTTTGCGATAGCGTGCTTGTACGACTTCCCATGGGCTAATAAGATGGGAAAGACCAGTATTTTGAATTTCGGAGACGGTGCACAAAAAACCGATCGAAACTCGACTCTGCGCCAAGTTCAAGCAAAGTTTATGACCGTCGTATTTTTTTGCGATAGCGTGCTTGTACGACTTCCCATGGGCTAATAAGATAGGCAAGAACAGTATTTTGAATTTCAGAGACGGTGCACAAAAAACCGTTCGAAACTCGACTCTGCGCAAAGTTCGTACAATGTATATGACCGTCGTATTTTTTTGCGAAAGCGTGCTTGTACGACTTCCCATGGGCTAATAAGATGGGAAAGACCAGTATTTTGAATTTCCGAGACGGTGAAGAAAAAACCGATCGAAACTCGACTCTGCGCCAAGTTCGGGCAATGTTTATGACCGTCGTATTTTTTTGCGAAAGCGTGCTTGTACGACTTCCCATGGGCTAATAAGATGGGAAAGACCAGTGTTTTGAATTTCCGAGACGGTGCACAAAAAACCGATCGAAACTCGACTCTGCGCCAAGTTCGTGCAATGTTTATGACCGTCGTATTTTTTTGCAAAAGCGTGCTTGTACGACTTCCCATGGGCTAATAAGACGGGAAAGACCAGTATTTTGAATTTCCGAGAAGGTGCCTGAAAAACCGATCGAAACTCGACTCAGCGCGCGACTTCGAGCAAAGTTTATGACCATCGTATTTTTTTGCGATAGCGTGCTTGTACGACTTCCCATGGGCTAATAAGACGGGAATGACCAGTATTTTGAATTTCCGAGACGGTGCACGAAAAACCGATCGAAACTCGACTCAGCGCGCGACTTCGAGAAAAGTTTATGACCGTCGTATTTTTTTGCGAAAGCGTGCTTGTACGACTTCCCATGGGCTAATAAGACGGGAAAGACCAGTATTTTGAATTTCCGAGACGATGCACGAAAAACCGATCGAAACTCGACTCAGCGCGCGACTTCGAGAAAAGTTTATGACCGTCGTATTTTTTTGCGATAGCGTGCTTGTACGACTTCCCATGGGCTAATAAGATGGGAAAGACCAGTATTTTGAATTTCTGAGACGGTGCATAAAAACCGATCGAAACTCGACTCTGCGCAACGTTCGTGCAATGTTTATGACCGTCGTATTTTTTTGCGAAAGCATGCTTGTACGACTTCCCATGTGCTAATAAGACTGAAAGACCAGTATTTTGAATTTCCGAGACGTTGCACAAAAAACCGATCGAAACTCGACTCTGCGCAAAGTTCGTACAATGTTTATGACCGTCTTATTTTTTTGCGAAAGCGTGCTTGTACGACTTCCCATGGGCTAATAAGACGGGAAAGACCAGTATTTTGAATTTCCGAGACGGTGCACGAAAAACCGATCGAAACTCGACTCAGCGCGCGACTTCGAGAAAAGTTTATGACCGTCGTATTTTTTTGCGATAGCGTGCTTGTACGACTTCCCATGGGCTAATAAGATGGGAAAGACCAGTATTTTGAATTTCCGAGACGGTGCACAAAAAACCGATCGAAACTCGACTCTGCGCCAAGTTCGTGCAATGTTTATGACCGTCGTATTTTTTTGCGATAGCGTGCTTGTACGACTTCCCATGGGCTAGAAGATGGGAAAGACCAGTATTTTGAATTTCCGAGACGGTGCACAAAAAACCGATCGAAACTCGACTCTGCGCAAAGTTCGTGCAATGTTTATGACCGTCGTATTTTTTTGCGAAAGCGTGCTTGTACGACTTCCCATGGGCTAATAAGATGGGAAAGACCAGTATTTTGAATTTCTGAGACGGTGCATAAAAACCGATCGAAACTCGACTCTGCGCAACGTTCGTGCAATGTTTATGACCGTCGTATTTTTTTGCGAAAGCATGCTTGTACGACTTCCCATGTGCTAATAAGACTGAAAGACCAGTATTTTGAATTTCCGAGACGTTGCACAAAAAACCGATCGAAACTCGACTCTGCGCAAAGTTCGTACAATGTTTATGACCGTCTTATTTTTTTGCGAAAGCGTGCTTGTACGACTTCCCATGGGCTAATAAGACGGGAAAGGCCAGTATTTTGAATTTCCGAGACGGTGCACGAAAAACCGATCGAAACTCGACTCAGCGCGCGACTTCGAGAAAAGTTTATGACCGTCGTATTTTTTTGCGATAGCGTGCTTGTACGACTTCCCATGGGCTAATAAGATGGGAAAGACCAGTATTTTGAATTTCGGAGACGGTGCACAAAAAACCGATCGAAACTCGACTCTGCGCCAAGTTCAAGCAAAGTTTATGACCGTCGTATTTTTTTGCGATAGCGTGCTTGTACGACTTCCCATGGGCTAATAAGATAGGCAAGAACAGTATTTTGAATTTCAGAGACGGTGCACAAAAAACCGTTCGAAACTCGACTCTGCGCAAAGTTCGTACAATGTATATGACCGTCGTATTTTTTTGCGAAAGCGTGCTTGTACGACTTCCCATGGGCTAATAAGATGGGAAAGACCAGTATTTTGAATTTCCGAGACGGTGAAGAAAAAACCGATCGAAACTCGACTCTGCGCCAAGTTCGGGCAATGTTTATGACCGTCGTATTTTTTTGCGAAAGCGTGCTTGTACGACTTCCCATGGGCTAATAAGATGGGAAAGACCAGTGTTTTGAATTTCCGAGACGGTGCACAAAAAACCGATCGAAACTCGACTCTGCGCCAAGTTCGTGCAATGTTTATGACCGTCGTATTTTTTTGCAAAAGCGTGCTTGTACGACTTCCCATGGGCTAATAAGACGGGAAAGACCAGTATTTTGAATTTCCGAGAAGGTGCCTGAAAAACCGATCGAAACTCGACTCAGCGCGCGACTTCGAGCAAAGTTTATGACCATCGTATTTTTTTGCGATAGCGTGCTTGTACGACTTCCCATGGGCTAATAAGACGGGAATGACCAGTATTTTGAATTTCCGAGACGGTGCACGAAAAACCGATCGAAACTCGACTCAGCGCGCGACTTCGAGAAAAGTTTATGACCGTCGTATTTTTTTGCGAAAGCGTGCTTGTACGACTTCCCATGGGCTAATAAGACGGGAAAGACCAGTATTTTGAATTTCCGAGACGGTGCACGAAAAACCGATCGAAACTCGACTCAGCGCGCGACTTCAAGAAAAGTTTATGACCGTCGTATTTTTTTGCGATAGCGTGCTTGTACGACTTCCCATGGGCTAATAAGATGGGAAAGACCAGTATTTTGAATTTCTGAGACGGTGCATAAAAACCGATCGATACTCGACTCTGCGCAACGTTCGTGCAATGTTTATGACCGTCGTATTTTTTTGCGAAAGCGTGCTTGTACGACTTCCCATGTGCTAATAAGACTGAAAGACCAGTATTTTGAATTTCCGAGACGTTGCACAAAAAACCGATCGAAACTCGACTCTGCGCAAAGTTCGTACAATGTTTATGACCGTCTTATTTTTTTGCGAAAGCGTGCTTGTACGACTTCCCATGGGCTAATAAGACGGGAAAGACCAGTATTTTGAATTTCCGAGACGGTGCACGAAAAACCGATCGAAACTCGACTCAGCGCGCGACTTCGAGAAAAGTTTATGACCGTCGTATTTTTTTGCGATAGCGTGCTTGTACGACTTCCCATGGGCTAATAAGATGGGAAAGACCAGTATTTTGAATTTCGGAGACGGTGCACAAAAAACCGATCGAAACTCGACTCTGCGCCAAGTTCGAGCAAAGTTTATGACCGTCGTATTTTTTTGCGATAGCGTGCTTGTACGACTTCCCATGGGCTAATAAGATGGGAAAGACCAGTATTTTGAATTTCAGAGACGGTGCACAAAAAACCGTTCGAAACTCGACTCTGCGCAAAGTTCGTACAATGTATATGACCGTCGTATTTTTTTGCGAAAGCGTGCTTGTACGACTTCCCATGGGCTAATAAGATGGGAAAGACCAGTATTTTGAATTTCCGAGACGGTGAAGAAAAAACCGATCGAAACTCGACTCTGCGCCAAGTTCGGGCAATGTTTATGACCGTCGTATTTTTTTGCGAAAGCGTGCTTGTACGACTTCCCATGGGCTAATAAGATGGGAAATTCCAGTGTTTTGAATTTCCGAGACGGTGCTCAAAAAACCGATCGAAACTCGACTCTGCGCCAAGTTCGTGCAATGTTTATGACCGTCGTATTTTTTTGCAAAAGCGTGCTTGTACGACTTCCCATGGGCTAATAAGACAGGAAAGACCAGTATTTTGAATTTCCGAGAAGGTGCCTGAAAAACCGATCGAAACTCGACTCAGCGCGCGACTTCGGGCAAAGTTTATGACCATCGTATTTTTTTGCGATAGCGTGCTTGTACGACTTCCCATGGGCTAATAAGACGGGAATGACCAGTATTTTGAATTTCCGAGACGGTGCACGAAAAACCGATCGAAACTCGACTCAGCGCGCGACTTCGAGAAAAGTTTATGACCGTCGTATTTTTTTGCGAAAGCGTGCTTGTACGACTTCCCATGGGCTAATAAGACGGGAAAGACCAGTATTTTGAATTTCCGAGACGGTGCACGAAAAACCGATCGAAACTCGACTCAGCGCGCGACTTCGAGAAAAGTTTATGACCGTCGTATTTTTTTGCGATAGCGTGCTTGTACGACTTCCCATGGGCTAATAAGATGGGAAAGACCAGTATTTTGAATTTCTGAGACGGTGTATAAAAACCGATCGAAACTCTTTTTTTTTTTTGGTAAGTAAAGATATTGTATTTTGTAAAAGATTTGTACAAAGAAGCTTTGTCTACACAAGCCATAGACTAAAGCCTGAAGTCTCTTAGTGTAGTCGAGAAGATTGCACCCCACCTAAAGAAGGTGAAATGAGCACGCTTCATCAAACTCATCTCCAAGAGTAGCATAAGGAAGTTAATAAATAATAAAATGCAATAGCTAGACTGTTCTGGACTACTTGTGGATACATCACAAAATATAAGCTTTGCCCCATATAATACATTACAATCTTCATCATTATTCGAGTGATTCTTGACGAATGGAAAAATTGAATCTTGTGAAAATATCTTTCTCTCTTCTTGTTAGGTGCTCTGTATTCAATTCTTGCTCCATACATGATCGTGAGTCCTGAAGAATCTCTATCAGAATTTGAGCTTTGTTCATGTTGTGACACTCAAAAATTCTGCCACACCTCTCCTTCCAAATCCACCAAATAGCACATCTGAATATAATTCGTGCTAGTTGTGTAAGAGGCCCCTTTCTTGAGAAGCTTTGCATAAGCATTTCTAATTCATGATGCAAGTTTGGCCGTGGTAGCCTTTGAAAATCAAATCGCTTCAAGATCTCCTTCCATATCCAAGATGAATAATCACAAGCAAAGTAGAGATGGTCAACACTTTCTTCATTTTGCATACACAAAGAGCACCGATTTACAATATAAATACCTCTTCGCTGCATATTGTCCATCGTAGGAAGTTTGCCGAGAAGGGCCTGCCATGTACATAAGGAATGTCGCTGTGAGCATGGACTATCCCATGTCCAACTACTTTGGATCCACTTGTTGTTTCGTCGTCTAATTTGGTTTCATGCAGATGTAGCACTAAATTTACCGTTATCATGAAGCCAAATAAGCATATCTGAAGAGTTGTTCTTGATTGTAATAGCCCTAATAGTCGGCCAATGTAATAACATGTCAGGGGAGGTAGGGTTGGGAAGACACCAAGTACCATTGTTAATGAATTCAGAAACCTTCCAGTCTTTGGGAGCCCCCAGATCCTGTCGTACTCTATCACCAAATATCTGAAATATGCTTTTCCCATTCACCCAAGGATCATACCACATATTAATATTGGTTCCAGAAGAAATCACATAAGAAATATTGTTACGTAGCCATCTCCTTGCCTTTAGAATTCCTTTCCAAGCAGCAGAATGAGATGTTTTTGCAGATACTTCCCAGATTGATTCCTTGGTAAGGTACCTAGCAAAAACCCATTGTGACCATAAGGAAGACTTGTTTTGTAAAATATCCCATAATTGCTTTACCATACAAGCTTTATTCCAATCTCTAATATGTCGAAGATTCAGCCCCCCTTCATCCTTCGGTTTGCAAATGCTGTCCCAATTCACCATGTGCATTGCCTTACCATCTGTGCCATTCCAAAAGAAGTTCATAAGTAATTTATCAATATCATGGAGAAGCCCGGCTGGTAGAAGGAATGCATGAGACCAATAAATAGAATAAGAGGTCAACACAGATCGAATAAGTTCAAGTCGTCCAGCTTTAGAAAGAAGCCTATTTTTCCAAGAGGAAATTCTGTTCTTAATTTTTTGTATGATAGGCTGACAGGAGGCTTTGTTGATTCCAGTGGATATAAGTGGGAGACCCAAGTAAGGAACCGGTAAATTTCCTTCAGCAACTCCCAATGTTTGAGCAATATGATCCTTATTGTCAATGCAAGCACCCACATATACTTTGCTCTTTGCATGGTTTAGCTTAAGACCAGAAACTTTACCAAATTCATTAAGAATATCTGCCAGATTACTCACAGAAACTGGATCATCTCGAAGGAAGATAATAAGGTCGTCGGCAAATGTTATGTGAGAGATATAAACAGAACCATAATGTGGTACCTTAATTTTGCCATTGGAAACAGCCTCTTCTAACATACAACTGAGCCCTTCCATTGCAATGGTAAAAAGATAAGGAGATAGTGGATCACCTTGCCGAATGCCATTCTTACTCCCAAAGAAGCCAATAGGTGAACCATTAAAGAGAATTGAAAATTTTGGAGTTTCCAAGCAACATTGAATCCATTTAACCCAGTGCTGAGGGAAGCCCATATTATGGAGCATCATGTAAATAAAATCCCTATTGACTGAGTCAAAGGCCTTTCGTAAATCAGCTTTAAAACAGATCTTTTTCCCTCTTGTTTTAGAATGTAGATCCTTAACCAAATCATTAGCAAGCAGGACATTATGATGGATACTCCTCCCTTTAAGAAAAGCAGCCTGATTAGGACTAATGACCTTATTCATGACCTTTTGTAGTCTATCTGCCAGCAATTTAGAGATAACTTTATAAATAAAGTTGCACAGTGAAATAGGACGATAGTTCTCCAATGAATCGGCTCCATCATTTTTAGGCACTAAAGAAATAAAAGTGCAATTCATTTCTTTCAGAATGTGACCTGAGGAGAAAAAATGTCGACAAGCTTTTATGACATCGTTGCCTACAATAGCCCATGCAATTTGATAAAACTCAGCTGGAAATCCATCTGGACCAGGGCTTTTGTGCTTCGGGGACTTAAAAACAACTTTCACAATTTCATCATCCGTTATTGGGGCATTAAGATGAGAGAGGGCTTCAGAATCAAGTCGTCTTGTAGGCCCAACATGAATACTATTAGGCTGCTGTTCCTGATTGAGTAAGGAATAAAAAAATTGCTCGGTGTAATTTTTAACCTCATCCAGATCCTCAATGAGATTACCATCTATACCTTTGCATTTTTTGATGCGATTAGTAGCCCTTCTGGTAGCAATAGCAGCATAGAAAAACTTCGTATTAGAATCCCCTAGAGTAAGCCAATGCTGTCGTGACTTCTGTTTCAAAAAGCATTCCTCCTGCTTCAAAGCTTGCATAAAGTTATTTCTAGCAGCAGCCTCTTTGTATATAAGATTCGCATCCAGAGGTTGAAGATTTAGCTCGCTTTGCACAACCATAAGTTCTTTCTTGCATAACTGAACTCTGTCGTTGATATTTCCAAATGTAGTTGAATTCCACTTCTTCTGTGCTGCTTTGCATGCTTTTAGTTTTTGACATAGGATGTAAGGGGGAGAACCAAATACATTAATGTCCCAAGCTGACTTAATAACTTCGAGGAACTTTGGGTGAGAACTCCACATATTAAAAAATCTAAAAGGTTTCTTGACTCTCGGTAGTGCTTTATCTGCATGTATATGCATAATAGAGTGATCCGAAAATAACTTAGCACCGTACTCAAGAAGTGAATCTGGGAAAACTGCTAACCATTCCTGATTAATCAAACATCTGTCAAGTCGAGCCATAATTTTTCTTTCAGCAGTACTTTGATTGTTCCATGAGAACCAATCACCTACAGATTTCATGTCAGTCAATGCAGCAGTATCTATACAATCATTAAAATGTTGAAGCTGACATTCGGAAAGCACTCTACCCCCCACTTTCTCATTTGTGTATCTGACAGTATTAAAGTCACCGAGAACAACCCAAGGTACTGTAGGATAACTATTTGCAATGCTAACCAGATCACGCCATAGATTATTCCTGTCAGACATACTGTTAGATGCATAAATACCGGTAATATTGAATTGACATCCAGTCTGTTTATCCTCTGCCTTAAGATGAATGAGTTGATTAGTAGCAGAAATAAACCAAGCAGTAACAAGATTAGGATGCCATAAGACCCAAACTCGACCATAAGTATCCTGAGAATCATTAGTAAAAAGTTCTGCCTCAGGCCATATTAAATTCTTCTGAACTTGAACACGATGAGGTTTAATTTTTGTTTCCACAAGAATGACAATGTCACATGCAGCAGATCGGATTATTCTATTGAGCTCCCGACATTTCTCAGTCTTATTAAGTCCACGAACATTCCAACAGCTTATTTTCATCAATACTAGATAGAAGGAAGAGCATGCGATTTTGGGAGGACACTACCATCCTTTTTCTTATCCTTTGATTTTGCATGGTCCTCTCGCATAATATCTTTACCCTTTAATCCTTTATTCCTATATTTATCCACCTCATCCACAGCTTGCAAATGTTTAAATTTTTGCGTACCTTGAGGCAAGGAGTCCTGAATAGCGGGATGTGTCGAAGAGCGATGAGTTTGGTGAGTTGCAATGTCTTGGTTCCCAAGAGGTTGTTGAAATGAAATTTCCTGATTATCTGAAGGAGTGATTCGTGAAGGCGAGGTTGTTATTGGGGAGTGAGAACCTTGGGAAGCTCCTGCAGTGAAATTCTCTGATATAATAGGTAAAGATGGAAGTCCTGGCTTGTCTTTCTCTTGTTCGTGTCGCTGCCCCAACGAGTCAGAGTGTTCAATCATCTTCTCCGCCATCACCACTGTTGGCACTGGAGTATCAGTGCTTGGATTAGTGGTAGTGACCCCATTCTGTGGCTCTTGGCGTGGTCGGTAGACCTGTGTGATTTTTTGTGAAGGCTGTTGGCAGGCACCATTTACATGTCGAAAAGATAGACAAACCTTGCATCGTTGTGGCTTCCAAGAATATGAGACTTTCACCTTTCGGGTGCTCCCATCAAGATCACGGTAAGAAACATCATTCGGCAGTTCCTCATCAGAAGAAACCATTACACAAGCTCTGGCAAAGGTCAATCTCGTTTGCGAAGCTGTTGCCTTATCAAGATACAATGGTTGTCCCAGGGTGCTGCAAAGCTTTGCAATAAAACGACGACCCCAGAGATGTAGTGGAAGTCCATGAAAAGAAACCCATATTGGGATAGACTGTAGACTGTCTAACTCCAATCTCACATCAGGTGCCCAGCGTCGTAGTATCATTGGATGACCACGGATAGTCCAAAATCCTTCAAGGACCCGTTGTAAATCTTCTTCCGAATAAAGCCTGCATACAAAGAATCCGGTCTCCAACATATGAAGATCAAATGTTGATATTCCCCATCGAGTTCTGATATATGAGGATAGTGGGAAAAAGGATGTTCTTAGTCCAACAACGTAGCCCACAATTGCCATTGACCATGTCTCAATTAGTTCGTCGGAATCAATAGCCTCATACACAGCAATCTTCTGGTCAGCCTGTACTTCTGGAGCAAAAAAGTCCAGTCGAAGATCCGGACTACCCACTGGAGCCTTGAAGAGGCTACTCCAAGGCTTCGGATCTCGGGAAATAGGAGCTGGAGGTCGTGATCTAGATCGTGAACGACCTCGGACCTGGTTCATTGAAGGAGCATCCCGTCGAGAAGAAGAAATCAGCGGTGGAACATCCTGGTGTGAAACCGGCCTAAGCTGCTGGGGAGGAACCAGCGGCTGTTGGAGAGGAGCAACCCCCTCCCGCGGTGAAGTAACCAGCGGCTGAGGAGCAACCCTCTCCCGCTGTGACTGCTGGAGAGGGGCGTTCTGCTGTGAAGCAATCAGCCGCTGGGAAGAAGCCAGCGGAGGAGCATCCCGCTGGAACAGAGGATGCGAAGCAGAGTGCCGCGTCCGGCCGCTCGGATCCATGGCGTCGCTCGCCCTAGCCGCCAGCCGCCTAGGGGAGAGGAAGCCACCACCCTGCCCACACTAATGTCGCAGCCGTCGCCCCTTCGACGCCGATTGCAGAAGCAGCCGTCGCCCTTTCCACGCTGGAGTTGCCGCAGGAAGCGGCAGTGAACCCAGCCCCAATCGCAGCGCAGCTTCCACCGTTTCTTGCCCTAGAGTCCGTCCCGCGCCTAGGGGAGAAGAGCCGCCGCCCTTCCACGCCTGAAGTCGCCGATTCCCGGCCTGGAATCGCTGATCGCAGGAGCGACCGCCGGCCTTCCACTCGCCGCGGAGTGATCGTAGAGGAGAAATCGCCCAAGGGAGCAATCGCAAGCACAAGCGCAAGGGAAGAGGTTGCCGTCCCCAGCGTCGATCGCAAGCGCAAGCGCAAGCCCAAGCAGAGCAGAGCACTCACGCACGCACGCAAGGGAACGCAGGCCCATTCCCCCCCATTCCCAAGCCGATGCGTGCACCGTCTCTCCTCCTCTCTCTCTCCTCCTCCCTGAATTCTGAAGAGTTGTTCTTAAAACCGATCGAAACTCGACTCTGCGCAACGTTCGTGCAATGTTTATGACCGTCGTATTTTTTTGCGAAAGCATGCTTGTACGACTTCCCATGTGCTAATAAGACTGAAAGACCAGTATTTTGAATTTCCGAGACGTTGCACAAAAAACCGATCGAAACTCGACTCTGCGCAAAGTTCGTACAATGTTTATGACCGTCTTATTTTTTTGCGAAAGCGTGCTTGTACGACTTCCCATGGGCTAATAAGACGGGAAAGACCAGTATTTTGAATTTCCGAGACGGTGCACGAAAAACCGATCGAAACTCGACTCAGCGCGCGACTTCGAGAAAAGTTTATGACCGTCGTATTTTTTTGCGATAGCGTGCTTGTACGACTTCCCATGGGCTAATAAGATGGGAAAGACCAGTATTTTGAATTTCCGAGACGGTGCACAAAAAACCGATCGAAACTCGACTCTACGCCAAGTTCGTGCAATGTTTATGACCGTCGTATTTTTTTGCGATAGCGTGCTTGTACGACTTCCCATGGGCTAATAAGATGGGAAAGACCAGTATTTTGAATTTCCGAGACGGTGCACAAAAAACCGATCGAAACTCGACTCAGCGCGCGACTTCGAGCAAAGTTTATGACCGGCGTATTTTTTTGCGATAGCGTGCTTGTACGACTTACCATGGGCTAATAAGATGGGAAAGACCAGTATTTTGAATTTCCGAGACGGTGCACAAAAAACCGATCGAAACTCGACTCTGCGCAATGTTCGTGCAATGTTTATGACCGTCGTATTTTTTTGCGAAAGCGTGCTTGTACGACTTCACATGGGCTAATAAGATGGGAAATACCACTATTTTGAATTTCCGAGACGGTGCAGAAAAAACCGATCGAAACTCGACTCTGCGCCAAGACGGTGCACGAAAAACCGATCGAAACTAGACTCAGCGCGCGACTTCGAGAAAAGTTTATGACCGTCGTATTTTTTTTGCGATAGCGTGCTTGTACGACTTCCCATGGGCTAATAAGATGGGAAAGACCAGTATTTTGAATTTCCGAGACGGTGCACAAAAAACCGATCGAAACTCGACTCTGCGCGCGACTTCGAGAAAAGTTTATGACCGTCGTATTTTTTTACGATAGCGTGCTTGTACGACTTCCCATGGGCTAATAAGATGGGAAAGACCAGTATTTCGAATTTCCGAAACGGTGCACAAAAAACCGATCGAAACTCGACTCTGCGCAAAGTTCGTGCAATGTTTATAACCGTCGTATTTTTTTGCGAAAGCGTGCTTGTACGACTTCCCATGGGCTAATATGACGGGAAAGACCAGTATTTTGAATTTCAGAGACGGTGCACGAAAAACCGATCGAAAGTCGACTCAGCGCGCGACTTCGAGCAAAGTTTATGACCGTCGTATTTTTTTGTGAAAGCGTGCTTGTACGACATCCCATGGGCTAATAAGACGGGAAAGACCAGTATTTTGAATTTCCGAGACGGTGCACAAAAAACCGATCGAAACTCGACTCTGCGCAAAGTTCGTACAATGTTTATGACCGTCATATTTTTTTGTGAAAGCGTGCTTGTACGACTTCCCATGGGTTAATAAGACGGGAAAGACCAGTATTTTGAATTTCCGAGACGGTGCACGAAAAACCGATCGAAACTCGACTCAGCGCGCGACTTCGAGAAAAGTTTATGACCGTCGTATTTTTTTGCGATAGCGTGCTTGTACGACTTCCGATGGGCTAATAAGATGGGAAAGACCAGTATTTTGAATTTCTGAGACGGTGCATAAAAACCGATCGAAACTCGACTCTGCGCAAAGTTCGTGCAATGTTTATGACCGTCGTATTTTTTTGCGAAAGCGTGCTTGTACGACTTCCCATCGGCTAATAAGACGGGAAAGATCAGTATTTTGAATTTCCGAGACGGTGCACAAAAAACCGATCGAAACTCGACTCTGCGCAAAGTTCGTACAATGTTTATGACCGTCGTATTTTTTTGGGAAAGCGTGCTTGTACGACTTCCCATGGGCTAATAAGATGGGAAAGACCAGTATTTTGAATTTCCGAGACGGTGCACGAAAAACCGATCGAAACTCGACTCAGCGAGCGACTTCGAGAAAAGTTTATGACCGTCGTATTTTTTTGCGATAGCGTGCTTGTACGACTTCCCATGGGCTAATAAGATGGGAAAGACCGGTATTTTGAATTTCTGAGACGGTGCATAAAAACCGATCGAAAGTTGACTCTGCGCAATGTTCGTGCAATGTTTATGACAGTCGTATTTTTTTTGCGAAAGCGTGCTTGTACGACTTCCCATCGGCTAATAAGACGGGAAAGACCAGTATTTTGAATTTCCGAGACGGTGCACAAAAAACCGATCGAAACTCGACTCTGCGCAATGTTCGTGCAATGTTTATGACCGTCGTATTTTTTTGCGAAAGCGTGCTTGTACGACTTCACATGGGCTAATAAGATGGGAAATACCACTATTTTGAATTTCCGAGACGGTGCAGAAAAAACCGATCGAAACTCGACTCTGCGCCAAGACGGTGCACGAAAAACCGATCGAAACTCGACTCAGCGCGCGACTTCGAGAAAAGTTTATGACCGTCGTATTTTTTTGCGATAGCGTGCTTGTACGACTTCCCATGGGCTAATAAGATGGGAAAGACCAGTATTTTGAATTTCTGAGACGGTGCATAAAAACCGATCGAAACTCGACTCTGCGCAACGTTCGTGCAATGTATATGACCGTCGTATTTTTTTGCGAAAGCGTGCTTGTACGACTTCCCATGTGCTAATAAGATGGGAAAGACCAGTATTTTGAATTTCCGAGACGTTGCACAAAAAACCGATCGAAACTCGACCCTGCGCAAAGTTCGTACAATGTTTATGACCGTCTTATTTTTTTGCGAAAGCGTGCTTGTACGACTTCCCATGGGCTAATAAGACGGGAAAGGCCAGTATTTTGAATTTCCGAGACGGTGCACGAAAAACCGATCGAAACTCGACTCAGCGCGCGACTTCGAGAAAAGTTTATGACCGTCGTATTTTTTTGCGATAGCGTGCTTGTACGACTTCCCATGGGCTAATAAGATGGGAAAGACCAGTATTTTGAATTTCCGAGACGGTGCACAAAAAACTGATCGAAACTCGACTCTGCGCCAAGTTCGTGCAATGTTTATGACCGTCGTATTTTTTTGCGATAGCGTGCTTGTACGACTTCCCATGGGCTAATAAGATGGGAAAGACCAGTATTTTGAATTTCCGAGACGGTGCACAAAAAACCGATCGAAACTCGACTCAGCGCGCGACTTCGAGAAAAGTTTATGACCGTCGAATTTTTTTGCGATAGCGTGCTTGTACGACTTACCATGGGCTAATAAGATGGGAAAGACCAGTATTTTGAATTTCCGAGACGGTGCACAAAAAACCGATCGAAACTCGACTCTGCGCCAAGTTCGTGCAATGTTTATGACCGTCGTATTTTTTTGCGAAAGCGTGCTTGTACGACTTCTCATGGGCTAATAAGATGGGAAATACCACTATTTTGAATTTCCGAGACGGTGCAGAAAAAACCGATTGAAACTCGACTCAGCGCGCGACTTCGAGAAAAGTTTATGACCGTCGTATTTTTTTGCGATAGCGTGCTTGTACGACTTCCCATGGCCTAATAAGACGGGAAAGACCAGTATCAAAGGATAAGAAAAAGGATGGTAGTGTCCTCCCAAAGTCGCATGCTCTTCCTTCTATCTAGTATTGATGAAAATAAGCTGTTGGAATGTTCGTGGACTTAATAAGACTGAGAAATGTCGGGAGCTCAATAGAATAATCCGATCTGCTGCATGTGACATTGTCATTCTTGTGGAAACAAAAATTAAACCTCATCGTGTTCAAGTTCAGAAGAATTTAATATGGCCTGAGGCAGAACTTTTTACTAATGATTCTCAGGATACTTATGGTCGAGTTTGGGTCTTATGGCATCCTAATCTTGTTACTGCTTGGTTTATTTCTGCTACTAATCAATTCATTCATCTTAAGGCAGAGGATAAACAGACTGGATGTCAATTCAATATTACCGGTATTTATGCATCTAACAATATGTCTGACAGGAATGCTCTATGGCGTGATCTGGTTAGCATTTCAAATAGTTATCCTACAGTACCTTGGGTTGTTCTCGGTGACTTTAATACTGTCAGATACACAAATGAGAAAGTGGGGGGTAGAGTGCTTTCCGAATGTCAGCTTCAACATTTTAATGATTGTATAGATACTGCTGCATTGACTGACATGAAATCTGTAGGTGATTGGTTCTCATGGAACAATCAAAGTACTGCTGAAAGAAAAATTATGGCTCGACTTGACAGATGTTTGATAAATCAGGAATGGTTAGCAGTTTTTCCAGATTCACTTCTTGAGTACGGTGCTAAGTTATTTTCGGATCACTCTATTATGCATATACATGCAGATAAAGCACTACCAAGAGTCAAGAAACCTTTTAGATTTTTTAATATGTGGAGTTCTCACCCAAAGTTCCTCGAAGTTATTAAGTCAGCTTGGGACATTAATGTATTTGGTTCTCCCCCTTACATCCTATGTCAAAAACTAAAAGCATGCAAAGCAGCACTGAAGAAGTGGAATTCAACTACATTTGGAAATATCAACGACAGAGTTCAGTTATGCAAGAAAGAACTTATGGCTGTGCAAAGCGAGCTAAATCTTCAACCTCTGGATGCGAATCTTATATACAAAGAGGCTGCTGCTAGAAATAACTTTATGCAAGCTTTGAAGCAGGAGGAATGCTTTTTGAAACAGAAGTCACGACAGCATTGGCTTACTCTAGGGGATTCTAATACGAAGTTTTTCTATGCTGCTATTGCTACCAGAAGGGCTACTAATCGCATCAAAAAATGCAAAGGTATAGATGGTAATCTCATTGAGGATCTGGATGAGGTTAAAAATTACACCGAGCAATTTTTTTATTCCTTACTCAATCAGGAACAGCAGCCTAATAGTATTCATGTTAGGCATACAAGACGACTTGATTCTGAAGCCCTCTCTCATCTTAATGCCCCAATAACGGATGATGAAATTGTGAAAGTTGTTTTTAAGTCCCCGAAGCACAAAAGCCCTGGTCCAGATGGATTTCCAGCTGAGTTTTATCAAATTGCATGGGCTATTGTAGGCAACGATGTCATAAAAGCTTTTCGACATTTTTTCTCCTCAGGTCACATTCTGAAAGAAATGAATTGCACTTTTATTTCTTTAGTGCCTAAAAATGATGGAGCCGATTCATTGGAGAACTACCGTCCTATTTCACTGTGCAACTTTATTTATAAGGTTATCTCTAAGTTGCTGGCAGATAGACTACAAAAGGTCATGAATAAGGTCATTAGTCCTAATCAGGCTGCTTTTATTAAAGGGAGGAGTATCCATCATAATGTCCTGCTTGCTAATGATTTGGTTAAGGATCTACACTCAAAAACAAGAGGGAAAAAGATCTGTTTTAAAGCTGATTTACGGAAGGCCTTTGACTCAGTCAATAGGCAATTTATTTACATGATGCTCCATAATATGGGCTTCCCTCAGCGCTGGGTTCAATGGATTCAATGTTGCTTGGAAACTCCAAAATTTTCGATTCTCTTTAATGGTTCACCTATTGGCTTCTTCGGGAGTAAGAATGGCATTCGGCAAGGCGATCCACTATCTCCTTATCTTTTTACGATTGCAATGGAAGGACTCAGTTGTATGTTAGAAGAGGCTGTTTCCAATGGCAAAATTAAGGTACCATATTATGGTTCTATTTATATCTCTCACATAACATTTGCTGATGACCTTATTATCTTCCTTCGAGATGATCCAGTTTCTGTGAGTAATCTGGCAGATATTCTTAATGAATTTGGTATAGTTTCTGGTCTTAAGCTAAACCATGCAAAGAGCAAAGTATATGTGGGTGCTTGCATTGACAATAAGGATCATATTGCTCAAACATTGGGAGTTGCTGAAGGAAATTTACCGGTTCCTTACTTGGGTCTCCCACTTATATCCACTGGAATCAACAAAGCCTCCTGTCAGCCTATCCTACAAAAAATTAAGAACAGAATTTCCTCTTGGAAAAATAGGCTTCTTTCTAAAGCTGGACGACTTGAACTTATTCGATCTGTGTTGACCTCTTATTCTATTTATTGGTCTCATGCATTCCTTCTACCAGCCGGGCTTCTCCATGATATTGATAAATTACTTATGAACTTCTTTTGGAATGGCACAGATGGTAAGGCAATGCACATGGTGAATTGGGACAGCATTTGCAAACCGAAGGATGAAGGGGGGCTGAATCTTCGACATATTAGAGATTGGAATAAAGCTTGTATGGTAAAGCAATTATGGGATATTTTACAAAACAAGTCTTCCTTATGGTCACAATGGGTTTTTGCTAGGTACCTTACCAAGGAATCAATCTGGGAAGTATCTGCAAAAACATCTCATTCTGCTGCTTGGAAAGGAATTCTAAAGGCAAGGAGATGGCTACGTAACAATATTTCTTATGTGATTTCTTCTGGAACCAATATTAATATGTGGTATGATCCTTGGGTGAATGGGAAAAGCATATTTCAGATATTTGGTGATAGAGTACGACAGGATCTGGGGGCTCCCAAAGACTGGAAGGTTTCTGAATTCATTAACAATGGTACTTGGTGTCTTCCCAACCCTACCTCCCCTGACATGTTATTACTTTGGCCGACTATTAGGGCTATTACAATCAAGAACAACTCTTCAGATATGCTTATTTGGCTTCATGATAACGGTAAATTTAGTGCTACATCTGCATGGAACCAAATTAGACGACGAAACAACAAGTGGATCCAAAGTAGTTGGACATGGGATAGTCCATGCTCACAGCGACATTCCTTATGTACATGGCAGGCCCTTCTCGGCAAACTTCCTACGATGGACAATATGCAGCGAAGAGGTATTTATATTGTAAATCGGTGCTCTTTGTGTATGCAAAATGAAGAAAGTGTTGACCATCTCTACTTTGCTTGTGATTATTCATCTTGGATATGGAAGGAGATCTTGAAGCGATTTGATTTTCAAAGGCTACCACGGCCAAACTTGCATCATGAATTAGAAATGCTTATGCAAAGCTTCTCAAGAAAGGGGCCTATTACACAACTAGCACGAATTATATTCAGATGTGCTATTTGGTGGATTTGGAAGGAGAGGTGTGGCAGAATTTTTGAGTGTCACAACATGAAGAAAGCTCAAATTCTGATAGAGATTCTTCAGGACTCACGATCATGTATGGAGCAAGAATTGAATACAGAGCACCTAACAAGAAGAGAGAAAGATATTTTCACAAGATTCAATTTTTCCATTCGTCAAGAATCACTCGAATAATGATGAAGATTGTAATTATATGGGGCAAAGCTTATATTTTGTGATGTATCCACAAGTAGTCCAGAACAGTCTAGCTATTGCATTTTATTATTTATTAACTTCCTTATGCTACTCTTGGAGATGAGTTTGATGAAGCGTGCTCATTTCACCTTCTTTAGGTGGGGTGCAATCTTCTCGACTACACTAAGAGACTTCAGGCTTTAGTCTATGGCTTGTGTAGACAAAGCTTCTTTGTACAAATCTTTTACAAAATACAATATCTTTACTTACCAAAAAAAAAATGCTTGTACGACTTCCCATGGGCTAATAAGATGGGAAAGACCAGTATTTTGAATTTCTGAGACGGTGCATAAAAACCGATCGAAAGTCGACTCTGCGCAATGTTTATGACAGTCGTATTTTTTTTGCGAAAGCCTGCTTGTACGACTTCCCATCGGCTAATAAGACGGGAAAGACCAGTATTTTGAATTTCCGAGACGGTGCACGAAAAACCGATCGAAACTCGACTAAGCGCGCGACTTCGAGAAAAGTTTATGACCGTCGTATTTTTTTGCGATAGCGTGCTTGTACGACTTCCCATGGGCTAATAAGATGGGAAAGACCAGTATTTTGAATTTCTGAGACGGTGCATAAAAACCGATCGAAACTCGACTCTGCGCAACGTTCGTGCAATGTTTATGACCGTCGTATTTTTTTGCGAAAGCGTGCTTGTACGACTTCCCATGTGCTAATAAGACGGGAAAGACCAGTATTTTGAATTTCCGAGACGTTGCACAAAAAACCGATCGAAACTCGACTCTGCGCAAAGTTCGTACAATGTTTATGACCGTCTTATTTTTTTGCGAAAGCGTGCTTGTACGACTTCCCATGAGCTAATAAGACGGGAAAGGCCAGTATTTTGAATTTCTGAGACGGTGCACGAAAAACCGATCGAAACTCGACTCAGCGCGCGAGTTCGAGAAAAGTTTATGACCGTCGTATTTTTTTGCGATATTTTTTTTGGTAAGTAAAGATATTGTATTTTGTAAAAGATTTGTACAAAGAAGCTTTGTCTACACAAGCCATAGACTAAAGCCTGAAGTCTCTTAGTGTAGTCGAGAAGATTGCACCCCACCTAAAGAAGGTGAAATGGGCACGCTTCATCAAACTCATCTCCAAGAGTAGCATAAGGAAGTTAATAAATAATAAAATGCAATAGCTAGACTGTTCTGGACTACTTGTGGATACATCACAAAATATAAGCTTTGCCCCATATAATACATTACAATCTTCATCATTATTCGAGTGATTCTTGACGAATGGAAAAATTGAATCTTGTGAAAATATCTTTCTCTCTTCTTGTTAGGTGCTCTGTATTCAATTCTTGCTCCATACATGATCGTGAGTCCTGAAGAATCTCTATCAGAATTTGAGCTTTGTTCATGTTGTGACACTCAAAAATTCTGCCACACCTCTCCTTCCAAATCCACCAAATAGCACATCTGAATATAATTCGTGCTAGTTGTGTAAGAGGCCCCTTTCTTGAGAAGCTTTGTATAAGCATTTCTAATTCATGATGCAAGTTTGGCCGTGGTAGCCTTTGAAAATCAAATCGCTTCAAGATCTCCTTCCATATCCAAGATGAATAATCACAAGCAAAGTAGAGATGGTCAACACTTTCTTCATTTTGCATACACAAAGAGCACCGATTTACAATATAAATACCTCTTCGTTGCATATTGTCCATCGTAGGAAGTTTGCCGAGAAGGGCCTGCCATGTACATAAGGAATGTCGCTGTGAGCATGGACTATCCCATGTCCAACTACTTTGGATCCACTTGTTGTTTCGTCGTCTAATTTGGTTCCATGTAGATGTAGCACTAAATTTACCGTTATCATGAAGCCAAATAAGCATATCTGAAGAGTTGTTCTTGATTGTAATAGCCCTAATAGTCGGCCAAAGTAATAACATGTCAGGGGAGGTAGGGTTGGGAAGACACCAAGTACCATTGTTAATGAATTCAGAAACCTTCCAGTCTTTGGGAGCCCCCAGATCCTGTCATACTCTATCACCAAATATCTGAAATATGCTTTTCCCATTCACCCAAGGATCATACCACATATTAATATTGGTTCCAGAAGAAATCACATAAGAAATATTGTTACGTAGCCATCGCCTTGCCTTCAGAATTCCTTTCCAAGCAGCAGAATGAGATGTTTTTGCAGATGTTTCCCAGATTGATTCCTTGGTTAGGTACCTAGCAAAAACCCATTGTGACCATAAGGAAGACTTGTTTTGTAAAATATCCAATAATTGCTTTACCATACAAGCTTTATTCCAATCTCTAATATGTCGAAGATTCAGCCCCCCTTCATCCTTCGGTTTGCAAATGCTGTCCCAATTCACCATGTGCATTGCCTTACCATCTGTGCCATTCCAAAAGAAGTTCATAAGTAATTTATCAATATCATGGAGAAGCCCGGCTGGTAGAAGGAATGCATGAGACCAATAAATAGAATAAGAGGTCAACACAAATCGAATAAGTTCAAGTCGTCCAGCTTTAGAAAGAAGCCTATTTTTCCAAGAGGAAATTCTGTTCTTAATTTTTTGTATGATAGGCTGACAGGA